>OY365810.1:27070105-27695105 GCA_959347315.1 Bimastos eiseni | reverse complement strand
GAGAGGCAGACGGACATACGGAGGGTAAGCAAGAGGATGGGACGGTGAAGTGGTCCTCATGCTGCGGTGGTTGGTGGGGGTGATGATGGTGATGGTGGCGCCACTTGCGACGCTCTCCGTCCGTGTGGTATTAAATCGATTGGCAGACGAAGTCATGAATAACTGGACGTAGGAGGAAATGCAGAGTAAATGGCTCACTTGGGACAAACGACACTCGCCCAACCCTACGCATGAATATCACCCAGAGCAGTTCCATCGTAGATAGGCCTACATATTACACATAATATATATATATATACGTTTATATCCCATATACATATTTGTGTGCATGTGTAATAGCATATAGAAAGTATTCGTACATATATGTATAACTATGTGCATTATGCATATCGGTATTCCAGGGCTTGTGCGAAGGTGGCCATATAACGCCCATTATATGCAGTAAACTCTGTTCGCTTTTTATGGGCGCCATTAGCAGAATTCGTTTCCTTTCGCGCATATATCTCCAATCATCTCGCTTTCTCTTTATTTTCATTCTTTCATTCACTTCTCTCTCTCATTCCTTTGAGTATGTTTCTATCTGATGTCTGTCCCGGTCACTCGCTCTCTGTCTCCCTCTGTATATTTCTGTTTGTCTCTGTAACGTTCATCCTTCCTAATTCTATATAAGCCTCTCTTTTGATCTCTCAGATAAATGTCACAAATTCACACATGTGCTCAATCTTATAACCGGCAACCGATGCGTAGATTCCGAAGCCATAATCCTACAATAATACAGCTGGCTGATCCAAAAATTCCTTTGATAGTCGGCTAAGCAACATTTACGCGTAAAACCAGAATTACTGCTGGAATTCGACTTAACGCAGTCAAAGTCAACTTAAACAGGACAATTTACAGCGGCCAGCTGAAATCTAAAAGCGAATATTTTGAAAACCAGTAGGATAAGTACATGCACTGTTTTCCCGCATTATTATTGTATTAGTTTTTAATTTTCATTATATAGACACGTGCGGCACGGTGGCCGATTGGTTAGAGCGGTCGGCCCGTAACACTCAGTGTGCACTGAGTGAGCGGATTCGACCTTCGTCCGAGGCGTCAGTCACTGTGTAGGGACCTTCAATCGCTCTGCAGTACAACTGCAATTGCGCCATCGATGCGTGTACACTTCTGAGCAAAAAATGTTTGAAGAAGGCGATATCAAATTTCAGAATAAATAAAGCCTATCCTGTCAACTTCTGCCCACAACCCTTGAACTTTTGCTATAGTGACAATTCAACCCGTAGTGGAAAACAAGCACTCCATAGGGACAGATGTGGCAGATGATGACAGATGAGAAAGTTGGTTCATTACTGGAAAGTTTCCAGACTTGGCATCATGTTCAACAGAAATTTGCAACATTAAGCCATATAAACTCATACGAAGTCTTAGCCGACACAAGTTACATGTAGAGCACCTAATTAGAAGTGGCTCAGTATTGACATGCATGAGACTGAGAATAATTTATTGCCAGAGACGTAACTTCATCAACTTGATTATTCGCCGTCTTTTAATCTCCAGCAACTCCTCGTTTATGGTCATTCAATTGCACTGGATTAATCTACCAGCTCCCTTTCAGTTCATAGTTCTAAAATAAATCGATTTACATGGGAAAAGAATTTGATTTGTGCCCTTGTGACCCGTAGAGTATGCTGCACAGGGCCCGTATATATCACGGAACCCTAAGTCATGAGATTTATGCTCCAGATGGAATATTACGATATAGAGTTTCCGAGGTAGGCCATTTTTTATTCTAGAGGATGCAAATTTACAGTATTAATGAAAAATGCATTTAATTTGATAAATTTATGCTATGATCAAAATCCAAAACGAGAAATGTGCAAAGCTGGCATTTTTGGTCGATGCGCATCAATGCCGGGCATTCTCAACTCACGCGCCTTAGCAAGTTCCGTTTCTCTGTGTTGAACGCCTTCGTCGAGTACTCCTTTCTAGGATCCACTAGTATCCAAAATCATGGTGTAATTTGGCAGAAAATTATCATCTCTTTCGCATTTGCTATCAGGACTTCGCATTTCTTCTCTGGCGAGTTCATTAGCGGCGATATGCCGTTGTCTAGCCATTTCTGAAGCGGATGTTATTTCTTGGGATACTTTATTTTCGACAACGACACTGCTGGGAGTGCTACTAATGACCACTGGTGTGAGCGGTGTTGGTTAGACTATTGTGCAATAGCACATAAATTCACAGTATGGTAACTCCCTCTAATCGTCGTGGGGCATTTTATTAGCCAGGCGACCTCTAGCGGTAGGAAATCGGCAAGGTCTGAGTGCATCCGCATCGGGAAGAATTGTTAGTGTACAAATTAACTGCATTTGCACATAATACGACAGTAAATCGGACTAAGCGTAGAAGTTTATTGTTTGTAAGTATTATTACAATAACTGGACGACAGAGCCAAGAAATATTTGGCGGATATACATGTATTTTGTCAGATTGCGTAGCAGCGAATTTTCGAATTTTCGAAGTGATCAAAAATGTCAGAGGTAGGTTCATGGTTCCACCGCTATAGGCCTTATTATTACCGCTGATGTGTATTTGTATAAATACACATATTATGTATATTTAAAAGAAATTTTTGGCATGAAAATGATTGTTGATTTTGTCAACGAAATTAAAACGAGAGCGTAAAGGAGTAGACGGGTCAGATAAACGGAAACAACAATTAAAAATGAACTGTGAACGTTGATTAAAGAAAACGAAAAGGTGTCGTTGTATTAGTGACGCAGTTGAACGGAGAGCATGATTAAATTACTTTCACCCTATATATATGCCCTACCACTTGCCACTCTCTGTTACTGATGCAGAATAACTTTCTTTTCCTTTCAGTGAACAGCGTAAGCATTAGACAACATTTTTCAATTCTTTGGTTTAAGAGCGAAGTCATTAATCATCTAAAATGAGTTTATGAAAGCAGTTATCCATGAGGAAACGCTATTTGTTCATAAACAGTAAAGTAACCAGGAGTGGTTATGGAAAAGATTGAATTGACTGTATGAGTGGCACATATCAGATGCCTAAGCGGTTCATTACTCGAAAAAAGTAGTCATCGCAGTGATGTCGGAATTGAAGCAGAACGTTAATGACCAGCAAGTGGCAGAAGATATATACACGCTTGTTGAATTGCTGGAACAGTTTGCTGTTCAAATTGATATCCTCCGGAAAGACGCATCTTTTCTTTCTAATATAATCTGGTAATTATTGGATTCACATTTTAAGGCCTACTCTCTCTCTCTCTCTCTCTCTCTCTATATATATATATATATATATATATATATATTTGACTATTTGACACAGTTGCTTTGACGCAGACGATGCGGAAAAATTTGATAAACGTTTAGAAATATTACTGAAAGCACTCAGTGTTGATTGTAACATCAGTTGGGTCTAACGTCAACTGTGACGAGTCACTGGCGAATAATTGAAACATTATGATCTTCAGCACTAAAAGAAGTTCACATTTCTGGCCGATAAGTTACACCAATGAGGGATATATGACTGGATGTGAAGTTAAAATCACCAACTGCGAAAATATCCAAGAATAAATGGACAAATAGTTCTCATAGGTGCCAAAGTATTTTGCGGAGACAATGGCTCCAGATTCTGGTCTGATAGAATGATCCAGCATTGGCTTCCGTATTGTTGAAGAACTTTGACGACTATAATAAATAAGATTAAGCTAAAACGATCAATACTGAACTAAATTAAAACAAAAAGAAAATGATTTTCAGAACTAAATTATATGTTTAAGAAAATTCTGCTCTGTCGTTTTGATCAATAAAAATATCGACGGTTATAATATAAAGCGCAGTTAGCGGACTTCACGCAAGCGAAAGATATATTACATACCTAGTATTGCATTATATGTTTTGTATTGTATATATTTTGTATTTATACATGTAGCACATATATCGTATTTTATATATATTATGCTATATATAGGCATTGTGTAGTGCATAATTCATATAATAATATGTCTATGATTTTTTTAGTCATACATGCATAAATGCTTCTTTTAACTGAGTTCTAACCATTATCTATATATAGAAAACTATGGCTGATCGACTTATAAAGATAGAGCTGACGATGCAATGTCTGCAGTTGATGCTAAGAGATATACATGATATATATATATATATATATATATATATATATATGAGAGATATATTGCATGCGCCAATGACTGCAGTGATTACGTGCTTGTCTTTACGGTGCATGCTCTAATGTGAAACTCACGTGGAAGTGGAGGTCGTCGATTGTTTATCTGTGTATGCATGGATGAATCCACAGGCATGCATTAATTCACCATGCTTCATAGCTCAATAGGCATATACACCGTGCATTCATGCATAACTTCGGCAAAGCAAAAATACATACATGATGTATGTATACATACATGACACACATATATATAATATATATATACATATATATATATAATATATATATAATATATATATATACATATATATAATATATATATACATATATATAATATATATATACATATATATATAATATATATATATACATATATATATAATATATATATACACACATATATATACATATATATATACATATATATGTGCATATATATATAATGATGAAGTCGCTGAACAAATTAGTGGACAACTATATGCATATTGAGGTCGTTTTGTAGAGCTCCAAGATGCCGATAGCTAATGCCTTTGATTGATGTTTGACGCCATAAATTCTGTGATTTATGTCATAGAAATCATTGATGCACTCAAACAGATAGTAACTACAATCATCCCTTACACTGTCTTACATTACGATACGCTCATATATTAGTTTCTGAGTATATTACAGCAAGGTTTTCATTAGTACCATGGAAATCATGTTTCATGTCTTTCATGTTTCCACTCTTTAATAGCAATCTGCCTGTATGATACGAATGGTAATAGTAATAGTAATCTAAAGTTAAAAAAACAATGACAATTGTTGTCACTTTCCTTGTTCAGATACATTCTCAGTGATCAAGCATAACTTTCTTCCTCTGCAACTGCAACAACAAAATGATATATTAACGTATAGGGCATAGGCAACATGTTATAGGACATAGTTTATCAGTTTAGTAGTATGTATTATTTTAAAGGAATACAGGCACATAACAATTTGCTACCTTGAAACGATCACAGAAACTCGGCATTTATATTTGCAAGCAGTTCGTATGTTTTTGATGTCATAAGGATTCGTGTTGGAGTGGCTCAAATTCATGAGCGTAGATAGATACAGTTATAAATGACCTAAGTATAGATGGCATACGATGAGCACGTTTGGAAGGAAAGAGGAACGTTGGCAGATTAGGATTGTGTTGGATAGACAGCATAAATGAGGAGACGTCAAAACACTAATGACTAGAGAGCGAGCAATGGACAAATGACCGATGACAACGGTGATCGCTTCTTCCTTACCAATCGCCGCCAAATGACTGGCGTCAGGAATTGACGATGAAGCATGCATGCGTATGAATACATCGACTAACTTGCATGCTGTCCCTATGCATACTGATATTATTATTATAACATTTCGTTCATCGACTGCATTCACGTGCGCAGCTCACACGAACGCCAACACCAGGCGACCCAATAGGTCGGTCGGTCGGTCGGTCGGTTGGTCTAAAATGATGCAGAGGGTTGGCTGCATGGTTGTGTGCGCCGCAATCACAGCGGTCGCAGTTGGTGAGTAAGCAACAGACGAACTCATCTGGTGAATGCAGGGACCGGACTCCAATCATCGTCCAAGACTCCCTGCAGCATTGGACTCTCCCCCTCCTCTGCAGTTGACGGTGGGTCTGGCGCCGCAGATGCTCGGCCCAGACGGACGGAAATAATATCGCATATCACGACAAATATGGCCGCAGATAATTAAGCGAAAAGAACAAACACGAAGACGACATGTGACGAATATGAACACAGAGCATCGGTCGACAGCAACAGATTCAGTGGAAAGTACGAGAAGCGTTGCTTTAGAAGACATCAGAGTAAAACACTGTTCGGAAGATCGTATCTCGTATGGATTATTTCATATCATAATCGCACTAATGAATTTCCTAGACTATAATATAATACGATGCCGTATGGGATACTACTACGGTGACCTGGATGGACTATTATGTTACTAAAACCATGCACGCACACGGTCGAGTCAGAAATAGCAGTCACGAGTGATACAGAAATTGTTTAAATATAATCTAAGTTAATTTAATAAATTTAAAACAATTATAAATGTTGGACTATTATAATTTGTAGGGAATACTCACGTATCGGATGATATGTGATTTGTTCTAATGGCTTCGCAGTGCTTGCACTCATTCTAAATGCTTTAAATAAATAGATTAAGCTGATTTCAATGGACGAATTTAACATGACTCTGGGAATGTGATGAAGTATATTAATAATTAACTGAACCAGATAATTGAATAATACTACTCTAGCATGCGAAAACATATATCCGTAAAATACATCGAAGTCAATTATTGTGCGCAGTAGCCATCTATAAAGAGGAGGATAGATGTCGTCTGCGGCGGTGGTAGTTTGTTTCGGACTGCTGCTACTGCTGCTTCAGCTGACGATGGGCCTCGCTTCCTCCAGAGGTCACCGAGATGAGGATGCTGGAAGGGATGAGAGGGCGCTGCTTTGTCCCAAGCGATGCGAATGCTTCGACGATTACCAGACGGTGGACTGCGCCAAGCGAGGCTTCCTATCGCTGCCATCTCTCCTGAACCACACGAAGCGGCTGAGCATGGAGGGCAACCACCTGCAGACGATAACCGTCAACTCGTTTCGCTCGGTCGGTCCAGGAATCGAATCGATCATCCTGACGGACAACGACCTCGTCCTTATCAACACCATCATCTTCTGCCAACTGCCTCGTCTCGGAGAGCTTGACCTCAGCCGCAACTTCATCAAGGCCTTCGACGTCGACCCCGCCTGCACGGCACCGGCGCTCGAGGAACTCAATCTCAGTCACAATCTCCTGACGACTGTTCCAAAGGCTCTGGCGGACTTCGCCCCTGCCCTGGAGGTCCTCGATCTCAGCTACAACGACCTGACGTCGGCGGCTTTCGACGCCTCCTACGAGCGACTCAGGTCGCTGAGGTTCCTCGACCTGAGCGCCAACCACCTCTACGAGATACTGACGAGCGACCTTGTTCCTTTGAGGTCGACCTCTCTGCAGACCTTCTGCCTCAACGACTGCAAGATGATCGCGGTTGAGGATGACGCACTTTCAAAGTTTGCCAACCTGACGACGCTGTCCTTTTCTAATTCCTTCCTGGACGAGGTAGCGCTCGAGAGGCTCTTCCAGCGGATCAGTTCTCCTGCATCGTTGACACAGCTGGACCTGAGTCGAACGCAGATCTCCAATGCCACCGTTTCTCTGCTCGGAATGTTCCACGGACTGAGTCTGCTCGACCTGAGCAACTGCAATCTCCATCTCTTCGAGCCAGTCCTCTTCCGGCATCTATCTGAACTCGAGTCTCTTCACCTCGACAACGGCGAGCTGACACGACTGACGGACATCGGAACACTGCAGAGCCTTCGAGAGCTCTACGCACAGCGAAATCTCATCGAATCAGTCGATCTCCGTAACGCCCGCATCCTGGAAACTGTCGACCTATCCTGGAATCGTGTCCTCAGTCTACCGGCTCACTGGCTCGACTCCGCGGACATGGTCCAAGACCTCAATCTTAGCCACAACTTCATCGCATCAATCGATGGAAACGCCTTCGATCTGACAAACGTCATCTACGTACTTGACCTTTCCTACAACCGACTTGAAATCCTCCAGTCTTACGGATCGCTACGCGTTCGAAAGCTGATCCTCTCGCACAATAACATCACGAGGATCGTCAAGGGCGCCTTCGATTCTCACTTCGACACTCTAACGGAACTTGACCTTGGTTGGAACAGTCTGGAGGGCGTCGAAGAGGGGACCTTTACATCGACTCTGTCCACTCTGCATTACCTGAACCTGGCGCAGAACCGACTTGGAGTGGCTCTTGCTGAAGGCCGTCTTGAAGCCATGTTTGTCAGTATGATATTCCTGAAGGTCCTTGACCTGTCGTACAATGAAATCACCGTCATTCGGTCTCGACAAATGGTTCACCTGCGCCAGTTGAGCTCCATCTACCTGCAAGGCAATCGCATTAAGCATCTTGGAGACGCATCGTTGCAAGCCATCAATCTTATCACAAAGGTAAATGCATGTTGACTCTGAAATGTGTCAACCGTACCCGCATTTAATTCTTCCGTTTAAACACTGCATTTTATTTGTAACGAAATCTAAGTACTTTGTCAGCTTATGTTGTAGGACAGCATCCCGTTGCATATAGGCTACAGCGAAATAATGAACGGACGCTGCATAATTATGCTGCTATCATAAAAAAATACAAATCAATTGGCTCAACGTTGTGGATTCGACGCTGGCAAGCACGATAAAATTAAGCGCGGTTAAGACTGGATAGGTGAACAACGGGTCGTCTTTTGACCAACCCACCTTCCGTGCTCAATGTAGCCTATTTTAACACAACACATACATTCATAAATACCTATATACAAAGCTACATACTTACACGCTTGTATATATGCATGAATGCATTCAGACGCTCTTGCATTCATGTATGCGTTCAATTATCTAATAGCGATACTAGCAATAATAATAGTTATGATGACTGTTCTGTCGCACTGCATACGTGGTCGAGGCCTAGCAAAGTGGCGCCGTATACGAATCCAGAAATTAACAGCAGTCAAGTGATAAATGTAGTTCAAAAGGAAGAAGCTGAGATTTATATGTCCCATAATATTATATATACTGTAATCATACATAAGCTCGTGCGTATACATATAGGTCTACATGTAGTACTGCGACGGTGTTCTTGCGGGTCTGCCAAAGTTCCGGATAAGACAGCTTCAATCCGTTCTCAACTGCGCCACTCGAGTCGTTGCCAAGCTGCCAAAAATACTCGCATATATCAAGCTATATGCGTGACACACTGCACTTGCTCAAGGTTGAGGATAGGATGACATTCAAGATCATCCTCATGGGACGGACATCGGTGGTTGGCACGGCTCCAGAATACATCAGAGAGCTCTGTCTTCTCGTCTCCAACCAACCAGGTTGTCGATCCTTGAGTGTTGCAGCCCGTGGGGACTTGATGGTCTCGAGCTCCCGTTCATCGATGCGGACAAACCGTGCCTTCTCATGCATTGGACCATCATTCTGGAACGCTCTTCCGTTACAACTTCGCAAAATTGCACTGCTTGCGGCCAACTTATCTAAATAACTGAAATCGCATATGTTTAGATCTGTTGGGTAGTTACGTTTAGCGCCTTCGAGAGGTTATCATAAGGCGCTATATAAATAGCCTAATCCATACATACATATATACATACATACATATATACATACATACATATATACATACATACATATATACATACATACATATATACATACAACTCATACATACATACATATATACATACATACATATATACATACAATTCATACATACATACATACATATATACATACAATTCATACATACATACATCCATGCATACATTAGCTTTCCAGAGGACCTGTACTAAGCGAATGCGATGATTCTACCACTTCAGGTGATCCTGTCGAATAATCGCCTGGAAACGGTAAACATGGAGGTCCTGTTGGAGCTGGAGTTCCTCCAAGAGATCGACCTCAGTGGAAATCCCTTCCACTGCGACTGTCGTCTCCTAGCTTTCCGCTCCTGGCTCAACTCCACCAACGTTCGGGTCATATCCATCTACGAACTTCCTCCTCGATACGTCTGCATCTCGCCGTACGAGGATCACCGCCACCGCCACTCCCTGAGGAACCACTCGTTACTCCTCTTCGAGGCGAACTGCTCCGAGTCAGACATGATTCGATACGGAACTCGCCAGACGGCTATGGTCATAAGCGCCGCCGTAGGAGTGGCCATCTTCCTGGGCGCTCTGTCCCTGTGCTGTGCGTACAGGTGCAAGCGACTCGACTTCTTGCGATTCCGAGGTCAGATCAGGTATCGCGAGGTGTCGTCCGTTGTAGAAGCTGCTTCTGCAACTGATTCGCATCTCTGAAGAAACACCGGGCACTATACAAGGCGAGTTCAAAGTGAGCGATGAAACTGGATATTTCGTTGGTACTATTTCATCGCCCGGGACGTTGACGCTTTCAATTTACCTAATTATTGTTTGCATTCGTTACTGTGCAAATTACTACAAATGAGCTTAATTGAAAGAAATTTAAATCTAAAAGTAAGTATATCACGTTATCAACGCCTGCCTTTTGACAGATCCTATCGGAGTACGGGCTGTGAGTGACAAGAATAGTAAACAACCAATCCTAAATAAATATTTAATTTAGGCATAAGTTAAATTGTTAGTGCAAAGTATTTATACAAGCATGTGTATATATGTATCTGGTTTATCCTAATTATATATGTATCTTAACATTTATATGGAGCCTTTTTCGCATCTACCCAAAAAATTGAAGTACGAGAGTTTCTAGATGGGAGTAGCGGTAAATGTTTCTTAAGTTATTTGCAGAGTTATATGGTCTCGAGACAGTTTTTCAGTGTCTCGGTCTCGGTCTCGGAAACCTGCTCTCTTGGTCTCGGTCTCGAGGTAGTGTCTCGAATTTTTAGACACTGTCTTGAAGTGAAAGTCTTGTTCTGTCTCGAACAAGCAGTCTCGACTCGATAAGTTTCGCGTTAACTGTTTTCAAATCTTGCGACAATATAAAAACTATTCTTAGGAATTGGTACGATATACATTACAAGTTTCAAATTGAAATTACAAATGAACTTTCTTCCCGAAAACTGATACATTAGTATTTTACAGCATTTTATATTATATCACTTGTCTTTTACTGTCTCATACTGTCTCGAACTGTCTTGCGCCTAGCGTCTCGGTCTCGGTCTTGGTACCTCACTGTCTCGGTCTCGGTCTAGGCACCTCACTGTCTCGGTCTCGTCTTGGTCTTGAAGTTTCAAGTCTTGCATACGACACTGGTTATTTGTGGCGATAAAGTTCATGATTAAAGTGGAAGACTGCTGATTAATATTTCGAATTGAACACCGAGATCTAAGATATGAGTAAAACAATAAGTCTTCACCTTGCCTACAAAATGAAAACAAACACCGTAAAACAGTTTATGACATCAAAACATTTTCGCGAAGTTATTTAATTAAATAAAGCCTTATTGAGAAAAGCAAATATGCACAGCATCAGTGACCTGTCAGCACCAAACCAGTCACTTATGTAAACTAAATTTTTGTTCTGTTTTTTACACCATCCTATAGGTGCTAGATTTACCTTTCCAAAACAGTGTTACGCTTGTTTATGCCTCACATACAGCCAAAGTTGCAGAATTTCCAAAATGACGGTTGACGTAAATTGCTATTTGAGAAAACTGCGTGCACAGTTTAGTCATTATTTTTATAATCTCCTTAGCAACGGCTATTGTTTATCAACCGATTTAACTGAAATTTGAAACTATTGCAACTGCGGTCATTACAAATGTGCTGTCCAAATTTGGAGTGGATATCTCAAGTAAGAAAAAGCTATTTTAGTCATTCCATTTCACCAACGAGAAATCATTGAAACTAAATGTCAGTTTTATTACAAAAGTCTCAAACTTCCAGAGAGGTTAAGCAGCTATTATCTGCGAAGGAACTAAATATTGCAATACAGTAATGGAAAAAATTAACATCCAAATAATTAAAAAAGTAAAATAAAATGAGTTTATTCTAGTCACGCTATATATTCAGCATCAGCTTGCAAAGTGACGGGTCTTCGGCCTCCACCACCTACAGTTTTCCATGTTCCAGCAGTAGGTGATCCTGAATCACCATTAGAAGATGAGCTTTCTTTTTGTTCTGGCTCCCTTGTGGAAACATAATCCAACCCTTCAGTCTACCCTCTGCCAGTGTTTACAGATCTTCTGCTATCACGTCCTCCAGTTTCGCGTGAAGGCCACTGGTGGTTCTGGATCGTCAGAAGAGGATGAGCAAATTTCCTTTTAACGACGCTGTGTGATAAAAAAGATCATCATCATCGCCCTCCTCCTTTATTCAGGCTTTGGACTGGCACTGCCCGAGTAATTGAAGTGGCAGAATCAAAAAGGATTTGGTGCGTTTTTGTTCAGTCATCTTTTTCGACTCTGTTTTATCCAATGCAAGTGGCCTTGGACAAACAGAGTCTTTATGTAAAGCTACGGGTAATCACATTCTTCCATGGGTCTACAAAAAAAAGAACAACCTTATAGTATACAGTCTCATATACTAACAGACATTTAAGAACAAAAATTTGTAAAGGGATAAAATATTACAATACAAAATCTTTGATCTGAATTATAGACAAATAGAGAAGACCAGCCCCTTAAGCTCATCTGAGAGGCAGCCATTGGTGCATTTAAAGTGTTTGCGACTTCATATCTTAGCCTCGGCATATGAGAGCGGGTGCCAAATCCTCTCCCTCACCGTCTCATCTAACCACCAACAGTGCACGATCAGTGCACTCATCATATCTGAGTTGGCAATTGGCAATTGGAGCAGAAATCTCGATGCAAATCTATATGCTGGAGAAGATTTGAATTCCCAATCTCTCTTTTGACAATGCAGCACACCAACCACAACACAATCGAGCTCACACACACATTTGCGATATTTAAAAAAATTAAACAATGAATTATCTCTCATATTCAAGCAGAACAACCGGCTCTACATTTCGGACAGAACGCATGATCCGCCAGTTTTGTCAACACCACGTCCACAATTTCTCCCTTCCGTCTGCTCTATACCGATGTTTTCAGTGTCAACCTGTGAAGATAATTATGGAACACAGGTTAACTTGCAGTGTTTCTAACGTAGACTAAACATCCAAACCATTTAAACCCTTTTTTTGTTATACAATACAACTGAGTGCAATTGAGCATGAAGGATTTGCTCAAGGTTAGTAAGCAGTAACTGCCTCGGACAAGGATTGAACCCGTACTCTACGTGTTACAGGCCAAACGCTCTAATCAACCAGTTATTGTCATGTCAAAGTGCAAATTGTAATCTCAAATGTAAACAAAGCCTAGTGCTCCTAATACCGTATTTTACATTTCCACCATGGATATTGTCAGAGATATTATTAATTCATTGCGAAAATTTATATAGCGCCCCTTAAAGGTTACTACTCAGAGGCGCTCCCGACTCAACCCCGGCTGAAAAGAAACATCTTACGGCTACTATAAAATGCATCTGAATGAACCCTAGGCATATGATAATGGAAGTCCATTCCATGCCATTGGGTCAACAACAGAGAAAGCGCGATGGAGTCTAAAGTTTACAAAGAATTCAGCATAATTTGAAGCTTTAGTAGCAAGATAAAATACTATTGCAATCAGATTCGGATGACCAGGTGTTAAGTCATCCATGCAATGAGCAACCATTACAGTACTAATGCTGAGAAGTTGAGATAATAAATAATTTTTGACGCAAACATGGAGTTTTAACAAACATTTTCTGGGCACTTTTGAAAACAATTATTTTAAAATGAATTTTCTGCGCGTTTTTTCCCCGCATATCTTTGTCTTGCTAACCATATGCTGGAAGTTCGCTATGTCAACATATACATGTATGTAGGTTTTTGCATGCATACGCAATTTTCGAATGTATGTTGTATGCAAATATGTTTCTATATATCTGTGTATATATATAGTCTTATATGTGCACTTTGCTATTTATGCAATGCATCTACAAACTTATATATATATTGTATATATTTAACTATTAAACTATTTCATGGAGCATTTGCGTCTACCTGAAATTTCGAGGCAACCTAATCGCTGTATATGTAATCTATGGATCTAAATATTAATAGCATGAGTAGTTTAGCAAAAGTAAATTCTTCGCTGCTGCCCGTAAGAACCTTTGATGCAGAAATCATTTCAGTCCAGTCACGTATCGACATCAGCAAGAAACGCAAGACTAGACTAGCAGCATTTATAGAGCGCCCCGCAGTAAGCGATCCTCCCGTAGTCTGCGTGAAGACACGCGGTCATGTGAAACGGGTGCAGTCGACAGACGCCGTGAAGAATTAACAGAATGAGCAAGTGTTTGAAAGTGTCAGCGGTGCTATACAGACGTGCAGGCGCGCGTTTCCCTCGACGCCCTATGAGGTGGGGGGTCGACTGCGCTCTGGCTGCATAAAGCGGTCGTAAACGGCGGAAACGTCCGTCCATCCCAAAGGAAATTCCTTCCGGTGGTCGAAGAAATGGGTCTTTGATAAGACGATTGACGCCGCCTGCTGCCACTGCTGGTGCTGCTGCCACTGCTGCTGCTGCAGTTGGCACTGCTGCTCAGAGAGGACGTCAGCGTCCATTCAATTCCAGATTCATTTCCTACTAAGATGCAACGTTAAGCAGGACCCTAATAGGAATTCGCCTCCACGACCGTCACCGACTATATCGGCTCCGGTTCTCAACCGCATCATGCATACTAAGGACTGAAAGAGAATATACACGTATATTACACACGTATGTATAGGCAGGTTATATATATATATATCATATATATATAACACATATAAATATATTTAAATATATATATTCGTATGTCCATTCCTACCAGTGATTGTGTGTTTGTTTGTGTGCGTGTGCGTGCGTGTGTGTGAACTGCAATACATGAATGTTTGTATGTTCCTATGTATGTGTGTACGCGTGTACAATATTCAGGTATGTGTCTTTGTACGTCCGTGTATAAGTATGTTGTACGAACGCTGACTAATCAATTCGAGTGCGTTCTAATTCAGTTTGAAACTGTTTGCTGCACTGAACCGAATGCGATGGAATGAGTCTTTCTGAAGGCAACGAACAAATGTAGGATAGTTGGAACTTTCGGGATATGCTAATTCATCACAGCGTACCAAAGAACGAAGATAATGGCTCATCTTCCTTCTGTGTTGTTGTAGCAATTGCTCTGCCTTACAACTGCGGTTGCGCCGTCGAGGCGTGTGTGCACTTCTGAACTAATTGTAATACGGACGATCGGCCCACTGAGAGAAGGGAAGGGGGCAAATGACCAGGGTCCCCACTCCGAACTAAATAAATTAATTGACCCACCCCGAACTAAATAAATAGGGGACCGCACCCTTTGATTATTTGTAAACTTTTCTGTAATTATTAACAAATTTATTTAAAATTTTGGTTTAATTTTTGCTTGCAATAAAATCAATGACTGAATCCAAATTTAAAGTTTTTGCCAACTCCGCTTCAAGGGCCAATGTTGTCGATCCATTGACTCTGTTTTGACACATTGTTGCCCGCTGATAGTTTTGACTCGTTTTAATACAGTGAATGATCAGTCACTCTGCACTTGCAACGGAAGCTGGAAGAAAAAAATCCTCATAGCAACAATTAAATATAGGGGAAGAGATTCTGTAGCGAAATTTCACGCAGTTTAATTAACAGCTGAAAGGGTACAATAATTTTTTAGCCAATGTTATCCTTATAAATTCGCTTTAACAAGTATAATTGTTTCATCAATTGCAGTTGGTGAATGTCTGTGGGCTTTCATTTTTTTCGTTTAGCTTTCGATCACGGTCAATGGCCAATGTTGCCAATCCATTTACTCTGTTTCGACACATTGTTGCCCGCTGATAGTTTTTGACTCGTCTTAACACAGTGAATGATCAGTCACTCTGCACTTGCAACGAAAACTGGAAGACAAAAAAATCCTCGTGGCAACAATTAAATTGGGGAAGAGATTCTGTAGCAACATTTCATGCAGTTTATTCAACAACTGAAAAGGTTGAATAGTTTTTGAGCCAATATTTTCTTGATAAATTCGTTTTAATGAGTCAACCTCGTGACTATTAAATCCTTGCAAATGTCGGCAGAGTAACTTTCACAAAAGTCTTCACAAATGACCCTGCAGTCATAATCTTCTTGGAGAAACTTAAAAAAATTCAGATTTGTTGCCAAGACTTGACACTGCAACAAAACGTATTTTACGGAATCAAAAATCGGATAAAATATACCATATCTGAACTCATCCCCTGCAGACTTTACAAATAAAACTGTTTCAACAGTTGCAATTTGTGGATGTCTGTAGGCTTTCATTTTTTTAGTTAGCTTTTATCTTAAAATTAGGAACTACTAAAAAACTATAAAATATTTATTTTCATTATCATTCAGCCTGGCTGACAGTGATGAATGATGATGAATCTATGAAAACTTCGATAAGTGAGTGATGTATCATGTATGATGTATGTTTAGAGCTTGTAATTTTGCAACATTGTCTAGTAGGCCTACATTGTATTACAGTATACTGTCAATCAGTCTTTCATTCATGTTCAAAAATATAATTTGTACCGGGTCCCCACTTTGCTCTCGACGGGCTTGCGGACGATAGCAAATTACAGCTGTATTGTATTGTATCACATAGGCTACGGCAGTATAATATTCATTCATTTCGATCATTTATATAGCGCCTCTTCAAGGGAAACTACTCAGAGGTGCTCCCAGCCCAGCCACGGCCAAAAGAAATGACTTTAGCAGCTTACAAAAGGTAGGTAGATCATTGTAAGGGGGAAGACGGAGGGCAACCGGGAGTCCATTCCAGGTGGACGGACCAACCACTGAGAAAGCTCGACACAGCATTTGCGACGAACGGGCCCAGGACATCAGAAGTTCGCCTTTAGCAGAAGAGCGCAGAGCTCTACGCGAAAGGAGTTCAGACACCGGACGACACAGTTCAGTCAAGTAGGATGGCGCACAACCAGAGAGACACCGCCAAACTAGTGTCGCAATGCGGAAAGTAATGCGCTGTTGAACCGGTACATAGCCAGTGAAGGACATCGCGCATATAAGCTGAAAAAACCGGTCAAAATTTAGGTATATGTCCAATAAGCCTGGCCGCAGAGCAAAGAACGCGATCTAAACGCACCACTACGGCACATGAAAGACCAGCCAGAACAGCGCTGCAGTGATCAATTCTGCCGGTTACAAAGGCATGAACGAGGACTACTGAAGCCTCAAAGGTAAGAGAGCGAATAACTGCACGAAGCTGACGCAGCTGACAGTAGCAGTTACGAGTAACCTGGTTTACATGTTGCGAGAGACTAAGCTCCTGATCAAGCAACACACCCAGATCACGCACAACAGATGAATAAGTAATGTGAGGATAGGTCTCAGCCAATATCTGCATATCCAGCTCAGCCAGATTCCAGCGACTGCCAATCCATATAAATTCTGTTTTGGAGGGATTTAAGAGAAGGCGATTCGAGGCCATCCATTCAGAGAGGATATTTATGGCATCACACATCAGCCCAACCGAGACCATTGCCGCAGCTGCTTTGCAATGGACATAAGCTTGAATGTCATCTGCATACAACTGATGCTGGAGACCAGATAGAGTAAGAATGGGACTGATGTCAGAGGTGTAGAGAATGTAGAGCAAAGGACCCAGCACTGAACCCTGAGGAACTCCAAAAGGGGCAGGGACCTAGCGAGACCGAGAAGTGCCAGTAACTACACAATTGGTACGGTCAGTAAGAAAGGAGCGAAGCCATTCAAGAGGGCCGCCAGTCAAGCCAAAAGAAATGGAAAACCGCTGAAGGAGAATGGAATATAAGTATATCAATGCTGGGGTGAGAGTGGAAACGCTCCACAACCTGGATGTATACCTCTCTATGATACATATACAAGTGCCACATGAACAATATGTGCTGTGTGATCAGTAGTAGCTGATCAACCTTCTACTGCTAATGGCATGTATGCCACCACTTAGCGTGAAAGCAACGCTGATGCCTTCCTGAAAATTTCCAAGTACAGTTGTATTCGCTGCGACGCTAGGACCTACAGTTATCAAAATAATGTGTCCTGCCAGTAACTAAATTGGCTGCCTCTATAGATCCGTCCATAAGATCACAGTCGCTAGAACCTTTGGGCAGTAATGTTAAGGCTGTATTAGGTTCACATTGATTGAGTAATTAATTGATTGATTGAACAATGAATTTGGCGATATTTTTACGGTTGACTGTGTTCTTGGAAATATCAACCCACAGCTGATATAAAACCTTTGAAGGCCATCAGTTATTTATGTTGCACAGGCTACAGCGGCAATATAATATTTTATCAATTTACTCAGACACATGTATCGATGCTGGTAAATTTTCGCTTAGGGGAGCTTGGCTTATATCATAATCAATGTGAAATCGTTATTATAAATGATTATATTTACATAGAGCCTCTTCAGTGAAGTCCATGAGAAGTGGTCCCGACCTGAATTTACACAAGACTCTGAAAGTGAATAAAAGAAGACAAGAGAAGAATGGGCAAGGACATTGAAAAGGAAGAGAAGACTCCGGAAGAAGAAGGAGAAGACTCAGGGAAAACGAAGAGAAAACTCAGGAAAAAGGAAGAGAAGACTCATGGAAAGAAAGAGAAGACTCAGGAAGAAGGAAGAGAAGATTCAGGGAAAAAGAAGAGAAAGCTCAGGCGAAAGGAAGAGAAGACTCAGGAAAAGGAAGAGGAGACTGAGGTAAAAGAAAGAGAAGATTCAGGAAAAGGAAAAGAAGATTCAGGGAAAAGGAAGAGAAGACTCAGAGAAAAGGAAGAGAAGACTCAGAAAAAGAAAAAGACGACTCAGGAAAAAGAAAGAGAAGATTCAGGGAAAAGGAAGAGAAGACGCAGGAAAAAGGAAGAGAAGACTCAGGGAAAGGAAGAGAAGACTCAGGAAAAAGAAAGAGAAGATTCAGGGAAAAGGAAGAGAAGACGTAGGAAAAAGGAAGAGAAGACTCAGGGAAAGGAAGAGAAGACGGAGGGAAAGGAAGAGAAAACTCAAGGAAAGAAAGAGAAGACTCAGGAAAAAGAAAGAAAAGATTCAGGGAAAAAGAAGAGAAACCTCGGGGAAAAGGAAGAGAAGACTCAGGAAAAAGAAGAGGAGACTGAGGTAAAAGGAAGAGAAGATTCAGGAAAAGGAAAAGAAGATTCAGAGAAAAGGAAGAGAATACTCAGGAAAAGGAAGAGAAGACTCAGGGAAAGAAAGAGAAAACTCATGGAAATAAAGAAAAGACTCAAGGGAAGAAAGAGAAAACTCAGGAAAAAGAAAGAGAAGATTCAGAGTAAAGGAGGAGAAGACTCAGAGAAACGGAAGAGAAGACTCAAGAAAGGAGGAGAAGATTCAGGGAAAAAGAAGAGAAACCTCAGGGAAAAGGAAGAGAAGACTCAGGAAAAGGAAGAGAAAACTGAGGTAAAAGGAAGAGAAGATTCCGGAAAAGGAAAAGAAGATTCTGGGAAAAGGAAGAGAAGACTCAGGGAAAAGGAAGAAAAGACTCAGAGAAAGGAACGGAAGACTCAAGGAAAGAAGGAGAAGACTCAGGAAAAAGGAAGACGAGATTCAGGGAAAAAGAAGAGAAACCTCGGGGAAAAGGAAGAGAAGACTCAGGAAAAGGAAGAGAAGACTCAGTTAAAAGGAAGAGAAGGTTCAGGAAAAGGAAAAGAAGATTCAGGGAAAAGGAAGAGAAGACTCAAGGAAAAGGAAGAGGAGAGTCAATAAAAGGAAGAGAAGACTCAATAAAAGGAAGAGAACATTTAGGAAAAAGGAAGAGCAGACTCATGGAATAGAAGACTCGTGGAAAAGGAAGAGAAACCCAAGGAAGAGGAAGAGAACACTCAGGGAAAAGGTAGAGAAGACTCATGGAAAAGGAAGAGATGACTCAGGGAAAAGAAATAGAAGAATGGAAAAGCTATGCTGAATGACGTGGAAGCTAATGACGTACTCAATAACTATTTCAGCTTAGTGTTTGCGTTTGAAGATTTGGGAAACAATACAATGTCTTTTTATTGCACCCAATGATAATAACAAGGAACAGAAACAGTAAACAGCAAAAAGCTTTAGCTGGGCACAACAGGGAGGATAAAACCCAAATAGGACCTAAGTCCCGTTAGCAGAGCCACCCATGTAATAACAAGCATTTCGGCAGTTGTCGAGATTAGTTCCACAGTAGTAATTTTTATAATTTCTTAACTAGTTAACTAAGATATGAGATAAATATAAAGTTGATGCACACGTTTGCCAGGCGACACCATAAGTATGTGATCCCGGTAGGATTTCTTAAATGCAACAATATTAGGTATCAATAAAATCTGACAAGAGCCCATATCTATGCACAGTCGAGCATTAGACAGTGATGGAAGAGGATAAACACAGGTAATGTAACTAATGTTTACAAAGAAAAATGTGGTGGAGCTACTGAAAATGATAAAATCCGACAAGAGCCCAGGATGCAGTTTGAGTCACTGCTGTCAATATTTTTTACAACTGTGATGTCGTAGCTATAAGGCGAAATAAATTTCTATGTTTGCGGGTGATTGATACAAAATTTTCCACGTTAGTTGGTGATGAATACGCAGGTCTGAAACAGTGAGCTATCTTACACAAGCTTAGGTGTGCAAATGGCGTGGTCGAGTGAGAGAGAGACACAGAGAGAGACACAGACAGACAGACAGACAGACAGAGAGGTGAGAGGTACACACATATAAGGAGCGCGGACGATAGCACAGGCAGAAAAAAACTAAGATAAATACCAAGAGATAGATTGATTGCTAGAGAGAAAGAGAGATAGATGGATGGATTGATGGGTGGATGGAATGACTGAATATTTCTGAATATTTTTAGGCGATACATGCACATTTATTCTTCATATATAGTCTGTACATATATTTATATACTTATATAATACAATTCGTAGTATGCGCAGTGTAATGAGCCAATATAAAGAACACCCACAGGCCTATGTATGCTTACACAGGACTGCATTATAAGCCATCATCGTACATGAGCCAATGCGTACAGCCAACATATAAATCGCGTGCATCAAGCTTAGACCTCATTCTGCTTTACTGCCACTGATATCCATCGCTTTATTATAACTTGATCCATGTATTATCCAAATATACGACCCGCTTTATTGTTCCTATTCCACACACCGGAAGCCATCAACAACCCTAAAATCTGGCACAACAAATCGACTGCTATCCACGTACGTTTATGGGCCTATATTATATTATGACTGGTAATTACATTGGCGTGTGTATAAAGAATATATTAATTCATGTACACAGCTCCCCTCAGTAAAGGAAGCATGTCGGGTCCGTATAAACAAGTGATGGTCGGTATACATGTATAATATTATACGGAATAACGATGCTTCTGTTTATATTGGTAATAAACGTTGATGCATAATAAAGAAGCTGTTAACTATAGACTCGTGCTCGCGGTCGCGAAACTGAGTCTCGGCAACTATTGGACAGTTTGACATTGCATCGAATCCTCCTCTGGGACTTTAGGTCAATATGCTGCGCATATGCGGAGACTGAGAAACAAAAGTTATAATGTCACAGCTGCATGACAGTCCCCTGTATGCTTTTATCACCATAATTTGACGATCCCCTTCATTCTCTTTTATTCCATCCTTCCATCCCACCGAGTCACGTGTGTCGCCATATCATAAGTCCGACTGTGCTGCGAGACCATACGCCGTGCATCAGCAAAAGATGAAGCGCTATTTTTACTTATAAAGTTATAATAATAAACCCGAGCGTATACATGGCTCTATCCGCAGACCCCTATTTCTCTACCCAACTACACAAGACTGCAATCGAATTCAACCGCTAGTGAATAGAGGCATGTAGGGCAGAGGCTGATTTCGCAGATGACATGGACACTGTTGGACAGGGCCCGATTTGTCAGAAAAGCAAGGAGATCGGATGAATTCCGCGCTACGCCCTTGTAGCTGAAGCTCGGGTCCAACCCCTCTGACCCACCACCCCTCAGCAAATCGGACAATGGGTGGGAAGACGAGAAAACAATGCTATGGACTGTCTTTGGCCGCGGTCACCAGTTCTGCCACTTTAAATTCAACAAAAGATCGATCCAAAAATTTTGACCACCTCTGAAATCAATCACCGACTCTGTCAGGTTGAACACTTAGACGGGGCTTAAGGCAGACCCCGTTCAACTGAGTCAGTGAGTCAGTCAGTGAGTCAGTCAGTGAGTCAGTCGTTCAGTCAGTAGGTCAGTCAGTCAGTCAGCCAATCCTTTTGCAACACTGTCTCTGTTGCTACGCTATTCCTTGTGATGTGAATGGCTGGATAAGCAAATAAGGAACACGCCGTATCAATCTTACACTTACACTTCGGCCATACCAGGACAATACGTTACGAATGGCCATCACCTTAGCAACAGGCGCCACATAAATAGGTTACTAGGAAATGGAGCCGCATAGTAGGCAGGGCTAAGTGAAATTACATTGCAAGTCTGCGGATTGAGCTCGAAACATCCGAGGAAATGTGTAGTTATTTTAAAACGAGCCCTGTACAGAAAATGTCTTTGCATTCATTGTCGTTATTCACTTCTAGGCCTACTCAGAACAATCTTTCATTATTATTTATTATTATATATTGTTATTGTTAATATTGCCATTATTATTATAATTGTCATTGTTATTGTTATTAGGCAACGATATTGAAGAGCCGAATAACTGTAATTTTGCAAGACGCTGAAGGAGAAAACTGGTTTCTGTATGGTCTCCAGAAATTTGAGTACGGTTGCGCCCTAGTTCTTAAGGCATTTGATATCAACCATGTTTGAAATGAACAATTATAATTACGGAGGCCGTCTCGTATAGAATGGTGACTGCTGACTCCCAATGAAGAACTAATTTCTAACCCCCCGTCAATAATAATTGAACGTCTCCTTTTTTGGCTTGTCCTTCATGTGGAAGTCTCTACTCAGGGGCGGCGATCTCGAGACGGTCGAGTGCGACAGATCCCACTACCTTTTACAGAGAGGGGACACGTTATACGTTTGTCCCTCCATATTTCTTACCCCTCTCATTGGGTGTCCCCACCTTTCAAACATGATCGCCGCCTCTGTCTCTACTTCCCTTCCTCTTGTTTAGGGGTTTCTGACCGAAACCATCTTTTGCTCTAGAACTTACCTTTTTAACTCTAAAACTCATCTTTTGCTGTCGAACTTAACTCTTTTGCCTTATTAAGGTCAGACTAAAAAATTACAGTCGTATTGTATTATATCGTATTGCATTGTTACTACAAACAAAGAACACTGCCGTCTGCTCGCTCATAGGTTCCATATGGGATACGTAATATATACAGGACCCACATAGCATCAGCCCAGAGCCCAAGTCAGCTTCATTTCATGTCGATGGAAATGTGGCTGCAGGGTTAAGCTAAATATTTCAGTACGAATGGCCAGCCAGGCCAGCGTACATGAACATTCTACCTGCCTGATTCTCTGGATTTTAACCCCTGCCTATCGATTCTGTTTTGATTAAGCGCCTGCGAATAAGCTGGTTCCCGCGACTTCGCTTTTGTGTGCGTGTAGAAATTGTGAGATTACGATTACGATACGATCCTCTTCCTTATCATGCATTAAAATGTACGTTCTGACTCCAAGCCTCACTCTTTCTCAAATAGACAACCCACAATAATCCAACATTTTGAGATTTATAAGCTACAGAACGAAAATTTAGACTAAGTAGTTCATAGCTATATAGTTTGCTCTCTCGCTGAAGCTATTCAGAGATAAATCCACAGTTCAAGTCAAATGCGCTGCCATAAATCTCTCATGACGGGTCAGCTCAGTACTTCTTCATTAAATGGTGGATTATAATATGAAAGCTGGGTAAGCGCTGCACGCATGATAGTTCGCTGGCAATGCATTTGACATCCTACAAGCAACGGGATGTACGGCACAAAGGATCGTATTTGATGAAAACCCAGTCTATAACCTAAACGCTATTAACTTTGAACAATATTGAATATCATACTGCATATATATGTCTAATTTATGTCTAATGTCAGCAGCCCTTGTTTTGACTATTCTAATGATTACAGACATTGCCGATGATTATGGAGGTGTGGCGTTCTGCCGCCCGAGCGCCTGCCTAGCGCTAACGGACGGTGTCGACCCCAGCTTGCTGACGCGCCTGGAGTCGCCCGAGTCACTTTCTTACCAAATCTCAATGCCAAACGGTTACTCTATATCTACCAGGATGTTCACTATCACCAGGCAAGATTAGGAACGGGTCTCTTCTCCAAGAAAGGAAATACGGCTCGAATTAGTAACGAGGTCTGACTCTGCCTATTCCGCGGTCGCCGGATGGGCAACGTTCTGAGGATGGCCGTACTCAAAACAGGGTTCATAATCATACCGGCAGGAGTCTTCCTCGCCTTGCATACCTTCCAAGCTACTAGCCTCGTCTTCCTCTACCTGATGTCGTACCGTTCAGCATCTCGTGACTCTGAAACTATCGCCATTTAGGGACACCAAACGTTCTCTTAAGTTACGAGGTTCAGACATATTTGAAACAAGTCCATAAGCCATTTCGGCCTATACAATTATCGGTAGCTAAATCCAACGTCTTATACTCTTAGACATTACTATCCCAAACTCTCTAACCTCTGCCGTCCTAGACACCACAAGTCGCACAGCTCTTAGTCATGTAATCTCCAACACGTATCTATCACGCCTTCTGCTCAACACGTATATTTTGTCATGCACATTTGACTGACTAAGTTCCCGTCCTCTGTGTTAGCAGTTACCCACCAACACTGATATATTCTGCTTCGATAAAAATGACACTGGCATGGTATTCACGGACACTGATAGTGAAGGTCTTCTGTCTATAACCTTCGCTATCTGCACACAGATCTTCGATCCGACCTACGCACGAGGGGGCCCGACCTCGCACTTTAGTCAGCTCTCAGAACTGTGTGTGACGACAAACAACCATGTATTCACCTGGGTACCCGATTACCCAAACGTACTCGTATCGATCACTTCGATCAGACACGCAAATAGATACTCTTCGGGAAAACGGGAGGAGTATCTATGACCAACGTAGGTAGCCAACAGTAATATTTAAACGCATCGATCAATTCTTGGTCTGCTTACTATCTTTACCCTGGGTTTCCGACTGCCCAGACTTTCACGTCGGCCTCTTGGCCCATTTCCGTGTGTGGCATACCGGCCTCACACGCATAAGTTATCAGGCACACGATTGACCGTCCTCTGCGTTGGCAATTGTCCGCCAACGCCGTAATATATTCTGATACTCGGGAAACCGGGAGGAGTAACTATGACCAACGTAGGTAACAAACAAGAGTATCTATCGAACGACTATAAAGCCATCAAGAAGAGTTACTTGACTAGTAACCTGAAGGTATCAATCGGCACCAGTGTTTTCTCTTGTTTGTCACGTGCTCTTCTAACGTGTTCACCCTCCACGTGTAATTCCAGCGGGTCCTTCGGGAATTTCCCCGATATTTCTATCGAACGTATTCAATGGGGAACTTTCCCCGTATGTGCCAACTCTCCACCGGCAGCTCTCTCGGTTTGTACGGCTGCTACTGCGGGAATCTACTCGGCTTGTATCTCTTGCGGCCACCCGACTTTTCATGTCTCCGACAACCTGGGGAAAACGGGAGGAGTAACTATGACCGAACTAGGTAGCCAACAAGTATATTCCTCGGCCGGCTTGCATCTGTCATATACTTTAATATCCGATCACCCAGACTCTCACATGTCTTTAACTCTCATTGACTGCATTTATTCATCCCATCGTAGGGACATATTTGTATTCGTCACCTAGAGATCTGACCAACGGTAATGCACCAACTCTCGTTTCTCAGACTCGATTCTCTCACAGGCAACTGAGGTAAGTGTCACCACGTTACCTCTATGTTTCACACAGACCTGTATTATTATAATCACTTTCTCTGAAGCAATTGTACTCTGTCTTTTATACACTGGAACGAACTACTGGCAGATCTTTCGAGGAAGTCCTCGAAAAGAGATTATGTAGTTAGATCTACAAGAAGAAATTAGTAGATGCCTCGCGGGGAAACCGCGAGCCAAGATATTGCAACTAGACACACAAGTGAAAAGATTTCTGGAAAATTCGAGAGGAGTAACTGTGACCAACATAGGTAGCCAGTAAGAATATTTACCGAAAGACCGTAAGACAATCAAGAAGACATACTGCGGGGACACCGCAAGTACAGATATTACGTTTAGTAACTCAGGTAAAGATACGCGGGGAAACCGCGACCTAAGACATTGCGATCAGCCACGCAATTCAACAGATTGCTGGTAAACGAGAGGAGTAAGTATGACCACCGTTAGGTAGCCAAGCATAGATATTTACGGAAAACCGTCAATAGAAAAGAATATGCAGAGACGCCCACAATTGATCAGGTTTTCGGCACCAAAGGGAACTTTCCCTGTATCTAACGCAACAATGGGGTCACCCTCCCCGTATTTATCGAATGTATTCATGTTTTCCAGTATTTGTCAACGGCTTCTCCGGTAGCTCTCAGTCTGTTTCCAACGGCTTCACGGGTCCGCCCTCCCCGTCTTTTAACCAACGTGTACACTGGGGAATTCTTCCCGTAAATTGTCTCAACAGTCGCCATAAATCTGTCTCGATGTAGCGTTCGGTTGCTCGGGGCTTTACCCGATCTCTATTTCTCACGGCCACCGACGGGGTCACGTATCCGACAACCTGCTGGTATTCGCGAGGAGTAACTATGACCGATCTAGGTAGCCAACCAGAATATTTCTCGGCCACCAGAACTCCCACGGTCTGCACGGTCGGGGATTTTTCCCAGTCTATCTCTCTGTCGGCCGCCGAGGCCTCTCTCGATATCTGCGTCGGTCCCTTCTGGGACTCACCCAGTCTGTATCACTCACGGCCACCAACGGGGTCACCATCTTCCCCGTATTTCCGAACAGAACTGTCATTTATTCATTTATTTCTCACGATCGGACTTTCTCTGTCAGCCTGTTGACTCTTACGATCAGGGCACGGTCCGTCTTGCGATCGACGGCAGAGGGGCCCACCCCACCAGATCAGCGAAAAGCAGCACCAGCCTGACCGCGAGAGCGGCTGTCACTAGAGGTCGTATTTATATGGCAACACTCAACGATCCCTGGAGCGGTACGAGAACCACTCTACGTATGAAACAGTACGAACCACTGCTCCACATATATAGCGATGCACCGCATGTCAGGCTATACTCAAGCCAATTCATGCGTCTGCAAGCTATGCACTCAATTAAAAACCGCCGATCGGTCTTCCTTCCTATGCGCAACACTGTAAAAAAATAGACGTAAAATAACACTTATGGCGAGCCGATTATTTAAATAAATCATTCATTCAAGCCTTGTGGCCTGTCCGCCACAGAGGCATATATTGTAACGAACGAGAATCCATTCATCGCCATTCGTCATCGTTGGCCATGTCAGCAATCACCTCCGCCGCCACAAAGACTCAAACTAAATTCATTGTCCTGAATCTCGTTCACCGTGGCACTGCCAAACGGTGTCAGCGTCAATTTCATTAACCTTACCAAATCCCAACGCTTAGCTTTCACACAGCGAATAGAAACTTGGGCGTTACAACTACACTATTACAATCATTCAGACTGACAGAACTCCGCCATTGTTCGTACTCTGACAGTGCCAGTCTCAAGCATGGATAATAAAGGAGGGCCAATGCTCTTAGCTAATACACAAAGCTAGTCCTAGAATGACAGATCAGGCTGATCATAATGTATCGTCACAGTCGTGTATTTATACTAAATGCCACTTTGACCAGCGTATATATAGTCGTGGGCGTCCACAGAGGACAGCAAGTGGTATTTACAACTCCACACCAGTCATCTGCCGAATCGATAGTGTCAACTGCGCTTTATTTCTGAAATCACACCAATCTATAGTCCCTGCTATGATGCCACGCTTATACACTCTCATTCAAACTAAGTTCCAGATTTCAAGAAGTTGGTTCGAATCAAAAAACTTGCTTGAAAACGAAACATTGTTACATTGCTTGCAAACATTTGAGAAAGATTAAGGTATTCTTCGTTGGACAATGTGATTCATAAATAGATGACTTCTCGATCAGACGGGTCTCTTTGTTGACAGAAACCATGTATGCTCGTAATCTGTAATCACCCGTAGGTCGATATGGTGCAGAGAAAGAGATATACAAAGATATAGAGCCACACACAGAGACAGAGCAAAATACAGAGAGAGAGAGAGAGAGAGAGAGAGAGAGTGTGAGAGAGAGAGAGAGAGAGAGAGAGAGAGAGAGAGAGAGGGAGAGAGAGAGAGAGAGAGAGAGGCACACACATATCAGATGCGCGGACGATAGCACAGACAGAAAAAACTAAGATAAATACCAAGATAGATTGATTGCTAGAGAGAAAGAGAGATTGATGGATGGACTGATGGATGGATGGATGGATGAATGGATGGACGGACGGAAGGCCGGACGTACGGACGGACGGACAGACAGACAGATAGATAGATAAAGGCAGAGACAGAGATAAAGACAGACAGATACAATGTAGGTTGAGTGAGAGAGAACAGACGTGTCACAGACAGACAGACAGAGACAGTGGGAGCGAGAGAGTATGTGTGTATGTGGTCGTGCGAGAGAGAGAGAGTGTGTGTAGAGGTGTGCGCGTGTGTGTGTGTGTGACACTGTGTGTGTAATACTGTGTATAGCCTAAAATGACACTCGTAGTAATATTTCTAGTGTGGAGGCATAGGAAAGTACCTTCACGGATTATATTTCGGTTACGAGGTAGGAAGGGACAATGGACTCACCGCCATCAGTATAAATCAGTATTATAGCAAAAGTGCAGAAATACAGAATTGCAGAAATGCACAATTTCAGGTTGGCAGAAATTCATCAATCTTGTATAAAATGGTGCTTTCTTGGTTCGTTGTCTTAGAATATACCATTCTGAGTACATCACCATAAGGTAAAACGATGTTTCGCCAAAAATGTGAGGTGGCGATCGAGTCGATTGCCGCACGATCGGACACAACTGTAGGGTACGTGAGGTCACAATGCACAGGCCTATATAGTCGATAAAGCCGCCATAGTTATCTCGTAGAATTTGCGGCCGAACCTAAAATTACTATAGCAGCTTTTCAATAGAGGACAGAACGAGGTAGGTCATAGGCAACATCGTGGTTTGCAGAGTGCGCTGGACAGTTTTTGCTGAAGCACTGTGTATTCTGATGGAACGCAGTGTATTTGGTTGGGCTCGGACCACGCGTTGAATTTACGAGGAAATCGAAAAGATTTTATAGCGTGGCTTATGAAGCAGAATTTGCGACGTCGCTCGTTGAGGCGATCCATAATGAACGACCCATATCCACAAATATTTAGGGTAGGAGAGAAACGGACAGAGGATAGGCTTATATAAGACAAACGGGCACGTACATGTATACAGAGATAGATGGAAAGGAATTTAAGACAGGGCTAAGATGTAGCGAGAAATAGACAAGTTAAGACAATAAAGCAATTGGTTGATAAGGCAATAAGATATACACGTATATATATATTATATATATACATACGTGTATATCTGCCCTGTATCTAGGTCACGTATATATATATATATTATATATATATATACGTGTGTATCTGCCCTGTATCTAGGTCCGCTTATTATCTTAACGCCGTATTGTCTTATTGCCTTATCAACCAATTGCTTTATTGTCTTAACTTGTCTATTAACTTGTCTCACACCAAAGGGTCAGGGTAAAAGTAAGGGGAGGAAGGAGGTGTCTGAGTTGGATAGAAAATGACACAGGGAGATAGAAAGGCAGAGAAAGACGGACAGAGAGACGGGGATTGAGACGGACACGGTGGCAGAGAAATAGAGAAAAAGAAGAACGGGGAAATCTAGAAGACAGTGGATTTGCAATCACAATGCACGTTTTAACGCTAGAGAGTTTGAACTGAAGAATCTACTAAGACAAAAGCAATAAACGAACTTCATTCAGCTAGAGTTGATAATCAAAATGATAGTTTCCTTCCAATGCATGACCTCAACGACCGACGTTTGCTACATGTCCTGGAATGCATTCCGTTAATAGACACTAAGCTGGAAAACGGCGACTGCAGCGCTCCAAGCGCCTACGAATAATAACCTAAACGCTATTAACTTTGAACAATATTGAATATCATACTGCATATATACAACAAATTTATCCAGTGCGGAAGATAATAACAGAATTAATAAATGAACTACAGCAGCTCTGCATGAGAATTGCGGGTCTGTCGTTTCATTCGTAGACTATAGAATCTATTATGAATTCAACGGGAAACAGAGGCAACAGCGAACGCATCAGAAGCGCCGTCAATCTCAGACAGAACGCAGCAGCTGCAGTCGCCGCTAGGTGGTCATTCTCTACGCTATATAATATCCAGTTTTTTGTCTATTAGCCGCTTGCAGACTGATAGATTCGCTCGGAATTCAGTCAGCATTTCAGCACATGTGTGCTGGTTCCCGGTTTTCTTTTATAAATGTCATTCGCTATATCTGCAGCTGCGCGGAAGGTTGCAAGCTCTTTGAAACGCAAAAATAAACTTAATCATAATTATACCGCATGAATACATTATAATAATATGTATTAATCGAACATAAATTTATAGGTCTATATCATGTTTATATTAACATAACATAACATAGCTTTTTTATAGTTCCCAAAATACAATAGCACATGATCATATTTCATATTGGTAACAGAGTTGGGCTACAAAAGGGGACCTAAAGGGACCAAGGTCCCGCTGGGCAGGGCCACCTATGTACCAATACAATTAGATAGAGGTAGATAACATGTCAAATTGGAAATTGTTAACATTTCAATTGTAGTGTTAGCATAATTAGCATTTTTAATGCTATACATTTTACACCAAAATGAACAGAAGACAAGACATTATTATACATTTAGAGTTAGAAGATGAGCACGCAAGAGTTTTTTTAAAGAGCAGGAGATGAGGAACGCCAAGGATGCCAGCAGGAAGATTGTTCCAAACTGTGGTACCAGTAATCTTGATACAGAATTTACGGGTGTTAGTGTGTGCAAAGGTAGTTCCATAATTGGAGGCTGTCCTAGTACTGTAAGAGTGAATGGCCGATCCAGTGTTAAAATACCCACTGAAGGTGTAAGGTAACAAACCATGTTTATAGCGAAACATAAATTCACCAGTTTACAATACTCTAATCAATCAATCAATCAATCAATTCATTAGTAAATATCTAATGTTAGGATGCGGTAGAGGCAGAAAAGATGAGCAGTAGGACATTTATAATCAGATTTTGTTATAATTCGAACGGCTCTTTTCTGTAAAATAACCAAACGTGTAAGTCGTGAGGCATAATTCGACGCCCAAACATATTACAGTATCCTAGGTACGGATGAATTAACGAGTAATACAGGTTGGTTAAGATGTGCGTTGGTAACTTATATGAGATGCGTGATATAATACCTATATTTTTGGCCAATTTTATCGATATTTGAGAAATATGTTCCTTCCAGGTCAGATTTTGATCGATGATGACACCAAGAAAATGTAATTTAGTGATTTGGGGAATGGTTCCAATTATAATCGTGCCATGTAGGCATGTAGGCCTATACACGCTTAGAATATACCGTCCGATGCTAATAAGGTCCGTTGCCAATTTATTTGTGCAATAGTTATCAGACCATTAGACATTAGTAAGATTGTTGTTAAGACCACATGTATTTAGACATAAATTGTATCTTTTATTGAATATTTCGTTACATATTTCCTTGCATTAAGCTGTTAAAAAAGGAAGATAATGTTTGATATAGGTCTAATCTGTTCCAATCTGATATGATCTGAAACATTCTTCATCAGAATGATGTAATCCGATGTTATCAACTTATCATATTGTATCTAATCTGGAACTTTTATTACGGCTTTAATCAACCTAAAATCGATGTTCGTGCTAAATGGAAGGCATCGTGAATAAGGGTGACACTGTTAGCAAACGTCGAGTAACGTTAACAACCCATTTAACGAAGTTTTTTTATATATAACGACAGTGTGCGATATCAAAGATCATTAGCGTCGCCCTCCTCGTTTGGGACTGGCACTGCTGGACTACGAGCAGTAGCGGGGCTAAGAAATTCAACCAACCGTCAACATCAATGACACATCGAGACAACGTCCGACAGATTTTAATGAGCCAAGATGTTTAAGAATAATAATACCATGTGATGATGTAGGGAAATACGCGTCGATGATTCTTGTTCACAATCCATTGCAACCGACCGACGGAGACCGAGTGAGTGATTCGACACCACCTCCACCAAAGTCGTTTCGATCTCGTTTAACCGTTAGAGGGGCAGACCATATAAGGATGGATGGATATATAGTTGGATGGAAGGATGGATGGATGGATGTATCAACCGACAGAAGCATAATGCGGAATATCTGATTATACTAAACCAAAGCAGACGAAATTGGCTTTAAATATTGCTTTCAGGCACGACGTACAGTAAGCTTACACAGAAGTTGAGTAAAACTGTCGGGAGTCATGTTATACGTCAAATTTGCAAATAGTATTGAAACATAGACAAATAATCATTATGTCATACGCGTTATAAATAAAATTTCCATGGTTAGTTTATGCGGGCTACCGTAATTCGGCATTTACATTTACTGACGAACATAGTCAATATCACGAGTTGTGATATTATTAATCGAGCTAATCGAACAATCGAACTAATCGCCTACGCCTAAGCGCCTACTAATCGATTAGTTGACGCCTACTAATCGCGATTAGTAAGAGTCACTAATCGCCCAAGCCTACTGCTGGACTACGAGCAGTAGCGGGGCTAAGAAATTCAACCAACCGTCAACATCAATGACACATCGAGACAACGTCCGACAGATTTTAATGAGCCAAGATGTTTAAGAATAATAATACCATGTGATGATGTAGGGAAATACGCGTCGATGATTCTTGTTCACAATCCATTGCAACCGACCGACGGAGACCGAGTGAGTGATTCGACACCACCTCCACCAAAGTCGTTTCGATCTCGTTTAACCGTTAGAGGGGCAGACCATATAAGGATGGATGGATATATAGTTGGATGGAAGGATGGATGGATGGATGTATCAACCGACAGAAGCATAATGCGGAATATCTGATTATACTAAACCAAAGCAGACGAAATTGGCTTTAAATATTGCTTTCAGGCACGACGTACAGTAAGCTTACACAGAAGTTGAGTAAAACTGTCGGGAGTCATGTTATACGTCAAATTTGCAAATAGTATTGAAACATAGACAAATAATCATTATGTCATACGCGTTATAAATAAAATTTCCATGGTTAGTTTATGCGGGCTACCGTAATTCGGCATTTACATTTACTGACGAACATAGTCAATATCACGAGTTGTGATATTATTAATCGAGCTAATCGAACAATCGAACTAATCGCCTACGCCTAAGCGCCTACTAATCGATTAGTTGACGCCTACTAATCGCGATTAGTAAGAGTCACTAATCGCCCAAGCCTACTGCTGGACTACGAGCAGTAGCGGGGCTAAGAAATTCAACCAACCGTCAACATCAATGACACATCGAGACAACGTCCGACAGATTTTAATGAGCCAAGATGTTTAAGAATAAGAATACCACGTGATGATGTAGGGAAATACGCGTTCACAATCCATTGCAACCGACGGAGATATATAATTATATTATATAATAATATATAATATAACGATATATAATTATATATACCTTTAAAACTGTGTCAACCAATGATCTATAAGATTGGCTCATACCATGCGAATTGCGTGTGATATGCAGATTGGTTTGAGTCAGGGATGTCATGAAACTCAGGAAACTATTACGTTTAGTAATGTAAAGTTTCAATCCTCTTCATTCTCTGTGTTGAATTTTACGTTCTGTTAGACCACTGTTCAGGAATGTGTTCTCGAGACCGGAAAACTGCGTTCTTGGTCTTGGTCTCAAATGCATCGGTCTTGGAATTGGTATCCTTCTTAGGTTAGCGTTTTTTGTCATTTGCCGTATCAGAGTCTAAAATGCAGATTTCCAACACCCGTGAGCAGTATCTAATTTAGTTAATTCTATTTTCCCCATCTTGTCAACGATGAATAAGGGGTCGTCCATAAATGATTTCATGCATTTGGGGAGCGGTCGCACACTTGTGACGATTTGTGACGAATGGCAGAGGTCGACGAAATGTGACGTCACATAATCACATGAAATATGAAAATGCGTAACATGACTAACATCTTTTAAAAATTTCACTCAATTAAACATGTTCCACTTAAGTAGCCTAACAGTAACTTAACAACACTGATTACTATGTTCACTGCATTCAATTTTTGAATTTTTTAAGTGAGGCAGGCATTCAGTAGGACACAAGCAGTAATCGTGAATTAGTCCTATTCCATCCAAACGCAGGCCACTATGGCTGCACGTCGGCAACGTGAACTAATGCCCCATCCAGCGTTTAGTTTGGTTGATAATTAGTTGTGTCCATCATTCTTTCTGTTTTATTTCTCATGCATCAATCACTGTCTGCCTAAATGCAGTCACTTAATTGACTGATTCTTTTAATCTATTTTAGGTCGCACAGTTTATACGTGATGAGGAAACTACGCATAGTGCCTGCAGCCGCCCAGATGACCATACCACATGTCACCCTCACGTGGTCCTTTCTCTTGTACACAGCATGATTGATGGATGACCAAGTCCTCGCTGGTCTATACATGCCCGTGCCCACGGATAAAGAAACTCTAGGACAGACGTCGGAGATCAACGGTGCCACGAGATGAAAGTCTTAGAAATACACCCGGAGAAAGGCAACGGGAAAAATGCCTGTGAATAAGTTGCACGAACACCACGACGCTGAAATAGGTATGCAGGAAAACATAGAGTATGCAGAAGAAAAATGACCAAGAGCAAGGTTATGCAAAAGACAAGAACTGGTGTAACAAGCATATGGTTCCATGCAGCAAGAAAACAGGAGAAGATAGGCCAACACATGAAAGGTATCTTGGTGAGATATAGCAAGATACCAACTGGAATATCTTACAGGCAAGAGCGGAAACAAATGACTGCTTAAGGAGAGGACCAATACACGAGTTTAGAAGAGGTACGTGTAGGCCTACAGGAGATGTAACTGAAGCTTTCCAAGTGCTTGCGAAGAGAAGTTTATAGCATGGTCAAATTAATAATGTAGGATCATGTGTCACGTAGGCTATAGAATATTAAGAAAAGGTCTTTGATAGAGTTGACTGGAGAAGGTTAATGAGTGCGTTGAGAAAAATGGGTTGGATTGGAAAGACAGCAGACTCAATGGAGACTTGCAACCAGGATAAAATGAAGGAAGAATATTCGGAACCAGGAACTATGGGAAGAGGAGTGAGGAAAGAATAACCACTCTAGCCAATACTCTTTAACGGCCAGAGGAACCAACAGGCCTATTTGAGGAAATGGAAAGTGTGGTGGAGGAAATAAAGGTGGAAGGAAGATTGATGAAAGCAATAAGATTCACAGCTGGATGACCAAGTACATGGTGCTTAGTCAGAGGGGGCACGTTTCTATAGTGACGTACAAGTATGACCCTATCGACTATTCTAAATTTTCGATGAATTGATAGGGTGAAGTCCTTCGCAACCGCTGATCCTTGAATTTTGAATGTGTGCCATTTGCCATCCGATTAAGGGGTATTTTTCACAACCTGAGCCAAATTCAATATAATATTTGAATAAAAATGTTGATGCACATTCTTTTAATTTACAGATACATTCTTATGGAACTGCTGAAGAAAACTCAATATTTAGCAATGCCTAAATTTGACAGAGTTGGTCTAAAATGTCCTTTTAGTTTTTCAACTAGTTTAATTAAAATACAACTCCGTTACTATGATTTACATGCATTAACAACTCCGTTATTATATTTAAAAATACACAATTCAAAGTACTGTCACTGTTCATAATTAGTGATTCATTATTATTCAATGTGCGCAATATGATACAGTAACACCAATAATTCCCTGATAAATAATTTGATTTGTACTAGGCGTATTGTCTAACCTAATTTATTTTAAGCTATGGAATTGTAAATCAGTCACGTAGTGGTAAACCAGGATCAACTACCCATCGAATCTTATCTTGAACTCATTAGTTACATTCAGGTGCCAGAATGATGCTAGTGACAAAACAGACACTGGATATTCCAATCTAAATTTAACAAACACATTCTTAACACTTTTAGTCCGGGAGCAAATGTCATCCCGTAACGGTTTTTGTGATAGAAATATGCGGTTGGTGTCATTCTCTTCGTCTGATGGTGGCGATTCAGAAAATTTGTGGTGAGTGTCTCGCAACCCTATCATGGCGGCCAAAATACACCAAAATAAGCCGCCATGATATATATATAATTGCTATATCTCTGGAACCATGCATGCATGATAGAAAGGTCATTTTATTGTCTAAGGTATGGCTCTTAGGTCAAGGAATTTAAAATATATATCTGTAATATCGTCTGAACGTCCCGTGACCTTGTAGGTCAAGGTCACATAGCAGAAATAGTAAATCAGCCATTTATAAGAAACCATGAATGACACAGAGATAGGTTTGATGTCTAGGAGATGGTTTTCAGTGGCAAAGAATTCATAAGATGCATTTTCAATATTACTTGAACATATATTGATCTTTGAGGTCAAGGTCACATCGTCAAAATGGTTAGGCAGCCATTTCTCAGGAACTATAGTGGGCCCGGCAACGAGGTCTATGCAAACCATAGGTCTGTGTTGATCTCTGACTCGGTTGTTCCTATTAGGCCCTACATCTCTTCGCTATCCTAAATATTGTCTTTTCTCTCGCGGTCCTTCGCACTGTGATCGACTGTGATTGGTCGGAACTGCAAAGTGCGCTTTAGAAGTTACCAGATAAACTATACTAACTTTAGTTATACATGAAAATAATTTACTTCGTGATTTTTTTATTATTTTTGTACATTTATTAGATTAAATTACCTGCGTTTAGTAGCGGAAGTATCCAGGAAGCCGCCTAGGGGCAAAAGTAAAGGGGCGCCGAGGTTTAGGGATAATACGCATATGTTTTCACTACTAAAATTTTATGATGATACAAAAAGAGACTCTAAAATTAGTAGAGGCCAGGCCTACAGACGATAATTATTCGTCGGCTCAATCCGATAGATTAGTTTCGGGTCTTTCGGCGATCTAACACTTATCACTTCGATTAAGCTGCATAATTGCATAATGTAAATGACTACGTTCTGTCGTCTGTAGTCTGTGCTCTAATTATAAACGGAAATAGGGCCTACAATACAACTACAATTCCAGAAAATGACAATGCATATGCCTGCGTGGAGCGGAGTCAAGAGCAGTCGCATCGACACCTGGCGAATGAATGTTGTCATATCTTACAGACGTGACTAGTGAAATCATTTATCAATGAAGGGTTTATTACATATCGGTTTAGGTCCTACTTAGGGAGGTATGGACCTGTGTAAGAGACGAACTCTAGGCCTTCTAGGACCCTCCATTGACCTTCACCCCCTCCCCGCGGTACGCTAGTGCAAGTACCTATAGAAATTAACGTGTGTCTGTCAGCTTTCTTCTCATCGGCCCTGCATTCATTGCAACTATAGCTAGACTTCGCAACAGCCCTAACAATATTGATGCTGCACATGATTTTCGTAAACGTAAAACCTACAGTAGTTTAGACATTTGGCAGTGCTGCTGCTATTGAACCACGCAAGTGATGAAAGACGATTATTCTACTCAGGAAGCCTTGGCAAACACAAAATAGTCCAACTAGGCCTATCTTTGTCCAAATCGCCCCGACGATTTTGTTTTGACTCATCGCGAATGTCTGTGAATAGTTTACAGCTTCGCTAACTACTTCACTCAGACCTCATCTATTAATCCTTACCATACTCGCACTGTTTTTAACTTTAGACCAATATTTTGAAGAAAAACCACTCGGCAATTTGCTTCGAAATACGCCTAATGGTCCCTCAGCTGGAATGCAACTCCTCTGGATATTCGGTTGTCAAAGTCTTGCAGATTATTCAAACAAATTACAAACATTTATTACTTGAACAGAATACTCATTAGAAGTGAGGTGCTTACTCATTTAGTTAACTAGTTAAGATATAAAGCAATTTTCGTGCTACCTATACAGTCCCAATCGCTGCTTAATTGTATTTCCATGTAAGAAAGGGTGGGCCACGATAACTGGGCCCTCGTTGGTCTCTTATTAGGGGTTTCTTTATTTCTTTCCTATGAACCTCCACCGATTACTTCTGTTTTTTCATTTAACTGTTAACTCTATATTTTTGTATTGTGTCGGTTTGGAGCTTATCAATAAAATGATTGGTTATGGTTATGGTTATATTCAACTATATAATCACATGCAGAGATGTAGACTCTTTGGCTGCCGAGGAAATCTATTGATGGTTATTGGCCTATTTCGCGCAGGACGAAGAGGTCATTGAAGTGAAGGCTCACTAAACCCAGCCACAAAGTAAGGATTATCCTGGATAACGTCGATAGTTGAGATGGCGAAGACAATCAACAGCGCAATGATTGCATCTTTTCAGCCTACATGCATACTAAAGATATTATGGACGTATGCATACCATCAACCCGCCGAAACATTGCGTCCTTCAAATATGGAGGGGTGATCTCATTCCCAAGGATGGATAGTATTCCACAATTTCCACTACAGCATCTTCGTGATATTGGAAGCATAATGAAACCGATAATAGAACAGTATTTCATGCAGTCTTGTGATAGATAATTATTGTACACGTATAAGATATATGCAGCCATTGAATCACACAATCAATTGAGTCTTCTACTCAGGCAGCCTTAATTGACAAACACAAAATAAGGAAGCAATCTTTGCAATTGCTCACAGATTGGTCTATATACAGTACACAGGCCTACAAGCATGTCTAACATTTTAGCCACTGCAGCTCAAGTTGGCTGATCGCTCGTGTAGGCTACTAGCCATACTATGGATAGATATATTATATACATGTAGGTGCATGCAGTGTAATCATGATACAACAACGATAGCTTGCATAGGTGTTTGATTTCACCGACATCTTTGGCCGCTGCACAAAAGTAACAACAGCAATTCAGCAATAGAGCAACAATTTAATTCCTCCAAGCTTTGGTTCCCGCCTTATAGCTGATTATGTAGGCCTGGGCCTAGGTCTAGGCTCCTTAATTGGCGACTCAGCAGATGAGTCACCGAGTGTTCAAAACTGGACTGAGTAGTGCATGCATGTGCCAAGGTCAAAATGCAAGCACACCCCCAACAGCAACATTATCGTACGTTGAAGAAATTGTGAGCACGTGCAGTAGGCCTGCCTATTCCCATAAATTATTGAATGCCATAATTATTGTGCCCAACACAGGAAATAGGGCGTGGCCCAATATTCATCCATATTTTGCAGTAGACCATTAATCGGTATCAGCGTAGGGGACAGACATATTCCAGGGTAACCGATACAAAAACCAAACGATAAATATTTAGATCGAAACAATTTCTTTTTCATTAATATCAAAATATTAACATGTTTCGGCTTCAGCAACACTGCCTCATCTCAGGCTCTCGGCGGATCAATAATACATAGGGCCTGCAAGACAAGTATACAAACACAATTAGTCTAATTGATAAAGTTGTAAAACATCAAATGAGTCAAATCTAATATTTTTTCTTCAGAGGCTTTTTGGTTTATGTAAAAAAAACAACTAAAAAATGGGTTTTAAAATCAAATTATAGGCCTACAACCATGATTAAGCTTAATCCACAATCTTCGATACAATTACAGAATCGTAGGCCTAATCGTAATCTCAATTAACGTTGTACAGCGCCCACAAACGTGAAGTCGCGGGAATCAGCTTTTTAATTCACAGACACTCGATCAAAAAAATCGCACGGTCTAGTTCACAATCATATTCACGGTGTCTGTGATTATTCTCGACGTTTGCTACACGTATTGACCGAGTTGGATGTATATTTTTCAATTTAGACATCGATACGAATTTAGTTATTATAGGCTATTTGAGCTATCATCGTTACCTCGTCCGACAGGCTTTGTAGATAGAGCAGCTGTAAGCTTACTTACTTCACACACGTTTAAATGATAAGACTCGTTGGATATAATGCGCTGTTTTAGATCTTCTGCGTGACATCTTGTGACTTCTGTTCAATGTCCGAGTTGCCATGGGCCATGTTTACGTGATTATTTATTAGTTGGCTTCTGAAGTCATGTCATGACTCTTGAATTCAAACCAATGGAGTGAAATTTTGTTTTCGGAGCAGGTTTAAATTTATAGCAGAAGAGAAATTCTTTCGTGAAATGTTTTTTCTTTAATGCTCCGATTCAGTGGAAACAACAACCTACTTCATACAACATCCCTATGCTGGATACCAACATGGCGGCGCTGGAGAGGACGTTGCCGAGTCAAATAATGTTTATAATCCGCGTGCTATGGATATTATGGTGTTCGTTAGCTGCGATTCCCACCGCTTACTGTGTCCCGGAGATAATCGGTTTCAGAATAGAAACAGATGTGTGGAGCCAATTTGACGATGGCCACACAACGATATACGCCAGTCGCGATTACGAACTTCGCATTTACGGCAGCCATCTATCGACTGGGGACGAGATAACGTTTACGCATACGGCTGCTAGCGCTGGTACTGACTGCAACGATTTACGGAACTATGAGATTTTTTCGCTATATCCAGATTCAAGTGAAACGGCTACAGTAAAAATAAATTTACCCCTTCAAACCGAAAGTCTAAATGCAGATGAAGGGTTTTACTTCTGTTTAAGAAGTAGCAATGCCAGTGATGAAAAAGTAGGCCCTGGTTTCACACATCAGGGAAATGCTACATGGCTTCACATAAGAACCAAACAATGGCAACCGTACTTGTTGCCACTGTGGCTTCAGATCATGATTATTTTGATACTGCTTGTATTTTCTGGTCTCTTCAGCGGTCTCAACCTTGGCCTGATGTCACTCGACAAGACTGAGCTCGACATCATGATCAACTCGGGAACGCCGAAGGAGAAGAAGTACGCCAAGGCGATCAAGCCATTGCGCAAGCGTGGCAATTTCCTTCTCTGCTCAATCCTGCTTGGCAACGTGCTCGTCAATAACACACTGGCGATTTTACTTGATGATCTTACAGGCAGCGGCATGGCAGCAATTGTTGGTGCGACCTTGTCAATTGTGATCTTTGGGGAGATCATTCCTCAGGCCGTCTGCTCGCGGCACGGCTTGGCGGTCGGGGCTCGCACGGTCTGGTTCACAATCACATTCATGGCGTTAACATTTCCGCTGTCCTTTCCCATCAGCAAGCTCCTTGACTGCATCCTTGGTGAGGAGATTGGCTATGTCTACAACCGAGACCGCCTTCGTGAGCTGTTGCGCCTGACAGAGCAAGAAATGGACCTTGTTAGAGATGAACTGAACATCATCGCAGGCGCTTTGGAGCTGTCAAAGAAGACGGTTACAGACATCATGACCAAATTGGAGGACATCTTCATGGTCGAATACAATGCCATTCTCGACTTTGACACGATGAACCTAATCATGAAAACGGGTTATACAAGAATACCAGTCTACGAAAAGGAACGAACAAACATTGTGGCATTACTAAACATCAAAGACCTTGCTTTCATTGACCCAGATGACCGAACTCCTCTTAAAACAGTTACCCGGTTCTATGCTCACCCAGTCAACTTTGTTTTTGAGGATACAAAGTTAGATCTGATGTTGCAGGATTTTAAGAAAGGTTGGATTTGCATTACAATTACTCTGTATTATTATTACATGTTGTTGCCACATACTAAACATTAGCAGAGCAATTATAGTGGGCTTAGTAGTGATGTTCAATCCAAAGAGAGTTTCATGTTTTAGTGGTTTGCACAAGTTTGCAATTATACTTTGTTTTTTTAAATGGCATCCTTAGACTTAAAAATTCTAGTAATGATTGTGGTATTTTTGTTTTTGTGATCTTATTGGTAGTTTTGCGAGAGAGGAAGCCCCTAAGAAAAGTATTTCTTTTCTTCAACACATATATGGGCCTCGTGCATGCTGCTTGTCCATACAAATAACTGAGGTGAAGAATGAGACCATTTTCATATGAGTATAAATGCTGGACATGATTCAGACACCGAATTGTTTCAACCTTTTAGCTTATTATTATGAAATTCATGACCTTTGCAACTACACATAATGATGATGAAAACGTCAATTTTTACAGCGCCGTAACACGGCATGTGCTGCTACAAGGATACTTGTAATAATAATCTGCTGCATGTCCCACGGTCTTCTACGAAATTTGGGGACTGTTCCTTCTCCGTCTCAGGACCAACTGCATGGAATGGTCTCCCCGAACGTTTGAAGAATGTGTCATCTCTTGAGCCTTTTAAATCGCGACTTAAGACTTATCTTTTCAAACAAACATACGACTGTAATTGACATTTTTTTCGTGTGCGGCACCCTTTCTTTCAGCCTCGGCTCTGCTACGGTGCTATTTAAATTGTCTTCTTCTTTTTCTTATTATTATTATTACTTAACAATCTAGCAACTAGGGTATGCAATAAACTGAAGTGTCATTTACTGACCCTGCTTAGTCTCATGGCTTCAGATTATGATAATTGAAGTGTTGCCTTCTATAGCAACTATATAGGGGATGAGTACACTGATGTTATATATATGTATATATATATATTGCTAGTAGCATTAATTATATAGCTCATTGCTTCAAATTGGGGTTGTCCCTGCATTCTTTTGCTGCTTAAAGACAGCTTAATTTTCTAAGGTTATCTCACTGATAGTGCATCTGATTGTATACATAGCACAGCTGGTGGTGATGCTATGTCAATTTACAGATGCATTACAGTACAATAATCTGTGACATTCAGTAAGCTTATAAGTCAGCAGTGCTCAATGCCCATGGTTTCATTCATGTTTGCTTTTGAAATGTGAAAACAAATTTAGAAATTTTGCTTAGTGTATGCATTCTGTTTAGTTCTTGAACAAGCACATTTCAAGATTACAGTTTAATATGTATCTATGAAGAACTGAGTTGGCTGCTGAATATAGTAGTGATTTCAAGACTACAGAAAATAAGAATTTATGATAGTAATAGACAACCATTAGGTGTCCAAACAACTCTGCTAAGACAGTTATTCAATGAAGACTCCAGTGGTTTGGATATGTAGGGAAACGCAATGCACTGTACATCCAAGATTTGAACAGAAACAAAGGCAGACCAAGACTAAAAAAGACTATGCTGGACAAATGATATAATTGAGGACATAATGGCGTCACTTGGACTAATACTAATTATGGGAGCAATCGACTTGAGAAATGACTTAGGACAATGGAGATAATTTATTCGTACCCATCTCCGCAAAATGGCTGATGTTGGGAAAAGTTGATGACAAATGTTTGGTGTAAGATTGTCTGTCATCTGTTGCTGCATTTGCCGTTACTTGTTCTGATTGAATTGATAACTCTTAGAGCAATTACTTCAATTCTTATTTGAGGGACGCACAAGCGTCATGATTTTAGCGCAGTGCTAATTTTATGTAAGGTTTATATTCCATGAGAAGATTGCTTTACATAAAGAGCAGGGCTACTTTTTCATACAGCAATGCATGAATTCACAGGTATTAAACGATTTTTATATAAGATATCAAAAGCCACTGTTGGCATAAAAATTTCTACCACAGAAGAATGGTAGAAGATTTGAGTCAGATGATTATTTTCGATGAGGAACCTGATATAAAAAACCGAGCAAGGACTTTATTCGAGAAAGTAGGGAAATGATAGGCCAAATTAGAATACAATAGTAACTAAAGTGATGAACTAACTCTAAGATTGTCTGGTGTGTGTGTGTAAGTTTAATGAGTACTGGTTTGGACAGAAGTCAAACAGTGGATAATAAATCATTGGTAGTATTCTTTTTGTGTGCTTGTTTCTAATGACCTTGTCTGAAATCTTGTCTGTATGTGGATATGCACGAGACAATTACTGCAAGATTGCGGTTCTTGTTTTTGTATTACCCTGTCTGACATGTAGAAAATATGTGGATATGTTTGTAGTGTTCATGGTAAGATTCTTATTTCTGTGCATTTTTCTTCGCTCACCTTAGCTCGTATCATGCCCATTTCTCGATATGTTTTTAATCACCAGCTATTTTGATATTTTGTCATCAGACATCATCTTGTGTTCCTGATATTGACTCCAAAGAGGTTCTAGTTCTTGACTCTGCAGTAATTGTAGTTTATAGTTTTATTGGTTGTTTTTGAACTGTCACTAGCCTTTTATTTGTAGTGTGCAAAATTTCATAAGTGTTCCCTAATTGACGATGCAGTACTGTGTAGCATTGCATTTGCTGTAGTTTTCTAGGTGCATTTTTATGCCGTATGGTTTGTTGTTGGGCATTAATTCCCCTTTAGAGCACAATATATACGATGCTGGTTTTCTGACATTGGCAAATGGTTATCAGGATGTGCCCTTGAGATTTTGATTGATAAAATTTTTGTGTCACATCTGGATGCAGTGAGATGCTCTTGGTGCTTGGATGATGATACTGAGGTTGGTGCATTTGGCCGAATGGCTTTGTGCCTGTGGATTGGTTGTTATTGATGGTGTTGGTGATCTTGATGCTAAGAAGGATAACGAAAAATGATAATAAATATGAATATATGATGTGAAATTATGTTTATGGTATGATGTACATGTGAATTGCAGTTGTTGTGGTGAAAGGCAGTTCTAAGTAATTGTGTTACTGAAATGGTCACATCATTCAGTTGTCTCTGGAGATTGATATGTGGGGAGTTTATAAATAATATCTAGACTTTATATGCATAGAAAATAAACATGCTCATTGACATTATTATTGGTATGAATGATTTATATTAATATTGAGCAACTCCAGGTTGCATTTCGATATATAAAAAGATTTCATCGGATGTGCACTGGGTTTTGTAATCAGGTGATGAAACGGAGAGAGAGAGACAGTCAGACTGAGAGAGAGAGAGAGACAGACTGAGAGAGAGAGAGAGACAGACTGAGAGAGAGAGAGACAGACTGAGAGAGAGAGAGAGAGACAGACTGAGAGAGAGAGAGAGACAGACTGAGAGAGAGAGAGACAGACTGAGAGAGAGAGACAAACAGACAGAGACAGAGCACAGACTATCTGCGATCATTTCTCTAAAAGGTTGACATTGCTATCACTTTGCGGCCTCAAGATTTGATTTGGCCACTCGATGAACAATGAACATTCTTCTTGGGATCCAATTGATAAAAACGTTGCCATGGGTTTTGTCATCACTTTTATTTTCCCATGTGAACATTGCTTTCAAAATGTAAGTCTCCCTGGTAAATTGTACTTAGCTTTAAGGCAGGCACAATATGGTTCAGATGTTTTTCTCATGTAGTGTTTCAGGCGTAAATGAATTTTTACCATTTGTTAAGTTCTGAATATTTGTATTCCTGATGTTGTGTGTAACTTTCATTTACTTTTGATTGCTTCTGTACTAATTATTTTCTTATGGTTGGACATTGCTTTAGGTGGATCGCACATGGCCGTTGTGCAGAAGGTGAACAGTGAAGGAACTGGAGATCCATTCTATGAGACAGTCGGCATTGTGACGCTTGAGGATGTTATCGAGGAAATTATTCAGTCTGAAATAATAGACGAGACTGATACTGTCAGTGAGTAACCTTTGTCCTATTTGCAGTTATTTTAGGCTTTTGTGTGAAACTGCTGACATGCATCATTTGACAAAGTTGTTTGAAGAAATGACTTGCCTGTAGGCACCCAGAATATGAAGGGTGGCACATGACTGTTGACCATGCTGCTCAAAACCTGGTCAAAGAGGTTTAATTTTCTTGGCATAAATTAATATTTCTGTGATTAATTAGTTGTAGCAACTATTAAGTCTCATCCCATCAATAGTATGACCCGATTTTGTGTTCTAACTTGAATATATGTGGTCGTTATTATTTAGGGTATAACCGGAAATCGCCCCTGACATTTGCCTCGGCCGAATATTGGACTATTCGGAAGTATTCACCTCAGCAGATGTTACACCTGCAAATAGCTAAAAATAACTTTTGAGAAAATAATTTTTTGGATAAAATAATTTTTTTTCATTAAATAAATTTAGGACAAACGGACTTACTTATAAGTTATTGATTAATTAAACAAGAACTTAAGATTCTATTGAATTTTCTTTAACAAAATGATATTAAATTTATATATTTTAATTTCTTTTGGTTGCATTCCCAATGTGGCAACCAAATCAGTAATTTTCCCTCTTGAATTGGCTCCACCCACTTTCCCGTAAACATTAGAGAGTAAAGACGTCGTTGATAACTTCATATTTCAAATTTTATAACAAGCTTTTACATTTTTTTCACAAATGAAGTTATTAAATAATAAATATATTGTTATAGTCTAGAGTGTGACGATACCCTATATGAAGGATATTGCTATACACTCTGCATTGACTATAGATAGTTCACCATGACTGTGCACGTGACAGGTTAACTACGCTTTGCCTATGGATGGTACTCGTTGGCCAGATGTTCCGCTACTATTCGGTTCGTACCCGGATCCGGAAAATAGTGCATCCAAATACTCGGATTCGGTACTCGGTGGAAATTTTGTCTGCTCTGTTATTTCCTATTATTATTATGAGACAATAATACGCCCTCACTTTGCAACAGCAGTTCACATGAAAACAATAAAAAGAAGTGCAATGTCAGTAAGACAGTATACAATATCATATATGGCTGAAAAAAATGCATGATGCTTTGTAGTAACTTCCCATCTTGCAACACATCAGCTATTGAATAGTGGCACTGGTCTGGTGATGCCTTCTTGGCTCTACTCTGATCTATATGTGGGACCTTTGATGTCCTATTTCGGCTTTGACTGGCCGTTCTTCCTCTGTTGGCGAGCTTCTGGTGCCTCGTGCAATCACCTTGACCAATCAGCGCCGTGCCTTCTCAGTTGTTGGTGCTTTCACCTGGAACATGCTCCCTTGAGACTGATTTGTATCACTGGTTGGACTGGGAGTGCCTTAGGGTAGACTTCTTGAGAGAGCACTATATTATTATATATGATATTATATATGATATTATATATTATATTATATATTATTGTGAAAATGAATAAATGAAAAGTCTAACTTTATATACGGTTCTAGAGAAAACATACAGCACATAAAATAAACTTTCTAGTGCAGTTTAAAGAAATTTAACAGAATTCACTATGGAGCAAATGATAGCATGTTGAAGTATGATTATTCAAATGTATACTTTTTTACATTACTTTAAGACTGATTTATTGATCGGTTGATTGATTGATTGAGTGAGTGAGTGAGTGAGTATGTGGAAGGTGAGTTAGTGATTTTAACATTGATTTATTTATTTGTGCATTCATTCATTTGTTCATTTAACTAGTTGACACCAACAGTTTATAAACCAATTTCACTGAAAGTTTGCAGCCTTGGGTTAAAGTATAGCAAATAATGTGGAATAATGCAGCATTATTAATAAGTTAACTTCCTACTTAGTGCAATGACAATTATTTGAGTAGTTCACTTGCCAGCCTTCAAGAATACTTCCATGTCTTCTGTGAATGAATGGGTCAAGGTGATTTACATGCTCCCTAAAACTCCCCAGGGGCCAGGTTCAAAGGTCAAAGGATTGTTTGACTGAGACAAAATATTAACAACTGCTGACCAGGTGCTTTTTATTTATGTTTTATATTTATTTGTTTGAATCATAAGGAGTTCATGACCATTAGCAGAAAATCAGTTATACAAGGAAACAATGAAAAATAAAAGATCGCAGTTATATTAGTCAATGCAATTAAGTAGGCTTTGTTGAGTTTACTAGTATAAACCTGTAACTGTGCCGCAGATGTTAAATGGGAAGCGAGGAAGCTGAACTAGCTTATCAATCAGTCATCCCTGTTGTGTTGCAATCAGACCAATATATATCAGTGAGATAACTATAATAGCAACCAGCCTGTTAAAGCTCATAGGACACTCAGATAACATCACTACAGTTAATAGTGAGTATGCAGTATTGATCATTGATCAATCAAAATTGTTTGTATGCAGCCTTAATTACACTAAGACTGCAATTAAAGAATCCTGACTTTAGAATTCCATAATTGGGGTCTTTAATTCTAATATTGGATTGTCAGATATTAGTCCTGCAGATCTCAGATTAGTAAGCTTTTATCTTGTATTGACATATGTATGGTGGGCAATCAGTAGAATAACAGTGAAATTAGTGGCAAATAATGGTGTAAGAGTCCAACCTTGGTGTTGGAACAGAAGTCCAAGCTGGAGCTAATAATTCAGGTGTATATGTTTGGCAGTTTGAATGATTTAAATGTGCTCACACTCTCCATGTGGTATGATATTGGACTCCACAAATCATTCTTACCACCATTTTTTTAACAGTTGATGAGGTTAAGTTTTATCCTATTCCCAGCTGCCCATAAGTCATTGCAGTAGTTCAAGTAAGGTAAGATAAATGCAGTATTTAGCAGATTGTGAGACTGGTAATAACCATTTTTATTAAATTACCATACCAATTAGGCCCTACTTTCAATACCATGTTGGTGACATTCTCGATGTGCTTAGACCACAAAAGATTCTCATTAATAATAACACTCAGAAATTTTACATTAGATTCATGACACAATTCAGGGTTGTCAGTATTGATCGTAGGAGTTGAGGATTCTAGCAGCTGCTTCCCGCAAGCTTTAAACAGCACATAATTGGATTTCTTCACATTGAAAGATGGCAATTTTACGTGGAACCACAGACAAATGCTTGAGTTATTGATTCATACAGTAGTTCGTGCCAACTAGAAATGCTGTTCTAAGTGTCATCACCAAACTTAGATCCAGTTTTGAGGAGCAATTAACAGCAGTACTAAGAATGATGGTCAAATTAGGCCCTTGAGGAATGCTATGTAATAGTGGTGCAAGGCCTGAAAAGCATCTGAGTAGTGGACCTGTTGTTGCCCATATGTATCGATGCCTATAAGTATAACTCTGAACTCATCTGTTAGATTGTCAGAAATGTAGGCTGATGAAGCTCATAACAAATAGTCTAGGAAAGTAGTTACTCGGACAGTTGTTTGTTAAGTCAGATTTGGAGAGATGATTCTTTTCTTGTTGACCTTTATAGCAGTAATAAAGATCTTTATGTTCGAGTACCACAGTTTTTATGTTTTGTCAATCCTTCATATGGTCTCATTCTTTCTGGCTTAACTCAACATTTGAAGTCTTTGTAAGTAAGTAAGTAAGTATATTCGTTATTTAGACGTCTGCAAATGCACGACATGTAGATGTAAAGAGAAAATTTAACAAGTACGAACAAAAACATCTATATTCAATTATAATTATACATAATCTATCGAAAACACAGAAATTTATTAAATGCTGGATAGCGACGGGGCAGGATGATAAGTCAATAGAGATTAAGGTGCTGATATAATAATCTTATATTGAAGTCACACCGGGTAAAATCATTAGTCCGGGGAACAGATCTGTTATGAGTATGTGGACGCAGCTGTAAGTGCTTGCATTTATTCAACCACAGACTGGTTCATAATCAGCAGTTGCAAGTGATTACGCCTTGTTCAACTTCGACAGCATTGGCAAACTTTGCATGGTACTCCTGAACTGAATTAGCTCAGGCAGGTTTCCTTTGTATTTTGTTGTTTCAACTTATATAGCTCTATTTCTTTTGTAGCTGACAATCGAGCGAAAGCACCACGCAAAGCACACACCAAGGATTTCAGTGTCTTCAACCAACCCGACAATCACAACTACCCGCAGTTGTCGGCTCAGCAGGCACTTGCCACCTATCAGTTCCTTTCATCAAGTGTGTAAAAACAATTCTGAAGTTTTAGCAGAAACTTTATATTTCCAGCACTTGTCAGAAACAGTTTTAAAGCATTTTGTACAGTGTAATAATTGTATTCCAAATATTATATGATCTTGTAGTCAAAACCTCAATCAAATATGGTCTCCAAAACAATCATTGCTGTGATGCTGTATGTTAATCTTCATTCATCAATCCCTATAGTAAATACAAATAAAACACAAGAAACTGAAAACTAATAAAGAATGTGCTAATAAATACTGTCTTGAAGAATTAATTGTAGGATAAGGATGAGTCAATCGTACTCTTCTATGTTTGCTCCATTTTTTGGAGTTGTTTCATTTGCCACTTGTGTGTAAATTATTTTAAAAAATATAAAAGTAGTTTTATTTTTAATCAATAACTTTATGTAGATTCTCTATACGGTATAAACGTTGTCAGTGTATTAGCAGCATACCATAAGTTGAGTAAATTCTAGCTTAGAATCAGATTTACTGATTTTATGATGGAATACATTTTGTTTTTTATGTCGCATTGTGAATTCAGTGTCTGAACTCAGTGTCCTAATTCAATGTCGCATTGTGGTTTTCCAGATGTCTTTCCATTTAGACCCGATCTCATCTCTGAACAAATTCTTCAGAAGCTGATCAAACAGAACGTGGTCATTAATTTCCGATTTGCAGACACCTCGTCACCAGAGAATTACCTTTACCGTTCTGGAAAACCTAGCGACTGCTTCATCATGATACTTCAAGGTCGCGTGGAAGTGGAGTTTGGAAAAGAGAATCTCACGTTTGAAGGAGGTCCATTTACGTACTTTGGGGTGAATGCTCTTCGAGGTTTTGACTTTGGTTAGCCTCATTCATTTGGTCTTCCATTCATTTCATAGATGTGTTTGTTAACTGCTGAATTGAGCTTGACCATATATAATTGCAAAGGGAATTTCCCAGTGCAATGAATGATTTTTCATTTCTACCAAACTGGGACTGATGGGTTTTATCAGTTTTAAGATTGGTTATTATCATATGTGTTAAGGGTATATATTTATTTTATTTATTACCAAAATTTAATACCGCCCTTCTTCTAACATTTTTTGCTCAGAAGTGCATACACGTGCCTCAATGGCGCAATTGCAGTTGTACTGTAGAGCAATTGTGCGCGAACGGCTTGCTCGAAGTCCCTACACAGCGAATCCCCGGATGAGAATCGAACCCGCTCGCTCAGCACACCCTGAACGTTACGGGCTGACCGCTCTAACCGATCGGCCACTGTGGCATGATTTTAGACATTCTTCAAATATTATTTGGTAGCTAACTGTCTAAGCTGGATATGTCAAAGTTTGTTATACTTTTTGCTGTAAAATTTTGGTAATAGCCCATATGCTTGAGTTTATTCTCATAGGGTGATCTGATCGACTACCTACAGATCACTCTGTCCTACAATTGACCCACGGACTGTATGTGAGTCATGATGTGTGGTCACCCAAACCCACCAGGCCAATGTATCTGTTTTTCTGTTGTTTTCTAGAGTAATTTATGCTTACCTGATTGCTAACTGGTCTACTATCTGATATGTCCCACCTAATGTCCTTTGTTCAGCTGTGAGCCCATGACCAATACAGCAATTAGCTCAAAATTATATCTGCTTGTTAGACCGAGTTTTCAGTATAATTTTATATGCATTAACGGCCAGGGTGTCCCTTTGGGCTGGTGCCTAAGCCTCCATATTCCCAATGCCAGGCCAAGTCTAGAATTGTCTGTGCATGCATGGTGTATGAAAGGCAAGTATAGTAACTGTTTTTGCCTTGGTACTGCTTGGCTGATATGCTGAGTAAGAGTGAGGTTTGGCATTTACTTGGTGAGAACTACACCTCTGAAGACATCCTTCAGTCTGATGCATGTTCTGCCACTCAGAACCTGTTTCAGCCATTGATATAGCTGCTATATAAAGTGAAGTGATAGGATTCTAAAGTAAACTTTTAAGATCTTTTCTTGAAAGGAATAAAAGAGGTGCCATGTAAAGATTCAGATGCATGAGTTGAGGTTATTTTATTGTCTGTTTTCAAGGATCACTGCCTCAAGATGTCAAGCCTTGTTTACTATTGTACCTTAATTATAGTTAGCTACCAGGATTTTGTGCACTGATCCAACCCACATGAGCTGGAGCAGTTCTATGTTCAGTTAAGATAGCAAACTGAAAAAGGGTAACAAGAGGGATTTCTGTTGGATTGAATTGCTGGATCCAGCCATGGTTGGAAGATGGCTTTAAATCATCGTTTTTATAGTTATATGTTGGTTTTAGGTTCCCAAGATGCTCTATTGAAACAGTCAAGCGCAGTGAGCATTATCAGTCTTGGTGAGATCAACTTGAAACAAAGCCAGATTTTATACATTCCCGACTTCACTGTTCGGGCAAAGACCGACCTTCAGTACATCCGCATCCGTCGCGCTCACTACCTGGTCGCGCGTCGTGCAACGCTCATGCAACGCCAGCAGAAGTCACTGCAAGGCATCACCTGCGAGGATCAGTTCGAGGAGGAGTGGCGCAAGGCTCAGATAGCAATCACCCCAGATCAGGCTAAGTCGGACTCTGACTCCGTTCGCGATGATATGTCGCCAAAAGATGTCACAATCAAAGGGTTATCGGACAGTAAAATCTCTCTAAAATCTCTCAAAGAGGATCTGCTTGCTCAGGCAAGAAGCCCAAAACGAGCCAGCAGAGCTTCACCTGATACTGTTCGAGCGAGCATCGAAATTCCGCTGATTGAGAGGCACGGAGCCCTGCCACGAACAACGAATGCTGAGATTCATGGTAGTTGATGGTAACTCTGTTGATGCTGTGATGTAAATCATTGGTTTTATCTCTTTAGTCACTTCTTCGTCTAGCTGTTGCTTTGTGTAGTTTCTCTTCTGATTCTGGACTCACTGTTTTGTTTAGTTCGAAGCACTTCGTGAACTGCGGTGTTATTAATGACCTGTGTGTGCCTTGTCTTTGTTCTTGGAGGCAGCTGCGTCTTGACATGTTTTATGGACAGTGGTCTTTGCAGAGAAGGAAATTAAGCTGGGTTTTCATGATAGCTGACTTGCACTTCTTTGTGTAAATTATTTAACAATCTTTCAGCATATTCTATTCTGGTGGGTGATTACGGCTGACCTTGCATGGCCTTGACAGGGCATACAGAGTTTGACTGTTGGCAGTAGCATCCCTCACATGCCAAAGCTAAGCATATTTAAGTCACAGGAACTTCCTGGCCATTGCTGCCTCTTTAGGCTTTTGGTTTAAGCGTCTGTCTATGAGCTTTGTTAAAGTCAGAGACATCCACATGATGTTTTTGGAAGGTATGTACACTGCTGACGACATTATTATTGTGACAGGCAGCATGATCTGCAAGGCATGAACTCTTTCGTCTGCCGTGCACCAAGGCATCCGTGGTTGTTGAGCTTAGACATGTGAACATATGCAGTTGAATGGACCGTCACCCAAAGCTAGAATGTTCCTTAGTTGAATCGGTGAATATGACGAACCTTAGCATTAGCTGTAATTGATGTTTTTTGTGGAATAGGAAAGAGTTAAATATTGCATCTAGCAGCGTTTTTATGTAGGCTGTGTTGTTTGAGTGAATTGCAGATGAATGCTGCATCAAAGCATGTAATAATTTCTTGTATTTTCTTAAGCTGTTGTTAGTTTAGCTTCATTGTTGATGCACTGTTTACCAATATAACTTGAACAAGATTGGTGAACTGCCTAATTTAGCATAGACTGATTTTGTGTTAAATCACTTCTACAGATAACAAATCTATTAAATCGTAAAAATTTCTCTGTGTTTCTCTAAAGCTGTTTCTTGCGATCAGTTTATCAAAATAAACTTTTATATTAGTTAAATATCTAGACAAATCTAGCCAGTATTTAATGTAAAAATGTGCACTGGCCAATGTTGCTTGCTCTGTTGATTTCAGCAATTATGTCATCAGTCTTTTATAGAACATCGCTCGAATAGTGTGTAAAATTATGTTACAGGTAACTTTTGAATACCGACATTATATCTCTAAATATGAATCGAGGAGTTTCAATATAGGGATTTTCTTGAGTGTGTGTTTAATGCAAAGGTTTTTTTGTGGGGAGAGGAATAGTGTTTGCTTGATTTTTATCAAAATAATTGTGAACTTCTTTCCTGTGTTTTGCATCACTACTTATGCATTGATTTTACTCTAAGCAACTTTTCCAATGCACAGAAATCACTTGTAAGCGTTTTGGCTGTAACGATGTCCCTATGATCACACAATATTATCTTAAATGTAGATTGGTGATGTTATGTTGTAATGCTGTGTTAAGACATGACAGAAATGGACTAATAATTATATTTGTGATTACTTGCATATAATGGTTGGTTAGTCAGCATCTTTGGTCAGTGTCAAAGGGATTTAATGTATAGTTTATGGATTAAATGAAATGATGTGGAAACAGTGATTGGACCAGTTTAAATGGTCTCAATAGTCTTTAAAATGGTCTCAATAGCCTTTAAAGTGGTCTCTATAGTCTTTAAAATGGTCTCAATTGTCTGTTAACTTGTCATTTGAGACGTTGGTGAGGGTGACCGTCATGAACTGAGGATGTTCTGTGTCGAACATACCAGAATTCATACTTCTGATTGCTCAAGTGAAGCCCTTCCAATACAGGAACGATAGGTTTCATCGTGAACTCAGTTCATCGAATCGTGTAGCAGAGGCAATAAATTGTCAAAGTTATATTGAATAGAAACAGTGCAGTAGTGAAGATTCAGTGGTGATTGCGATTGATGAAAGAGTTGTCTTGAAAACACCCTCCATATGAGGTGGTCTTAGTGATTTTGAAGAGACAACTACTTGAGCATTGGCCAAACTGAGGTGTTTTAACAGAGGTGTTTGAATAACAACAGTGTTTGTACGTGAACTATGAAATTGACTGAGCGATTAATGTGACAGCAGATAAGGACCTTAGCAAGATGGGGGCTCTTGAGTACTGCTGAAGTGTTGGACCGTTGGTGCATCAAGTACTGTTGACTATGTCAATCTTCAACAAGGGATGACCAAACCAAAGGAGGTAGAGTAGGCTATAACACCTTGTAGCTCATATAGTAATAAAGATGCTGGCCTAGGTAGTTAACACTAGCTTACTAAGATTAGTGATTCACTGTGATGTTGTTTTAATGCATGTCTGACATTTAATTAGTATTGATTGTTCATTCAATTAACTTAAATGTAATGAATTGAACTGCTGATCTATTTGAGACTAGAATGGCCCTTTACTAACTGTCTTTAATGTCTGGTATTGACTACAAGTGACGAGGGCAGAATGCAGCCCTAGCCCAGAGGAATGTCACTTTGGTAGAGCTTTAGGACACAAGCCAGGCGTTTAAATGTAAGATTTCATATTAACTTTGTCTTGATTTACAAAACGTTTTTTAATATTTCAATTTCAGATGTTTGTGCAAGTAGTCAGTATAATTTCTTTTAGATCAGTTGATTAGTTTTTTCATATGTTTATACTACTGGCTTATTTCTTTGGTTGTTACAGACATATGTTGACAAGTGCGGAGGACGTGGTCACTGTTTAAAATGGATTTGTAATCAAATTTGCTATGAAAACTGGAGATGGTGAAAGGCACATTGCTGTAAGTGACACTTCATGTTGTTATATGTAGTGTGATGCTTTAGTAACCATCAAACGTTCCAGTTGTTGCTAGCCTAGTGTTATGAATTCTAGAAGACTGACATGTTTGTTCATAGTCAAGTTCTGGTTGATGATACCTTTTCTGTTTGCAGTGGTTGTAAGTAGATGTGTGCTAGGATTTGGACATATTGCAGGACTAACTGGCAAATTTAACAGACAGTGATTTAAACAGTTTCATGAGAAGTGCTGAGACTGCTCAACATCAGCAAATCACACTCCTAACATCGTGAGAGACGCTGTGTAAATGTTTAGATACAATACAATAGATTTTGACCTTACATAATCGAAGATGAAGTGCTATACAAATGAAAATTCCACTTAAATGGACTTAATCGCAGCTGAATGCAGTGGTTCGTGTTGCACAGCCTCCATTCCTTGTGCTGTAAATGCTGATTTTGTGTGGGAAATAAATCTCATGTTCTAGGGAAAATTTACACTTCTTTGAGTATAAATTGATTGGGTTGTATGTGTGTGTCTGCTTCACATGCTAAGAACAAAGCAGAAGTAATTTGATTAAATGAAGCTTTGTGTTTCGCATTTTCATCTGAGGTTTATTGTTGATTTCACTTCTGTTGAACAACATTGTTAATTTGTGCCCATCGTTTTTGTGCTTGTGCTCTGCTATGAAACAATAAATGTGAAACTGAATGCGTTTTGGTCTATTCAGTTTGACGTGATGATATTTGCCATATTTATGCTTAGCACCTTGTGTCTGGATCAGGATGTAATATTAAATGACTGACTGATCACCTGTTTTGAAACTGTTGTTTGTAAAAATTAGATCACCGTTTTGTTGAGTTTTCTTCTGTCAATGTAAATTTACATGTTTTATTTTTATGTTAAGGAGATGGAGTTCTGAGACAATGATCGTTTGTTTAGATTTAGTGTCGTGCAATCTTTAATTGCAGTGAGTAACTTGAAGCCACAAGTTGGCTGTAATTCAATGCTGATTTAACTGACAGCTATAAATATGATACAATCAGAATCTACATGTTTCACATGTAGTCATTGGCATTGATCTGATTGTTGAATGCTGTTTTGTTGGTGCCCTGGCTGTTGCAGAGCTTTCAACAGGCCTGTGCCGTTTTTAAAGTTTAAGTCGCTTTTCTCTAGATGTGTTTGCAGAGGCAGAGTAAGTTTGACTAGACTTGACATTTTGGGCATTATTTAACCTCACTTGGAGCCTGGCTTTGGACTTTTGGGGTAGCATAATTTGATATCTTGAGTATAAACACCAGTGCTATGAAGTTGTGAATAAAATAGTTAAAATGATTAGTAGAATCAATCAGATGATAGGCCTTTTTAAGTAAGTAAGTATTTTCTTTAATAATAACGCCTGCAATCGTACAGCATGTACAAACAAATAATTAACATGCATGGTACACATAATAAAAGCTTAGTAGTAGAAACGTTCAATTAATAGCAGGATATGAATCACATCTCATATCATATAATTATGTTAGCTATTCATACTTTTATGTAGCATCCTAGTAATGAAACCACAACAGATAAAGTCATCCACACGAGGAACGATCCTATTATGAACACGTTGGCGCAGATGGCGACTTGCGAATCCTGGACCGAGTGACCCCTGTAGTAGTCATATCATTGGATATCTGTGATCATTGCCTCAGATTATGTTTTAATTAAAGGAGAAAAGTTTATGAATGCTCAGAACTAGTAGTAACACTGTCAGGTTAATCAGAGATTTGCTTCATTTGAGTTTATCAATTACTGCAGACTGAGCTGTATGCAAACGCAAGGACAGATTCAAGGGCAACCAATCTGGCCATTCGCTTAGATTTAGATTGCCATGCCTTTTAGCTGGCCGCCAGAGGTTGTTCCCGCAAGGGTTGCCTCCAGAAATAATTGTAGAGTAGAAAGCAGTTATTATAAAACTTTTATCGAAATGAAGGATGATATATTGTGATAATATTAACAAAATAATTTTGGTGTTTATTAATCCCAACTGCATTCAAATTACAGCTGATAACAAGTTCAACAGGAGTCAAATTTAACTGAGGAAATCTGTCAATCAGTAAGGAAGGTGAAGTCATAATAAATGAATGATAGTAGGCACATGACATCTAAGAGCTCGACCAGTCTAGTTAATTTCGGAACCCTGTTTATCAAGTCCTGGCCTTTCCGATATGCAAAACAACATGCATATTGGAACATGTTAAATATCTGACCACCAATCATGATGTTACCAAACATTCCAAGATGTGATGGGGGTTGATGGTCAGCTTAACGTAATTAGTGTTACAGGACAAGATTTTTTACTTGTGGTTACACTTTTATGATTGGATGGTCTGTAAGATCTGCTGCTTGGTGGTTACATTGCTGATTGTGTAATCATAGGCCTACAATATGATGTACCAGACAATTTTTTACTTGGTAGCACAGCCTGTGCAGATATGAGAGAAGGGGACAGTTTTCCAATAAGAGTACAGTGTATCTGAGATGTATGAAATCCACATGAGATAGACATTCAGGGACAAGAGCGCCTCTACTTACCCTATGGGCAAGGATTCAAGTCTTAAGAAATCTAGTATTAAAATTTCTGTCCAAGACATGTAGCCTATAATTTTTCGTGAGGTATTGTTGCTCTGTGCTATTGAAAGAATATCCAGATAAAGTTTTCTGGTAGTTATCCTTTTTTCAAAATTAATAGTGTTATCTTGTTTTTTGTGTGCACATAAGATATTGGGTGCAAAATTATAGAAGGTAAAGGAGGACAGCCTTAGTAATTGATAATGGTAGTTCATTTGAATGTACCTGGCTGTAGATAGATCAGTTAATTTATGACCCTTGCAATGTTGCTTTGTCACCTTTTAGACAACTTCTGTTAAAAAGCTGTTTTAGCTGTAATCTTTTCATGTATTATCTATTACCTTATATAGGTTGTTATCTTTTCTTAATTAGGGGTTTATTTTAATTTATTTAAAATCTGACCAATTGCTGAGGAAGTTATGTAATAATACATGTTACAAATCAGATGTTGACAATTTTGAAACTATTTTCTTTCTTATTGTCTAGATTTCTTCATTCTGTTATATTTAATGTGATATAAATGTCTGACAATAAAACGTATCTGCTGAATAGAACACTGGACAAATTTTTTAACTTTTTCTTTCCAAAAATGTTTTCTGTAGAGTTTGGCATGCTAAATACAGTGGTTTACTCAGAATATTTATATCATGTAGGAATTTTGAGAAATATGGTACACAATACTTTAAAAAAATGCTCAAACATACAGTTAGTGCGCAATGTGCTTGTAATTCAATTTGTTGAAACTCTAAAACTGAATTGATTTGTGTTTGCATTCAATATCAGGAGCCTCTCCGATCAATTTCAAACAGTAATCATTCAGCATATTAAAGCTCAACAAACCCATGGTATCATGTCTCCATTGTGGCAATGTTCTCATGAAATCGTTCGCCGTGTTCATTGCTGACGTCACTAAGATTTGCTGAGAAAAATCCAGATGGGAATGCAAGAAATGTATTTTGAATGGTATTTTGACCTCCATCACATGAAGCGTTAGAAATATGTTTTCTACCAGCTGAACATAATTTGGTATATTTTTATTGCCCAGAAAGTTGCTTACAATGTCCTACAAAGACTGCTTGCTTGGCAGGTAGATCAAGTTTATCCAGGAGTTCATCAAAGTAAATGTCATTCATCAGTTCCTTGATCTGTGAACCAACAAATATGCCTTCTCGTATCTTGGTATTACATAACTTGTCTGTTAAGTTGACTCTTGAACCCCTTTCCCACTTTGTTCACTGTCTTAACAAATTTCTTCACTAGTCTAAGCTTGCTGTAAAGTGGTGACAGGAAATCATACTGGGATTAACAAATTTAAGTGCTTTAGGGTTTATCATCAGCATATGAACATTAAACAACAGTTAAAAATAATTTTTTTTATAGTACATAAATGTCGTAAAAATTTGTGTTTTTGACAGATTTCCTTTTTGATTGGATTAGCCCCCAGATATTTGTGCGGTTTCTGCTTCGGGACTTGGTCCTCCAGGTCCGGTCTGCGACTTGAATCCTCTGCGAAGACCGATCTTCGTGTGTAGAGGAAGAGGTCGCGTTTCGGCAACTGCACTTTCTCGGATGCTGGTCCGCGGTGTTGGAACACCCCACTACCCACATTGTCTCCTACCTACCGTTAGATTGGCCCTAGACTAAGTATATTCCTTTAAAACTAAGTTGAAAGTGTTCCTATTTTCCAAGGCTTACCCTGTCTGCTGACTTTCGTTTTAGGTTGTATTGCGCTTTATAAATCGGCAATGGTATTATTATTATTATTCCTATAGGTTCAACTTGGAGTACCAGTGACTGCTATCGTTTCACACTGACACCACAAATTCAGAGCATTCCACTCTGCACCCTACTACCCACATTGTTCCCTTTTGGCATTGGTCTCTTTTTGGATATCCTTAGTGGGCAAACCGTTTCAATTACCAGTATTAGAATGCAGACAATTTTTTCAGTGCATTCCTGTATTCGCCATCTGTGAGAGGCACACACATCTACAAATGCAGAGATGCGGTTTCCAGAAAGCAACACACAAAAGCCAATCATACAACAGGTCAATACAATCATGTTCACTGCCAGAAAGAACTTCATGGTTCTGAAACCAATTTTCTGCTAATTCATAAAAATTTACGCCATTGAAAAGTTTATTCTTTAAAACTGGAAGATATTGCATATTCTGAACGCTTCAACAAGAACCATCAACACTCACAACTTGAATGAGTTTACTTCGGTTGCAAACTCTTCTGGCTGTTAGAACAAGTCAGATCACTTCAAAATGTCACCAAAATATCATTGCTGTGTTACACATGTATTTATAGGTTTGCTTCATTAACAAATGTCATGATTTATAATCATAAACATTTAACAAAGTTGTGGTAGATTTTCTGTAAAAACTAATACATTAATTAGTTGCATGTATATTACTACTAAACATTTTGTGATTAAATTACTATTTACAAACAAGCTTAATTTTCGTTAACATTTCCAGTTGCTAAAACTACAGAACTTGCATCTTATGTTCATATCGACTTAATTAAAACTAAGTAACAGTTATTATAACTAATAATATTAATGAAGTCCACATATAAGATCATATAAGGCATTTAAATTATTATAACATGCAATTGTTTTTTGTTGTTCTTCATTTCACAAAATCCTATGACATCTCGGCATTGTTGAAGGAGTCACGAAACTATACACACTGTATATGATCATACATTCTGCAAACTGGTCTCGAGTTTATCTCACATACTTGAGAAAAAAAATGGCTGCTCCAATGCAGCCCCAAGCAGAAACTTTTAACCTAAAAATAACGTATCTCTTATAAATAAATTTACAGTTTATCTCACAAACTAACATGTCCTATTGGTATGCATAAATAACCATTTCCAGCATTACTGTCCAACACACTTCAAAATTGTTCCACCCACTGTTTGGCTCTTTCTCTTATATCAGTTTCCACTCAAAGTCAATCTCAGAGCAAGTTAAGCCACCACAGTCTGTCTGTCTGTCTGTCTGTGTACCAGGAGACCGACCTCCTGGATTATACTGGCATACTTGGCTTGATACTTGTGCCATACATGATGCCATTGGTTATACTGCATGCACCAGACCAAAGCACCATAGCATTCACTGTAAAATTTACAGTCTAATATTGCTAATTATGATGATAATAGCAATTTATTAATAATATGATAGTATACATGAAATAACTTATGGAACTTTTGCATTGAAAAATTTAATTGAGAAGCAACACGTACTTCAATGTATAAATGAGAAATTGCAAAATCTGAGCTTTCTTCCTCCATTCTAAGAAATTACAATGCATGAAACCTAAACTGAGCCAAAGCCTTGATTTCTCCAATTGAGCACCACTCGCAGCCAAGTCACAGTCCTATTCCTCCGCTCGATCCATGATGTTAACACGGAACGGACTTCCTGGAACGTCTACTCCAGACCAGCGGACACAGATTTTATAGACGCCAGGTTCAGAGGGATCATAGCGACAGACGATTGTACGATCCCTCTCGTTCGATCTCTGCATATCGACTCGAAAACCCGCTGGTTAGAAAAACAACAAATATAAATACACAGTCATATCTCTGGTTTAAATAACAGATGTATTTATATGCACACACAGATGTACATGTTATGTAGAAATTCGACCAAGTTTCTCCAATGTAGGCATTACAATACATTACCACAGTTTCACTTGAAATGATGATCAATTGTGGCACTGTAAGTGAGTAAGAATATTCTTTATTAGACTACCAGCAAATGCACAACAGCTTACAAGAGGTATAAATAATAGCACAAATTTTAACAGTCATAAAACGTCTGCATATTATAAGTTCTCTTGGTACACTTCTAGGAGGCATCAGCTCTAGATGAAGTGAGGTCATGTGGCTTGGATCACATGTTGTATGGGGGGTGACCTTATGAGGAGGCATAATTGTGCATAACGATGCTATAGAAGTCAACCGAATGAATTACATAAGAGAAACAGTGAGGCCTAAATGGGCAAGACATATTTACATAATTCAGTCGTATATAATAAACCATAATCTCCACACTTCTAAAGTTTCCAGAGGGTCAAAGGAGCAGAGCTGATGTTAAAGGATCATGTCGTTTTGGTTGAGAATTGGAAGGTATATGGTATATAGCTTTTGTAATCATAATCTCAACATTTCTACAGCACCTACAAAAGCTAAGTCGCAGGAACTAACTTATTCACAGGCGAGTCGGGTAGAAGTTCTTGAAGAGGTGAGTCTATAGCTTGGAAGAAGCCTACCTGGCTGACCCTAATTAAGAGTTAGTGGACAGGTGTATCACTGGGTCAGGGATTTTCTTGATTTGTTCTAAAAGGCTTAAGATGATGAATTCTGTTTTGAATTCTGTTATAGTTCTGACTGCCAAGAACAAACCTTTGGGCCCTCGAATTGTCACCTCAAGTGCACCACCTCCAGCACCATGTGTGTCCACAAAGAAGTGGCTCCGAAAATTATCCAGGTATCCATCCTGGATTCCTGGTCCAGTCACGCGGACTTTCGATGGATCTGGCACCCCAGCGATCTTAAGTGTGAATGGACTTCCTGTTTAAAGAACACTTAAAATTAGCACTATTGCGTCTTTCAGCGAGGTAATGAATGCACCATAACAGTGAACATTCACATGACCCACGATTAAGAAGCTTTCCTGAAGTACAAATTATACAAACCTAAATGATACCACTTAGGATAAATATTTGCTTGAACAAATAATTTCTGTTCTCTTCTGCCTTTCTCTGTTTCCATATCTAACTCTTCCTACCCCTCTCTCTGACTGTCTGTCTGCAGTGTCTGTTTGTCTTTCTCCCTCTTCTTCTATTTCTTTACCTTTTGCTGTGTGTCATTGCCTCTATCTCACTCTAACTTACTCTCAGCATTTTTCTTGTACTTTTGGGTATAGGTGCAACCTATGGATCTCCTGTGATCTTTATTTAGCTAATTTTAGTATGTCAAATACTCTATTATTATGTATCTTGTCCTCTTTTCGCATCTGAATGTACACAAAAGAGTAATTAAAAAACGTGTCTATATATAGTTTGACATAATTCATGTAGATAACTATCAATTTAAATGAAATTTCAGAATAATGACACTTGATAGTCAGGCAAAGTGCTATGAAAATAATTTCATATAAAATGTTGTTCCAGCCTAAACTATAGCAGCCAAATACGTAAAAGCAAACAAACCAAGGACGTGTTCGTTGTTGTATTTGACTTCCAGGGTATGTTTGCCAGCCTCCAGTGGTTTAATGGTCAGAGTGAAAGTTCCATTTCGGTTGTCGATCAGACTACATTCGTCATATCTGGTTGGACCAGCACATTGTGCTGTCAGTTCACCTGGACCAAAGAGCTTAGGAGTTAAGAGCTCAACCAGATCAACTCATGTGTTTGCACATAGGGAGCATAATTATCTTTCTTTAATGTACTGAAGGGGCGCATTTGCTCCCTCTTTATTTTACGAATATTTTACTCAAGTAAAATACTTTAATTATTATGATTATTACAACATGATTATCAATGTGATAAAACACCTTTGCTAAAAAAGGCAACAACAGAAAGCTAACAACAGGCCCTATATCATGTCAAATTCATCCAGAAACACTAGTGGCTGTTTGGATCAAGACCAGACCGTTTAATCAAGGAACGTAGCACAGACAGTGACAAAACTGGTTGTTTTCTGCACCATCGTTACTCCCTGTGCCAACAATTTAAAACTTTGTTTCCCTACAAAAATTCCAATGGATGCCCATGTATCAATGACTGGTCATCAAAAACAAACCAACATCATCTTCAAAGGGTACTTAAAGTTTCTATAGTAAGTATCTAGATTATCAATTATTTAACCAACGTAATTATCTTTCTCTAATGCAATGTATATACCTGGTCCGGCCTTTCGTGTGTCTATCGTTGTACGTAATTCTTGACCAACAATTCCTCCTGACCGCAGACTTTCTCCAACACACAGCACCTTCTTTGCATCAGCTCCAGGCATAACAGTCACTTTGTATGGTGAACCAATTACATCTCTATCGGCCCAACTGACGTGCAGTGAATAGATTCCTATGAAACATATGCCAATATATCCCTAATGCACTAGACAAGCAAAGTGGTGATCAGAGCAATAGTTGAAAGTGCTGCTTACACGGAGCTGTGCCATTTTCGATCACATTGCATGGTGATGGTGCTGATGATGATAACAATGATGAAGATGATGATGATGACGACAATGACTGATGGTAGAGATCGTGCTAATGATGAAGATTGAGATAAAACTATTATTATAAGGCTTAACACGAACATAGCCATCAGAAAACAGTAAAGAATGGAAAAATAAAGTATTATAATACTAATGGTAAAGGTTATGGTGATGATGAAGATTATAACAAACAAGAAAAACAATGATGCAAATCAGTTCATAAAGTGGAAGTTTGAAGTATACTTGAAAGGAGCAATGAAAAGGGCACCAATAACAGGTGGGCATAACGTGTAGCACCTGATAGCGACAACAGCGTTCTAAGCCATTTACCTTGCTGCTTTGGAATATAGGTACATCTGTACTTCTGGCTTTCAATTCGTTCACACACAACATTAACTTCACCGTTAACCCCAGTCAGAGTCACTCTTGGTTCTCCTGCAAAATAATCATGACTGATGAGAAAATATAAAAACCACATAAGTCAAACTGATCATCATTAAATGCAGCATGCACTCAAGTAGACACGATCATTTGGAATGATAATTCTGGGTATTGTTGATTAATGACAAAACAGTTCGGCAAACATCTTGAGAGGCTACACAGCGATATATACACACAAGGTACACTATCAAAACATACATGCATCAAAGAATATAAGAATGTTGGAAACATAAGAATTTCTTATTGCAATGTACTACTATCTGAGTGCTAAATCAATAATAAAGCCCTCTTAGAAAGCAAGCATCTGGTCATCATTTACTGACCTTCGCCAGCATTTGTTCCATCGATGATAAACTCTGCCTTCTTGTTGACAATCGCTTGCTGTAGTCCCATTCCATTCATCACAACCTTGTCAAGGCTGTAGGCGTGTTCTGCACCATTTGCCGCACCCGAAGTCTTCGTAGTGGTTGTTTTGATTTCACGCTGGTAGTTGGAGCTACCATCGACAACGTCACTTCTACCCGTCGTCGTTGCATGTGGAGTGTATCGCTTGACCTCACCCTTTGACAAGTCTTGTCCTCCGTTTCTTACATGGCTCGAATGGCAAACTCCAAGTATAGGACAACGCTCCAGCAGAGAGCCATTCCAAAATATTCGAAGGTAATAGTCCCCTGATCAAAGATCAATTTGTTTTATTTATCACACAGCACACAACATACAATGAACTATATTTAAAGTAAACTTATGTTAAACTATAAATTCGAACCTGAGTGTAGTACATCTGATAATTGAAATTTGTTTATGTAAACTAGCACAATTTTATGAGGAAAGAAATTGTGACATTACTGCTCATAGAGTTGAGACTAATTGATCAGATTTCAATCCCAATTCACATCTTGTAATCATTATGACGATGATACAATGAGGTAATTGTTTACTTCTACTGTAATAAAAGATACAAGTTAGAAAGTAAAGTCAGTGGCAAAATAAAAAGTGTGGAAAAATGGCATCTAGCCCATAGCTGATAAATGTCTTTGTCGTGACTTCTTAATTCAAGGCACCTTCAACCTATGTAGATCTTGGTTTCATATAGCAACTTCAACTATACTGGACAATAAATTTCCATTTTTCTACTTTGAGTGCAAGTTTAAATAAATACTAAACAAGTTAGTGATTACTTTAGTAGTAAATGTTCCCAAGCAATGCTATTTATTTGGCATACTAAACGACTGAAGTATTTATAAACCACAGTAAAGCAGGATTAGGATCAGCCCATTACCCACCCTCCAACACCGGCACAAAACTAACGGCATATCTGTCTCTTTCTCGCTGAATTACATCAATAGGGAGATTGCCTCCTGGTCCAACTAACTCAGCAGATAGTTGTCCTGTCACAAAAACAAGCGTAGATTAGCACCAATTATAAAATACTATTAGCTAATGCGACAAGGTGTAAGTTTAAGGGCATAGTTGTATACAATTACTTAAAGAAAATTCAATAATATATAACCAGCATGAGAAAAAATGTCTTATTCAGAGTGCAAAACCAACTAAGAGTCACTAACATGAAAATTAATCAGGCAGCCTGTAAAACCATAACCACTTTCTTCATGCTTTGTTCAATTACTCCATCAGCATCATATATCTGACATCAATTTAATCATAAAAATCCACAGGAATAATTATCTATTATGGTTAGTTACGACCATACATTAATGAGTACTGCTCTTGTGTCTTTGAAAATGAATTAGAAGAATTACTGAGTTATTACTGCTATATTATTCTAAAAGGCTTCATGCAAAAAAGTGATAAATAAATAGACTAATTTTCTATGTTTAGCCAAGCTAATGCATTGATGTAATCATCTTGAATATGGGGTCCAAATTTGCCAACTATGGTTTACTTATTGGCCAAGTGACTGACTGGATCACTCACTGACTACTTGATTTGTAACTTGAGGGGTTCTACTGACTCGACTAGATTGCAGATGATGATTTCAGTGAAAGTGACAAATAGAAACTGCTATGAAGAAATAAGGACCAATACACAAATAAAGTTAAAGAGGAAAATTGGACATCAAACTGTTTGCTGTATACTTTCACATAGTAGCTCCAATTAATTTAAACAACTTCTATCCAACATTTTTACAATGAGAACAAACCATGTTCCACATCGTCAATCTGCTGGCTCAACTTCCCAATCAACTTGTGTCATTCATTCAATGCAAGAATTTGTATAGCCCCAATTCAAGGGGACTACTCAAAGGAGCATCCAAACCCCAGTGCAATCAATAAAACTGTCCTTAGATGAAAGAGGAATGTCTGAGAATAATATTTTATGAAGGGAGCAGAGCACCAAGGGAAGACTATTCGAGGTCAAGAGGCCTTCCACTAAGAAGACATGGCTCCGTTCATTGGAGGTGTGACGAAAAAGAAAGAGAGGAGACCTGTTCACCCAAAGGGTAGGGCTACCATGGTTCAAAGCATTAGTGGACTGTGCACCCTATGTCTCTAATCATATTTTCTAATATTCATTCATTCATTCATTTGCGAAATTTGATACCGCCCTTCTTCCAACATCTTTTTGCTCAGAAGTGCATACACACATGCATCGATGGCACAGTTGCAGTTGTACTGCAGAGCAATGGTGCGCAAAGGACTTGCTCAAGGTCCCTACACGGTGACGCCCCGGACGAAGCTCGAACCCGCGCGCTCAGCACACACTGAACGTTACGGGCTGACCGCTCTAACCAACTGGCCACAGTGCCACACCAAGCTAAGCAGTACTGCATTGCCATTGTCACCTTATTATTATAACAGACAAAGAACTCTGGCAATTGTGTGCTAATGTCGTCCTACCTTGTCCAGCTCCACTTGTGTTGAACTCAATCGTCTTAGTTTCATTCATCCTGAGCTGCATTTGGTTGTGGGTATCTATGTGTGACTCCCAGCCTCCAATGACCATCACCCTACGCGGATTCACCACTCTCGGATGGAACGGACTGCCTGCACGAAACAACAGATTCACGTCTAGTCAAGTCATTGCTCCTTAACTACATAGGGTATAAGAGCGACCCTGACTGGCGATATAATAGAATACTATGCTGGCATTCAGATTGCCTGCCACTAATGAGGATTTATTCATTTAGCAATTCATATATTTTTAATTACAAGTAAATAACAAGCAAACTATATTTGCTGAAGAGGCATAGGGTAGGTACTACGTAACAGCATAAGTTATGCTTAGGTGAGGTACCATTGGAAACTCATCTCCTCCTGAACTTCCTAAGGAAAGATCGCCAAAACGTATTCAGCCATGCTAAACCAAAATTAACGTTATGAGAGAATTGAGAATTTAATCAGGGTTAAAACCACATTATCGGTGATAAACCCATGGCTCAATTATTACCTTTATAGACATGAAGGATGGTGCTATTAAATCAACTTACCAACATACATTGCTTGATGCTGATATCGCCATTTGCAATGTTTCTGGTCAATTATGTGCAACATTACTCAAACCTGAGAAGACCAACCCCAGGCAATGCACATAGTCAAATAATTTTTCTAAAGAATATTTTCTAGTACTAAAATTGTGTAGGAAAAGCTAAAGAAGAAATTTTTTGATAGTGGACCTTCAATTTCTTGGCCATTCCAACGGACATAGACGTCAAAGACGCCGACCTCCACTGGGGTGTAGGTGACCTTATATTGACCTCCAACATCATGCTCTATGTTGCACTTTGAAATGCTCTTTGGACCTGTAATTTCCAAAAAAACATTTTAACGATTTAGCAAAAATAAGAAAGTTGTAATGATAATCATGGTTACTGCGACACCACAGCAACCAATTTTATTTTTAAGAATGATATGTAACAGAGATCAGTACTTATTCATACCATTATAATTTTCAAATTATCAGACTTATTATTATTATTATTATCTTATATTATTATTAATATTATTTCATACAAGTTATCATACCATTATAGTATTGTCATTAGTAGCAATAATAAGCCATTTGAATTCTGTTGCTTGCAACTGTAAATAAAAGATTGTACATGAATAGGAAACCAAGTGGGTTTAAACAGTTACTGAATAAACAAAATAAAATTAAGTAAAAGTCATTAAGTGTTGAGAAGGAACTGAACGTGGTCCAATATTGGTATCCAGGCTTAGTCCAGAGGATATCTCCTCACCTAGGGCAGTCAATGTCTAAGGACATCAACTTCAAACCTATTCATTACCACAGCAGTCAGATGCACCATTCACTTGCATGTCCCCATGTTTGTGCTAGTAAGCCCAATGCTGGTAATTAACGAGACCTAGCCCTTAGGTTCATCCTATTAATTATTAACATGGCCTGGATATGACTCAAAGAGTCAATGGTAAGCATTCAATCTCCTTGTCAACTGATTTGCCTGTACTGCATATGGCATCTTCTAAGTTCCTCTCAAGTGTCGAACCTTTACCCTTAAATTTATTTTAATGCAGGAACTGATACTCACCATCCACTTGCACTGCAAGGTCACCGCGCTGACCTCTAGAATCGACATAGAAGGTTGCAACCTGGTCTTCGAATGCTCTTTTTAAACCCTCTCCATGTGCGTTAATCAATGAGTTATCAGTAATCTCCTGTTTAATTGGGCAGCCTGAAAAAAATCAATCATAACTATATCAATCATTAAATAACCAATACAACTATTAATTAACATAACTAATGTACAGCTATCTATTAAAATAACAAATAAAACAAATCTATTGTATGCACCTGATTATATCAGATCCCAGTTTGAATCTTATAGCAATTGCCATCAAAACAAACTTTTCCAATGTATTATTGTCAGATTATTAATTTGACATTCAACAATAAAAAATATTAACTGCTAGCAGACGATTAAATTCTTGCACTTGATTACCTGATTCAGGCAGATTCGAACCAGCGAGCCTCCTGTGTCCTGTCACCAGAGAGTCGCAAGTTCGAATCAACTTTAAACTATGGCACAGCGACCTTGGAAAAATTGCTCATTCATGACTGTCTGCAAGGTGCAGCAAGGAAGTCAAAAAAACTCATCTCCTCCCAGGTGGCATTAAAGCCTTTAGGCAGGGGGCTCATCATCATCATCACCACATGATTACATCAGATCCCGGTTTGACATTGCGGCACGTGAATTCACATGAAAGCAATAGAAAATCTTGCACTAACCAGGTACATCTAGGCCACCATATGTAATATCAATCTTATAAATTCCAGGCTCGCGTGGTGTATAGACAATATGTTCTCCTTTTGCTATTGTGTACATATCGTAGCGAATGTTATTTCCTCTTGGTCCAGTAATCTGAAGCTTCATCTCAGCCTTTCCAGCCAAGTGTCGAATGACTGAAATCCATAGTCAAGAAAAGAACTTACAAGTAAAACTTACAATTTTAACTAATAATGGCTGGTGGAAATTTAGCCTATCGTGGCACCCAAGTTGAGAAACACTAGTCTAACATAAAAGAGTCTGTGTACTACTGCACTGAAGTTGGACACGATGGTTGAAAGATACTTCCCAATTGTTTTAATAAATCTTAACTCGGTCATCATCAGTGCCTGGAATAATTTGGTGTCCAGCATTTCCCTTTCAAATATAGAGTTTACAATTGTGATCATAAATTAACAGTGAGAATGTGAGATGATGGTTTAACAACCTAAGGACACACACTTGGATGATGAAAGCGATGATAACGATCATGATGTTGCTATTTCTGTGAATAAGCTGGTTCCCACGATTTTAGCTTTTCTGGACGCCAAAGAAATCTCCAGATTACAATTCCGCTTTAGAACTTAGTGGTTCCTAAGGCAAAGGTATGCTGTGCTGAGACACAGACAGTCCAACAACCAAGAAATCCTTACCAAATGTAGAGTAAATCAAGCACCAGAGATGACATGATATTCCAAGAACAGTCACTGATCCAAGCACAATTGGCATTATCTCACTTTGCCACTTCTGCTTGCAAAGTATAAATAGTGCTATGCCACTATTATAATGTTGACAAATATGTCCATCTGGCTTTACAGCCAATAACTGTAAGTCACACAGAATGGAAAACCACAGAGTAACATACCACAACAGCTCCAAACCACCATGATGGTAACACAATAAAATTCTGACATGTCATTGTGTGGCATGCTCCACGCTGTGACAACATGTGATTCTCTATGGCATGTCATTCTCAGTGACACTTCATTCTATGGCATGTCATGCTCTGAGAAAACATATTACACTCACAGAGAATGACATGCCCAACAAGTAAGGATTCACTATTGCTAGCAATCATAATAAAGGGCTTGCAGGGCTAGAGTACTAATGATTTGCAAATCTTACCATCAAACTCCATTCGTTTTCCAACCATCCCAGTTCGATTTCCCTCCACTCGTATTTTGCTTGGATCGTAGATCTCCACAAAGAATGGACTTCCCATTATTGCGACGCCAAGGTGAGTTATCTCCACCGTGTGACGACCTATGGCAACAAAAGTCTTGTGACAGGTAGGTCAGTAGGATTAGTGTTGTTACATAATTGGGCATCTATATCAAATCAAATCAAAGTATTTATTTTGTAATAATCACTGACTATACAAAGGTTGACATGAAATCGAGGTAGATCACATGGGAGATCCAATTAGGGGATGAAAGTCCTGCGAGTTAGGGCCACTTAGTCTTACATGTGCAAAATTATAAATGTAGGCCAACATGAGGTAAAAACACGATAAAGCAAATGGGCTAGGTCAGCAATGTTATACCTAAATGTTAAAGGTATGGACGCAAATAGTACAATAGTAATGAGAGTAAGAGAGGGCTGGGCTATGAACTAGGTCAGTTACGATAAAGGGAGTCAGCATCATTTACAATTAGGCCTGTAAACTTTATTTTGAACAACTGGCTATTTGGAAAAAGGCATATATAACACCACTCAAACAGATTTCACGATGAACAAATTATCAATACTAGAGTGAGCTACTGTAATAACAAAAAGAACACTCCAATGAGATATCCCATAAGAAGCAACAACAGATATAAAATGTGAGTCACTTCACTCTCTCCTTGGCATCCTCGCCCTTGTCGTGGGTGTCCCTCTCGCCGCTCCTTCCTCTTGATGACGAGAGTACCCGCTGGTTCTTTCCTCTATCACCAAGCTCATGGTTTTAATATGTATATTTAATTAAATATATACACACCACTCATCCTATCTACACTTACTGGACTTATTAGTGTCCTTTTAGAAATGTTTCCATGGTTTACGTTGGAGACGAGATTCCCAACTACGTTGATTACCCTTATCGTCAGAACGACCTAGCGTCTCCCCCAGTTCCGAAACAAGTCCCCGTTCCTTTTCTTGCAATGCTATATCAATCCTTCTAGAGGGGATTTCCTTTGGTCCAGACCAAATCTCCAACTGATTCATGAATTTCTTGTCTGTGGGTCGTAGAGATGGAAGGGGCAGTTGGCTCTGACATCTGCCTCGCGGTGTCGGGTTTCGTTGTTTGACACCCCGATGATCTTTGCATAATTCTCGCTGTCTGTATTGAGGCCGTCTGCTTCAGGCGAAGCCCATTGATGTCTCCCATCTCATGTGTCAGGTAGACACCTTCATCCGTAGTCCTCCTACGCCTCTGCTGTCGCTCGATGACTTTTATATAGCGCCATCGTCCAGAGTGTCGCGTGTGACAGCCCTCCTCATCTGGTCTTCTCATCAACAGAGTGAACAGAAAGGAACTTCTTTCATGCTAGGATATGGGAGTGGAGTGGAGCAGACATGTCTCAAAATGACTTTCTGTCCTGGATTTGAACCCCAGCCTAATGGTTGACAGTCAAACATGCTAACCACACTATCTTTTAAAAAATTTATTGACAAAGCTTCAAAAAAAATGATCTGAAATTTTTATGTAATTCTTTACAATGCATGTCATAGGAACCTTTGGGCCTCATTCATAAAATGAAGTATCCAGCTGTAATCCACCTTTTTATCTTCCCTCATCCAGTTCGTCATAACTCTGGAAATTACCTGTAAATCTCGAGGAATACTCCACTTTATAATCACCATCCGGTTGAAGAACCATTCTTGCTGGAACAAGTTCACCAGTTGGTGCTAAAAACAGTTACATCAAGTGAGATAATAAGATATCGTCACTGCACGTCAAATTTATCACAGAATAATGACTCACAAAAAGTGACAAAACTTAAATTTTAAAACTATACGATAATAACAAAGTGTAATTTTGTAACTTATATGCTAAAAATTTCTAAAAATATTCAACTTTAATGATCATATGATTTTTATAACGTACCCTATCCATAACATGCTACTCTAATAAAATACTATTTTTTTAAATACTACAAAACTACTAGTTTATTAATTTTAGCAACTATTACTATATACGATATGATACAACTATGACTACATACAATAAAGTGATGAAGTGTGATACATGTTTTTCAATTATGTTTTTCAATAATCTTGAATGAAAAGCATGGCAGATGAGACTGTAGAATAAAGAAAAATATATACTGAAGGCAAAACAATCAGATTTAATTCACTATTAGGTAGAACTAAATTAAGAATATCTAACTATACTTGTAGCCAATGCCAACAGCACAAAAGTTATTAAATGATCTTTAATTTGAATCAGACAGCACACACACACACAGCAATTAAAATAAACAACAATACAGGCAAAATTAATGGACCTGCACAAATATATACATTTGCCAATTTAAGGAAATGAGTTTGATAAAATATTAGAGGATTTATTACAAACAGCACTAAGAGAGGAGTAACTGAAATCACAGCCTACATGTGACCTTGACCTCGAGGTCAGCCTCTGCCATCGATTGTGTTTTATGGAGCTGGAAGTAGGACTGTTGGTTAACAGCCACCGAGTCACGCAGTCCATTGCTGTGCGACAGAACCGTTGTCCTTCCGGATGGATCCATGATCGGAATCGTTAAGTAGCCCTCTGTCAACGAACAGCACAGCTACAGTCAACGAAAATCACTCAAAATCTCTGTCATGGAGAACATTTCTGTAATTAATCAATCTATGGCAGGGTCAGGGTAAAGACAGCCTTGATCTAATCAAATGACCTATGACCTCTGTAGGGTCACAACTTTAATAACCCAGACATCAATGGAAGGCTGCTCTAAATTTAAATCTCAATCTGTGATCATTTTCTGTGAAATACAAGAGCAGTAATCACATAAGCATGCACACATATAAACACTGCAAGTTAATGACTATTAAACATTTAAATGAGAGCATAATCACATGGACACATGCAAGACATTCCTCAAGAAGAAACGTACGTGGTATTGGCTCCCCGTTGAACTTGATTTCTACGATATGAGGAATTGGTTCCCTTGGGATGAAGCTCACTGTGAACAGAGTCTTGTTTACCATGCGTACATTGTTTGGCACTGATGCTCTGTTGACCATGATTTCCAGCTGGCCTTCACCCGCTCGTGATACGTCAACTGCAAGAGACACAACCATAGTAATCAAGAAAACCAGAAGAATCGTAAAAAGTGCGGATCGTGATAAGCAATTAATTAACATTTAATCATATTAGCCATATATTAAAACAATAATGAATGCATATAATTCATGTTCAATTATAACCCACGTTAATACCACTTAATATTTGGTTATGAGGAATTAACTGTAATTATTTTTTTACCAAAAGCAGAAATGAACCTTCATCTATAAAAATACCTGACATGCAGAAGAAGTCTGTGAAACCTACTTGAGAATTCAACTGGGACACCAACGACCCCCACATTGACAGGGCTGACAGCTATGGCAGTTATATCATAAGCCTTGGAGATGAATGGAGATCCAGGAACAAGAACTCCATCGTACAGAACTTCAAGTTGGTGTACACCTATTCAGTTTTTAAAAAAATCAGTCAAACATTTTTTTAACCTACCAATTGATCACCAATCAAAAGCACAATTCAGCAACAGACAATAAGATCAATGACAAACTAGCTTAGGGAAGTACAGATAATTTATGAACATGCCTTAGCTGCATAATTATACAGTACAGCATTAAATAAAGTTCTCATATAAAAAAAAATTGGCCCATTGGGATGCACTCATTTCATGCTCATCGACCCTTGAGCTGGCAATAGACGAATCCACAATTCTGGCATAGAGGAAGTGCACTTCCACAAGGCTTCCTCTTTACTTCCCACTCCAGGCATGTGGCTTGATAAAAAAAAAGCTCAGACATTGTACTATTGAGTCGAATATCAAGTGGGACAACTAGATCACCAAGGGCTATCTAGCAGATAGATTTGTAGCCGGCAAAACCTTAGACAAGATGAAAAGAAGGACTACATTGGCAAGACCATTAGCCAGGCTGTACTGCCAGACAGACTAAAACTTAAAACTAAAAATGAATGCAATGCTGCCAATTAAGTGCATAAAAAATGTACTTAGAAACATAACATAAAGTGGCTGGGCTGGAAGCGCTCCTGAGTAGGTTCTTGAAGGGGCACTATACAAATGTGCAGAATGAATGAATGAATGAATGAATGAACTAGATTTTAAAATAGAGCTAGAATGATTTGTACTTTGCCAAACAAAAACCGAGCTGGTCAGCCCATTGTCATGGTGACTATGTTAGCATGATCACTAATACTTCATCTATTTTTAAATTCAAAGTCAAAAGAACGTCACTTTCCATTATTAGTAATTGTTAATTATTAATAATTAATGACAATGGAAAATAAATTTCAATCAATTGTTGTATTTTGGACAATGTTTAATGAAGCTAACCTAATTATTATTAATAATCAACAACAAAGTTAGCTGTCAATTAAAAATCACCCCGAACAGCATCTTAATTACTATTAATTAACAACTAAGTCAGCTGTCAATTCATCCTAAGACAAAACACAACACCAGCACTGTTTAATTCACAGACATTGCTTAATATTGTCAGTATATACTTTACAAAATGTATCTTACTGCTTGAATCAGTGATGGCACATAATATACGAAAGCATGTATTGACTGAAATGAGCTGAGCACTGGACAACGTACCTGACTCCATTGGCATATATTCCACTCTGTGTAAACCATTTCTCATGTTGAAGACACCGGCTCTGGTTATTCGACCGCTTGGACCTACAACACATACATCACGACACCCTTACAAAGGTGTGGTACGGTGGCTGATCGCCTAGACCAGTCGGCTCGTAACACTCGGTGTGTGCTGAGTGAGCAGGTTTGACCCTCGTCAGAGGCGTCAGTCACTGTTTAGGGACCTTCAGCAAGTTCTTCGTGCACAATTGCTCTGCAGTACAACTGCAATTGCACCGTCAAGGCGTGTGCACTTCTGAGTAAAAGATGCTGGAAGAAGGGTACGATCAAATTTAAAATTTAAAGAATAAATAAAACGAAAATCTTATATCCTTGGTTACCATTTCAAGCCAAAACATAAACAAAAGCTTGACTTAATAATAAATCGACCAAGCAATTCTGTTTTTGGCTAAGAAAATTTCACTCAGATTGTAACTTATGGAAAACCTATATAACTTTACACATTTAAAGACCTTAGTGATAACTCCACCGCTGCAAGAACTCAGGCAGTGTCAGTCACAAGCCTGGAAACAGGAGGAGGGCGACGCTAATGATCTTTGTTATAGCACAATGTCGTTAAACTGCCACTACCTTAGTCATGTCAGTGACCTGGTTATGAATATTCATCATCTGGTTTCATAGTTCAACAGATGGCTTAAACTCAGAGACTCTCAAACAAATTCTATCAAATTCACCAGTAGTGTTGACTTGAATGTCACCATGGACTGTTCCAGTATGCACTTCAAATTCCGACAGAACACCAACAGGCACCAACTGAATAGCTCGCGTGTCTACTGTCACGTTGGCTGGGTTTCGCACTTCAATCTTCCATGGACTTCCTGCAATTGGAAACAAAGCTGCTTTAAAACGGGCACCCATTAAGATAATGACTCTCTTGACCTCACAAAGTAAGGACTTACACTCGACCTGGTTTCTACTCTGCAAAAGATTTGCTTAAATAACAATTATTTTCAAGGTTGATCGGATTGCTTTGTGTCCCAAAAAGTGTATCTCTCCATTGTCCAAGACCAAGATGCTAAAGTCCTATTTTAATTTTATTTGCTCACTATGCTGACTAAAACACATCCACAAATTAGAGAAATATCCCAGACTTAACCATGTTTCTTAAATGCAATAATACAATTTTACTATAGACAGTAGCCACCTACCTCTTTGACCACATAAGAATTCAAATAAGTAGCTTGAATTCTGATAGAAGCAGTTCAAGACAAATCAGTTTTATAAATAACTACTATAAAGTAAGATTACTAAAACATGTTACACGATGCTCCAATCGATATTTGATCCAGAATCTGACCTTTGCCTCATTTTAAAATCAGACAAAAATTACTACTTTAAATAAACTTACATTAAACAATGAGCAGAAATGCATCATAGTAACCATGTAGAGATTCAACTTACATGTAGGTCAACAACATTTTGACAAAATTATTGCCTAACACTTTAACGATGAGCGTGGAAGAAAAGAGATTGGGAAACGAATGTAGCTCATTATTAAAGTGTGAAGATGCAACTGAAAAGCAGAAGATGGGATTTTTAAATAACATACGAGATTCTTCCGATAGTGAGAACTCACCTGGGACTTCAAACCCATTAAATCTGATCTGGATATAATGAGGAATTGCATCCACTGGAACAAAATATGCGCGAAATTGTCGAACTCCCTTCTTATCGACGTGACAGTGAACAGACCCATCGTTAACCATAATCTCAATGTTGCCAGAACCCGCCAGAGACGCGTCGACTGCAAACAACACAAAAAGATTCTATCACTCATATGAATATTCATGAGCTGCATTAAAAAGCGTAACAACGTCTCTACGTAAGCATCATAGACATAATTTCCTGTCTTTTTGTTACTGATTGAAGAAATATAATAATTTTCAGTAATGCTGCACTCTAAGCAAAATGTCTGCTATGAACAAACATTAGTGTTGACAGAAAGCACAAAGATATATACTATGTGGTGTAAAAATACATCACATTCACCTGCTGAAGGACAGTTTTGTCATACTACTTTAGAATAGAATAAACAGTGACAACAGAAGAGGACATCCATAAAACATGAAAAAAGCAAAAAGCATATGGGTGAACATAAGACTCATAAGCCTAAACACTCTAATGACGAGAGCCTACTAAAAGCAACTGGGAGGCCAATGCAGCTCGTCATTTAAGTGAAAATAATATCTGTTGCCACCAAACACTGGACTTCGTGAAGAGATAATTATGATGACAAAGATGGTCCCTATGAAGTGTATTTTTAAATGCATAGTAAACTCTGACTGACTGATTTCTAATTAAAAACTGACTTTCAGAAGAGAATAATAAGACAGTTGTGTCTTGTTGTAAGCAACACCCAAGAGGTGAAGTTACTCTTTGGCAAACTTGCCAAATGAATCATGTTTAAGGTATGTGATTTGAAATAAGCAATCGATTCATTTCAGTTCAGGCTTTTACTTGTGACACACTGATTACATTGTGAAAAAAGCAATCTTTGGAGTCTGCACTCGATTGTACAAACATCCATTTATTCAAACCGTGTGTTAAGGTCAATGGAAAATATCAATCAATCAATCATTCTGGGCACTTGTATATCACGCCTTCGATGAACCTACTCAGAAGTAATTCCAGCCACGACCAAGGAAAAAAGACTTGAGTCATTTATAAACTCGGTTTGATTGGTCAGAGGTAACAAGTGCAGCTCTGATGGGAGGAAATTCCAGATGGAGGGACCTGCAACCGAGAAAGCTCGTCAATACCAGGCAGACAAGCAAGCCTGCGGATCTAGGAGTCCCTCTGTTGTAATCAACAGAAGCGCTCGACGCTCCATATCTAAACACCTGAACTCATCCCATCTACTTTTTGGCCAGCTAACATCCCTGACTGAAATCAAGCAGACTATATGATATGGAGTGTCGTGCAAGAAGAGGTCTAAAGACAGATACGTGACGTCAACAAGTTGCATCATCGAATCTGTGTTGGCATGGGAAGCAATGGATGAGTGCATCATTGACGAGTCAGTCAACGGCTGGGTACACTTCTTTGTGCATGCATGAGGTCAATTTGAACATAAACTGTAACTTCATTAATGTAGCCCGGTAGTAATTACTCCTCTATCTTTACTTAACATTTCTTTGACATAATCTGATATGTGACAAAGTTAAAGTAAAATATGTAGGGACATGCTTATTGATGACTCACCATATATATGCATGTATATATGTACATAGTCTATCAAGGCACATGTTGATTAATGACACACTATGTATATACATGTATCTATGTATAATATAGTCTATCAAGACATTTTACATTGCATATGAAGTATTTTAACGACATCTCAATGAAATGTATAAATCAAGAGAAGAATATACAAGATATGACCTGAAACTTTTGCCTTGAATAAGAAATTCACTTACTGTCAAAATCGACCTGTTTGCCAACTGCACCCGTGTTAGGTAGATTCGTGACGTTTATCTTTGTCCTGTCAAAGACCTGACAGTGAAATGGACTTCTCGCAACAGGCTTTCCAAAGTAGTAAACATCAACCTGATGTTCACCTATTTCATAAAATTTAAAAATCAGTAAATTCAATCACGAGCGACATTTGGTTGTAAACAAATGCAATTCAATTCAGTTTACTGATCCAAGAGCCATGACCCGAATAATCAAACAGCAACATAAAAAGCAAAACTGAATGGATACAATAGAGGACTCTAACAGACCATCGTCCTGCTTATTTAGGGTAATCCATGATGTACTATGAGTGAATGAAATTGACAATTGGCTGAACAAAGTTAAGACTTGATTTAAGAGACATATCTGCCTAATCAAATCTAAAAAAACAATCTTAAAATGTGCCAGGAACAAATGATAAAAGACAGTAGCAAACTATCTGTAAGCATGAATTGACTTTTAAACAAAACAATACTAGGGAGATTACGAATATCCATAGGTAAATCATTCCAAATAGACACATCAAATCGCAAACATTTGGGTAAGGCAGATAAACAATAACAAATCATAATTGCAGTCCAACATTTTTAAAGTGTCACTTAACAATTAAGAGGCACTTTATGAACATAATCCTCTGACATCTATACAACGCAACTAACCTGATCATAAAGTAACACATACATACTGAAATATGTGCAATATGTAACTGATTAAATTGACTACATTGAGAATTGCAGATTTCCCTTGATAGCACTGTGAATTCTCCTACAGCATTAAACTGATATCCATTAAAATAGCCTCCTTACCAACTTCTGTAGGAATGAACTCAACCGTAACATTGCCGTTTCTGTTGTCCAATATGGCAGCCGGCACTTCAACACCCCGTGGTGCTATAAAACAACAGACAGACACAGCAATTAGATCTCAACTGATGGGTGTATGTATGTGAATGGGTGTGTGTATGTGTAGGTGCTTGCATTTCTCTGACATGGCCTTTTCCTTACAGTCAGAACATTATTAACTAACAGCAAGACACAAAATGGACAGTATAATAATTATTTTAGATATGTTACTCATCAAAAGCACAACTTACAGGATAATCTATGTAATGGCTCTGAATGTACCCATCACTTGTATTCTCCACATCTGCATGCAATCTAGGGCTTTCATGACCAGGAACTGAACCATTCTGAACAGCTAAATCTCATTAATTCAATCATTCTGTGAATTTATGTAGCACTTCTTTAAGCGACCGATCACAGACGCTCTCTACGCTAGCCTATATGATGCTATGTTGTCATAAGGAACAAAAATATTATATCAGTAATGGTATATGTTAAGCTTGTTTTATCGGTTGCAGCAACTGCGGGTCATTTCCTGTTCACTTTCACCCAATGCCTCACTTGTCCCTGTTCAGACATTTGCTAGCTGTTGGATTGACCCCTGCAGTGCCATCTATATTAGCCTTCTCTCTTGTGCATTGTGCAGCTTGCAGATGTGTTGCATGCATCAGATTGCATCTATTGGTGGTACTTCAAACTATGATCAAGTCTTGCATTATATGTGAAACATGCTACATTGGCTGGAAAAACATAGGAGAATGTGATAAACATTTAGAGTTTTATCAAAACATATGCAAAACTTTAAAAGAATCTGTCAACATAATCAAAACAACAAAACCTTCACAATTCCCAAACCAGAATAATATGGTGAGAAAGATCTAACTAAAGGTGTAGGTCGAACAACTCAGATAACTCAGCAACCCTTCCAACATTGGTGGACAGAGCTCAAGCAGTCCAAGAATCTCCTTAGCCAAAACAACACTGTCACAGCATGCATACCTTAGTGTCAATCACCTCTCAACAATACACAAGCATTCATAAGTTCTAGTCACCAAAAAATTCAATTATTAAAATTCAAATAATTACGACATGCAGAGGCGTTTAACAAGGTAGCATAACTTTCTCAGTCCAGAGGTTGACGACTTTACATTGTAGAAACAAATGTCTAACAACAGTAGACACCATCTGACATGCAAATGTGCATCTGAACACTTCTATACCAACTTTCAGGTACCCCAAAAAGTAATGAATTATGTCAGACATACAAATCCCAGAGTGAATTCACTTCACTAACCTACAACTCCCTACAATAATCTGAGTTCACATATCTTTGTGAAATCTACTCCATCTAGCCAACCCGTTCTATCCAATCCTCCTCCAGTCTCAGTCTTTCTCAAGACCTAGTCACAACTTATCTCATGCCTCTGGGACAATCTCCCATCTGAATTCTGCAAATCTTCGATTCCTCATAATTGCCAATCTCTCAACATCATCCGCTTCAGGCTCCACTATCTATCAATTCATCACCCCTTGGGCTTTCCACTGAAAACTGAAGTGTCATCTGTGCAAGAACTCATACCCTGACTCATCCGATCTATGACCTCCCAACTCATCCCCTAAATGAGACATGCCTTAACAGCTACACTTTGTCCCTCTGGAAACCGAACCCTGACCTCCCCTGGACTACCCTTTGAATAACCCTCTGATTCGACTTTAAGAGATTCCAAAAAGAGGCATATATATACACATATGCACTATGTGTTAGTTTTATGCACATGCCAAAATACCTAGGAATGCGAAGTATAACACCAATTTTATGATAGAATATATACTAGTAAGCTTTGAGAATAATATGGAGTGCTTGTTACTATCTCATCTGATAAATAGAGCTCAGACAACAATAGTAGAAATGTTTCAAAATATTAATACAGAAATCACATTAGTCAGAGCAAAAAACAAAATGATAATACAGCTACCATGCACAAATTACATGTTAGCAACAAATACGCATCTAACATCAGAAATATAAATTTAGCTCAGCCAAGCGTTACTTCACACTAAGAGCAATTCTCATGATAGAAATGAAACATCTATCCTCGATTCTATTTTCTATCAACACGTTTCCAGCAGATGTAACTACAAGATTTACTACACTGCCAACTGTTAACAGAGGCTGAAAGATCTTAAAAGTACACTAGGGTTGGTTTTTCAAGCGCCCAAGACATGTAACTTTTCTCTGCTAAACCATTGATTTGACCACGCTCTTTCTTCCGAATGCATCCAAGCTCAAAATCCATAATCTATCCGGTCTCGTATTAGAAACCCGCTACAAAGCCATCTTTTATTGTTAATTACGTACAAGGGCAATAATTTTAATTATTAAGAAGTTTTTATACAGTGTTCTTCAAGGTAACTCAGCAACGCTACCATTCCAACCACGGCTACATAAGATAGAAAAGAGCATAGTGGTTCGACCGTCACATACTAGAAAGAGGGCAACAGGGAATCCAGTCCAGGTCTTAGGGTCAGCAACTGAAAAAGAGTGTTGCTGCTTAATCATAATCGTCATCTAACATTTATAAAATGCCACTCAATAATTTAGAGGTGCTTTATAAAGATATAATCCTCAGACATAATAAACATAACTAACCTGATCATAAAGTAACACTTACACACTGGTATATGTTTAAAAAACAACTGATTAAATTGACTACATTGAGAATTGCAGATTTCCATTGATACCACTGCAAATTCTCCTGAGGGAGGGAGAGCAGATCAATGCTGGACACCTGAGGTGGGACAGCACAGTTCCCACAGGAATAAGGGAGCAAGCTCCTTCAAACAGTGCCATACCAATGTAGAAACCTAGAGGCAATCGGCTGCGGAAATGGAAGCCAGAGTGGAACAGTCTGCCTGTACTCTGAGACGCAGCCAAATTTTGTGATATGACTAATGAGCTTCACCACTACTGTGCACAAAACCAGACCTGAGCACCCAGTGCAGACTGCTGGGAGTCCATCACAGAGGGCAAAACAGTAGACATAGAGACCACCAAAGGGAGGACAAAGTGGAAGCAGTAGTAGGGGGTCACAGAGAGATACCACCCTAAGCTGATGAAGTTGTCAATAGCAATAGCAACAACATAGATTGACGTGTCGCATGGAAGTGAGCTTCTATACCAAGTTAAGTAACACCAAGGTTTGGCACACAGAAGCACATTTTAAAAGAACATTTCACACAATCAAAACACATCTGACCCACTCTAACTGATCCAAAGCTCGTTTCAGGCAGTCTGAGAACATTGCTGAACATATTTACTTCATAATGAGGATATGTAACCATGATGCAATGGTTGAATTGATATCTGGATCAAAATGTGTCCAACCGTGTCATATTAAAATTCGTGCTACATTGAAGCACGTTATAATAGTTCACATTATAAACGTTAACTATGGTTTGATGCAATTAATGGGTTTCAATCCTTCATCCAAAACATTTCTGGTTTGGGATGATTCATTTAGAATAATTTACATGACAAAGGCAAGGAAATCTAAATACACATCTCCAACTCTTATGTACTTAGTTACACCCTAAATAACCATAACCATATGTTTTTATTATCACCTCAATCAACAATTACGACAATGCATAACAAAACAGTAGTATATGGAGAGGAGGGATAATCGGAAAAGAAAAAAACCTAAGTCCGATCCGATGGGTCCCGCTAACAGGGCTTACCCTTTCTTACATAAATAAAGCAGCAAGTTCAGAAGATTCAAAACATAATTCACTATATTAACTATTTAACTGATGCTGTCTGTGCACGTACTAATTATTTAGACAGGCAGTTAGAAGGTGTTCTTTGTATTTGATTTTAAAGAGTCGGATATTGCTGGATATACAAATTTCTATTTTAGTAATAAGCTACCGTTATGCTGTATCTCCTCTTTTCAAACTCTGTTTTACCTGCTATATAGGGAGGGGAAGCATAGAGTAATCGATAACATACTGGTGTGCAGAGCTGATGAACTGAGTTAGACTCAGGTATCCTCTGTAAGGTTAATTAGTTAATTAGTCGTTCTATCAATAGGCAGCTGCATTGGTCTAATTAGATGTATAACGAAATGGGCGATTGCATAGCTGCCAAAAGTTAGATTTATAATAACTTGCCATCATTCGTTCATACTATGTTTTTAATCATACAGCAGTGAGTTGGTGTGAAACTAATATAATATTATGCAATATATAAATGCATCCTCCGTATAATAGCATTTCAACCAGCATATGGGTTAAGACATGATTACGGCTGACCTAATAATATTCTTGTCATAAACCGAGAAACCATGCAAGAAGCATAATGGTGTTACGCACATGTGATTATGACCTTGATGTCGGCTGCTGAACCGTTAATTCCTAAATTGAGGAAGAAACTTGACCTTCGGCCAATCTCCGCAAATGACAGGCCATCTCCGGTTGCCATGACGTCACTTGCATCAATTACCTCCATTGTATAAGGAGAGCCTGAATTTCACAAAAGAAGAAACATCAATAAAGATTTTCAGATTCTAACAAACAAAAAACAAAGATACAAAGAGAGTCTTTCAGCCTCAACACCACACAGGTTTCTACCATGCTGCACACAGCATATACACATCCTATACCTTTCAACCCTTTATTAACCTTTAACTCTTTTAACCCAGTCACCTTTGATACACGCTCTTTGTTAAAGGGTTAAGGTTCTCTGCTTTTCAGCAGGTTTGTAGCTTTACTGGTCGCAATCTTTCTGCTTGGCTGGCCACCCTCATAAGCCTGCATCTTAAAATATATTCCAATAACATTGCACTAATAAATTTGACAAAACCTGAAGAGCTTGGAAGTGTCCTCTTGAAATCTGTTATTTAGCAAGATCCTTGTCGTCCAACCTCTGGACGCCTTTTAATTATTTTATTTCAATGATTAAAATCATTTCCTTCATTTTGCAATACAATCTCAATTTATCAGAGATTCATCTGAACTTAAAAAGTTAAAACGGTTTCTCAGTCAGGGCTAAGCTACACCACTTACCTTGCACTTCAACTCCCGAAAAGTAAACACGAATAATGTATGTTCCACTTCCGATCGGATTGAAACTGATGTGGTAGCGACTGGGGCCCTCGCCCTCGATCTGCGCTGGAACGAACCGGCCATTGTACGTGATCTCAACAGTCAGCTCACCACTCGATGGCTCGGAAGTCTCAACTGACAAAAAAATTAAACAAAATAAGCAAATCTGCTCCAGTTCAATTCTGAGCAATCCCAACTTGTTTTTTTCCATAAATTTAGCCTGTGTGATCAAAACTATTCAATTTAATTTAATTCAAACTATGCTATTCTGAGTTCAATAACCAGATTAAATCTGATCCAATAAAAAATTAATTCTAATCTCAATCTCTGAAATCTAAATGGAAAGACCATTGCAAAAGACCATACCAAAAGACCATTAAAATAAAATCCCAAAGATCATTACAAAAGACCAATCCAAAAGACCATTTCAAAAGACCATTTCAAACAACCATTCCAAAAGACCATTAAAAAAAATTCAAAAGATTATTTCAAAAGACCAATCCATAAGACCATTCCAAAAGACCATTCCAAAAGACCATTTCAAAAAGAAAAATCCAAAAGACTATTCCAAAAGACCATTCTAAAAGACCATTCCAAAAGACAATTCTAAAAGACCATTACAAAAGACCATTCCAAAAGACCATTTCAAAAGACCATTCCAAAAGACCATTCCAAAAGACCATTCCAAAAGACCAATCCAAAAGATCATTCCAAAAGACAATTCTAAAAGACCATTACAAAAGACCATTCCAAAAGACCATTTCAAAAGACCATTCCAAAAGACCATTTCAAAATACCATTTTAAAAGACCATTCGAAAAGACCATTCCAAAAGACCATTCCAAAAGATCATTTCAAAAGCCCATTAAAAAAGACCATTAAAAAAGACCATTTCAAAAGACCAATTCAAAAGACCATTTCAAAAGACCATTCTAAAAGACCATTTCAAAAGACAAATCCAAAAGATCATTTCAAAAGACCATTTTAAAAGACCATTCTAAAAGACCATTTCAAAAGACAAATCCAAAAGACCATTCCAAAAGACCAATCCAAAAGACCACTTCAAAAGATCATTCCAAAATACCATTCCAAAAGACCATTTCAAAAGACCATTTCAAAAGACCATTTCAAACGACCATTCTAAAAGACCATTCCAAAATACCATTTCAAAATACCATTCCAAAAGACCATTTCAAAAGACCACTCCAAAAGACCAATCCAAAAAACCATTTCAAAAGGCCAATCCAAAAGACAATTCCAAAAGACCATTCCAAAAGACGATTTCAAAAGACAATTTCAAAAGACCATTCCAAAAGACCATTTCAAAAGACCAATCCAAATTCCAAAAGACCATTTCAAAAGACCAATCCAATAGTCCGTTTCAAAACCAATCCAAAAGACCATTCCTAAAGACCATTTCAAAAGACCATTTCAAAAGACCATTTCGAAAGACCATTCCAAAAGACCATTAAAAAAATCCAAAAGATCATTCCAAAAGACCATTCCAAAAGACTATTCCAAAAGACCATTTCAATGACCATTTGAAAAGACCATTCCAAAAGACCATACCAAAAGATTAATCCAAAAGACTATTCCAAAAGACCAATCCAAAAGACCATTTCAAAAGACCATTCGAAAAGACCATTCCAACAGACCATTCCAAAAGACCATCTCAAAAGACCAATCCAAAAGACTATTCCAAAAGACCAATTCAAAAGACCATTCCAAAAGACCATTTCAAACAACCATTCCAAAAGACCATTAAAAAAAATTCAAAAGATTATTTCAAAAGACCAATCCATAAGACCATTCCAAAAGACCATTCCAAAAGACCATTTCAAAAAGAAAAATCCAAAAGACTATTCCAAAAGACCATTCTAAAAGACCATTCCAAAAGACAATTCTAAAAGACCATTACAAAAGACCATTCCAAAAGACCATTTCAAAAGACCATTCCAAAAGACCATTCCAAAAGACCATTCCAAAAGACCAATCCAAAAGACCATTCCAAAAGACAATTGTAAAAGACCATTACAAAAGACCATTCCAAAAGACCATTCCAAAAGACCAATCCAAAAGACCATTCCAAATGACCAATCCAAAAGACCACTTCAAAAGACCATTCCAAAAGACCATTTCAAAAGACCATTTTAAAAGACCATTCTAAAAGACCATTCCAAAAGACCATTCCAAAAGATCATTTCAAAAGACCATTTCAAAAGACCATTAAAAAAGACCATTTCAAAAGACCAATCCAAAAGACCACTTCAAAAGACCATTCCAAAAGACCATTTCAAAAGACCATTTTAAAAGACCATTCTAAAAGACCATTCCAAAAGACCATTCCAAAAGATCATTTCAAAAGCCCATTAAAAAAGACCATTAAAAAAGACCATTTCAAAAGACCAATTCAAAAGACCATTTCAAAAGACCATTCCAAAAGACCATTCCAAAAGACCAATACAAAAGATCATTCCAAAAGACAATTCTAAAAGACCATTACAAAAGACCATTCCAAAAGACCATTTCAAAAGACCATTCCAAAAGACCATTTCAAAAGACCATTTTAAAAGACCATTCTAAAAGACCATTCCAAAAGACCATTCCAAAAGATCATTTCAAAAGCACATTAAAAAAGACCATTAAAAAAGACCATTTCAAAAGACCAATTCAAAAGACCATTTCAAAAGACCATTCTAAAAGACCATTTCAAAAGACAAATCCAAAAGATCATTTCAAAAGACCATTTTAAAAGACCATTCTAAAAGACCATTTCAAAAGACAAATCCAAAAGACCATTCCAAAAGACCAATCCAAAAGACCACTTCAAAAGATCATTCCAAAATACCATTCCAAAAGACCATTTCAAAAGACCATTTCAAAAGACCATTTCAAATGACCATTCTAAAAGACCATTCCAAAATACCATTTCAAAATACCATTCCAAAAGACCATTCCAAAAGACCATTCCAAAAGACCATTCCAAAAGACCATTTCAAAAGACCACTCCAAAAGACCAATCCAAAAAACCATTTCAAAAGGCCAATCCAAAAGACAATTCCAAAAGACGATTTCAAAAGACAATTTCAAAAGACCATTCCAAAAGACCATTTCAAAAGACCAATCCAAATTCCAAAAGACCATTTCAAAAGACCAATCCAATAGTCCATTTCAAAACCAATCCAAAAGACCATTCCTAAAGACCATTTCAAAAGACCATTTCAAAAGACCATTTCGAAAGACCATTCTAAAAGACCATTAAAAAAATCCAAAAGATCATTCCAAAAGACCATTCCAAAAGACTATTCCAAAAGACCATTTCAATGACCATTTGAAAAGACCATTCCAAAAGACCATACCAAAAGATCAATCCAAAAGACTATTCCAAAAGACCAATCCAAAAGACAATTCTAAAAGACCATTACAAAAGACCATTCCAAAAGACCATTTCAAAAGACCATTCCAAAAGACCATTCCAAAAGACCATTCCAAAAGACCAATCCAAAAGATCATTCCAAAAGACAATTCTAAAAGACCATTACAAAAGACCATTCCAAAAGACCATTTCAAAAGACCATTCCAAAAGACCATTTCAAAATACCATTTTAAAAGACCATTCGAAAAGACCATTCCAAAAGACCATTCCAAAAGATCATTTCAAAAGCCCATTAAAAAAGACCATTAAAAAAGACCATTTCAAAAGACCAATTCAAAAGACCATTTCAAAAGACCATTCTAAAAGACCATTTCAAAAGACAAATCCAAAAGATCATTTCAAAAGACCATTTTAAAAGACCATTCTAAAAGACCATTTCAAAAGACAAATCCAAAAGACCATTCCAAAAGACCAATCCAAAAGACCACTTCAAAAGATCATTCCAAAATACCATTCCAAAAGACCATTTCAAAAGACCATTTCAAAAGACCATTTCAAACGACCATTCTAAAAGACCATTCCAAAATACCATTTCAAAATACCATTCCAAAAGACCATTTCAAAAGACCACTCCAAAAGACCAATCCAAAAAACCATTTCAAAAGGCCAATCCAAAAGACAATTCCAAAAGACCATTCCAAAAGACGATTTCAAAAGACAATTTCAAAAGACCATTCCAAAAGACCATTTCAAAAGACCAATCCAAATTCCAAAAGACCATTTCAAAAGACCAATCCAATAGTCCGTTTCAAAACCAATCCAAAAGACCATTCCTAAAGACCATTTCAAAAGACCATTTCAAAAGACCATTTCGAAAGACCATTCCAAAAGACCATTAAAAAAATCCAAAAGATCATTCCAAAAGACCATTCCAAAAGACTATTCCAAAAGACCATTTCAATGACCATTTGAAAAGACCATTCCAAAAGACCATACCAAAAGATCAATCCAAAAGACTATTCCAAAAGACCAATCCAAAAGACAATTTCAAAAGACCATTCGAAAAGACCATTCCAACAGACCATTCCAAAAGACCATCTCAAAAGACCAATCCAAAAGACTATTCCAAAAGACCAATTCAAAAGACCATTCCAAAAGACCATTTCAAAAGACCAATCCAAAAGACCATTTCAAAAGACCATTTCAAACAACCATTCCAAAAGACCATTAAAAAAAATTCAAAAGATTATTTCAAAAGACCAATCCATAAGACCATTCCAAAAGACCATTCCAAAAGACCATTACAAAAAGAAAAATCCAAAAGACTATTCCAAAAGACCATTCTAAAAGACCATTCCAAAAGACAATTCTAAAAGACCATTACAAAAGACCATTCCAAAAGACCATTTCAAAAGACCATTCCAAAAGACCATTCCAAAAGACCATTCCAAAAGACCATTCCAAAAGACCATTCCAAAAGACCAATCCAAAAGACCATTCCAAAAGACAATTGTAAAAGACCATTACAAAAGACCATTCCAAAAGACCATTCCAAAAGACCATTCCAAAAGACCAATCCAAAAGACCATTCCAAATGACCAATCCAAAAGACCACTTCAAAAGACCATTCCAAAAGACCATTTCAAAAGACCATTTTAAAAGACCATTCTAAAAGACCATTCCAAAAGACCATTCCAAAAGATCATTTCAAAAGACCATTTCAAAAGACCAATCCAAAAGACCACTTCAAAAGACCATTCCAAAAGACCATTTCAAAAGACCATTTTAAAAGACCATTCTAAAAGACCATTCCAAAAGACCATTCCAAAAGATCATTTCAAAAGCCCATTAAAAAAGACCATTAAAAAAGACCATTTCAAAAGACCAATTCAAAAGACCATTTCAAAAGACCATTCCAAAAGACCATTCCAAAAGACCAATCCAAAAGATCATTCCAAAAGACAATTCTAAAAGACCATTACAAAAGACCATTCCAAAAGACCATTTCAAAAGACCATTCCAAAAGACCATTTCAAAAGACCATTTTAAAAGACCATTCTAAAAGACCATTCCAAAAGACCATTCCAAAAGATCATTTCAAAAGCCCATTAAAAAAGACCATTAAAAAAGACCATTTCAAAAGACCAATTCAAAAGACCATTTCAAAAGACCATTCTAAAAGACCATTTCAAAAGACAAATCCAAAAGATCATTTCAAAAGACCATTTTAAAAGACCATTCTAAAAGACCATTTCAAAAGACAAATCCAAAAGACCATTCCAAAAGACCAATCCAAAAGACCACTTCAAAAGATCATTCCAAAATACCATTCCAAAAGACCATTTCAAAAGACCATTTCAAAAGACCATTTCAAATGACCATTCTAAAAGACCATTCCAAAATACCATTTCAAAATACCATTCCAAAAGACCATTCCAAAAGACCATTCCAAAAGACCATTTCAAAAGACCACTCCATAAGACCAATCCAAAAAACCATTTCAAAAGGCCAATCCAAAAGACAATTCCAAAAGACGATTTCAAAAGACAATTTCAAAAGACCATTCCAAAAGACCATTTCAAAAGACCAATCCAAATTCCAAAAGACCATTTCAAAAGACCAATCCAATAGTCCATTTCAAAACCAATCCAAAAGACCATTCCTAAAGACCATTTCAAAAGACCATTTCAAAAGACCATTTCAAAAGACCATTTCGAAAGACCATTCTAAAAGACCATTAAAAAAATCCAAAAGATCATTCCAAAAGACCATTCCAAAAGACTATTCCAAAAGACCATTTCAATGACCATTTGAAAAGACCATTCCAAAAGACCATACCAAAAGATCAATCCAAAAGACTATTCCAAAAGACCAATCCAAAAGACCATTCCAACAGACCATTCCAAAATACCATTCCAAAGGACCATTTCAAAAGACCATTCTAAAAGACCATTTCAAAATACTATTTCAAAAGACCATTCAAAAATACCATTCCAAAAGACCATTCCAAAAGACCGCTCCAAAAGACCATTCAAAAAAAATCTAATAGATCGTTCCAAATAACCAATCCAAAAGACCACTTCAAAGGACCACTTCCGAAGACCAATCCGAAAGACCATTCCAAAAGGCCATTCCAAAAGACCATTTCAAAAGACCATTCCAAAAGACCATTCTTAAAGACCATTCCAAAAGACCATTTCAAAAGACCATTTCAAAAGACCACTTCAAAAGACCATACCAAAAGACCATTCTAAAATGCGATTTCAAAAAATACCGCTCCAAAAGACCATTTCAAAAGACCATAGGATCGAACACAAAGAAAGCTACTGATCAACATGAACCATGGTTGTCAGAATTGGCACATTTAAGATGCAATTGCTGGCACAACTCTGTTCTAGAGGCTCACACGATATTCCTTAGGCATTTAAACTTCAATATATTTGCATTAGTGTGCAGTGACATTGATTCTACAGTGCATCTTTGCAGTATATCACTGAAATGATTAGGTCTACACACATCAAGGCACTTGTGTAACTGATGTCACACGAATCCTAATAGTAAATGGAATGAGGACAGCCCAATATAGGACAGCTCAAGCCATGAATAATACACCATAGATATAGGCACCAATGAAATTAGGTCAAAAGACTCCAGGAAGACACTTCTATAAGAACATCACGCTAGGTCACCAATGGTAAAGCACAACAGTAACAGATCTACAGTAGGGCAAGAAGTGCATTTGATCAAATGAGACCGTTATTACCATCAACCAATGGTGCAAGACATTATCAGATCAATATCCACTCAGTCTATTAACACAGACCTCAGAGGTGGAAAAGCAATTTTAAAAAGACTTACAATTCTTGGGAATATATGCCAAAGAGCAGAACAAATAGAGAAAGAGACAAGAGACCAAAACTCTATGCTCAACAGTTGAAAGAGTTTGTTCGATAACAACCGTTTGAGTATTATGGTATGAAGAGAGAAAGGCAAACAGATAAGTCTGAGGAATAAGAACCAGAATTAACTGTTCTCTAAACCAAGAGCCCTAATTTAAACAAAAATCCTTTATTAGACAGGAAGACAAAGCAAGTCAATGAATTCGTCAAAAACGTTGATACTAATGCACGTCTTATAAATGACTATGTATTGTACAGTTCACCTTTGCAATTGTCACAAACAGAACAGAACAAATCATAACAAGAAACGCAGTTCGACTAACTTGAGAAGTTTGCCCGTCGTTGCGTCATGCTGTTTTCCAGGCCGTAGACTTTGACTCCTTCCAACGACGGATTGCGCACACGGACTCTGATCGGACTTTCGGGAATGTGGTTGCCTTCGTGCAGGATCGAAATGAGCCAGTCACCTATGACAAACAAACCACACGAATAATTCCAGTTGCTCACAGTACGTCCTACAATTGCCCCAGCCACCACCACTCAGGCAGTCACTCGACCACGGTTGCATGCCTCGCTGTTCGCAAAACCATTCAGTCTGAAAGAAGGGGGATATGGTCTATGACAACGAATGAGCCCAGTGGCCAACCTCAGGGGTCCGTGGCCCAGCTCAGCCAGCACATGACTGTTGAAGGCGTTTGGTTGTTGTTAGCTGCAATACCGGACAACTGAAACATGACAAGCTGTTAGTAGGCCGTTGCGGTTCACCGAATATGAAGCATATCAAAATGTGTGGAGCAAAAAATGTGCATTCATTAAGAGCTGCTGCTATCTTGCACTTTTCTTCACTTGAATGCTAGTCTTTCTGCCTGTCTTCATCTGTTGGTCCGCCTGCCATCATGCCTTCTGTTAGTCAATCAGTCAGCCTACTTATTTGCCCATATGTCTGCCGGCTGACCTGCCAGCTGTCTTTCTATTTCAAGACAGTTTGCCTGCCCATCTGTATCTAATTATTTGTCATTTAACACTTTAATGACAAGCGTGTCACAAAAATGACAGGGAAACAAATCGTTAAAGAATAATAATAATAATAATAATAACGATAATAAAAAGTTTCTTTTTCAAACTGACATACTGCAATATGATTGCAACTACAGTATGAACGAATGATGACACGTAATTAATTTAACTGTCGGCAGTCATGCAAGGCACCCATTATGTCACACATCTCATTTAACCAACACAACCGCCTAGCAAAAGAAGGACCAGTCAACCTCATGGGTTAAGGGCATCACTCTGCACCCCAGCGTGTTATCCATTACATTATGCCCACCCTCCAACCAGCACATAACTACCATTCATAATAATTATAATAATAAAGCCAGCTAACCAGTTTCATTTGGAGTGAAGTTTGCCGTAAAGACTCCATTCTTCTTCAGTACTTCCACTGGATATTGGTTACCGCTCGGAGCCACAGCAAATGCCTGGACCACTCCATGGTGGCCATTACGGGCGTTGACTTGGAATGATGCGTTTGAGTGAATGCCAAATGATCTGGCAGATGACATCACCAGTGTTGCAAGGCAACCGAAACTTTACCTGGTAACAATGAGCGTAGGCTAAAGGAGTGAGTAGGAAATAATTATTTAATGGAATGGGATAACAATGGACACATATTACGCCATGAGACATGATTCATCAGTCAGGGACTGGACACAGACACTGAGGCATTGCCATCACACATATCTAAACTCATGAGATTTGACATATTCCGCATATTGTGACTCAAATGAATGGTGGCATCATTGAACTGTGATTGTAAATATTGTATTTCTGGTTAGTTCAAAATGGTCTTGTCTTATTCCAATCAAGTCGAGTACAATATATTGTGGCACGATGCTGCATACCTCACTGTGAAAAGTGTGCAAAAACATTCAGTCTGGTGAAGGGGAAATGTTTCTGACAGCAAGATCTGAGAACAAGTTCTCAATGCTGCTTCCAAATTGCCTTACTAAATGTTTGCACATATCCTCGTTTATAGCAAAAATCAAATGCACTGGCTTCCTCTATCAGCTAACATTCAGTTCAAAATTCATAGTCATTAAATCTAAATTGGATATCCTGCAGTTTCTCATAGACCTCTCTGCTCATTGGACTTGCGTACTCTCTTTGCTCTGCGGGTTAGGAACACTACGGCCCAAACTAGATTATTTCCACCACTGGGCCCTCTCTACGGGGAATGTCCTTCCCCATCTCTACATGTTAACATTATTCCTGGCTCCCTGTAAACATTCTTTCTGGTTCTCTTCCTACATACTTCTCTCGCCTCAAAACCTTTTTATACTCTAATGGTTCTTGCACTCAAAGCGCTACTGAATGGCCTCTGCTGTGAGTGGTGCTATATAAATTAATAAATGCAATACAATACCCATAAGTGGTGACATTACCTTCCTTTCATTCATCAGGTCAGTATAACCAGAATAAATGTTTACCCTGAAAAAAATTACAACCTCAGAAGAGCACCCGATCCCCAGCATTGAAGGATAAACGTAAAGTTTGAGGTTAGAAATAGAACATATCCGACTCCACTTCGTAAAAACTACAATCTTCCGCTTATTCAATCACCAAACAGCAATCAACAGTTGCATATGTGCTATATCAAGTATTTTTTATTGATTGATTGACTGATTGATATCTGAGAGGACTCTGAGGAGCAAACCAGAGATGGGTAACTAATCAATTAAAATCGTAGCAATTAGCTAATTGATAACACAAAAAGCTAAAAATCAAATTCTGCTTGGTTAGCTGGTATACCTGATCCTAATTCTAATGGGCAAAATTAATTATCAATCTGTAGCGAATTCTCTGTGCTTCTCACAATGGCTGGTCAGGTGATGATCAGAATCATTTTGAATGTGTTGAAATGTTGCTTAATAGAATTAAGATAAAAGTGTTATTGGAAGAAAGAGCTTAATTAATATGGAAGTGCAAAAGAGTCAGTGAAATTATCAACACTAATAGGAAGCTAATTGATTAACTGCTGCTAATTCTAATAAATTTGCTACAAGATTTTGCTCATTTTAATTGAATACAAATTTCAGTAGCCTATCTATTACCAGTCAATTAGCAATTTAATTATCCTCTGAAATGAACATATCACCAAAGAGAGTCCATTCCAGACCGAAGGACCACTGTAATGCAATGTAATGAGGCATTTATATAATGGCTGAAAAGCTACAGTTCTGCCCAGTAGAACAAACAATTGACCAACTGTCAAATAACAAGCTGCTTTCATGCTTGCACATATTTCAGAAAATGGATTTTTCAACCATAGATTCGATTTCAAAGAATGCAACGCATGCAATTGGAAAACTTCTTTAGCACTGACACTGTTACATTCTTGTTCTAATAGCAAACTCTCATCTACCAGCATTCTTTCACATCGTTAGCTTCCTGTCTCCAGGCTCACTGATTTTAAAATAACTACTTTATTACCTGTCCATTGCCTAACAACACTCAGCAATCTGTTTACCTGAGACTATTAATAACCAGGTCCTTGCGTGTATTTCAGATAAAGCTGCTGGTGGGAGTGCTTTAGTTCATTCAGTCTCACTCATTGTCCCCAATAACATCCCTTAATCAATAACCTATCAATTTATTGCTACATTGAGATGTATGTACACCGGAGTGCAGTCTGGCAGCTGTGAAATAAAGAATATATCTACTTGCTTATATACGATCCGTCAATTTCATCCTTCAAGAAGCAACCTAAACTATTGTCTAAATTCATCAGTCACTTAGGTTTCCTCGTTTCACTGTCCATTTTTTTCATCCCAAGAGTGACTGACAAAGCCTCTGAGTCAAGTCTCGACATCTGGTTTGTTACTCCCTTATCATTCATTCATTCATTTATATAGCATTAGCTAAAAAGTCTCTTTCTGGAAGAAAACGTTCAGAAGTTGGTGTCAGAATGATAGGTCACAGAAAACTAACCAGTGCCCAGAGACTGAAACTCTGACTTAATATGAAGTCTTTTCTGTTTCAGCTTATTCATCCTCCTGAGGATGTCTCTCATCTCAGTGGACTCACTCGCTAAGAAAAAAACAGGATTGTGATTCGGCAAACTTAAAGTTTCTGGACAATTGTTCTGATTTCTGAATGTCATTCTGCAGCTTCTGTCTTCTTTACAATCCTTAAATGATATAATTATAGGGCTTTATAGGCCCTTAATGCGTGATCTAATTTTCTTAAACCAACCTATTGTCGTTGATGTCCAGATCCGGCAGGTTGCTGTCACTGATAGAACTAGGTGTCAACAGTGGATGGAGCACATGGAGTAATTTACCATGGTTGAGGTTCTGCATGGCAGATCTTTCTCTTTCTTCAAAGTCACTGAATCATCCAGACCTTAGAGAGTTGCCAAACTTACTCATAACTTTCTAGTACTCCAACTTTATGATATGATTTTAAGCTTCAACTATTCCAGTAAGCTCATGGTCCATATACTAGTATCATAGTATACCATTATGACTGCCAGTACTTCAACGACCACAGTAGCTTGTATCATCATCATCATCATTGCTAAACTATTACTACTACCCAATGCAGAAACTATAGGCTTTGATTTTGCATCAGCAGCCTATGAATCTGAATTTATAAGACCTCTATTGCCTTTGCACTCCCTTGGCATCTTCACTTTCCTGCCTTATGTCCCGCTTTCACGTTTCATTCAACAACATGGGTTTTCTGATTTTACTTTGATTCATTCTTCTTCTAATTTAGTTAACATATGTTCTCGTAGGTGTCACTGATTCAACTTTTGGGCGAAAGCTCTTCCAAACTAATTTCTGGACAACCAAATGAAATGGTACCCAAAACCAAATGGAAGGAGGGCACGGCCAGATTGCCCAAACCCAGACTGAGAGAATAATACAAAAGTCAACACAGACTGAGAGAATAATACAAAAGTCAACACAGACTGAGAGAATAATACAAAAGTCAACACAGACTGAGAGAATAATACAAAAGTCAACACAGGCTGAGAGAATAATACAAAAGTCAACACAGGCTGAGAGAATAATACAAAAGTCAACTCAGACTGAGAGAATAATACAGTAGTACTAAAGAAGTTTTCAAAATTCATGTGCTACATTTCTATGACAAAACAACCCCGTGAGGCCATGACTGAAAATCCATTTTCTGAAAAATTTGCAAACACAAAAGCAATCATTGCTACTGGAATCAACAGCCGCAATGGTCACCTGTTCACAGTGACTGCACTTCAGCAAAACTACGACCTTCGATTATTCAATCACCACTACAGCAATCAACAGCTGCATAAGTGCTAGACAATTCATTGTCCAACTGTCACATAACCTGTAGACAAAGCTAGACAGCATTACACTTTTCCTTGAACTTTGTGAAATGGTTTGATAGCAGAAAACTCTGGTCAAAATACAATTCAGTATTCATAACAATGTCTGATAAAATTAGTTTCACAGATCAATGTAATGACTCTTCACATGGGCATATAATGAAATAGTAAAGGTTTAAACCTAGTATCAATCACATTGTTCAAAGTTTAGCAGCAATAACTTGTCTGGTTGAAATCCCACAAATGTCTGAAATAACTTGAGCTGCTGAGAATCAAGCAGAGAATAATTTGCAACGAGACCAATATATTCAGCATTTACATTAGGGTATAACCGGAAATCGCCTCGGACATTCGCCTCGGCCGAATATTGGACTATTCGGAAGTATTCGCCTCAGCAAATATTACACCCGCAAATAGCCAAAAATAATTTTTTTTGAAAAAATAATTTCTTTGATAAAACAATATTTTTTTATCAAGTAAATTTAGGACTAATGGACTTACTTATAAGTAATTGATTAATTAAACAAGAACCTAACATTCCATTGAATTTTCTTTAAAATAATTATGCTAATTTATATATTTTAATCTCTTTTGGTTGCATTCCCCAAATCAGTAATTTTCCTGCTTGAATTGGCTCCAGCCACTTTCCAGTAAACATTAGAGAGTAAAGACGTCATTGATAACTTCAAATTTTACAACAAGGTTTTGAATTTTTTTCAGAAATAAAGTTATTAACTAATAAATATATTGTTCTAGCCTAGAGTGCGATGATACGCTATATGAAGGATATTGCTATAGACTCTGCATTGACTAGATAGTTCTCCTTAGCAATGCATGTGGCAGGTTAACTAGGCTTTGCCTACGGATGGTACTCGCGGAGTCGCTGGCCCTAATTGCCGCTACTATTCGGTTCATACCCGGATCCGGCAAATAGTGCATCCAAATACTCGGATTCGGTACTCGGTGGAAATTGTCTACTCGGTTATGCCCTAATTTACATACTTATGGCCCACGCGCTCACAACCGATGGGCCATGTCCTCACAACTGATGGGCCATGTTCTCACAACCAATGGGCCATGTGCTCGCAGCCGATGGGCCATGTGCTCACAACTGATGGGCCATGAGCTCACATTGAGGCGTGAGTCTCAGTAAATGATCATATCACCTCATCTCCCCTTCAGCTACAATGCATAAACGAATGGGTCCGTTTTATTGCCTAGACAAGTACAGCAGGTAAGTTGGAGGCCATTGAGGCTAAACAAACAATAATTAAAAGCTGCTGAACAGCTGACATTTCTAGGGTACACACTTACTTTCAATTCTGCAATCTCACTGAGTTCCAAACCAGCCACTGTCCTTTTGTCAGTAAAAACTTATTTTGCGATGAACTGAATCAGGCAATTAATCCTGCTAATGATTAGAGCATTCAACATCAAAACCCAATTGCACACCTAGCACCAATTCCCATGTGATTTCAAGCATTTTTCATAGCACATGGTATAAAAACTGAGAGATTTGTCTATTGCTGGCTATGTTAATTAAGAGTACTCTGTGCGACACCGATAGTGAAACACACACTGATCACTCACGTGCAGCTGTTGATAAATATAGCAATCGCACAAAAGATGGCGGCAGTGAACGACAGCGTACTCCACAGTCACCAAAAGGCAACTGCAACATGTGAACACAATGATAACTCGATGAGCAAATAACAGTCACGGCTGAACAAATACGATCCCCTTACGACATTTACACTAAGTTAACAGTCTCAGCCAGCAAGACGAAATCGTGCTACCTTGGCACATGAACCGTGATGGTCAGTCAGCCATGGTTGACGATACAGGTAAAATCTACACAGGCAGACTTTATGATTCAGTGGTGGTGGCAGTCTTAATGCATCTTTGTTCGCCTTGGGCATCCAGCGAAGCAGCGTTCGTTGACAGATGGCAAATAAATTATGCATTCACAGACCCAGCCTATCATTTTATAGCCTATAACTGCACAGAGCATGGACTTCAAGATTTTACCCACATATATGCTTAAAAAAGCCTGAAAAACATGACATTTATTCATCAAACCATAGCAACAATTTATATATGCAAATTATGCATACACACACGCCTGTTATTGGTCTAGAGCCCTAGACATATAAACCCTTGGTTATGATAGCTCTTTAGAAAATACCGGAAGCAACAACAATAATAAGTATTTTGCTTAAAATAATATATTTTTTTAATATAATCCTGCCTATCGATTTTGTTCTGATTAGGCGCCTGTGAATAAGCTGGTTCACGCTTTTATGGGCACTGTAGAAATGTTGAGAATACAATAATTAATGAAGTGGAGGAATGGGGCAAAGTGGGCTGGGAGGGGAGTGGGCTGGAGAAGAATGGGAAGAATTGGAAAAGTGAGGGCATAGAAGGATCTAAGAGAAGTGGAGGGAAAGAGGAGAAGTAAAGGAGAGTAGGAGGGTAATGGTAGGAGAGGAGCAATGGGAAGGGGAAGCAAATTGGGAGGGGAGTGCCATGGGTTGAGGAGTGGAGCAAAGGGGAAGGGGAGGGAATAGAAAGTGGAGGTGATTTAGGATATAGGAGAATGGTGGGGAGAGTGGAGTAAGAGGTGGAGAAAAATGTCATGAGGAGGATAAGGAGAAGGGGAGTATGAGTGGAGGAATAGGTACATGGGGATGGTGAATAACAATGAAGAGATAGAAGAGAAAGGTGAAGGAGGAGAAGGGATGGAGAAGGAGATGGAAAGTGTAAATACAGGGGACTGCAGGGGCACTTAACTTGATGTTGATGATAATGAAGGGCTATAAACAACACAACCTGCCAGAACCTGGTTTCACTGCCCCTCTTCCCCTAGGACTTCTGCGCGCTCTTCTGTACATGGATCTGAAACATTTCCTGAAAATTTTACTTTAGTCAGGGACGTCAACTTAGCTTTTCTCAGAGGGGCAAGCAAGAATCTTTTGGCAACTGGGAATGGGGATTAAAAAAATGATTTGTCAAGCAAAAATTTTGTGGCGATGGGGGTTTCCTTCTTGTTTTAAACTTGTTCTGGTTTGGTTTTTGCATTTTCAGGTACCAAAAGATTTGATTTGTTAGATCTTGTATCGGCAAAAACGCTGATACAGTTTAAAAAAGTGAAATTATTCAATTATAGGCACCTGTGATATGATGTAATGTTACTCTATGAAATTCAATAAGATTTATTATTAATATGGCTATTAAACTATGACCTTGTATGGAAATGTGCACGCACTCTAATCAGGAAATTCAGGGGGGGGGCAAATTCCTCTGACCCCCAAATGACGTCCCTGACTTTAGTTGCGACCAGGGCGATGTATAGTATACACAACCTAAGAAATGCAATACAAATCGTCCACATGACTCCATGCCATTTCATATTGCAGATCACATTTCCCAGCCCGCGCACATACGTCCGGACATGGCCTGTTCTGGAAGATAAAAGGGCAATGCTTGACAACGCTTGATCTACGGCTAGATAGAAAGACAAATCAAATTTATTTAAATAAAACAAAGTTTAACTTACTGTTTCCGGTTCTAGTCAGAATCATGCGTCTTCAATGATCGTCGGCGTCCCAGAAGTATCTAAAGGCGTGGACCGTGTTCTGATCATTGAAATTTATAAATATTTAGGCCTGCGTAGGCCTATATTATCAATGGTTCCTATAATTATTGACAATATGCTTATTTGATATTGAATCTACTATAATATTATTATTAATATAATTATAACGCACGTGCCATCACGCAAGAACACGCAATACAACTAGGCCTAATCTAAATTATACACATTACACAATGAAAAGAAGTTGAAGGACTATTATAATCACAACTATTGTTAACTTAATAACTTTATATTTCGACCTTCCAGTTTTCTCTCGCAGCATTTTAGTAGGCCAATAGCGGTTTGACCCGTCCGCTGCCCCGGTTTGACCACGACCACTTTAATGAATAGAACTACAGTGGTTTGACCCGACAACCATATAAACCAAATGATTTCATGTGCATTGTGCTTGGTGAAAGTTAATGGTCTTTTTTGTGTGAGGTGCTTTGCTCTCAGAATTTTTTTCTTCTATTTACATTTAATTTACATTCATTGTATTGTATTTTCGTTTATTGAAAATGAAATATCGCTGTCACAGCGCAGCGACTTACAGCACAGTACCTGAGACTAACAAAAATTAGTCCCAGACAGTACTAGACCTACAGTAGGCCTACAATAGTTCCTCGGTTGATTTAAAATTTCACTATATACAGAATATTTTGATTTTAAATGACGACACTGTCGCTTGTAATCTTCTTCTCACAAAGTATATGATCGAGTTTAAATAAAAAATAATGTTTTGTCAGCTGTAGAAATTATACAGTAGCATGTCATTCGCCAGATGGCGTAGGCTAGTTCCATGGTTGTGTTCAGAAGATGGCGACGTTTTCTTTCGACTTTGATTCGATGCGTGCGCTGTGCACAGTGGCGTATGCGCGCCTCCTAGAAACGAATGGACTTTATTGTAGACTTGAAGTGATGCGATTACGCCAAAAGCTGTCAATAATTTCCGCTTCTTTCACGGTAAACTCTCGCGAACAGAAACGAGGAACTTCGCTCGTGTCTGCTCCATCAGAGCAGGCGACGTATGATTTTCATTGCGTAGCTTTTGGCCGTTGGACATGCCTCCTGCCCTTGTCGGCGGACTGTGCGGTTCAATTTCGTCTAGGAAGCCCACTGTCTTTTATGCCCCGTTGGTGTTTATTTTTTGCCGTTGATCTCACGCTTTTTCGTGATGCAGTCTGTTGTCGGTGTGTCAAGTGCAACTGTTAATTGGAATGGTCTTGAGACGTTTATTGTCATGTTTGCACTTTTTCCTGGAAGAACCTGGAGTTACGAGGAGGCGTTGGATGCGGAAGAGGATGTCTGCGACTACGTCCATATCAACACAGAAACTATACATGTTAGCACGCCGGCTGGACAGCTACTGGAAATTCACGTTCGTTTGAATACTCAGGTATGCATGGCTCAACTCCTAGACCTACACTGAACGAATAACTATTTAAATAGTGTCGCTATACCCCATGCGAATTGAAAAATCAGTCGAAGAAGAAGCATGCTTATGATGCTTTAAACTGAACAAGCCAAAGTTCTCAATTAACTAATTTGTCCAAAACTCAGAATTTGAAGTTGAAGTTACATCACTGATTATATACCTAGTCAATTGAGTGTCATTAGCCTTGCATAGCAGCTAAGCAATGCATTTCTAATTAAGGACTACCAATAGAGCAACCTAATAATAATAAATATTCGTTTAGTGATAAACATGGAATGTCGCACCGCAAACCTTTAAACCAATATAGATTATGCTTACCTGCGCCAAGATTCGAGCCATGGAAGCACTTTGTGACAGATATGTGTTAACAGACTGACCTGTAAACAAGTAGTAGTGTACTAACTATGAGTCCGTAATTGTCAAGTGTCTGGACCTGAAAATGAAAAGTATCAAGGGGTTTGAACAAGGCTGAGTAAAGTACGTGCCTAGAGGTTCCATTTGAGTAGTCTGCTGAGACTATGTTTGAAGTTATGCCATTTGAAGTTGTTATGCCACTGATGTAAACAAGTATGTTACCTCTCCCTTTGTTTACCAAAACATTAATTGTACCCAAATCGTCATTTCTAATCCATTTAGAATGCTGTAGACTGAGATTATGGTTTTTTCCATTAAATGCACAAGTGCCAATGGGAAGAGGGCACCAGTACTTCTCAATCTGGAGAATTAGACTATTTGCTGGTTGGGCTGAAACATCCATTGGTAATATGCTGTGGTGAAAAACTTAGAATTTTAAACTGAGGAATGACTAAGTAAACTCTATGAAATCATTAAACACTAAGGAACGATGCCATTTGTTTTGAAGACTTGAACATAGTAGCTAAACGATGCATTTCTAATTCAGGATGTACCAATAAAGCAACCAATAGAGGATTTGCATACGTGAACCAAAATTCAAGCCATGGATGCACTTTTTGAAGAATGTCTGTTTACACACTGACTCGCAAACCAGTAGTGTAACTATGAGTTATGAGCTGTAGTCTGCTGTTCTGGATAACTGGAAAGAGGCAAATAATCGCAACTTAGCCTTCTCCTTTCAAGGCTTCTGCATCCAGTCAATTCAATAATATAATTTATGCCATATTCTGAATGCCAACAACACTTACAATCCAATCACTTTCGTTAGGCCATTCATGCTGAGCCAAATGTAGTTTATATAATTTGACTAACTATAGTTAGTTAGTGAATATACCAACTTTTGTCTGATGAAACTATTTACAGTAAAAAAGTTTGTCTGAGGAAATCCAGTATTTCTGAAGCACAAGCATTGGCGAATTGAGTAAGATAGTCCTGTTACTTTTAAGTTTTGGGTCTCAGACTATATTTCTTCTTGCTAGCTGGCCACTTAGACTTCCCTGATGTGTGGCACAGAACAAGGGAAATGAGCCGAAACTACCCTCTCTAGCCATGAGTTTCCCGAGCTCATAAGCTATTCAATGTGTAGACTTGAATGATTACCCATCGCAAAATCGTAAGCTGGATTTGGAGTTTTTGTGTCTAGTATGATACTTTGCTTGCCAGTTCACTGATATGGTTCATCAATAACAACCAAGGGGAGCAGCAGATATATATATATATATATTATCTGTAGTTCTGTAGTTGTTCATGCATGTAATGCCTTCCTTCATTACTTCCATCCATATTTCCTTGCTTGCTTCATTCATTCCTGCCCTCCTTCCTTCTCTCCTATCCTGCTTCTTTGCTTGATTACTTCCTTCTTTCCTTCCTTTTTAGATGCCGCCATCTTTCATAGTATAATAATTATTATTCGTATATATGCTAATGTAATTTTGCTCTCTTTCTGCCTTCCGTCCATTTTTCTTTGCTCCCATTCTTCTTTCCGTCCTTGTTTCTTTGCTTCTTTTACTCCTTCTGTCCTTCCTATCCCCCTCCCTTCTTCTCATCCTTCCTTTTGTAATGTTTCTGGGTTCCTTCCTTCATTCTTTCCTTCCTAATAAATGCTTTTTGATTGGTTCCTTCCATTCCTTCCTAACTTTTTTCACATGTTCTTTCCTTCTTTCCACTTGTTCTTTATGTCCTTTCTTCAGCTCGGCTATCTTGTTATTTTAGTGATTCTCATTCGAGAATGTATCTCTCCTCTTCTGAGGCTGAAATCCCTGCAAGTAAGTCCAGAATGGCCAACTCGAGGCCACCAAATCACTGATTACAGCTGCTCTTACCCAATAAATGCTTTGCACAGAGAGGTTTTTTGCAGCAGTGCCAATCTCTTTCTATCTCTTTCAATTTCTGTCTCTTTTTATCAATCCAGTAGGGATAATTTTCGGCTGCCTAGTGCTGGAATAAATTTGGAGTAGCATACACTGCCTTCTCTTCGTAAACCGATTCAGGGAATTGGTTTGCGTGGACATCTAAGAGGCAGGACACTTTGTCATTTGCACTGAGATCCGTCTGGCTTCTCACCGCTAGCAAAATAATTGTCACGTGACAATTTTATGCAGTCCACCTGTTTTGTGCCACTGCTGAGAATGATCTTCTGAATTGCCTACTGCTGGACGAGGCTTGCATAACTTTATGCAATCCTGCTTTTGGTTGAAGCTGAACTACGTTGAGTATTTATGGACATAAGAATGCTTCTGTAAATTGTGTACCCTGACAGTTATGGTTGCTGAAATGCATTTGACATTAACAAAACCAGATATAGGATCCATGCAACAAGTTTTGGAAATGTTATATAGTTGTGGTACAACTTGGATCCTGTTAGATGTTTTGGCATTTAGTACTAAGAGCTGGCTGTGTAAAGTACCCTAAAGGGACCTATACATGATTGAGAATGCTGTAGAAATTTACACAGTTAAAGATGAATTAGCATTTCTATCGTTTCAATGCTGTTCAGCAATATTTCAGTGTACTGATGATTAAAAATGCGAATGAGTGGCCAATGGTAAAATGATAAAGTCTATGGTTATCGTTATGGTAATTTGGAGTATTTGCATAATTAATTCTGAAGAAATCCAATCAGAAGCTGATTTTCTGAAGAAATCTGCATTCTATGGATGAATGTAGGCAGCATGTGTCTGTATCTATCATCATGGAGGCTTTCGTTGATGCTGGAGATTGCAAAGGTGTCAGATTGCAGCTGATCAGGCTAATAATATCCCAATAGGCAAACTAGACAGAGCCCTATCTAGCGGTATCAAGGAACCTTTTGGGATCGTAGGCACACTTCTGAAGTCTCATAATTTTGGTTGATGAATTGCAAGGCACTTATTTGCATGATTTTTTATGTTTAGTCATCTATCCAGCAAAATAATATTGTAATCGAGGTGGTCTTCAGAACGCTGAGGTTAGTCTGTAATTGCATGGAAAGCGAAAGTGGCTCATGTTCTTCTCGACGTTTATAATTATAGTACATGTGCTACTTTACTATAAATTACTATTGCTATACATTATTATCACTGTACATTATAACTATGCATTATTATTACTATCAATTATTATTGCCATGCATTCTTTCTGTGATCAATTACCTGCTTTTAGGGGTAGTAGATTACCTACTCAATGTCTTGAACATTTCTCATAAAAGTAAGGTGGTTAGTCAATGGTCAGTGGTTTCTCAGTGAGATTTCATCCCCGCATATTTCTTGAATGGAGCATTTGTTGCTCCAAGGTCTACATGGCATAGAAGCCCATGCATGCTGTGCCCTGTATTACCTCTGTTATGAGCTATGACCTGTGACAGGAGTGCCTTGAATTGCCACACATTTATCTATGCAAAGCAATGGATCTTCAGAATTGGCATCATCTGCTGTGGTATATATCTATATGTGTATATATAAATATATATATATATATATAATATATATAGTTTTACTCTGTGATATAAATTAAAGGTACTTCATGTGCAGAGGTGACAGCGGAACCAACCCTGCACTCTTTGCTGGTTGCTCATTCTTAGCTACAAAAATGTAACTGTTTCAAGGCAAACAGATGTTGCTTCCTTCTTGCTACTTTGGATAAATTGTATCACAGAAGTCTCTGTTGAATTTACTGTCTTACCTCTCCATCTACTAGCAACATTTTTTAGTTAAGATTAGTTAAGTCTATGTTTGAACACCCTAGATTCTTTTCTCTTTCCCCTCTATCTCCTGTAAGCAGCTATCACTTTCCAATATGAACTATCCTACTACGTGACCCTAACTTGTGGAACCTTTTTCCCCCTATTGGGTCTCCTGGGCTTATCTCAGCCTGCTTACTCACTCCCATGACTACCTCTTTCTTTTTTGAGTGGACTTAGGTTTATCACTAATTTTTGTGTGTGGAACCTATGTTAACATTTTTTGATATGCAGATTTACCAAATGAATTCCTTTGATCGATTGATTATGGGGGTTAGTATTCATTGATAAATTCGCGTATACTTGTCACATGTGCGTGCAGAAAATACTTAGTTTCTGATGGGAAGCTGTTTGCAAAATCTATCTGTGGCTGCAACTTCTGTTCTGTCTTGCTCTGGGGCAAGACTCTTGGCGTTCTCTGTCGATCGTGGTTTGGATGCTGGTCACACACAGAGTCCATCATGGCCATTAGCCTGGCAGTACCGTCTTAAGATGAAAGTGATTACTGTGTCTCTGTTTACTGCCTTGTAATCTTAATCTGTAATCGGTTCGAAAATGCAAAGATCGTTGCCTGAGCTGCATTGCTTAACTGCGGATGGGGTTCTTCCGAGCAGCCATCTCTCTCTGTTTTTCTCTGGATGTTTAGCCATTGCGGGTAATGACGCATGGCTCTTTGATATCGAATTTGCATCTGAATGATGAATTGGACTGAACCGTAAGTCGAAAATGTCGTCGATTATCTCTGAATGTCGTCTGCAGATGTCATGAACTGCTCCTGCATCGACAAGCTCCATAGTCGTAGAAATTGTGGCACTGTCTCGATGATTCCGTGGTATAATATTGACTGCTGGGTTTCCTATTGTTTCTATAACCTACGTGCTACATATATTAACTAGGAGATGAGTGTTATTATTACAGTGTAGAATTTTGATTGCTCACATCAAAGTTGCTTTTGTTGTCATCTGATCTATCACAAAGTTCAGCCTATTCCTCTCATCCAAAGTAACTCTTCTTCTGTATTCTGGGTCAACTTGATGTCGTCAGTGATAAAAAAATCAGCTGGAATACTTGTGACAAAATACCTTCCAGATCTTTTACCCTCTTCATTTACTGTGTTGTGTGATGTAATCACCAAGCTCTATAGGACTGGGTTCCTTATGTTTACACTGATTACAAAGTACCTTCCAGATTTTTTGCCCTTTTCTGCTATGAGTGTAATGTAATGTAATGATCCAGTTCAGTAGCATTGGCTTCCATGTGTGTTTCAGTAATTTAAAGAGTGCCTTCCATTAGGGATGTTAAATGATAACTGGAATCCTGGTTGATCGGCTGAACCCTATTTTATCTATTTTATCAGTTGGACCCCAGCTGATGGTTGGACTCTGGCTCCTCAAGGTTCTGTCCTGGGTCCACCGTCTTCATCCTGGATACCAGACCACTGAGCCATCTCATAGAATTCTCCTCTGTTGACCACCAGATTGTCCTGCCGCTATCTCAATTCCACTTCGAATTGTAGACCAACATTTCAGAATTTGCCTATGTGCATGGTTGCTTGAGTCATCCATATGTTGATGAATGGATTGAGTGCTCATAAACAGAGGGATGTAGCGCTGTGGCGTAAGTAGCGGGTGCGGAACAATGTTCCATCTAATTTTTGGAGATAGTGTGCACAAGAAATTTTATCGGTGCAGCATTTCATAAATGGTTCACACTTTTGTGCACAGTTCGGATCTGAACGTGATGATAGTTAGATTAAGATCATATCTAGAATCTATGGTGCTAAGTTATGATAACCTAAGAAAACCCTTTTCTAAAGATTAATTAGGGTACGTATCAGCCAAGGAACCAAAGTTTCTGGAGTAAATCATCTAGGAGCCTCGATTTATGTAGTTTCATGAAACATTTGTGCGCGTACATTAAATTCTTGTGTGCGCTGGCTCCACGGCCCGTGAGCGCCCGCACATGTGCATAGCTTAGAGGGGACATTGGTGCTGAGGTGTTTCTGTGAAAATTGGAATCATGCTGAGCATAAACAGCACAGGCAGCGTGGTCTTCTTCCTAGCACGACCTTTAACCTGCCTCTTTATTGCCGCAAGTGAGTCTACACTATTTCAATTCAGAGGTCATGACCGTCCCTGATTCATTGCTTATCATTACAGGGGGCCTTGTTAACGCTGAGTTTCTCTTCTTGTGCCAGGTGGAGTGTTTTCCGAGAAGCTGAATTGAATTTGTCAGTTGGTCAGAGGTGGCTGTGCTCAAGCTCCATCTCTTTATGACTTCTCAGAGCTGTGCCCGATTGTAATGTATTCCTGTTGTAATGTCATTTTTAAGTGGACAAAGTGGAGAAGTTCCCTACCCAATGGGTCAAACCATGGAAGCATTTTCCTAGTCACAGCATTCGTAGTCTTCAGGAAATTAGGTTTTGAGGTTTGAGGTTTCATAAGAAACTAAGACTCACAAAGTCACATATTGAGGTTTCCGTATTTTTTCTGGAAATGAAAAAATCCGATTGGATTTTGATTTGCATAGTTTTGGGTAGAAGACATTTTTTTATTGATTTGCCTTGTGGTGGTTGTGATTTCTAATTAAAGATTTCTCTGCCAGCTCTACAAATGAATGCATGTTTCACCTAATTGTTTGAGGGTTTCTGTGTAAACCTGTGGTGCCAATTAATAATTGGCTCTGAGTAATTATATACTGCACTCCATCATAGTTCTGTTAGATCATTTGAAAAGTGAAGAAGGCTACAGTAAGAACTGAAAACACCTAATGACACAAATTTTCTTTTCAAGTTTCCTGTTGTAAAAGATATTGTTTGGGCAGGCAAGATTTTTATACTGAAAGCGTGAACATAATATCCTGAATTGAGTTGCTCTGCACTATTGCCGTGGATTGGCAACCTCTTTGGCAACTGGTTGCTACAGCTGTTGCATATCACTTTTATTTCTCCCCAGGAGTCGTTGTATAAACGGTTAGTTGCATTGCATTAGGTCACACACTGGTGTAAGCACTTTTGCAGAATCCAAATGGGAAGTTAGTATATAGCAACCGTTGCTCAGTGGACAGTGACTGCTGACAAAATGGAGTTTGGTTTCCCCAATGGCACCACTCGTTCTTTGTAATGGCCTTATCTGAGACAGCGCGAAGGGACAGAGACAGCAACAGAGAGTGAGTGAGACAGAGGGAGACAGAAGAAAACAGAGGGAGAAGGAAAGGGAAAGAGAGAGACTTCTAGTGAGAGAAGGATGGGAGACAAGAGTTCAATCGATTTGTGCCTGTGGATTAGATAAGATCTCACTAGGAAGGCTTAGACAGGCTGCTAATATCTCTCGTTCCTCTTTCATTAGTCTTCCTTGAATTGCTTCCGCTTTTACATGAAATTCTGTCTTTGGATCTTTTATAAAGTTAGGATCATCTCTGTCTGTCTGTCTGTCTCTGTCTGTTGGTCTTTTTGTATTTGTATATATTGCATGTCATGTGTAGCAAGGTCTCAGGTAGGGACCTGAAATCACAAATTTTCAGTCGAATCCAATCTCTAATTGAATCACTAGTAAAGGTTCGAAGTTGAATCGAATCTCATATCAAATTGGCACCAATTTGATATTCGCGTAGTGTGTACTTGATTGCACAGGCGTACCACAGTAACGCAGTTATCAATGTAATGTGGCACGATGGCTTTTTTGCAGTTTAAAATTAAAGGAACTATAAATTAAGTCAATTAAAAGATTAAAATAGCACAAATATTAAAAAGAATAATATTAATTTGGTGGACTATAAGCACACTGTTCTATTGTCATGTTCATTGAATTTAGTCACACACTTTAACATAAATCTAAATCACACATTTTCTAATCCAGGAAGCCTCTCTGATCTATGCAATGTCAGCATGACAGATCTTTGATATGTTGCGACCACATAAAAGTTTCTGCTTTTATTTTGGAAGGATTATAGCATTATAGGCCTGTTATTGTTTGTTCCTCGGCTAGGGATGTTAAACGAAAACTAGAATTTCAGTTTTCGGTTTAGAAAACGGTAACCGGTTTATGTCATTTGCAAACCGATATTCGATTTTTTATATTTTTTTCACCTTATCATTTATCTCACCTATCCCTGATTAATTTCCATATTATGATGCTCAAGTAAGTCGGTCAACTTCAAAGGTACTGATGCGGCTAAGCGAAATATTTCCTGTTCGCGTCTTCCAACTGGGTATTTAATGCCTGCCCATTGCTAATACATGGCCCTTTTGTCCAGACAAGCCTAAGGTGGGAACCTGAGCTAGGGGAAGGGTAATCCGAGCAGCACTCAGACGGAAGACCTGACTTCAAAGCACCACTTAAACTCTTCAGTATCGAGTGTTGACGAATGTTGACGCTGCATTGCGATACGTAATACATGAAATAACGTACAGAGTTGTGTTATAATTATTACAATTTACTATATTTTTCTAAGAACACTGGTCAATAAAAACCGGTAAGGCGGTAACCGGTTTAAAACCGATTTTTTAAATCCGGTGACCGGTTTGCTCCCATAAACGGTATTAACAACCCTACCCTCAGCTGAATTTACTCTCTCTGATGAACAGTTTGGGGCTTGAATAACAACAGTGGAATCGTCAATTTGTTCTGCTTCCAAAAATTGTTCCAATTTCATTTCTAACCTTCACCCGCTAGATGTCGTCTCATTGGTTATTTGGATGCTGCATTGCAGCAATCATAGCTGCTGATGAAGTGAAAGTCCTTGCAAACAATGACACATTAAACAGTGAAAAAATTTGCTGGCGGTTAAAATCACAATGTTACAGGTGAACCATATTGACTTTGCAGATCCCTAGTCTCAGGATCCACACATGACACTAAGTTTTTTTAATGTTGTTGGCTAGTGCCCAACCACATGAATTTTGTCTTTTTAGAATTTAAACCTAAGCGATATGATGAAATTCATGTCTCTAACCTATTTTTTCTGACAGCCAAAGCATCATTTGCCGGTCAGCAGTGGATATATTTATGTATGTCATCCCACAAATCAGGCTTTGGGCCCCACTCTCTGCCAGAAGTGTTGAAAACCCAGAGTTATAATAAATGATATGCATGAGGGGACCAAGGACATACATCTATCATCAGTAGGGACATCAGAAACATTACATCAGGCTAGAGAGTTAATGATAGTGTAAAGACGGTGTTATATGCATTGTAATAGAAAGAATGATGACCATTACCAGCGATAATAGACAGCGAAAACAAGAAAGTAAACAGGGATTAGGCAGGGATTAGGGCATAACCGGAAATCGCCTCGGACATTCGCATATTTGACTATTCGGAAATATTCGCCTCTGCAAATATTACACCCGCAAATAGCCAAAAATAACTTTTCGATTATATAATTTTTTGGGAAAAAATAATATTTTTTCATCAAATAAATTTAGGACAAACGGACTTACTTATAAGTTATTGATTAATTAAACAAGAAGTTAACAATTTTCTTTAAAATAATGATGTTAATTTATATATTTTAATTTCTTTTGGTTTCATTCCCCAGGTGGTTACCAAATCAGTAATTTTCCTGCTTGAATTGACTTCACCCACTTGCTGGTAAACATTAGAGAGTAAAGGCGTCATTGATAACTTCATATTTCAAATTTTATAACAAAGTTTTAAATTTTTTTAACACATAAAGTTATTAAATAAGAAATAAATTGTTTTAACCTCGAGTGCCAAGATACGCTGTATGAAGGATATTGCTACAGACCCTATTCTATTCTATTTATGGATTTGTAAAGCGCCTCTCGCAGTACAATCTAATCAGAGGCGCTCCCAGTGTGAAAAACCTAGATAGAGAATAGAAAAGTCTTAAGAGAACAAGCAGAAACACTTGGGCTACTAGGTAAGATTGCAGCACAAGTCACAGCAGGAATACTGTTCAATGGCAAAGGGCCAACAAAGGCACAGGCATGATGCTGGGCTGTAGCAGTTCTAGATCGAGATACTAGGTCCTGATGGTCTAAAGAGCACTCGGAGAGGACGTCCAAAGGTAGCCGAGATAGGTTGCGTGATGAGATCACAAAGATAGCATGGAACTTGACCCAGAAACGCTTTGCATGTAAGAAAGAGGATTTTGAACTGAACCCTATCAGTTATGGGGAGCCAATGAAGATGTTGAGTCCTGAAGGTAGAGATATGTGAGAAACGAGGAAGACGGGCAATCAAACCAATCAAACGAGCAGCTCCTTTGAGTACCGACTGAAGCGGAGTGAGGCGGAGTTTGGTAGGCCGATGAGTAATGAATTACAGTAGTCAATGCGGGTACAAATGAAGGCATGAACCATGGTCGAAAAAATTATTGAGGACACAGATCGTCGGATGGCACGTAGTTGCCACAAATGACAAAAGCTTGACCAAGGGAGATTAGAGATATGTGCAGAGAAAGATAGATTACTGTCCAGAGTAACACCAAGATTGCGAACATTTGACGAAAAAGCAAACTGAGGAAACTTCTTTGCAAATAAAACGTGATAAAGTTTAAGCAGCTGCTGGCTTGTGCCCAACCATATCAATTGAGTCCGGGAAGAGTTTAGTGAAAGACGATTTGAGGACATCCAACAGTTTAGGTCAATAGATTGAGAAAGAGCAAGCTGGTTGGAAAGGAACCATATACATAAGCCTGAACGTCATCAGCGTAGAAGTGACCTGACACCAAGTGCTTATCAACAAGACGAAGAATATCAGCTGTAAACATGATATATAGAAGTGGACTTAGGACGGATCCTTGAGGGACCCCAAATTTAACAGGTACCCAAGAGGTGCAGGAGTCGCCTAGGATGACCAATTGGGTTCGATCAGTAAGATAAGAGCGAAACGAAAGAAGAGGGAGACCACTAAAACCAAAAAACTTTTCTAGGCGATGCCGTAGTATATCATGGTCAACCATATCAAATGCTGAAGATGCATCAAAAAGTGCTAAGAGAGTGACATGGGATTTATCCATAGCAGAATAGATGTCAGAGAAAAGAGACAGAAGAGCAGTCAGTTGAGTGGTGGGCTCTAAAACAAGATTGCCTGGGTGGCAGAAGACCGGACTGCTCGAGAAACGGAAAGAGTTGAAGAGAAACAAGGCGCTCTAAAGTCTTTGAGAGAAAGGAAAGATTTGCAATAGGTCGATAGTTTTGGCACAAACTAGGATCCGGGTTCGGCTTCTTGAAAGTGGGAAAGACAATAGCGCGCCTCTGGGGTACAGGAAGGATGCCTTCTGAAAGAGACCTATTAAATAAGTAAAGTAGGAATGGGACAATGTCATCCAGTGCATGTACAATTACAAACGGGAGTAGGGGGTCAAGTTCACACGATTCTAAATTAGAACTAATAACAATATGACGCAGTTCTGATTCAAGGATGAATTGGACGACTCTGCGTTGACTATAGATGGTTCTCCTCCATAGCTGTGCATGTGGCAGGGTAACTATCTGCCTATGGATGGTACTCGCTGCCGCTGGCCAGATGTGCTGCTACTATTTGGTTCTTACCCGGATCCGATAAATAGTTCATCGAAATACTCGAATTCGGTACTTGGTGGAAATTGTCTACTCGGTTATGCCCTAGTAGGGATGTGTGTTCCACGCATTTATGTATATTTGTTGACAAGTTGTGTCATGACTTAGTTGGAATCTTTCACCAAATAGAGGCCTGGTACATAGGGCCTATGAGCAAGACTATGTGTGGAATAAACCCGATGTCTGGACACATGTCATCACAAAGGTGCAGCTTGTAACAATGGATGCATTGTATGCCCAGAGAAGTGCAAGACAGCCAAGCGATTGCATCCAGAATCCAAGGGAAAGAACTTGCCGAAGTACTGGTTTAAAAATGCACTTCCCAACCTTTTCACTGTGAGGGCCCAAGAGGATTATCCATTGCAACTGGACGGGTGCACAATTTATTAATTACTTTTCTTTTTCAACAACCTTGGTGTGGCACAGTGGCCGATCGGTTAGAGCGGTCAGCCCATAACGTTCAGTGTGTGCTATCAAATTTCGGAAAAAGAAAAAAAGAACCTTAAAATAATATGTTTTAAAAGTGATTTCAATGTGTGCTTTGTCAATTCTATGACTATGTTGTCATTTGAAATGATGGCATTAAGAGTGTTTTTGCAACAACTTTCAGCAACTTAAGGAAGAAAGATAAACTATGTCTAATGCTTCGTGTATACGGTTTCTGGACAACAGTTTTACTTTATGTGACCGTCGATGTATGCCTTGGACTTTATGATAATGGCACAATATTAATCAATTGATTAGATTAGATTAAATTAGAGATTTGTACTTGTCTGCTTTGGTGTTTGGCATGACTAGGGTAAGATTGAAATCGAGGATGAAGATCGTGGAAGGACGAGGGTGGAGTTTGAAGTGGTGAGGTTTGGTTCCTCTGAGATGGAGGCCAACAGAATCATGATCAACCACACACTCATCGATATTGGATCCGGGAACAGCTTTCTCATTCAAGTGGTAAGTCAGTCTCCACCTTCATTGCATTAACTTTCTGTACATTTCCTTACCTTTCCACATCATTCCGTGCATTTCCTTATCTCTTCTCTTCTAGCCATACCATGCTTTACGATACATTGCCTGAGCTTCATTCCTTAGCTGACCGTGTTTTGCTTAGGTCTATTAAGTTCTTCTGATTAGTATTTTGGCATGTGTGAGACAAGGATGCATATTGGAGGCCATTCAGACATGATTAGTGCAGTTTTGAAATTGCATTCTGTGAAACTTCTGATCTGGTTTGTGATATTGACTCAGAGTAAAAAGAAAACACAGGACAAAATTTATTGCACAATGTTTAGTATATCGTCATGATATTTTATCCTTCACTTAAGCTATTGATGTGAAATTCATGAGGCCCGACCGGTCCACGCTTGCTTCAGTGGTCCTGTATCGTAGATTCAGAGTCTCTTTAGTTGTCCTGCATGAATTCTTAGAGTGTGAACAAGTTTGAGAATGGCAGTTTATTGCTTTGTTCCCTGTTGTTAGAAGTAATGTCTGGGTATCCTGTACCGTGACTCAACAAAATAGCCCCGAAAAAATAACCCTGACAAAATAGCCCCAAATAAAGTAACTCCTATCAAGAAGCCAATGTGGTTCGCCTGTAACAATGGGCTTAAACACTTTTAAAACTGACTCAGCTATGGACAAATAAGTGAAGCCCCAAAACTTACTTTTAGAGCTTACTCAGCAATGGACAAATAAGTTAAGCCTTAAAACATTCCCGTCTTTTACAATGGGCTTAAACACTTTTAGATCTTATTCTTACTCAGCAATGGACAACTAAGTTAAGCCTCAAAACATTCACGTCTTTTACAATGGGCTCAAACGCTTTTAAAACTTATTTAGTAATGGATAAATAAGTTATGCCTCAAACATTCACCCTTATAAAAACAATGGGCTTAAACACTTTTAAAACTTACTTAGTGATCGACAAATCAGTTAAGCCTCAAACCATTCACGTCTTTTACAATGGGCTTAAATAGTTTTAGAACTTACTCAATAAGTTGAGCCTCAAAACATTCCCCCGTTTAACAATTGATTTAAACACTTTTAGAACTTTCTCAGCAATGCACAAATATGTTACATTCACGTCTTTACAATGGGCTTAAACACTTTTAAAACTTATTTAGTAATGGACAAATAAGTTGGGCCTCAAACTATTCATGCCTTTTACAATGGCCTCAAACACTTTTAGAACTTACTTAGCAATGGACAAATTAGTTGGGCCTCAAAACATTCACGTCTTTTACAATGGCTTTAAATACTTTTAGAACTTACTCAGCAATGGACAAATAAGTTAAGCCTCAGAACATTCACATCTTTTACAATGGGCGTAAACATTATATTGGACATGAATGTTTTGAGGTTTAACTTCTGTGAATATTCTGAGGCTTAACTTATTTGCCCATTGCTATTTTATCAGGGGCTATTTTGTCGGGGCTATTTGGGGTGCCATCCTCTACTGCATTGACCTCCGATGTGTTTATTTGTAATGTATTCTGGGTGGTGACATTTTATTGCACAAGAGTGTCACAGGTGTATCCCATGTTGTCTGTTGTAACACTGCCTTTCAATTTGCTTAGTGGCTGGCCTACATGGATATGTCCAATTTTTTGCACGAATGTAAGAAGTTGTGACCAAAATATATATTGATTGAGTTGATCGTTTAGCTCGTTTTTATAGGCTATGTTAATTTGCTTATGTCCATTTTACAGGACTATGCAAAAAAGTCAAGATCGAGAATTTCCGTTCTTGTCGGTCTTGCTATCTCTGGTGCCATCTGTCTGTCTCTTATGTCAATCATTTTCTGGTTCATTTACAAACGTCGACAGCACCAGCATTTCGGCAGTCAGATTCCTGCAGAAGGAATTAGTAACAGAAGTAGGTGGATTTTTTGGTTTTTATCTTGTTGGTCTAACAGAAGCATTCATTCATTTGTATTGCCCTTCAAGATTTTTACTCAGAGATGCTCCTAGCATAGCCCAGTAAAAAGGTATATGGTTATTCGTTGATCTTAGTCTTGAAGCTGGTTAAACTGCTTCGTCTAAACTGGCTTGCATTTGGTCTAAGTAAATGGCAGTTTGACTATTGCAAACCTGCAATTTAATTTTAAGAATCTATCTAATGGAATCAGAGATTTCAACCCATTCTGAATGCGTGGACTGTAATTGTGACAATAGGCTCTGACCACTTGGCATGGGCGCCATTTTCAATTGGTATTTTGGGCTCCTGATTGAAATACTGAGCTCTTCACTATAATATTCATCTTGATACAGCCTGCCATTAATCTGTCTTATTTTTAAAATTTATTTGGAGGTTTTATGTTGTGCCCCTTCAAGACATATACTCAGGAGCGCTGTATTCTTACGTGTTGAGAACTTGAATCATCTTTCTCGGAAGTACACAAACGGGTGTCATAAAATCAGCTTCAGCTGAGCCAGAATAGGAAGACAAAACATGCATATGGTTGGGCACACACTGGCCACAATCTAAGATTGATGAAGAAACAATTGTTTTGTAATTCCTTGACTGGATTGGGAAACTCATCGTCAGTGACCTGGGTTTCCTATTGGAAGGTGAATTATTGATCAATGACTACGAAAGTTTGCTTTGCAGAACCTGCTTCAATCAGTTGCATGTGGTTCGGGTTATAGGGCAAAATCTTTAGCCATATATACTGCCGTGTCCACTGTCCCCCCTGTTCATTTATTTATACTGACAGATATAGAGCACTATAATGCCATCCTGGCAGGACAGTCCTCAGTTGTGCTGCTCGAGTAGTGAGTGATGAGTGGGCCAAATGCTCACATGCACCTGAATGTTTGAGAGAAATGCTGTGCTGGCTTCTTGTTGAGGAACAGGTTCAATTCAAGGCTCTCCTACTCGGAAGATCCGCGACCATGTTTGGCATTACATGAAAGAGATTTTCTGCCCATTTGTCCAGTTATGAGCAGTGTTTGGCACGAGACCAAAACCTAGAGACCAAGACCAAGACCGAGAGGTCCAAGACCAAGACCGGGTGGTCCGAGACCAAGATCAAGACCGAGGGTCCAAGACCAAGATCGATACTCTTTTTTTATAAACAATTCAATTTACTAGGATGCTGAAACGGATTAACATGCTTAAAACATTAATCTTATTGCTGAAGAATACTAATCTTAATAATGGTACAGAAAACAGTTTTACCGGCTGGTCTGAACTTTGTGGGTTCAGCCCTTGGCTTTGGCCTGAGAATATCACACTATAAATTACTTACAGTATATGTATTTAACTCGTTTAACTTGTTTATTGATATCCAACAATGCAAACACACAAAAATAAATAAACTGGGTTCATTGCAATAGAAGCACAAAAATTCGCTAAAGAAGATATAACAGAGCACAGCGTAAACTGGAAGAATGATGGATACCATGGAGGACCCATGGGAGGAATATCCCACTAGAGAGAACCCCAAGAAAAGACTAAAATACTAGTGATCACTAATATAGATGGGCAGCGAAGAATCTGCTTATATTAAAGATAATATATATATATATATATATATCAGGGAAGGAAGAAAGTAAGTAAGTAAGCCTTGTTGTCAAGAATAAGAAAAAAAATAAAAAGATAATAGAGAAAATAATATAACACTCTTAACTAAACTTAACTACTAATCATTAGCACACAGCGGAGGAATATGGGGAGACGAGATTATAGTATGGAAATTAACAAAAATTCTATAAGGAGCATACTAATATTAAAGAAGAAAAGAGGAATTCCAGTGAAATAGGAATTACAGACGTAATAATATTATGAACATCAAAGTTAATTATTAACAGTTATCGGAATCTAGCAAATACTTACGGAGAGCGATTTTAAATGAGGTTATAGTTTGGATTCTATGGAGGTCAGGGGGTAGCAAGTTCCAGACTCTAGGTCCAGCGACTCTCAGAGAGAGAAAAATGGGTATTAGTTCTGGTAAAATCGGGCCTATACTGATTGGAGGAGCGAGTGGAGTAATCATGAATTTCTTTGGCCTTAGTAAAATATTTAGTAAAAGCTGATGGGAGCCTATCATTGACTGCTGAGAACATAAATGTAGCTATTTGAGAAGTGGTAATTTGCTTTATTCTAAGTATGCGGTGTTGTGTAAATAATGGTGCAGATTAAGCCCAGTGAGTTACTCCTTGAATAAATCGAATAGCCTTTTATTGAATGTTTTCAAGTTTGACTAAGAGGAGGGGTAGTTTGAGGCCCATACCAAGTTACAGTAGTCAAAGTATGGCTGAATCATAGTGAAATAGAGTTGCCTGCGGATTGCTATTGGTAGTTCATTGGAGACTCTTCGTAATATGCCTGAGTTTTTGGAAGCTTTCACCGAGACATGGTCAATGAGACTTTTCCATTTTAAATTAACGTCAATTTGTACTCCTAGAAAGCGAGTAGAGGAGGTTTGGGTAAGCGGAGTACCATTAAATGTGAGCAACACGTTTGCTGGTACACTTTTCCTATGGGAATGAATTGATATAAAACTGGTTTTATCTATATTAATTGTTAATTTATTAGCTAAGAACCAATCAGATACTTTTCCCATTTCAATTATTAGCATATCAATTAAGATTTGGTAAGAAGAATGGGAGTAGAATAGGTTCATATCATCAGCGAATAGAATACAGAAGAGCATGGAAGATACAAGGGCCAAATCGTTTATGTAGACCAAGAATAGGAGTGGACCCAAATTTGAGCCTTGTGGAACGCCATGGTGGATTGGACAGGTGATGATAAATACGATAGGTAAATACTTTAAGACATCTGAACAAAGTAGATTAACGTTCCATTTGAATGATGTAGGCCTACTTGTACTTGGAATTGTTGGTTAACAGTGACTATACGAGGCCGACCATATAATTATTAGATTGTTCCAAAATCTTGAAATTTGTGAAAGCAAAATTTGACACTGCTGGTTCCGTTGCAAATACATTTTTTGCCCATAGTAACATGTATATATAGATGGTCAGCATGTCATAAATCTATGACAAACGCGTAGGGTCTAAACATCCGGTGTCTCTAATAATCGAAAAAGCCGACAAATATCAAAGAAATTGCTCTGATATGGCAAATGACCAAGAATGCTAACCTAAGATGGAGACCAATCCCAAGACCGTTCCTTTAAGACCAAGACCAAGACTGACGCAGTCGAGACCAAGACCGGTGGTCTGAGATCAAGACCAAGACCGATGCATTTGAGACCAAGACCGCAATTTTCCGCAGTTTTCCACCTTCCTGGTTATGAGTCACTGGTCGCCGATTCACTACATTCTTCTGCCACAGAGGGAATTCAGGTTAATACATTGATGCCAATTCATTTGGCTTTCTTACATGCTGGACCATCCTTCCTCTTGAAATGGTCTTCTTTCAAATATGCCTATTGTTTCATTTGATTGAGCTGAGCACTTTTCTGGTGACTTCAAGTCTCCCTTGTGATGTAATGTAAAGTAAATCCTTGAAAATTTCTCAGCGCCCACAAAAGCCATGTCAGGGAGACCAGCTTATTCACCGGGGCTATACCAAATCATGTCCCCAATAGCCAATCCTCTTATTTCTTTGTGGTGCCAGGTCGAAATCCGAGGAGTCATGCTGAGGAGCCGCTTGTTTAGATCAGGTAGATAGCCATGTGAAGTGCATGAAAGGTGCTATATAAATGTTTTTTTAAACTATATTACAATCAGCACACTGGGTTAGGGTGCAAATTTGCATTTATGCGTTTTGCATTACAGCAGATGAAATTTGTTAAACTAAGTCACTCTTTTTTTATAAACAATTTAATTTATTAAGAAGCTAAAACGGAATAACATGCTGAATGCATTAATTTTATTACTGAAGAAAACCAATCTTCATAATGGTCCAGAAAACAGTTCTACCGGCCAGTCTGAACTTTTGTGGGTTCAGCCCTTGGCTTTCAGCCTGAGAATATCACACTTTAATTTAATTACAGTATATCCTACAATAGGTTATGAAAAAGACATCTGAACAAGTCGATTAACGTTCCTTTTGAATGGTGTAGGCCTACTTACACTCGGAATTGTAAGTTAACAGTGACTACATGTGGCCGACCACATAATTATCAGATTGTTCCAAAACCTTGACATTTGTGAAAGTAAATTTGAAATGGCTGGTTCCGTTGCAAATGTATTTTTTGTCCATAGTGACCGTTATATATAGATGGTCAGCACGTCAGAAATCGATAACAAGTGCGTAGGGCCTAAGCATTTTAACATTTTGTCTTTAATAATCGAAAATAACCGATAAATGTCAAAGCAATTGCTCTGATACGACAAATGAACAAGAACGCTAAACTAAGATGGAAACCAAGACCAAGACCGTTCCTTTAAGACCAAGACCAAGACTGACGCAGTCAAGACCAAGACCGATGGTCTGAGACCAAGACCGATGGTCTGAGAACGAGACCAAGACCGATGCATTCGAGACCAAGACCACAGTTTTCCGGTCTCGAGACCGTCTCGAGACCAAGACCGGGGTCTCGAGACCACATCCCTGATAATAATTGCTATTTATGTTGGATGACACTAAAATACTGTCCATTCTGACCATTACAGGGTTCGTACAGTATCACTGTAGTATACTTACATTGCATTGCTGAATTAATTAAGTTAATTAGTGACATTTTATAACTCAGTTAATAGTAGCACTTGTATACAAATATAAAAAAGGGATTAAATTATTCTGTGCTGTACGCTGGACTGATGTCTAAGAGACTTCTTCTTTACAAAGCCGGCTCCTAACAAGACCATCCACAATTAGCGAAGACCACTCGGCTATTCTTAGGCACGTCCGCACAGTATATTCACATCGTTGACCATTTTGTTAATGGATTGATCGACTGCGTGGTGGTGAATGACATCTTTGCCAGGACGTCTCCTGGCTATGATTTGTTCCTTTTGACTTCCTGGCAACGTGAGACAGGATTTCATGGATTCGATCGTATGAACTGTGCAGCATAACTCATGGCTCCGGGAGTTGAGGAGAGATTGCTGGCAACTGGTGGTGCGTACTGATGCCTTGTGGCGTAATGACTTTGTAATCTCGTACAGAGGTTTTCTGGCTAGCAGAGCTTTTGGTCAATTTCAGAAATTGAGAGAGTTGGAAAATATCCAAGATAGTATCATACTCTTGCTTTATAGCTTTCATTATGGCTATGTGGCATTGAGGTTTTCACTGAGTAAATTAGCTTACCGGAACAATAATGTATACAGTAACACAGTATGGTGTTTGGTTTTCACATATGGATATCAATAGGAGTATTTATTGCAGGTCTATGGAGTTTTGACGTTAAATCTTTGAAGGTTATTGCCATGTTCACATAGAATGTGTTGTGTGCTTGCATGTTTCAAGTACTTACAGGCATGCTTAGTGCTATTACACTTAATATTCAGTTATCAGTATGAGTTTTATTCTTTAGTTAATGGACACAGTTTGTCAGTTGAGGACAACTTGTTATATATGTCAGGTCGCAGGTTTACAATGCTTGCTGCTCCAGTGTAGTATTGATTTGAGTTGGCATTTGGTTCCACTTTTTTCTCTATTTCTTGCATTTTTTAGTGTTTATGCTTACCTGCTTTCTGGTTTGCTTTAAGGAAAACAGAGTAGGCCTATACAGCTATTCATAAAAATTATCTGTTTGATTTTCTTGGAATTTGGATTAGTCGGTCTCTTGCCATGGTTTGGTGTGTTTTCTGTGATGAAGTCACCTTTGCTGGCTTGTACATGTGTTAGTTTGTGTCAGGCCCTGCAGCGTGTTTTTATGCAAGTTAATTGAACATCATCTAATGGCATTCTCAAAGTGAGTTTACATTGTTTCAAGTGATAACCTCTTCTGGTATGAATCATGGTTTGTCTTCTGAATTCTACAATACATCAAGTTTTAGTTCAAATCAGTAGTCTGAGTATGCAATATAATTATATGTGTATATATATATATATATATATGTTGTATATGTATTTATAGTTTTGTTACATGTACACATGTTATTTTGTGTATGATGTGTGTGTATCATTATATATATATAATGTAGCTTTGTCTGTGTGTAATGGACTTTAGTATGTGCCCCTTAGTTCTGATTTGCTGGCAGTTCAAGTGGCACTGTCATGGTGAATGCATCGGTATCTATCCCATAATGCAAATTGCCCCGCTCTTGGTGTTTGATTTATCATTGGAGAGCCGCACATATCGTATCCATATTATTTGTTTTTATTGCTTGTACGATTTTTATGGGTTGTATCCATTATTGGTTGTATGGTTGCGTTTGTGGAGCTTACGGTTAGGCACCTCCGTCCATCTGCAATCGAACAACGAACAAATGAGCAGACCGGATATACGAGCGCATTAGACAAGAATGGACCGGGACTCGTCTTCGTGGCACACCACGCGCTCGTATGTTTCCTTTAGAGACCAAAGCTGCATACAAATTGCAGTTCACAGGAGCCATTCTGTCCTCCCAACATTCTTTACATGAAACTTAAATTGATATAAAACAACGATGTTTTATGGCAGTTTAAGATGCCTGCTGCTCCACACATGACAGATATCAAGCTGCGTCATTTATAAAACAACAACAATATGAGAGCGTAAATTCCAGTGGATTACTTGTGCTGCTATCCCGTTTAGTGTCGCATTAAAAATTGAGGCTGTAATTAATGTATACAAATTGTGTGGGCAGTTTGTCTAGATATGCCGAAAGTATGTAATTTAATATTAAAATTAAGATGTTTGACCGATCTGTTTACGGAATAACTTACAGGCCAGGCAATAAAATGGGATCAAATATAGCACTGTGTCCGTCATGTAGTCTTTACCAAAAATATTTTACTCTTGACTTACTGTTTTCAATCCTTTGTAATTATCCTCAGTCATATGCAATTATAATCAGTGTTACTCATTGGTACAATTGTGTCAGTTACATTATTATAATGTTTAAGAATTACAATGCCTTTATAATTATCCTTTCTGTGCAAGATTAAACTATTGTGTTATTTAGTAATTTAATGTGAGGTGTAACAGTATTGTGAGTATGAAAAATACAGCATCCTTCATGTAGTCTTTACAGATGCAGTATAGATGACAATGACACAAACATGTTCTGGCCAAGTTAAATTTGGTCAATTTCTTTACTATTGTGAGCCTGTCTTTTGTTTCCAATAACCCTAGTTCATTTAATCGCAGTCCAGAAAATAGTTTCCTTTGAAAACATTATGCAAAACATTAAAATTTAATGTTAATCCTTATTTGCAATGCGATCTTTTCTGTTAAATCTAATGTTAATCCAATTGTGCGAGCAGGTCTTTTCTGTTAAATTTGATGTTGATCCATTTTGTGTGATCGCATCTTTTCTGGTAAATTTGATGTTAATTCGTTTCGTGTCATCGGTTTTTTTCTGTTAAATTTAAAGTTAATCCGTTTTGTGTGATCACATCATTTCTGTTAAATTTGATGTTGATCCATTTTGTGTGATCGCATCTTTTCTGGTAAATTTGATGTTAATTCGTTTTGTGTCATCAGTTTTTTTCTGTTAAATTTAAAGTTAATCCGTTTTGTGTGATCACATCATTTCTGGTAAATTTGATGTTAATCCATTTTGTGTGATAAGGTCTTTTCTGTTAAATTTAAAGCTAATCCAATTATGTGATCACATTTTTTCTGATTAATTTGATGTTGATCCACTTGTGTGACCAGCAGGTCTTTTCTGTGCTTTGCTGATACTACTAAATTCAACTATTGTTTCAGTCTATGTCCGCATTCGCTTTGGTTTCACATGATTCATGGTGTTCGTTTTTTAAAGAACTGAACTGAATCGTCCATTTCCGTTTGGTATGCTTGTCTGCATTTGGTAACCCTCATATCTTCTATATTTCCTACACCGACACACACGCGCACACACGCAAGGTTCTCACGAGGCATAAGACATGCACACAGACAAACGCACACGTACGCTGGCTGCACCACGACGGATCGGGAGCACCAATTTATTCTATAATTATTTTTTATTGGCGAGTGTGATGCATCTTGTGAGTGCCGACCAACAAACCCGAGTGGTTACAGGCTGATCGAATTCCTCTGATCCATCGGTTGTTGTCCGGCTCTGAGATTAGGTGGCCGTACCTTGTTCTCATCCGGACAGCGAGCGGGTCGCGCCACTCGGAGTCGCCGACGTAAATTATCCTGAAACAGATTATCGGTTTAATTAATAAGGCTTGCTGCTGCTGTTGTTGTCATTGTTCTCTTTTTGCTAATTATGTGTTACTGTGTGGCCTCTGCTTATGGCACCGGCCGCCAGATGGCGATGGCCAGATTTACAATGCATGCTCGCAACTCGTTTCTCACCTTATGCGAGTATAGTGGCAGTTCAAGGGCACTGCCAGTTGATTTTGGATATGTTCAATAGGCCTTATTTTTCTCTGTTGTTTTACACATTTTGTAAGGACGTGCTCAAGGTCTACAGGCAGTCAAATGCGAATATAGGCTGCTCATTTCCTAACCTACTTATTTACAGGCGGAGAGATGCAATTGCAGCTAGTTTTCATGGGGATAATAATTATGTGTAACCATATCCTACAGTTTTTGCACCTGATCACGAATCTCGCTACTTGTGAGTCAATCATTGCCCCATTGGTCATAAATTTTAATTAATATGTTAATTAGTTTCAACTGTGCAGCTGGCATCGATATGTAAGTCTACGACTAGCTATGTCATATATTGTAGCCCATAATTCACTAGGAGTTTGATCCTATTTTGGGTTCTACATCTTTTAATCCCCGTCAGTTGATCCCCTAGTCAATTGATCCCTTCATCAATTGATCCCTTCGTCAGTTGATCTCCTGCCTATTGAAACTAGCCAAATTGATACAACATTCATGTTCCACTTGCGACCTTCTCCATTTACTAAAAAATGATGTAAACGAGCACAAAATGTTATGCTGCTTATGCATGGGTTAAATGAGCCATTGCTCTGAGATATAAAAGAATCCCTAAACGGCCGTAAGCAGTTGCAGCGCAGAGTGACACGAAGCCTGAACATTAATTTGTTGTTTTGTAATGTTATTTTGCAAAACTCTATAATCAATCTTTTGTTTACTAACAGTATCAGCTACAAGTCTGTGACGCACACCCTAGAGATTTGAGGGGATCAACTGACGAGAGGATCAGTTAACTAGGGGACCAATTGACATGGATCAACTGGCGGGGATCAATTGACGCGACTCCCTAGTTTAGCTTAGCTTAATCACTACTTTGACAAGTTTATTTTCAATCCAACCAAAAGCACGCAGATTTATAATGACCCCCTGCTGTTGTTACATATATAATTATATATATAATTATATATATAATTATATATATAATTATATATATAATTATATATATATATATCAATTTGGTAATCCTCGTATCTTCTATATTTCAGCCAATTTCTAGATATTTCATGGAAAAGTCTTATGTGATCTTACCTAGACCAGTATTTCTGATGTCTAAATCTAGGCATTACTAATGCCAATATTGACATCCCAAATGTAGTCAGGTTCATTGTGTCTGTCTTTCAACTGTCACCGGAATTTTTTTGAGAGTTTGAAAACTATGCATTTTTGGAAATGTTATTGTATAAGTAATCAGAAAAACAATGTTTTCATTTGCATCGATACCTATATGGCGCCATCTTGCATTTGACAAAATGACTGCCATTAAAAAAGATTTTTGTCAATATCTCAGCTTATACATCACTTATAAATATGATTTCGACGACTAAACTACCATTTCCTGGGTCAATGAATCCAATGGTATCAAAATAAGTAATCTAAATTCAACCGCAAAATACTTTGAATGAAATTGTCCATTTTATTGAGAGTCGTGCAAGTGATCAGACTTGAACAAAGTTAGTGTTAATTAAGAGCCAACGTACTCAGAGATACTCTTCATGACAGAAATGGGTTGAGTCGCTTTGGTAACCAAAGAGTAATTACATATCGGCATCATCATCATCGTCATCAGTTTCATACTTGGTTTGTGTGTCCTCATCTTTCTGACACTCACTGACACACTGGCAAAGATCGGTGCAGCATAAGTTATTTGTTCTGCAAGAACATCTGGCAGAAAAAACAGTCTGCTTTGCAGTGACAGCTAACCAACTCAATGATGGCCTTTGGAGCTGGAAGGTCATCTGTCATGGTTGGTTTCTGCTGGCCACCGGAATCCTTGTGGTAACCATTCTGCATGGGATCCAGCTGAGGATCTTGCGTGGCAATGCTGGCTTGTCCCCATACTCTGACTAGGATATGGACTGTTTCAGAGCTCCAAGGTAGGAGGTAAGGTGTCACTTTCTGCCATATGCTTGCAGAAGAGATGCCAGCTCAGTTTGGAGATGTCTTGATGTAGATACCTTTGGGGGAATATAGGCTGCACAGACGAAACTAGCCAGAGTGGCCAACATAGTTTCTGTCACTTCTGCCTCCGTTGAAAGCATCTGCAGAGAAGTGATTACATTTCTATTTTGCTTCATGTACAATTGCATCCAGGTTGCTTAGCCTATTCGAGAGAACCTTCCAGTGTTGTCTGCACCAGTGAATGCATGGAAGGCTGGCAAAGCCTTTGCTTTTTCTGCCCCTATTTATTTTCCATATAAGCTCTATCTCTATAATCCCAGAGACCATAGAAATGGACGTGTTCTTCAGCATGAGGTCATAGTTTGCTATGACTAACACTAGGGCATCTGTGTCTGGGAAGAAAACCATCCTGTGCATCCGGTGGGTTTCGCTGTGATGCCAAGACAGTTTGGTAGATCAACAGTGTGTCTGCTTCGTGATTGTTGTTCTGGAAAAGCATATCTTTGTTGTTCTTGGTATGCCCTGATGAAGAAGTGATGATCAGTTTGTGTGATGTATCGTTCTACTCTAGAGTCTTTGTAGCAAGATGGTTAGTCAGGTCAGCCTTCGTCTTGTCATGTGAAAGAAACATGTTCATTAGGATGTGTTTAATGTTGACCTGATACTGGGTTGGTGCTCTTCCTTGCCTACTTTTATCCCTGGTAGCAGCACTCTTCAGAAAATCATCCCTGTATGTGTCAAACAAAAGGATGATTTCATCATAATCTCGTGTGAGGGACACCAGCCTGCTGCTGAAGCATTGACTCAGTGACTGTCACTATGGTTGCTGGTTTCTTGGCCATCTTCTGCAGGAGAACCATTCCGTCTACCAGGGCTATTTTGCAACTTGGATGATGTGGTATGTTGTCCAACCCATATTCTGGCTGCTGATCTTCCTGTATAGCCAAAGCAACCTGGATGCAATTGTACATGAAGCAAAATAGAGATGTAATCACTTCTCTGCAGATGCTTTCAACGGAGGCACAGAGAAACTATGTTGGCCACTCTGGCTAGTTTCGTCTGTGCAGCCCATGCCCCAAAAGGTATTTACATCAAGGCCATCTCCGAACTGTGCTGGCATCACTCCTGCAACCATATGGCAGAAAGTGACAACTTACCTCCTACCCTTGGAGCTCTGAAACAACATGTCCTGAGAGTCCATATCCTAGCCAGAGTATGGGGACAAGCCAGCATTGCCATGCAGGATCCTCAGCTGGATCCCATGCAGAATGGCTACCACAAGGATTCCGATGGCCAGCAGAAACCAACCATGACAGATGACCTTCCAGCTCCAAAGGCCATCATTGAGTTGGTTAGCTGTCACTGCAAAGCAGACTGTTTTTTCTGCCAGATGTTCTTGCTGAACAAATAACTTATGCTGCACCGATCTTTGCCAGTGTCAGTGAGTGTCAGAATGATGAAGACACACAAACCAAGTATGAAACTGATGATGATGATGATGGTGCCAATATGTAATTGGTTACCAAAGCAATTAAACTCATTTCTGTCATGAAGAGTATGTTGGTTTATAATTAACACTAACTTTGTTCAAGTCTGATCACTTGCACGACTCTCAATAAAATGGACAATTTCATTCAAAGTATTTTGCAGCTGAATTTAGATTACTTATTTTGATACCATTGGATTCATTGGCCCTGGAAATGGTAGTTTAGTCGTCGAAATCATATTTATAAGTGATGTATAAGCAGAGATAATGACAAAAACTTTTGTCAAACTTTTTTTATGGCAGCCATTTTGTAAAATCCAAGATGGCGGCCATCCACACATCTGGAAGTAGGTGCATTGGATTCATTGGCCCTGGAAATGATAGTTTAGCCGTCAAAATCATATTTCTAAGTGATGTATAAGCTGAGATATTAACAAAAACCTTTTTTATGGCAGCCATTTTGTCAAATCCAAGATGGCGGCCTTAGGTGTCGGTGCAAATGAAAACATTGTTTTTCTGATTGCTTATACAATAACGTTTCCAAAAATGTATAGTTTTCAAACTCTCCAAAAAATGTGGCAAAATTACATAGTGCACCTGACTAATGCTGCAATTGATTAGTTTCTTCATGGATATCACCTAAGGAAACATTAGCTGACGTCCATGATACGTGTAGCATTCTTTCGCATACATGTTGTTTACTTCACTGTCGTAAGTTCCCAAATGAACCTCAAAAAAATTAATTATTTGTTGTAGTAATAATTTTGATTGAAGTTTTTGTTTGTGAACAGTAGTAACTTCTAACTATATTTTTCAGTTTGATAATTTGAGCTTTAGCCCACAGAATGAAAATCTTAGGCCTTTGTGGAAATAAAGTAGTATTGACTCTGTAACTAGATTTATAAAATTTTGGATGCTGTAAATAACAGATACCAAATTAATAAAACTTAATCTGTTAATCAAAGTTAAGTTTTGCAAATTAAAAAATAGTTGATTTTTGATCAGTTACAGATGTTAATATTGCTTTTATATGTGAGTAAAGTCTTTTACTAAGAGTTACAATATTATTCCTATATGCGATCTGAATCTGATTAAATAGTACAGGCATTATAATGATATCTCCTCACACAAATTGCAACAGAAACTCTTTAAACTGATTTATACTCAGAAACATGTACCTGTTAACATATCAAAAGTCTCCATCGATGCAAGTGGTGGAAAGTATTGAAATTGTTGATGGAATGTTTCCCATTTCCGCCCAAGTTAAATAGGCTTACGTGAATTTTTACATGTGTGTTTAATTTTCACACCACTTTAATTTTGTTAATAAAATACATAGCATAAATAATCATGCTAGTCTGCAAATACTATATACATATTATACTATCTTTTTAATACTATTTTTGTACTATTTTTACTATTTTTATACAATATGACATTGCAACTCGAACAAATATAAGTTGTCCTCCCAGATGTTCAATTTGCACAGATCCTGCAGCGGGAGTTAAAGAGCCAGCAGCTAAGCTAACAGAGAAAATGAAGTGCCTCAATTGACCGGGCAAGAGCATCTCGAAAGGATAACATTTATACATCATCAGGGGAAGTGGTTCATCAAGTCGGTAGAAATAAATACATCAGCTAACCAGAAATAGCTAAATTTCAGAAGCCAAAACTGAGGAGCAAATTGACAGAGCTTTTCTACGCTCAGCTGAAAAAGAGAACATTTTATGACAGAGATGTCTGTTCTGTGGGAAGTCAGCGCATGTTGATATAAAGAGGAGGAGTTCTGATTGGACGGTATTCCCAGTGAGGACAGTTGCGTTCAAGAACACTCTTGTAATCTTGCAATGACAGAGGTGATGACTGGGCATCCGTAGTGCAAGCTCGCGTATTGCATGTTCACGACCTGCATGCTGCCGATGCAGTGTATCATCAAGTGTACAGCGTGAATTTTAGAATAAAAGAAGCACACTTCATTTATTTGGATGATTTACATAGTGCCCCTACAGGAGCATCTACTCGGAAGCGCTCCCAACTCAACCCTGGCTAACTGGGACATGTCTTAAGGTTGACATAGAACACGGTGGAGTGTCCCCTGGGTACTAAGCGAAGGGCGACAAGGATCCCATTCCAGGTTGCGGGACCAGCAACTGAGAAGGCTTGGTGCTGCCACATGGAAGTACGAGAGCGAAGGGCAAGAAGCACAGCTTGTGAAGAAGAACGGAGGGAATTTCGGCGTTGGACACTTAATGTAGAACAGCATGTTACCCGCAGGTGCCTGGGAGCTGATTCTAATAGACCTACTAATGAAGAGACCCGGTTCGAGATCCGCTGAGAGAAGTGGAGCAAATGAAGGACGTCCCACATATATTCAGAGACATGGCCGAATCTTGGGATGCTGCCAATAAAGAGTGCCGCCGTGCGCAATACCTGATCCATGCACCCGATTTGGCATGCAGGGAGCCCGTCATAGAGGGCGTTACAGTTGCCAAGGCGAGAGACTACGAAGGAGTGGATAAGCCTTTCAGCTGCATCAGAGGACATGGAGCAAGTTACCATCCTGAGCTGGCACAGCCAATAGTAACAATCACAGAAGATCAAGTGGATGTGCCATGTGAAAGTAAGCTCTTGGTCCAGAGCAACACCAAGATCCCTGACAGAAGATGAGAAACGAACTGTGAGAACTCTAGGATGAGGGCTTCCATACTAGCTGATAGTAAGTGAAAACCGAATAAACTGAGTTTTAGATGGATTGCGGAGGTATAGGCAGTTGGAAGACATCCAGGCCTCCAAGGTCTCCATGGCCCGGCTCATTGCATGATCACAGTGGCAGCTACCAGGGCTGAACAGTGCAGATAGGCCTGGCAAGAGCGGGCAGCCAGCAGAGAGCCTGAATCTGTGGTATAAATAATATACAGGAGAGGGCCTTGGGGTAGTCCAAATGGAGCGGGAACCCAGAAGACCTGGTGCACGGTCCTGCAGGAAGGAACCGAACTAACCAAGAAAGGTGCTTGAAAGTCCAAATGAGGCAGAGAGAATACCGTGGTCAACAGTATCGAAAGCGGGTACCTGGAAGCTGACATCAAACAGCGCCAAGAGAGAAACTTTAGACCTGTAAATTGCTCCATAAACATCAGAGAGAAGACACCAATAGTGTCTCTGTGGAGTGGCCCTTTCGGAATCCAGACCGAAAGATTGGGAGTAGGTCATTTTATCGATGTTGGGAGTGAGTGGGACGGATACAATCTTTTCAGGTTTGTTAGATAAAGAAGAGACATTAATAATTGGCCTAAAGTTATTAGGATCAGCAGCATCCAGTCCTTCACGCCTTGGCACGGGAACAAGGATTGGCCATTTTTGAGAGGCTGGAAGAATATCCTCTTTGAGGGAACGACTGCAGAGAGCGGTAAGGAAAAAAATGAGCACATCCACAAATTTCTGTAGAAGAAACGTGGAGAGAAGATCCAGGTTGCAAGTCTTTGGAGCTGACGTCAATATACCGGGAGATCATCAGTCCAGCAAAATTCACATCAAAAACCAAAATTTGGTCGGCTACAGGATGAAGAAAGAGAAACAGTCGCTGTTGAAGTTCAAAACTATCTTGAAGATAATGATTATGAGCAGATCACGAGTAATGATCTTTTTAGCCGGATGGAATCGAATCTCAAAAGTTCAGATGTACCAGCATATGGACACATGCACATGAAGTCCAAACTGAAGGAACATTTTAAACAGATCATCAGGTGCAGCTGCAAAACCGACTGCAGCAGCAGTATTAGGTGCACATGTAAACCGCATGACATTGAGTGCTCTGTTGCAGGGGCGTGAATCTCCCCTTGATTGATGGAGGCAAACCCAGGTCCAAAGTGTCAGGAAGGTAAGATAATCCCCCCAAGACTCAAAAAATATTTCCCTCTACCTATCTGTATGCCCCTGCTCTATTGCATGTAACAACTGCAAAGGACCAGCATGCACAAATTCATTACAAGTTGAATGGGATGACGATGTAGATGATGAATTGGTGACACTTAGTGGAGGATTTGAACAATCTGAAAACTTATCAATTTGTGCTGCTGAATTTAGTACAATAATGTTGCATTAATTTAAAACATAGAAGGAGTTCACCTTGAGTTATTCGGATTACTTTAAATTTTTTTAGATCATTGAAATATCTTTTGGAATTTAAATGTTCCTCTGAAAATATGCGTCTCATTAGTCATTACAGTGCCCATAAATTTCACGATTTTTATTATACTTCCACCACAAATATTGATGGAGGCTTTTGGTATGTTGTAGAGAATACTTTTCTGTGTAAGAAACAGTTGTTAGATTTTCTGTTGCAATTTGTGTGAGGTTAACCCAAAAATATTCACAAAATGCCTGTACTAAAATTGTAGAAAAGAAATATGCTGCTGTATCAATTTGCTGCATTATTAAACTTATCAGTGTGTCCTGTACATTTTAAAAGCTGCTGCAAGGCTACCCAACTGTTGTTGCGTCATCAGTAGCATGAACGACTAGTACAAATTGAACCTTTATGACTATGTTTCGGTATCGTGCAGAATCTATATTAGTGAGTGGGCAATGTTGCATTTGAGGCTTGAGCACGCATCTTTTGTGTATGTGTGGGGTCGGGGGTGGGGAAGAGTTTGCAGGACGAACCTTTCGTTGTTTTATTCCCAGGTCGTCCAACCACTAGTTACCATTTGTGATTTCGGTGGTAGCTGCCGTTCATTTGTCCATGGCACTGGCCTTGTGTTCTGTTTGGCTTAGATTATCATGGCTTTCGCTCCGTTGAGTTCACTGACACATTGGCGGCCATAGATAGATGGCCGACGTTGATAGCCGACCATGACTTTCATTCGGCCAACCATTGTCCAACGAGGAATTTCGTGGGCTGTGGTTTATCAGCAGACCAACTGTTCGTCCGGTAGATGTATGTTGGTTCGTGGCCTCACTAGCAAGGAGCAGAGCCTGCTCTGACTTGGCGTGTTCACTGTTCAGATATTTCATGGTCCGTTTGATCGTTAACCTCTCATGAACTGAGATTTTCCGATAGGTGCTGCTGCCGAGCAAAATCAACCGTTTTTGGTGCATTTCTTTGCGGCTCGTTGCCCTCCTTCTTGCGTGATTCTCATAGGATATTCTCTCTGGAGAGTTTAAGTTATTTTTGGTATGCTTCTATGCCTCTGGTCAATTAGGATAGAATCCATACATATTGGCTACAATTGTTTCCTCAATAGGTCATGTGAACATTTCTGACTTCAGTGTTGGCTTTTTGAAGGCATACATGTGTAGATCTTAAATTGTTTACTGTAAGTCACTAATTCTGGAATAAAGAAAAAGTAAGCAAAATTTTAAATGATCTGTTTTTTTTAAATGTCAGAATTAGATATGAATGCCGCTTTTTATTATATATATATATATATATAATAGAAAGGTAAAGTAATTGTTATTTGCATGACTCATTCAATAAGAGGTAGGGCCTGTAGCAGCCAGGTATTTTCAGTTAGGCAACCATTCATTGACATCTTGGGTCCCACTGATATCTTGGATCCCACTGGTATCTTGGGTCCCACTGGTATCTTGGGCACCACTGGTATCTTGGGTCCTATAAGCCTGCTCTCTTCCGTCTACACTGGGACAGAAGCACACATGAGTAGAGATCTGAAGGAGTGCTATATAAATTAAAATTGATTGATAGGCTTTATGACAACAGTGCTGATTTGGTCATTAGATAAGATTAGATAAGAGTGGCATGATGTATGGTAAGCAATAGAAAAACCAGTATGTTGCAAGTTTGGGTTCATAGGCCAATCTGGCATGCCCCATTTGATTTAGTAAGGACCTTGCCACTGAGTTACCCCATTTTGGAAAGGGTTGCCCAGTTAACTGGGACAATGCTGTTATGCAAGATGTTAGAGGAAGAATAGGATAAGAACACCAAAGCAAATGAGCTGCAAGAAATGAGCTACAAAAAATACATAAATGGTAAGAAGGGCAGGAAACGTAAAGGAATTAAGAGTAGAGAGCAGCAATGGGTGACATACATTACATCTGTGAAAACAGATGAAAACTTTATTGGGATTAAAATGAAGGTTTTCAGAAGTTTTCCAGAGGTGGAGTAGCATTTGGCAATGGAAAGCCTTGATAACTGAAATAGATTAAGCATTTTGTCATACAATTCGTGACCATTATAAAATTCATCCTCCCTTCAACTTCTGGTCCACAATTGCTACTTTATGGATCTTGCTTACCTTACCTTGTCTTGTCTTGTTTGAACTCGTAATTGAATATAAGTAACTTTTTTATAGTTCCTCTTTGAGCAAATATTTTGTGAACTGAGGCTTTAATTTGCTGCTACATTGTTGAAATAATGAACTTAAAACTTAATAAGGATTATTTCGCATAAACCTTGTCTGAAAGAATCTGTTGGCTTCAGTGCAAACATGACAGCCGCAATCTGTCTGCAGCTCTGTGGCAGACTGGTGCAAGATAAATGGGAGGAATTATCAGGAATAATGAGGTGGACAAACTGCTATGATTCATGCAGAGTATTTGTGATATTTATGGACATTTCTGGCATTAACGATAGTAAATTAACTGGTCTGAATTACTCATTACCTGGCTGGCTGACTGACTCATCGACTGGCCCATTGACTGACTCATCGGCTGACTCATTGGCTGACTGACTGACTCATCGGCTGACTCATTGACTGACTGACTAGCTCATTGCTGACTCATTGACTGACTGACTGACTGACTGACTGACTGACTGACTGACTGACTGACTGACTGACTGACTTACTGACTGACTGACTGACTGACTTACTTACTTACTTACTTACTTACTTACTTACTTACTTACTTACTTACTTACTTACTTACTTACTTACTTACTTACTTACTTACTTACTGACTTACTTACTGACTTACTTACTGACTTACTTACTGACTTACTTACTGACTTACTGACTTACTTACTGACTTACTTACTGACTTACTTACTGACTTACTTACTGACTTACTTACTGACTTACTTACTGACTTACTTACTGACTTACTTACTGACTTACTTACTGACTTACTTACTGACTTACTTACTGACTTACTTACTGACTTACTTACTGACTTACTGACTTATTGGCTGAAAATAATGAAACTGAAAGAGGCAGTCAATGCATGATCTCAACTATGGTGTAATGAATTGGTTAATTTAAGTGAATCATTATTTGGTTGGAACTTCTGGTACACAGCTAAACCCTGACTTACTTTAAGCCAATGACTGAGAATAGTGTAGTGCTCACTGCATTTCAATGGTTGGTATCTTTGCTAAATGTGAGTTTCTTGTTTTCTTGTTAGGCAATCCAGTGGGTGAATATGTGAAGCCTGGTGCAGCAAACACGCAGGTGAGACGGATGCAAGCATTTAGTTGTAAAATTGGCTTCTCTTTTGTAAAGCAAAACTTAGTCGTGCTTCAATGGTTTGCAGGGCTTTGCAGCCAGCTTCTTTGTTCTGCCATTTCTGCCTGATTAAGTGAGTACTGTTGTTTTCAGATTGTCTATCCTTTGCTGCCTTGCAGGGATTTCAGAGGTATTTTGTATCTGGATTGATTCTAAATGACCATGAATGTTGGTTAAAGACAAAAAATTTAATTTGAAACAACCTTCAATTTGTTCTTGTTGTACTATGCCAGTGACAGTATAGAAGTTCCCAGATTGGATACGGTTGAATGATTCTGAGCTGATTATCTTCATTGCTCTTACTGGGAAAGAAAGCTGAATCCTCTGTATTTAAGGCAGGCAATCCTCAGAGGTCTTTTAAGCTTCGTTGGTGTCTTTTCTATTTACTTCTTGGCATTGATCACTAATTCCCATGGTGGAATTGTGGGGATAGTATATGCATCACACTATAAAACAACATTATTGATCTAAACAAACTCTACCATTCACGCAGACAATGGGCATCTACAGGGTGGCTCAATAAAAAAAGTACCCCACCAGAAGATATGCAATTTTTCTACAACCGATAGAGCTATTCCTGTCGATTTTGTCTGTGTAATTGTGAAAGTATGAAATATTAAATTTAGGCAGCTGTAATATTTGAAGCAATGAAAAGTTTTCAATGAAATTTTAGGGATTGTTCAAAAATCTTTCCTCTGTAAATCCTAAAAGTTTGGTAAAGATATCTCTGTCGGTTGTTAAGAAATTGCGTTTTTTCTGGTAGGGTATTTTTTATTGAGCCACCCTGTATATTGTATTGAATTGTATTTATGATTTCTATGACATCTATTAGTTGAGACAATCGTAGACATGTACATTACAGTTGTAATTGTGATCTCGAGTTTTCTATGGCAAGCAATGAGCTTGGCTGGGGGAACCAGCTTGTTCACATCCACTTAATCAAAACATAATCGATAGGCAGAGGGATAGGGATAAAGGTTGGCTCCAGGTCATGATCCAAAGGTGTCGGGCAGTCTGACAGTCAGACGACTATGGTGGATGGTGTTTTAGATTGTTAATGCCAAGGGAGGTAAGGGCAAAGGGAGGATTTTTGATGGGATTTGTGACAGAGCAGTGTTTCAAGTTTTGAATGAAAGACCTGTGCAGATAGCAAGATGTGAGGTTTTGTTGAGTTCTTAGGATGGACAAGATATCAAGATATTTGGGATTATTCTGGCAGGAGAACAGTTATGGCTATGGAGCAAGTTGCAGATTTTAGATATGAAGTGATAGAAGGACTGATTAGTGTTAAAGCAGAAGATGCGCAGTTTGAGCAAAATGGTTGGACCATGAATGACTGATAGAAATGTTAGAGCTGATGGTTTGAAATGTGTTATAGGTGACTGATATGACTTCGTATTATATTAATTTTCTTCATGAATTTTATGGCTTTTTAACAATCTTACCTAAATAATTCAAGATGAGTCTTCCGTGATGTTATACGACTGTTATGTAGGTTACAGTCTTCTTGTGTTCAAACCATCCATATGTATGTTACGTACGTACGTACTTACATACGTACATACGCACATGCATATGGACTTACATACGTACATCGTACGTACATACGTATGTATGTATGGTCGCTTCAAGATCCGTGACATCTTCCATTTTATAAATACAGGAAGTCTTTAGAAAATTTCTGGCTGGTGTTGGTGGATTTCTTAGCACACTTCATCTGTCAATCAAACTGCCATTATCCTGAGTTCAGGGTAGAGCTCGTTGGAATGACGAATATCCTTAGTGGACTTCAGATCTGATCACAGTCCTATCAGATCCTAGAAACTTATAGTCAAGACAGGCTGCAGCTCAGAGATTCAAGATAACGTCACAATTATCACGTCTATCCAAATTTATATGTATGCGTTATTGTGATGTGTGCTGTTTGTGGGGCATGTCTATATATGTAGGCCCTAAGCGCTTGTTTCTGTTAGAGAGTGCCTGTGTGTATGTGTTTGGGGGTTGTGTGTGTCTATGAATTCAGTACTGGCATAAGGGTTAAGTGACATTTAGGGCATTTCTATGACATAACAACAGTGATATAGAAGTAAAATCAATTAGAGATAAGAACTAGAAGTGAAATTAATCAGAGAAGCAAGATAACACTGCATAAGAATTGCTAGTCCCATCACAGATTCATATTCTCTTCCCAGCATTAGCTTCAGATGTTGGACATATGATGCCTATGCTACAGCATCTCTGTTATGGGCCCTACCACATGGGCTTCCTATGTACCTCTGGCTTTTCCCTTTAGGAACTTATCATCCTCCTTCTGCTCTTCTCTTAAATCTGTTCTGTTTGGCCGTGGTTGGACTGGAATTGCTTCTGATTAAATTTCTTTAATTCTTTAAGAGGCCCTGTATCATCTGAATAGATTTCTTTAAGAGGCCCTGTATCAAGTTTCGTTGATTGACTGATTGATTAATGAGACTATTTGCATATTGTCTTCTAACGTCCTAACATATGGGGGCATATGTAAGACATGATGATCCTATGAGAATATTGTCATATTAGGGTCTCATATTGTATTCTACATATGAAGTAGCTGCTGGGGCCAATATATTTTGTATGTATCCTTCTCTGTCAGTTTTTTGGGCTGTTTGTTTCACTCAATATGAGGTGTCGATATCTTATTCATTGTGTGCAGTTGGACTGAGCTGTCTTCCTCAGTTCATGTATCCAATCTTCTCTCAATCTCTTCTTTTTCCTCCTCGTAATTCGCTGCCTTCATCCTTTCCACTTGTATTCATAAGCCTGCTGCGGCTGTTACTGTAGCGTTTCTCTTGCGGAAGCAGCTTCCTCTTCAGCGAGGCGTGTCATAAGCGTCGACACAATGCCTCAAGTCTCCGTGAAGCAATTATTGCTTGGGATGACGATGGCCATGCGACTGGCAGGTTGCTGAGCACTGTTTGTTGGCTAATTGACAGAATTTGGGGTCAGGGGTCAGACTGTCATGGTTAAAATTTAACGAGATTCTTCTTCACGATACTCTGGTTTGAAGTGACGTCAATTGTTGACTCGTTTTTTTAGATTGGGTTGAATTCTGGATTTATATGTAGGGGAGGGCCTCACTGTTTGAAATGAGATGAGATTATTTGTACGTTGTTAGGTTTTCTGTGTGCATAGGTTCTTCTCAGCCAGTTACTGGCAATTGAATCGTATCTAAACATCTATAGAGTGCCTCTCTATATAGCTTGCCCTGTTCAGCAGCGCTTATGGAACAGATATGACTCCTTCCTGAGAGAAAAGAAACACCTTGATAGAGTGAGAGGATGCGGGGGAAATCCCAGAATTTGGCTCGGCCTGTGGCAAGGGAGGCCATTCTAATTGTAAGGACCTGTCACAACAAACGGTACTGAGCCAAGGAGAGACCTAATATAAGGAACAAAGAGACCAGCGCTTGGGGTGGAGACTTATGCATGAAGTTAAAGAGATATTTTGAGCAAGGCCTAGTTGGAATTTGGAGTCCAGGAGGAGAAATGTTTATTGGATATGTGAGGTGATCGGTAGCCAGTTTGGGCAGGAGCATTTAAGACGGACTTATGGGGAAACGTGGGATGACCCATGAGGAGCACGTTACAGTAGTCTACACAAGAGCATAGCAAGAGCAGACGAATGCATGGGAAATGGTGGTAAAGATGGCGGGGCGACGGATCATCTGATGGCTCTCAGGCAATTGTGATTGTTGATTTTTTAATGACTGCGTTCCATAGCAAAGATGATTTGGTGTCGCACTAGCTCCTCCTTTCTCCAGGCTTGAGATTGGCACTGTCAGAACACGTACACCGTCATACAGTGGCAATATTTAGATATGACATTTCATATGATGTATTGCAATTAAGTACAGGATTTATGAAGCTCCTATTTAAAATCTTCTGTGTGTGTTATGTTTAGTGAATGCTAAATATGCGTTACCTTGAGTTGCCTGTTCACCTTTGTTTTCTTGTAACTCTGTGTGTTTGTATGATTTTGGGCATGTGTGTAAGTATGTCTGTATTACCAATTTTCTGTGGTTTGCCTGAGGTGTATGTATCTAGTAAGGCTGTACTGAATATTCGCTTTGTATTCGCTTTGGAGCCAAATAGTGGGCCAAATAGCTATTCGGTATTTGGCTGAATAGTAGTGTTCACACTGAATACAAATAATGGTCACATGACATCTGTTTCTGCACAAGTGGTGTCTGCCATATCGAGTGGACTGAAGTGGCTGTCTACTACGTGGTACAGCCCTAGTATCTAGGGCATCGCAGCGTCAACCACCTTGTTTCTAAGTTTAGTTAAGTAAGTTCCGTTCCTAGTTAACACAGACTGACAGCATGATGCAAAAATTAAATGTAGTTAACTGCTTACCTTTAGTTTATGTATGAAATTTACTGAACTGAAACTTTTGCTTGCATTTTAAATTTTTAAATTTGTCAGCAGACCTATCTTGTACACTATTCGTATTTGCATTTGTATTCAGCCAAATAGTTAGCTCAATTATTCGTATTCGGCCGAATCGTCAAAATCACCTATTCGGTACAGCCCTAATATCTAGGGCTTTTGTGGATGTTTCTGTTACACTGTTTCTGTATGCTTGTAGCTTTTGAGTTCTCTTACAATTTGGAAGGAGCCTGACTAAATTGTGAATAAGAACTAAAAAATTCCAACAACTATCCATCCTTGAATTGATGAGTGACCTTGACCTCCCTGATACTCTTTGCTGTGCTGATCAATTAAAAATGTCACAGATTCCTTCATATATTAAAATGCAATTTAAGTAGTTTTATTGACTACTCTGTATTTCTGTTGAATTGCATCCTTGCCTATTTACCCATGACATTGTAATTTAATTGACCATTCCTTAGTTCTGGTCATTTTCACTTAATACTACTACTACTCTTTATTTCTCTTTTCATATTCTGTTCACACTTCAGTTTCTCTTTCTGTCTTCCTTCTTTTACCCCTCTGCTCCAGACTTCTCCGTGTCATGCTTTTATCTCATTACCTTCACCGATTTTCTCTCCTACACCTTCGCAGTGCCTTAGTAATATAAATTTCTTTTGTCTGGCAACTACTAATACTACTATCTTCTTTTGACCTGGCTTCCAGTATGTGGGTGAATTATAATGATGCAGTGGTTAAAGTCGCCATTACAATGACTCAGATTACTATGATGACGTTTACAGAGGATGGAAAGAGAGGCAGTGTCTCAGATCAACTCTTGCTTTGATCAGACTAAAAACAAGACTTAGTATCTTCCTCAGATGAAAGTCTAGGATGCAAGTTGCAATATGTATTCAGCCTCCGTAAAGTTATATCTTTATCAGTTTTCTTAGCTGCATTCTTTTTGTGTTGTTCCCTTACACTGTTAACATTTATGGCACAGAAAAGTGGCATAGTCTCCACATCATGCACTCACAGGTGTTGTCAAACATCAGTTTGAAGCAGCTGTTGATATTACATTTTTTTCTTTTATGAGAAGACACCACTGCATTTGTAAAGCGATTCATTACTGAAATCTCCACCTCGTTCCTACTCCTTCTAATTCTACATTTATATTTGCAGCAATTAAAAATCATGACTCAGTCAGTTTTGTGAATCGCACATACTTATAATGTGCCAAAAATTATATTTGAGCAATTAGCAAGAAAACAATTTCGGTATGAGATGTTGTAGTGTGAGTTAACATTTTTTCATTGATTAAATGTTGAACATCTTTTCGAGTTTGCAATTCGCATTATCGATCAATTTGGCTTTTTATTCGTGCATTTCTTCTGCTAGACTTAAAAGTGCATTTCAAGTTTTTTATTTTACATTGTGAAACCTGCTAGTTTGTTAGTCTAGTTACTTTGGGGGAAGTCTCAATTGAGCAACTTTTGAGGCAGGGAAGTACTCGAAAAACTTCATGCTCTGGTCGGATTTGGGTATACAGCCAATAAGTCGGGAGGCGGAGTGTAGGATGTGATCCGGACAGCTATCGGGCAGCCGGGAAGCCAGCATAGAAAAAGCACCCGTTATTGTAGCTGTCTTCAACCTAGTTTAATGTTTATGGGGCAGATTGTCATTTGGTCACTATAATATTCTTTGCATTGACATTAATTTTGTTCACCAGCTGCAGCATCTCCTATCAGCTGTTTAAATGAAGCGATGGAAAGTGTCAACTCTAAATGATGACTCTCGTGATCTTCGTAGTTTAAACGACCATCCTGGAAACCTGCTGCATATTATATGCTGAAAGGCTACTAATGGTTGTCAGTGTTGTTCTGGTGTTCTCGAGTTTAGTTAAACCTTTACATAGCATCACTCAGATGGACCACATCATACTCTGTAAGCCTATGATGATGAACTCGACTCAGGATTTGCAAGTTATATACCCAGTAAGAGTGGCCACATAGTTATACTGCCAAATTCTGTAGGCTAGCATGTAAAACATGATAATAATAATTATTAGTAGTACAATGTAGTATTATTATTATTATTATAAGCCTAGTATAAGTTGACAGTTGTAAATGGGTCTATGTCAATCCCTTCAAGAGTTCTGTCAAACATTCTCCTTGTTATTGGGATCTGTGCTGTTTTTAGTAAACTATTCTTAACCACTCATTTCCCCCACTCATCTTCCAGCCTCTGCCTAGGAAAGGAGGTAGGTCGTGTATTTGTGGTTGCTATCGTTTTTCAGTTGATCGTAAAAATAACTTGAAACTCCTCCATTAATAGAGTTGTTGTCTTACCTATTCCTCGTTTCATATTGAAAGTTTTACTAACTTTGAAGTTAATGTTACTGCTAGTTAGAGGCCTCTTAATGGAAAATAATTGTCGGTAATTTGGAAGATCTGTTAGTGCCAACAGTTAGTTAATTGCTGAATCTTCATTATGTTCTCAGTGTTTTTTTTAAATTGAGTGTAAAGTTGACACCGGTCAACACACGGAAACCCTGCACATGAGAATAACTAGAATAGCTGTGTAGTTCAATCCCTCTCTGTTGATTTAAGTTCTTAGGCTGAATAAGGGACCCGTATAAAATCCTAGATATTAAATTTCTGTTATCTCTTGTGGGTAGTTGAAAGTCATGTGGTCTAGGTCGTAAGTTAGATCATTTAGGTCAGCACAGAGAACGCCTCTGAGTAGATATCTTGAAGGGTGCTACATAAATGCTTGATTACATTACATTGAGTTATAGCTTCTAATTATAGACAGAGGGAAGGAAATCTGTTTCACCTTTCCATATTTATTGATCTCATATGAGATCTGCAAAGACATTCATTGCTGCCACTTGTATACCAACTCAAACTGGAATGGAGGGACAAGTTGGCCCAGATGGTTTGGTATTTCTGAGGTGGTCTTCCCCACAAGTACTGACTAGGCTTGATATTGCTTCACTTTACCATATGAACTTCACCGAACAAGGACTGCTGGTAAGCCTGTTAGCTGCTGTGAATGATACCCATGAGATTTGAAGAGGCCATGTGCTCACCAGAAAAAAAATGACCGGAATGGAACAACACTGATGTATAGTATGCAAAAATGGACTGTTTGGAAAAAATCCCAGTCCATTTAGAGTACAGTGCAAGAGGGCAGCACAACATTAATGTGCCTGTTATTTATTTCTAATATTATAATACCTGCAAATTCATATGTGGCCTAATACAGCCAAGCATCAAACAAACTGAACTTGTAAACAGCATTGCATATATGTAATTCCATTGGACCCTACTGACAAATAAACAAACACTGTATTGTAAGTGTGTCTGAGATGATAAACAGACAGAGATACAGACATATATTGGCTAACTTGCTGGCTGGCTGGCTGGCTGGCTGACTGACTGTCTGACTGACTGATTGACTGACTGACTGAAGGAAGGACTGACTGGTTAAGGTTAAAATCATGTTGTGGAAACAGACTTTAATATTATGTAGGTTCTATCATTCAATATATGTTTAGAATTCCAGTTAATTCATGCTGAAACATGTGTCTAGATAAGATATAATGTTATGTCTGCATTTTTCTATATGCTTTTAACCTCATAATTATGCCAACACAGACCGATATCGGCTGATTTGGCTGGTTTGCTGTCGGACTGACTGACTGACTGACTGACTGATTGGCATATGGCGGTATGCCACATTCTCTAGACTTGGCTAGAGTGCTTGCATTGCTATGCAGAGAGCACAGGTTTGAGCTTCCCCTGAGACAGTCCTGTATACAGTGTATTAAGGTCCTTGAACAATTCTCTCACTTACAATGACTTAGTGCCATCGATTGATAAGGTTGGTCATTACCCATTAGACAGTGGCGCTTAATAAATGCAAAATAATAATGATAATGAATAACTATTTATTGTATAATCGCATCTGCTCAAACTATTTATATATATATGTATGTATATATATATGTATGTATGTATGTACTTATTTATTTATTTTTTTACAATTTATTTATTTATATATTTATATATTTATTTATTTATAATCCTTCAAGAGATGGAACTGATCCCTCCCATGGGAGGTTTCAGTCACTTCTCCACTTGACTCTGTCACCAGAGTCTTCTTTCTTCAATTTTAGAAGCTTATATCACATCTGAAGACAAACTCATTGATTGAAATGAACTGTCAATGATGTAAAAGATCTGGGGACGCAAAGCGGATCTTCAGGGTGTTCACTTTAAATAGTGCTAGCCTTTATATCATCTTCGTGGACTTCAGCATATAAAATAAATGTAATGTATCTTCTGTAGACCCTTACGCTTCTGCACTGTGTGAAAATACAATGCGTGAACGTACACAATCACATTTTGGAAGGCGGTGTGAAATTTTCGCAGATGTAGACTGTATAAAATAACATATATCCGATGATTAATCGGATGTGATTTATTGATGACCCTGGTAAGATATTGTTTCATTATAATCTGCTGACTTGATGGCAGTTTTGTAGCAGGGACAGCTGTGGAAATGGCTGCCAGAGGACCAACCGCAGAAGACGAACGATTGCATGCTGGAGAAGGCAGGCTGCACGAGCAGTTATCTTCACGTGAATGGACCGCATCATTCAGAATTTTTGCCATCGTGACAATAATATTCATTGGCGAAAACTGCGAGGATTGCGCTTTACGACTCGCTTTTCTTGCACGCATGAGCGTCGTTCAGCATTCGGTAGCTTCTTTGATGCTTCTTCGGCCTTTAGCAGCCTCGAGTGTGTCGGTCACAGTCGCTGTATCGATTCAGAAGACCGTGGAGCTTACAAGTATAGCACGTCTGAAGAGAAACCAGTTGATTGCTGCTATCGCATTTATGCAGATATGCTGTATGGGGACACTTAGCAGAGCGCATTTTGAGTACCTAACAATGGCACTGATGCAACTTGATTTGGGCATCTGGACAGTGATCCTTACGCCATTTATCGGATGATGATGATGATGATGTCGTATCAGGGAGATCACACGTAGAGAGCAATCAATTTTGTTTTCTTGGTCATTGTTTCGTCTGATTCTGTGCATCCCCTTTTCTGCATCATAGTCTGTACATCATGTCTGCACGTGCTGGAACCGTCTACTGTTTAAAAAACAAACATGGCGCTGACTGGGCAAACTGTACAAGCAGACGAATTATCATTTCCCGTAATTTGACAGGGAAAGGTAATCCTTTTCCTTCCGCCAGTCGACCGGGCAGCCTGATCACAAGGGAATTGCAACTGCCCTATAATTAAAGTACCCGCTACTCCTCCTCCTTCACTCCTCCTCCTCCTTCACTCCTCCTCTTCCTTCACTCCTCCTCTTCCTCTCTCGGTCACCGTGCAGCGTGGCCTGTTGGGAGACCGGGAAAACCATATGTGCGCAAGTACACGCACAGACACGTTGGCACGGATGAGATAGGCTGACGGAGAAGGAGAGAAAATCTGTTTGGTCTTTAATGTCTTCTTCTGCACCTCTTTTCATATCCGATATATTATATGGCGGAGTTGCTCTGAAAATTTAATATGGTTATTGGGTATAAATTTTACACCTGTGTGGCATATATTGCTTTGTATGGTGTCTATTTCATTCATTATGGGAATTTGTTTGGCTCCTCTTCAAGAGGACTACTCAGGACAGGGATGTGGTGTCGAGGCCGTCTCGAGACCGGAAAGCTGCGGTCTTGGTCTCGAATGCATCGGTCTTGACCTTGGTCTCAGTCTTGGTCTCAAATGTGTCGGTTATGGTCTTGGTCTTACAGGAACGGTCTTGGGATTGGACTCCGTCTTAAATTAGCGTTCTTGGTCATTTGCCCTATGAGAGCAATTTTTTCGATATTTGTCAGCTATTGTTCGATTATTAGAGACACTGGATGTTTAGGCTTTACGCGATTGTTGTCGTTTATTATGTGCTGACCAAACTAATAGATCTTCATGTTACTATGGGCAGAAAAAAATGCATTTGCAACGGAGCCAACCATTTTAAAATTTGCTTTCACAAATTTCAAGGTTTTGGCGCAATCTAATTTTTATGTGGGCGGTCACATGTAGACACTGTTAGCCTAAAATTTGGAGGTCCGTGGTACAAGTACACCATTCAAACGGAATGTTAATCTACTTGTTCAGATGTCATAAAGTATTTATCTATCATATACTGTAAGTAATTTATAGTGTGATATTCACAGGCCGCAACCAAGGACTGAATCCGCAAAAGTTCAAAGTGGCTGGTAAAACTGTTTTCTGGACCATTATTAAGAATAGTATACTTCAGCAATAAAATTTATGTTTTAAGCATGGTATTCAGTTTTAGCATCTTAATACATTGAATAGTTTATAAAATAAAGAGTATCAGTCTTGTTCTTGGTCTCGGATCATTGGTCTTTGTCTTGAATCTCTTGGTCTTGGTCTTGGTCTCGAGTTTTTGGTCTCGTGCCCAACACTGACTCAGAGACACTCCCAACTCCAACATGGCCAAATAAAACCATCTTAAGATGAGAGGGTCATGCCTGAGAAGAGGATTTATATCACTATATTTTATTGCAGAATAGGCTGAACATTATGCTGACGACGTCTAAACCTTTGTACATGGTCCATCCGCTGAGCCGCTCTCTCTTTTTGGATCGTCTGACTCACTGTCACATGTTCTCCACTCATGGATGTCCACCAAGTGACTTGCCTTAACTCCTCTAAGACTCAGCTGATACGGTTTGGAAGCAAACAGCAGCTCCTTAAACTTGACCTCCATATTCTGACATCAATATATCCTGACTTCACATACTGACTCAGTGTCCATGACTTGGGTGTCACCCCCGTTAGCACCCTGTCATTCTGTGAGCACGTCTTGCGTTTGACGCACTCATGTTACTGTCACCGGAGGCGCCATAAAAACATCAATAGATATGTTTGTCTCCTGTCTTAAATACAATAGTCAATGCTTTCATCTGCTGTCCCATTGACTACTGCAATTCACTATTTATTGGGCTTCCCAGAGCTAGCTTATCCGCCCTTCAGTCGGCCATGAATTCGGCATCCAGGATCAATGCACTCATCTCCCATGCTGCTTCCACATTTCTACCTACATAACTGATGTCTTAAACTGGCTTCCCGTTGCCTCTCGCATCCAATACAAGGTGTCAAGAAATCGAAAGGTTCTAGCGCCTAAATATCTGTGCGACTTAATGCACCAACGTTTGTCTGCTGTCTCTAACCACTCTCTCCAGCTGATTGATATGATCTTCAGTTGGGTTGTAGCATAGACTGCTATGACCCAACACCATGCCCTTGTCATCATGGGCCTTACTATGTGGAACGACCTACCCGCAATGCATAGTTAAGATTTTAGACAGGGTCACACCCTCATACTTTGTTGCTTGTAGACTCTTATTTCCTGGGACTGTCATGCTGAGATCGCTTCTGAATAGCTATCAGTCAATCACTGTAAGATGCCCATAAATTCTTAGATATTAGACAAAATACGTTATGTGTGTATACAATATATGTATATTTTAATGTATCATTATTTTCATCATCATTTCCTGACACCTGCCATTTATGGAAATGTATCAGGTCCAGAGATTAAACTACATGGTTTAATACTAGCCGGTTTGATTTTAGAAGTTAATTTTGTAAAACTTTATGGTTGACTTGAATAAGGGCAAAACTACTAGTGTTTGTTACATTATATATACATTATATATTGGCCTTATATTTTTTCACCACAAAGTAATAAGAAACTAATATATATCTAACTAAATTTTATATACATAGCTTATATATTATAATTTTATGGATGGAATAATAATATGGATTACGGTATTTTATGGATGAAAGGTGGAATGAACAAAATTGTTCGTGATGCATCAAATCCTCAAATCATGGACCATTAAATACAAGACAAGACAATAATATATATGTGTGCACATGTTTGTGTGTGTGCATGCATGCCTGTTATAAACTTGTTTGTTTGTGTGTGTTTGAGTGACATTGTGTGTGTGTGTGTGTGTGTGCATGTTTTAAAGATCCATCTTTCAGATCATGTGTGTAAAGATGTCATCAATAGGAGGCATTATTGAGTGGCTTTCCTGAGCCAATGCTTGTAGGGGAGGTGACTTTGACTCCTATGTATATAATACACCCCAGTTTACTCAGTTTTAAACTGAAATGGTTTGAGGGTGCTTGGGCTTTGTGTTCCTGCTCTTATTGATATATATATATATATATATATATATATATATGTATATATATCTACATATATATATATATACCACTGATTTGGACATTTAACAGTATCTAATAATATCATGTGTCATACATTAATATATTAATAATTCATATTATTTACATATGTAATGGCAATAGGAAAGATAGACTTGCAGATGAGTTCATGATGAGTTTCAATGTATATCTAGTCGTATACAATATACGTGAATTTGCGTACAGCCACAGTGGCCAATTGAGAACGTGGCTTGTAATGCAGTCACTATGTAGGTACCTTGAGCTTGTCATTCATGCACAGCTGCATACAGTGCCATGTGTCTGTTCTGTCGCTTGGTCATGTGTGCAGTTCTGAACTTTGGAAGATGACCAATGTGAGAAACAGTTGTGTTGTATTGTACTAGCCACTTACAACCAGATGTACATCATGGTGCTATATATTATTATTCTTGTATATGGTGCCTATCATTCTGTGAATTGTCTTCCTTCTGTATATGGAATAAGTTAGTTCGATTGACCAGTGCTCTCTGTCGAATAATGAAAGACGGTAAGCCATTCGCTAGATGGCGCTGCAACTGATCTCCAATGACGGCTTCGACCTTCAGTGTTCATAACTTACGGTAAAACTTTGTGACCCATGGGGTGAAGACCATGATCCTGGAATTGTCTTGCATTGTATTTTGCCATTGTATTGGCTTTTATGCAGCAAACCTTCTTACATGTAAATGCATTTGTTCCTATCAGTTAGTTAACCTATGCAGCCTTTTTGTGTGGCATGCAAAGGGCACTGTAATATTAAGTGTGGTTTGGTATGTATATATGTGTATATATATGTATATGTACTTACACATATATACATATATGTATGTATTTGCACTTACATTTATACATACATACATTCATACATACTATGCATTCATATATGCATTCATACATACATTCATATGTACAGCGTCGTACATACCAGGCAAAAAACCATGCATAGTGCATGCATATTGATTGTAATTTGATAAGTTGTCACAGTACTATTAGTACAATAATAATGATGATTATGAATCATAAATGTCAAGATTAGAATTAGTAGGATGGTTAAAGACACGATGGTGGTGGTGGTGGTGGTGGTGGTGGTGGCGGCCGCGGCGGCGCTGATGATGATGATGATGATGATGATGATGATGATGATGATGATGATGATGATGATGATGATGATGATGATGATGATGATGATGATGATGATGATGATGATGATGATGATGATGATGATGATGATGATGATGATGATGATGATGATGATGATGACGACGACGACGACGACGACGACGACGACGACTGTTGTGACTGTGATGATCACTGTGATGACTGTGATGATGATCACTGTGATGATGATGACGACTGTGATGGTCATGTTGCTGGTGATAACGGCATTTGTTGTTTATTTCTTCAGAACGATGATCTATCTGGCCCATTGTCATCAGAAGCACTGAAATTATGTCCATCAGAATTCAGTAATTCGCTTACTCTGGATCCTGTTCGGAGGATTGCAACCACCTGTTCCTCCTCATCCTCTGCATCACCACAGGTAAAACTCAGTTTCAACAGCAGGCTCTATCTAGAATAAGCAGTGTCACAGAAATTGGAGAAATTCATTTCATTTTCCGAAATTTGATACCGCCCTTCTTCCAACATCTTTTTGCTCAGAAGTGCATACACACACCTCGATGGGGCAATTGCAGTTGTACTGCAGAGCAATTGTGCGCGAAGGACTTGCTCAAGGTCCCTACGCAGTGACGCCCGGACAAAGCTCGAACCAGCACGCTCAGCACACACTGAACGTTGCGGGCTGACCACTCTAACCGATCGGCCACTGTGCCACACCAATTGACTTAAATAAGTTAATGATTTTAATTATAGTCATTTATTAATTCAAACTGATTACAAGTACACATTGAGAATGCATGATATTGTAAAAAACAATGACAACAGGTTTAACAGGAGTTGATAAAACTGTAGGGCAGCCCGCAAGGTTCCATCTATCCTACTGTTAATTTTGTACCCTCAGGAGTGGAAGGGTGAGTCAACCTTATGGGGCTTGTGGGTATCGAACCCGCATCCTTCTGAACATTGTGCCAGAGCGTGACCATTCAACCATCTTTCGCCTCATTGATGATTCAGAAATGGACATAGGGCAAATAGGATGGAGAAACGGAATCAAATGAGTGAAGGGAGGCATATATACTCTTTTATATATATATATATATATATATATATATATATATAAGAGTATATATATATATATATATATGTATATAAGAGGAGGACAGGCAGATTCCTATAGATTACGAGTTTAGGGAGATCTCCATTAACAGGACTCCAGTCTATCTCAGGGCAAAGCTAAAATCTACCCTTCATTAAGGGATTTCCAGGATGGATGGCCTCTCTCCTTCCGATGGATGGAGTGCTGATCTACTGCAGTTGAGCTGATTTAGTCTGAGTTCTACATTTCCTCCATTACGAACTTAAATCCAATGTGAACTGGATAAAATGCGAATACTCTGATTAATGAGACAGTCGAGTTCTTTTCCCTAATGGACTTCCATCTGACTGCATACATATATACATAATATATATATATATATATATATATATATATATATATATATATATATATATGAAATGCTCACTCAAGGTCATTTATGTTAAAAACGTTTAGTTAGAGTTGCAATTAAAAATTAATCTCATCTATTGTCCCATGTTATCCCTTCTTACTTTCTTTTTGTTTTTTCACTCTCTAACTCAGCCATTCTTCATTATGACTAAATTGACTGATACCGTTGCCTTAATGCTGACAGGCTGATGACAGAAAATCAGCGGCCGTCCTCATATTTCGCCTCAGTGGCGACGATGACTTCTGACATTGACTGCCTATCCCTGTGATTCTGTTCGGCCAAGATATCCACCCTTCACTGACGACCAGGATTATTGGTTTCAATCGGGGCCCCATATCGTGAGCGCAGATTTATTACTGTCTGACCTAGGGTCTGTAAACGACCTACCCTGAGGAGCCCCTGACGCGAATTCAATATCTGCCTGTCATTTGCAGGCGTTGAACCAGGTACACTCATTTCGACGAGCCGAGGCATAGAACTCATTAGCGTTGAACAGGCATAAATCCTCTGCGTAAATCCCTGGAGAGCAGAAAGTTTCCTTTTTATTTGATGGCAGAGCTGCAGATGAACAACTTAATCCAGAGGAGTTTATGAAGAGATATATTGAATGTATATGGAAATACTATGGCCATCTGTCCACAAGCATGGTTTCTTAGTCCCATCCTCAACTCACCTTCTCTTCTCTTTATCTTTCAAGCAGCTCCAGTTCCAAACTCCAGCAACCTAATAACGATGCATATGTCTACTTGCCTGACCTCTGACCCCCAACAGAACCTGACCTCACCTGCATCACTAATTATGACTGTTGGTTGTGAATTAACTGGTTTCCATGGCAGCCTGTAAGCATTGAAGAAATCAGTAGACTGTGATTGTAACGTGAGCCACTGCCACTGGGCCTACTTATTAAATGCTTCAGCTCTGTGTTTATGCTGGAAGAATTAGGAAACATCCTTGAGCTCAGCCAATCACTTTCAGACAGTGGAAACGAAGGATTGACGCAGATGATATTTACTAAGGAAAATGTGGTAGAGCAGCTGAAATGGTTACAACTGACAACAGTCCAGGAATAGACAAACAACATCCTAAATTCTTACATGAAGTGAGGGAAGAAATTGGAGTGACAATAGCACAGATCTTCAATATATGGATATTGGATAGAGACTGGAGAGGTGCCACTGGAATGGAGAGAGGCCCTCAAAATGCCATTGTTTAAAAAGTAAAACAGCAGTGAATGATTTAACTATACTAAGTATAGACAGGTTAGTTTGACCAGTATTGTGTGTAAGGTCATGGAGAGAATTGTTATGGATAATAATAATAATAGTGGAGCTGTTGAATGCTACTGCTGATCATGATACTTTTAAGGGCAGTCAACACGAATTTACTAGAGGTTGCTCGGGTGTGACAAATCTGTTAGAATTCTTTGAGTCAGTGTATTATGGGATAGATAAGAGAAAGCTGGTAGATGTAATTATTTTACCTAGACTTTGCCAAGGCATTTGACAAAGCACCTCACAAAAAACTGGTTAAAAAATATGCAAGCAAGGGTTTGGAAGTCATGTATTGACATGGATTCGAAGGCATAGGCATATTCTAGCTGGACGGCAAGTCCAATCAGTGCTTGGGTCATTGCTGTTCACAGTGTTCATGCGTCAATGACATAAGCGATGGGATTTTATTGAAACGTTCTTAGTTTGCAGATGATACAAATCTATGAAGAGCAGTGTGGTTGATGAAAAAGAAGTGAAGATAAGAAGAATATTGAGATGGTCACAGGACTGATTGGCAGATGCTTTTTGATTTGGAACAGTGCTCAGTGATGCATATGGGGAAGAGAATCAATGAATTCTCTTATGAAATTTAGGTAAATTATTGAAAGGATTGTGGGAGCAATTATACACAAGATTGCAAGACCTTTCAGGCAATGTGCTGAAGCAGCAAGGAAGGCTAACTCGGCCTTAGGTATGATTGGAAGAACAATAGTCACCAGAGACAATATTGAGGATATACAAATTACTAGTAAGGCCACAGTTGGAATACTCCATCCAGGTATAGAATCCATACCTGAAACAAGACATGTAAGAGCTGGAGAAAGTGCAAAGAAGAGACTCAAAAATGATTTGGGGCTACACTTTAGCCTACAAGGATTTTATCTATGAGGAAAGGTTGAATAGGTTTTGGCTAACAACATTCGAAAGGAGGAAAGACATATTAGACCTTGATGAATCATACAAGAATATTACTGGAAAGGAGGCCAAGAGTTGTGAACTTGTGGAACGATTTTGACAATAGAAGGGTCTTAGTGGACACTATTACAGCTTTTAAGAGGAAGCTTGGAGAGATAGGCGAGGAAGCATTTCTGGTTAATTTTCAGTGGCTCTAACACAGTCTTCTGAACCACTTTTAACCCGTGATATGCATTGTTAGGGTTATCTGATTTCATTTGAAACAAATGAGACAAGTTGTTTCAGGTATTGAATAAGGTTTCAACTGGCCTATCAACTGGCCTACCTGACCTACTTGTGTAAAAGTCGTACATGGCGACACCCTACCTATAGTTAGCCTCCAGTATCTTCTTACGTCTCTACCCTCACATCTTCAGTTGTGGTTTTTTTGGGTTGAGCCACAACTTAGAACTGTAACATGGAGCTCTCTTGCTTGCTCAATGTTGCTGGCCTGGATGAATGGAAAGTAACATGTGCCAATGTTACCATGACGCACGCACTCTTTCTTCTTTCAGGAAACATCTCAGAACTTACTATATCATACTACTTTGAATTATGAATGTGTGTGGATTATCTTGTTCTTCACCTGGCAACTGAGGTTCATCAGATCCCACTTTTCTGTGCAACTTTCTTGGGTTAAAAATAATTTGTCAGAATATTGATAAGTTATTTGGAATGGTCAGTTGCACCCGTGTGACATTGTTGACTTACCTTCGGAAGATGCAAATAATAAAAGCTGTTTGACATTTGTACATTTCATTAATTATTATTGTGCTATCAATGATATTGTTGCACACATTGTTTGATTTCTTTCTTTCTTTCTCAGTTGAAGATGATAAGGGGGTGAAAATTCTTCATTTGGGGATGGGGTGAGAGGTTGCTAGGATGGCAAGTGGATGCCGTACAGGTGACTGCAGGGACCGGATTTGGTAAACTCAAAATGTGGGGTGGGAATGGGGTCATGTCTTGCCATGTGTCACTGTCGAGCATCAGGCCTATTTTCGAACATAAACAGAATGATCAGGCATTGAGATGATGAAAAATTGGATGAATCCAGTGTGGAGTGACTAGGAGCATAATTGGAAGCACCAGGAATTGATTTTTACCAGACAGTCATTCTTTCGTCACTTGTCTCTGTCAGAGAATAGCTCTTAAAGGTCTTGTCTAGGGTTTGAAGAATCTCTGACTGTTAGGATTGACTACGAGGTTTTGTTTTCTCGCAAATTCTGAATTTTGTGGTCTGTGGCACAGTGCGACTGTACGTTGCCTACTGGCATAACATATTGTGTATACGTTATTGAAAAGCATGACGTACGAGTTCATTAAAAATGTAATTGCAGTTGCATCGATGCATGCGTGATGAACAAGAGTGAATAAATTCATTTTTTCTAAATTTGTGGGCTATGCAAAGCCTTAATTTCTGGGATATTTTCATTAATGACTTTTAATCATTTGGGTCACAGTTAAGGCTCTTCTATGCTCTTTTGGGGCTTACTTCACAAGACTGTCTGAAGGCTCTCATCCTTTAGAGCACAAGCAACATCTGTGATTCTAAAACATTTGGTATTCTGTGCTTCTAGACTGCAGTGGTCAGTCGTAGTTCTGTTTATGATATGCTGTCTCCAAAATAATGGTGCATGTGGCAAACCTCATGTCCCCTCTGAGTTATTTACATGCTATTGTATATTCAATAATATCTTTTTGATAAGGCATAATGGGCCACATACAACACAAGAATTTCTTGGATGTTGTAATATCACACCATTGCCATTGTAGTCACTGCATACAATGCTAACAGCTTGTTGGATATGAATTAGGTGCATCCTGTAGCTGTGAATCAAGGAACCAGTGTAAAGGAATCAAATCGTTTCAGTGTGCTAACAATGAGCATCATCTGCGCTACATCGGTCGTCTTAGCCGTCTGTCCCTCTGAGCCAAGAGCACACGTTATCCTCCATGTGTCGCCATCTGTTAAGCTACGTGAGTTTCTGAACATTTACTCAACCCTGCATCACATGGTCTTACATGGCCCATAATTATGTTACAGGTTTAGCTACCTGTGATTTTGTAACCTATCTTTTCTAATGTTAGGTGCTCCAAAGTGTGTGAAAATGCAGTTGGATCAATAAAGAATCAGGGATGTGGTCTCGAGACCCTGGTCTTGGTTTTGACACGGTCTCGAGACTGGACAACTGCGGTCTTGGTCTTGGTCTGGCATGCGTCTGTCTTGGTCTTGGTCTTAAAGGAACGGTCTTGGGATTGGTCTCTGTCTTAGGTTAGCGTTCTTGGTCATTTGCCATATCAGAGTAATTTCTTTGATATTTGTCGGCTATTTTCGATTAGAGTCACCGGTGTTGAGACCATCTATATATTTATGTATATATATAACCATAACCATAACCAAGTGTTTTTATTGTCTCCAAAACAACAAACAAAATTACGAAGTGTTGACAATCAGCTGGGAGGCAATAGGGACCAACAGAAACCCTTAAAGGACAGAAAATCCTGTAATCAGGGTCACCCTTACATTAGATTGATAGTTGCAGTTGGTTAGGTATAAGAAATACATTGGCAATTAGTTAGAAACTTAACTAGTTAGTTATTCTATACAATCATGATGAAGACGATAAAGACGCGCAATGAGACAATTATAGATCCATTAAATAATTCTGCAATTTTATTTTAAATACGTTAAGATTATTTAGAGAGCGCAATTCATCCGGAATGACGTTCCATGCTTTCGGGCCAGCGTATTTAATCGAGAACATTCTAGTGTTTGTTCTCAAAAAGATAGGTCTGTAGTTTGAGGAAGATCGTAACTTATAGGGATTGACCTCAGAGAGAGGTGAGAAGTAGTTGTCGAATACTGAAGGTAGTTGATTGTAGGTATATTTGTACATGAATTCGTTGGTTTGAAAGATCAATAGCTGCTCAACTTTTAGAATACGTGTTTGTTTGTAGATGTGGTCAGTAGGGATAAGGTAATGTGAGCCGTTGATTATACGGAGGGCTCTTTTTCTAGGATATTTAATTTTTTCAATCTTGTTGGATAGTTTGAAGCCCAGATGAGGTTGCAGTAAGTTAAATACAGGTTAATCATTGTGTAATATAAAGATAAACGTATATTGATTGGCAATAAGTATGAAATTCGTGACAAAATTCCTATATTTTGTGCAATTTTTACTGAGATATGTTGTATGTGTTCTTTCCATGTAAGGTGTTCATCTATATATATTCCCAGGAATTTGGCTGATGTTACTCATGGCATAGGAACATTATTAATAGCAAGGACTTCCTTGAGCTGGGGCAATTGCTTTCGATGCGAGCTAAATAATATATAGTTGGTTTTAGTAATATTTAAGGATAATTTGTTAGTTTTGAACCAATCGTTGACATGCTCAAGTTCCTGGTTGACAATTTGAAATAATTTATTATAAGATTTGTGAGATGCAAAAATGTTAGTGTCGTCAGCAAATAAGAGAAATTGAAGGATGGATGAAGCATTTGGCAGATCATTGATGAATAATAAAAAAAGAAGTGGTCATAAAATTTATCCCTGGGGAACACCATATCTTATACGATTTAAAGAAGATATAACTCCATTGCATTTCACCTGTTGGTATCTATTACTAAGGTAGTTCTGAAACCACTTTAGTGTCATACCTCGGATACCCAGATTTTCCAATTTAAGGAGTAGTAATTCATGATCTACGGAGTCGAATGCTTTTGCAATATCGATAAATATGCCTATGGAATATTCATTGCGATCAATTGCCGTCGTTATATTGTCATAAATATTAAGTAATGACATCACGGTGGAATGACCCGATTGAAAGCCATGCTGGAATTTGCAAAGTTAGCCTTTTTTATCAATGTAGTCGTATAGACGTGTGTACATGACCTTTTCAAATAACTTCGAGAAATAAGGTAGGATAGAAATAGGCCTGTAGTTGGTCACATCCTCTTTGTTGCCCTGTTTATATATTGGAGTTACTCTGGCTACTTTTAAGGGGTTAGGGACAATTCCTGTCTACAAAGAGCAGTTTATGATAGCAGAAAGTGGTTTGGCAATTAAGGACAGTACAGGTTTCACAACACTGGGATTAATATCATCAAGGCCAGAGCTAGAGCTGTTGGTGGATTTCAGTGAATGGCTTAAAACAAGTATTTCTTCTGCGGTCGTAGGATATACTGAAAAAGAGGAAGAGTTAGAAGGGTCAAGGTAAGAGGTTGGTGGATTAGTGGAGGGAGGTATTTTGGAAACTAGATCTTGTGTCATACTAGTAAAATAAGCATTGAACTTTTCAGCAATAAGTTCATTATTTATAATTTCGATATCATTAGATGTTAGACATTTAATTAACGGGCCCGTTGGTTTTACTCTTAATATTGTCTTTATCGTTTGCCAAGTCTGTTTAAGATCATTTTTGTGTTTAGTGAATTCCATGGCATAGAAATTCCTTTCAGCCCTTTTGCATAAACTTTTAAACCTATTTCTATAAGACACGAACTTGGCTTTATTTTTCACCGACGGGTTTTTTATAAAGGCTGCATATAATTTAGTTTTAGTTTTGCATGACTTATAAAGAGCAGACGTCATCCAAGGTTGTTTGAAAGATTTGGAGGAATTAAGTCTTTTGGGTTTGAGAGGGAACGCTGCGTCGTAGGCTGTTTTAAATTTAACACTGAATAGCTCGTATGCTGCGGATGGATCCTGATTGACACTAGATTCTATTATGTTGGACCAGTCACATTTTGACAGAAGCTCTTTAAAATATTCCTTAGAAGTATATATATATATATATATACATGTTACTATGGGCAAAAAAATGCATTTGCAACAGAAACAGCCATTTCAAAATTTGCTTTCACAAATTTTAAGGTTCTGGAACAATCTAACAATTATGTGGTCGGCCACGTGTAGTCACTATTAACCTACAATTCCTAGTACAAGTAGGCCTACATCATTCAAATTAAATGTTAATCTACTTGTCTTAAGGTATTTAGTATTTACCTATCACATACCGTGAGTAATAATGTGATATTCTCAGGCTGAAGCCAAGGGCTGAATCTGCAAAAGTTCAGACTGACCGGTAAAACTGTTTCTGGACCATTTTTAAGATAAGTATTCTTCAGCAATAAAGTTGATGTTTTAAGCGTGGTATTCCGTTTTAGCGTCTTAATAAATTGAATTGTTTGTAAAAAAGCATCGGTCTTGGTCTTGGTCTTGATCTCGAACCACCTGGTCTTGGTCTTGGTCTCGGACCACTTGGTCTCGGACCACTCGGTCTTGGTCTTGGTATTGGACCTCTCGGTCTTGGCCTCGGTTTGGTCTCGAGGTTTTGGTCTCGTGCCCAACACTGTACAGAATGTAGTTACTTGCTCACTTTACTTTTCTGTGCTTTACAATCGATATATAAAAAATTATATATTAAATTGACATTATATATATATAAAATTATATAGATATATATATATTTCAGCTTCTTATTTTGTGTGATGCAAGTTTATCATTTAAGAATACCGTTGTAAAGACACCTTTAGTAAGTTAATAGTTTAGTGAGAGAATAGCCAAAGCATACAGTAAATATTTTACACTAGCTGTTAACCTGTGAAGAATCACCGGTCGGAAAATATAATAGCTCACAATTCAACCTGTTTCCTCCCATAGCACAGAGAGGCAACTTGCGCTTGCTAATGAAAGCACTTGCGCCTGAAGGCAACGAAATTCAGCGGCCGTCGCACTGTTTACCCGTCAAACGCCCTCTCAACAACGTTATTTACACCAGTATATTAGTAACTGTAATTCAACCGATTCGAAATCGAGTGTCATCCATTAAGTGTACATTTAGTTTTAATAATTGCAAATATACTTACATTACACGATATATTTAATTTTAATAACTTCAAATATGTAACCCATCTGACCAAAATCAGTCGTAAGTCGAATTTTTTACAATTTGAGTGTCATATACCATTTTAAAGGGCAAAGTCTCTTTAAAATGACACTAACCTTATTGTTCTATCATGTTCCTGTCCAAAGTTATGAGTAAAACATATAAGAGGCCAGAGGTCAAAACCCGCAATTTGTCGGCTCCTAGTTATCGAGATAAAGGCTGAAATAAGTCAGAGGGATCAAAAACACAAAAACTCGTTTTATGGTATATGGTATATGTCTTCTTTCAATATCCGAATTTAAAAATGTTGAATTCAAATATTTAGTTGGAGAAAATTGACTTTTAATGCGTGCAACGTCAAGATTTGCATTGCTAAATGTGCATGTTTTCAAAGGTGAACAGCCTAGATTTCTATCGCTTAATCTGCCATAATATGCCCGGTAGTGACATATTATGATGCCGTGTGCTGTATTTCATACAGAATAAATTATTATAACCCTTTTTTGCCCAGCAAAATTGTGGAGCATTCAAGTAATGGTTGCTAGGAATTTTGATGACACGAATATTGAGAAACTTTGACTTCGATTTTCTCAGTTGTAATGGTTTTACTAATGAAAGAGTCAAACGAGTATAATTTTAGTTTGAAAAAGCTAGTTTGATTCTGTAAAAAGTATTTAGAAAAACTTGCATTGTAGAATATGATTTAATAAAAAAGTGCAAAATGACAAATGATGGGTTTCGACCCCTGGCCTCACATATGGTTCAGTTGTTCGATCATTATTCCAAGAAAAACGCATTTGAAGTTTGGTATGATTTTGAAATGGAAAATGCCTAGCCAACCTTCTTCATAATTGAGTGAAATTCGAAAAAGACAAACTAGCTTATGCTTGTTGTCTAATGCAGCATAGGCTAGATGAATGTTTGAATGAAACCCATCATTGCCTACTCACACCAAGTTTGCTATCCTGGCCTCAAGCTGAGCTTGGTTTTTAATGGTGGGAAAATGGCAAATTATGAGAAGTCAGTAAATTTTTTAAATAATGGCTACCACAAAGTCATCTAAAAGCCATTAAAAATCAATTTTTTTCACCGTATTTAGTTTTTATGTGTCTAAAACATATTTATATATAAATTTCTGTCAGAAACAAGAAATTGAAAAATTTTAATTTTTATCAAGTTTTTGCAATTATCTCACTGACGTGTTTGCGACTTATGAGTGGTTTTGTGCAGATGTGTCTCATATACTGAGGCTACACAAACGTGAATAAAGTGTTTTTGAAAAGCGAATCGGACATGCATTTACATTATGCAAGACTCTTGCAACAATAAAACAGCACCCGACTCATGAAAAGTTGCTGGACCCGGTGCCGTGGACAGACAGATGTACAGATATCACGTGATTTAGGTAATTATTATTACGTATTAGAAAAGCTGAGTTCAAACACTGCATAGCCCTATGACTAATAAAAGTGTAATCGTCTTGAGGTCAGCTTGAGTCAGTCAGTGAATGAGTTGAAGAGATACCAGAGCCTATTTGTGTTTTGCTGAAAGCATCGACAGAACTGAACGATTGTAATGGTTGAATTTGATGTTCTGCATGACTCAGATCACTGGATTTACACAGAGATTTTGCTTATTTCTAAGCACTGTTTGCACCTCAGTTGTTGCCGTTACCAGTGTGCCATAGCAACTGTTACAAATGACCCTTCAGTATAATTGTGCAGGTCACAAGGACCGGCTTTGGGTAGTGGTGGGGCAGGCTGTTGCCTGGAGCATCACAATTTAAGGGCACATTTCTGCGTTTTATGTTTTCTCATTTTTCAGTGTTGCAAGGAATAATTTTCATTGGAATTCAATATTAGATCAGTTTAGGGTCATCAAATATATACTTTTTACCTCCCAGCTGAAACTGATCAAAGGTAGCCAATGCATTTGCAATGCAATGCAGAAATTGCATTTGTGTTTTGCACTGCTAAAATTCTGTAAATTTTGTTGCTTTTTTACCATGAATACTGTTACCGGTTCATGAAAGCATGACTGCATGAATTTCTGAGCTTTCTTATATGAATGTTCAGGTGTATAAACTCAGCTGTATCGGAGCTATGGTTTCAGAATATCGTAAGCAAGTTTTTTAGTGAAGACACTTACTTGTCAAGGAATAGTTGCTTGCCAAAACATAAAGTAAATAAATTTACATTAGTGAAAGTGGAGATTAAAACACTCTGTGACTGCTAATAGTGTAGTCATGTGGTACACCAGCCTGAGCAACGACTGCTCTGCCTTGTTCATGTGTTCTTAATGCACATGATGATATATGTTATCTTTGTTTTAATTTTCAAACTGACCTACAGCAGTATGATGGCCCAATGATATAATGTGCCAGTGTATGATGAACACCTATCGAAAATCCAGTGTTTATTATTTAGACCGGCATTTCAAAATGCCAGCATGTTGTTGCACAAATCAATTTTATCCCTCTGTGGCTACTTGAGACTGGTGTTTAATTGAGATACTGTACATAAAAGAAATTTACAGCAAACATAAAGCATTGTCTTTATGCTTTGTATTTATCAGATGCTGTGAAGTTATTCTTCAACCGTGCACATCAGAATGACGTTCTAACACACAGGTGGTCAAATAAAAATGGTACACAACTGGAATTGTACGGTAAGTGCCTGATTTAAACCCTAAGACAGTGATGTACTATAGTGATGTACTCTGTTTGTTATTGTATTGTATCTATAAATTTACATGGTGCCACTTAAGATGCATGTCAATCAGAGACGCTTTCAGTGTGAGAGACCCGGAGAAAAGAAAGTGGTTATGAAACAACCAAAAGAGACCGTGCAGGCCTTATATGCATATTGCTCCAATCAGTGGTTTTGTCAATAAACCAGGCAAAGCTGAGTAGTGAGGAAGCTAACATGGCATTGAATCAGTCAGTCAAGTACTTGTCCTTCCTTTTCAACCTTACCACCGGTTTTAATAAATTTCATATATAAGTTGAGGAATTAGCAGTCTTCCATACTTGCACTTTGTGGCTGCATCTGTGGATAATGTGCAACAGATAAATTTGTTTAGTTTTATCAGACATGTTCCATATAGGATATGGCCTGAAGCAAGCATATCTTATTTGACAATGTTCAGTTTTTTCGCCTTCTTTAAACACATAACCCATTCCTTTTAGAACAATCTGGGGTTAGATGATTCCATCCCACAGAAATAGCTTCTGAAATGGTATATGGTGATATTGTTTCAGCTCATAGCGTTTCTTCTCCTTCTTGATTTTAGTGTCACATCTGATTACATTGACCATGCAATGCCCTTCTTTGGATCCCTATATAGCAATTTAGAAATTCTGTATCTGCTCTCCAGTAGATCTCATCTTTCACTTTTCCAGGACTTATAATGTCTGTATTAGAGCCATATTTTGTAAAACTGCTAACTTTGATCTTCGGGTTTCCCTGGTGCTCCATTCTTGAACCACGACTATTCATCCTATACACATCTAACATTGCTGAAATTACACTATGTTGTGACATTTTTATCCTTATTCAGGCTGGTGACACCCAGCGATATGTAAACTTTTGACTACTAGTATTGATGAGTCAAAAACCAGAGGCTTACTTCCTTGAGATAGAATCTTGTTGTGCGTCGATGCGCTTGGAGTTAATTATGATCAGGCTCTATTCTTGAATTTCGTCTTGCTGGTTTACTTTCTATGTCCAATCATATTGACTCAATCACATCACTAGAGCTTGTTTTGTTCATCGCTGACAAATACGTAAAATCAAATGTTGCTTAAATGTTTTAGTTCATTCACTTGTATTATTTAGGATTGACTACTGTTATTCAATGCAAAAGTCTGACAAATTCCACCCAATGTATATTGCTTATCTGTGTTATCCACACTGTGTGGCCGTCTAGTCAAAAATCTTGACTCATGTCATATGAAAACTACACTGGTTAGTGTTACCCATCCCGCATCCAGACTTTTAAAATCTGTCTTCTGATGTTCAAAGTAAATTCAGGTTCTGCTCTTTTTGGCTTATCATCTCTAGTTGTACCATGTGTTGCTCTTGGATTGCTTTTTTGCTGCAAAAGAAGAATTTTAATGAAAACAGCAGATCTGCAATTTTGAAACAGAATGTTTGAAGTGGTGGTCCAGCTGAATGGAAATCTTTAATAAAACTAATCCAAAGATTATCGTTGATTTTTTTTTAAGGCTGCATTGTTATGCAACCTTTGAGTAAGACTTTCTTTTATTAAGGTGTGTTATAAATACAGGTTGTATTGTTTTATATTGTAAGTTCAGCATTTCATTAGTCATAATGTACATTTGGCAAAGTTCTATGCCTCTGGAATATATGATATATAGCGTCTGGCATCATGCAATACCTCTGCTCTGCCATAATAGTTTATATGAAGTCGATACCTATTCTGATAGCCACACACCAGTGGCTCACCTATGTTGCCGATATCAAATTCCCACAGTGAACCATCAGTTGAGGTCACGTGTGGCCGCTATGGGAGTTGCACCCTTAGCCGTTGCCAGGTCAACTGTATGGGCACATTCAGGCTCTACAGTACAGTCCAATGCAGGCCTGACATTTCTCTATTGGTTATGGCCTTGCAATGTTGGTAAGTCCTGGGCTGCCCCTTGTGCATGTACAAGTCCTGTATGCCTTACATTGGTGACCCAGGTATGGTCTCAAAAGCAAGATGAGGCCAATAAGATGTGGTCATGAGGTTTCTTTGCACAGTACTGGGCTGAGAGCAGAAAACAATCTTGACTCCAAATCAGTATTCTGTCTTATTATATGCTTTTCAGACAAATGTTTCAACAGATGCAACTGTAGCATTTTCCACAACATTTCTTTGGCATCTGTTACTATTAACCGGAATATTATCTCAATTCTGTAATCAGTCTTCCACAGACTGGAAGAAAATGAAGTGGCCTCGCAATTCCTTGTAATCTGTTGATCTCTAATTTCCTGGCAAAGCTTCTCAGCTAGGTTCAATTTTAACGACACCCATTGGTTGGCAGTGTTTGGGCTAACCCATTATGTTGCAATATAACTTGCGGGATATTGTCTGACGCTTATAGCATGTCGTGTAATACCCGAATTAGATGCACATCTGTCAATTTCTTCTATATAAGTTTTCCATTACATATTATATAAGTGGACTTGGTTATGTGTGTACTGAGTTATAGCAATGATTATGCCGACTATAATGGGCTATAATGTGATGGCAAAATGTAATTGTTGTGACTGTGAAAATGTAATTCTTTTGCAGCCTTTTATGGCATAGTAAATGATTAGTAGTTTATTGACAGTAGCGATCTTGGATGCTACAGAAAGAGCAGCACCAGAGTTTTTTGTTTTGGCATTTTTAAGAAGACGTTGTTGCAAATTGAATCAATAGATAATTACGCCACTGCCACTCGTGGACCTGTCTGTCCATCTCGCACATGATATCATCATTTTGATCATCTTTCGATCAGCGCACAAGTCAAACCGAATGACCTCAGCGTCCATTTTCATCTTCTTCACTGCTCGCAACGCTTCGATCATTCGTCCGTGTATTTAGGTCGCCCCTATTTTCGCTGGGCCACAACTTACTTGCGTGGCCCACAGCGGCCATTCCCACCCGTCCGGTCTCTAGTCCGTTCTTCCGTCCGCCAGTCCGGCTGGTAATAGAACCATCGCGACAGGCTTGGACTGACCTGTCGACGCTGATTAGTGTTTCATTTATCGAAGAATACTTAATCAAAACCGGTTACGCGGATGTTCACCTCACGCTTCCTGCGCATCTAACCACCGGGCGGTGATGCTGTTGCGTGCCACTGGATTCTATCATATGCAATAAAAGCATGCTTGAAATCTGATTACGTGGATGCTGTGAAGAAATATACGGACTTGGGTGTAAGGCATACTCTTAGGTGAACTGCACTGAATGGAGTAAAGGCTTCGGGTGGTTTAGGATCGGAATTGTTCTGTGGTCCGGGTAACGGCAGCAGTTATAGGATTACTCGCTTTGTGTGTTTGTGTATAGCATTTGCAAATCACATCATCTTTTATGGAGTGTTGCTGAGAAAAAGAATTTCAATTTTGACTTACGTCTCACAGAAGCTTAAATCTGAAATACAGTTATTGAAACCCATAACTTTGCCACTTACATTGCTGTGCCTTACCATGCTTGCAATTCAGAGTCAGTTGTCAATGGTTATCATCGATTTTGTTATGCTTATTGTTTCTGTACTTGGTGTGATTTAGTCCTTATGAACCCATCTTTCCCATCTGGTCTGTCTTTCATCTCATCATCTTTCAGTGGTAATTTGCCGCCGTGAACCTATTTCAAAAACAGTCGCAGATCCATTGGGATCACTGTTTTTGGCCGTACGCTGCCTCCAGAGGCCCAGAATATAAATCCAAAGGTTTTGCCTCCATCAATAGATGTTGCTCTTTGATCCAGTCATGTGCAAATTTCTTGCTCACAATCTTTGATAATCTGTCTTTTTTTCACTGTAAAAATCGGTTGATGCAATCAGCTTTGGTGGGGCTTTCGATCTGTGGCATCGGCTATGGAGATGATTGAATAGCAGCTCCATGATATGACAGAATACTGATTTTGAGCCAGCATTGTTTGCAGAAATCATGATATATTGGTTCCTTTAAATAATCAAATTATTGTTCTCTCAGTATAAAGAAGTCACAGAGCATCATATCTGATGGTGCAAATCTCTAGCGAGATTGCAAAACTTGGACACGTACAACAGATATCTGACAGTAGGGGCAGGATATTACCCCCTGCAGTTACCCCTCCTCATAGGATGCTATCCTCTGCCATTGCATGGTGTCATTATCAATACTGTCAGATACGAATATTCAGTAATTATGAAAACATGAAAATATGTATTTGCACAAGTTTTTTTTCTTACTACATGTTGGATATATGCTCAGAACTGAATATTATGAACAATTCTGAATAAGTATTCACAAATGTTTCAAATTGGCAAATCATTCACGATGTTGGAAATCCAAGTACTACAATTGCAGAATTTCTTACATGTTGGTTCAAGTCGCTGAGATATTGCAATGTTCACATGCAAATGCTCTCAATGGAGGATGGTCAAAAACTGCCAGAAATTTATTTACAATACAATGCAGTAATACAACTGTTATTTGATTTTGTCCTTACAATTAAGTTTAGAAGTGCATACACGCCTTGACAGCACAAATCCAGTGATATTGTAGAGCAATTGTGCACAATGGACTTGCTCTGGAGCCCTACATAGTTATTCCTCGGACGAGGATCGAACCCGCTCTCTCTGCGTCACAGGTCGACCGCCTAAACAATGCCTAAGCAATCGGCCAGCAGGCCACTCTGTGACAGCAGATTTCTTTTTTCGATTTTAACATTCGACATTATTGTTGGTACGAGGCAAATCATTGTGAAAATGGTTGTGTACACTCCAAATTTCGTGAGAGATGAGAAATGATGCGCAGACACGATGTCTATCTGTATCTGAGTAAGTGTTTTGAAAATCTAGCAGTTCCTACATATCATCATTGGTTGATGACTCGTGGCCAAATAATTTAGTGGGACAAATTCAAGTGCTGATATCATTCTGATCAATTCCGGAAAATCTGTATCATCTTGTCATTGTTGTTGGAAGCCTAGAGCTTGTGTAAGCTATGAGAAAGATGATAACTGGAACTTTGTATCTGGATTTCTGTGAAACTCTCTGTCTTTTAACTCATGGCCACCTTCTAGTGATCAATTGCGAATGTGTCAAGCTGGGCAGTTGGAATCAGCACTTTCACCTTGCAAAAACATATGTTGGTACAAGAATAAGAAAGTAGAAATTGCAATAACATTTATTTATTTATTTTTATTTGGCAATTATGTTGTAGGCAGCATGGTAAGCTATGCAGGAACGCAAGTTACAAGCTACCAAATCAACAGCAAAGACTGTAAAGGGAGGGATGATTGCAGGGGTATATCCTGTGGGGGTTATTGCAGGGTTGATGACAGAGGTAATGGCTGGAAGCAATGATGTCCTAGTCCCTGACAGTTAAGGTTTCTAAAGCCAGGTCAATAGAACAGATTCGTTTGATTGGCTATGAAGTTGTTATTTTGAATTGTAACATTAGTTTTGATGTAAATGTGGTTCTTATAGTGTTATTGTCAACAACAATAAATAATTATTCTGGATGATAATGCTTTTAAGTTTATGGTTACTGGTTACCAATATTTTAAGGATTCAGTTGATTAATAGTTTTTAAAAATAGCTATTATAATGTTGTTGTTATTATCATTGATTTCTAATTAACTGTTCTAAATAATGCACTTGTTATGTTTGTCTTTTTTGAGGATCATGTTTCCTCATGTAAGTATATATTAACAACTAGGTTATTGCCCGTCCTAAGACTGTTTTAAAACAATTTTAAAATGTGTTTCCTGCTTAAATTATCCTGTTGGCTACAATTAAGTGGGCCGCATATTCAATAGTGGGGCAACTGCTGTTTGATCTGCTTCGATATTCTTTATATTATGAATTTAAGACTCATTGATAAAACACTTTCATACTGTTTTTAAACCGTCTTAGGAAGGGTGATAATCTTGTAAACAACCTCTGGCCTTGCTCTTAGTGTATTGAGTGACAGCGGCAACACCTACTGAAATGAAATGAGTATTTTATTAGGTCTTCATAACGTATACGATGGCAACGCCACCTATTTAACTTAAATGGGTCTAGTTCATTGTGTAAAAAAAACCTGACTTCATGATATTTATGTAGGTATATATATATATATATATATATATATATATATATATATATATATATATATATATATAATAATTTGATTACAATTGAATTATCAGCTTTTGTAGAATGTATTGTTATGCACCAAAAGGCTGTGTAAAATCGTGTCTCTGAAGAATATAAGATGTCCATTCATCGTTGGTTCTCTCATCTAGATCTTGAGACAGCTGCACCAACTGTAAACCTGCCGTGCTCTGCCAAGTCTGTCTGTCCGTACGCCTACATTCAGAACCTGGCTGGATGTGATGCAGCCACGGGACACTGCGTCTGCCAGAGAGGATATGAATTCGACCATGGAGTCTGCATTGGTCAGTCAAGCATGAAACTAATTTGCTTCATGGGGATCCACTTGCTGTTAATATGACTGAATGAATTTATTGTTCCAACCTTAGAGCTCAGTGGCAAGATCTGTGTGGTTATATTTAGGGAATATCATAACTGAATTAATTTGTCAGTGTTGCCAATTTCATTGAATAATTTAAGACACAATATATATATCCTTCTGGCTTGAATTAGTCTCTCACAATGGTTGGGTCACCCACACGGATCTTTCTTCTCCACTTTCCTCTGTCACAAGTGTCTCATTTTTCAATTTTAAAGTCTTCAGGTCTCCTTTTGTATCATATCTTTCCATCTTTTCTTCTATCATCCCCAACTGCGTTGTCCGTTGACATCCGCTTTCATAATTCTTTGAATGCAGCTTTCATTGTCTCTCCTCATTAGATGACTGTACCATCTCATTCTGACCTCTCGTATTTTTTCCATTATACATGCCACTCCCAGCGTCTTTCAGATGTCTTCACTTTGTTTTTTTATCCCTAAGTAATACTACAAGAATCCACCTCCGCATTCTCATCTCCGTTCTCTCCAATAACACTTCTTCTTTCTTTGTCAGTGTCCATGCCTCTGTTTCATAGATCTTCACTGGTCTTATCATTGTTTTGTAAACCTTTGACTTGAGGTGAATCGGCGTTTAGGTGTCGTACAATACACCCGTCAAATCCTTTCATTTCTGTCAAGCTGTCTTTATCCTGTTCTTGACATCATGCTCATAACCACCCTTAGCATTCATTACCGATCCATGATATTTACAGACACAATGCTGTACTGTTATTATAATAATCATTGTTATATAAAAATATTAGCTTTATAAGTAATTGAAAGGATTTTGATAGCATGGAAAAATGAGTTTAACTCAGTTATTTCGTCAGATTCAAGGAGTCAAATGATCACCAAAACTAGGAAAGGATATTGATGAAACGCATGCTATTCTAAATTGACTTGAAAGAAAGCTGTTAACTGGTGATGGTACAACACTTGTTTTACAACTTGTACAGAAGGTGCTGAGAAATATGCTTACAGTGTTTGGTCTTATTACAGAAGTCGAGAAATAACACAAATCCTCTAAAACAGATACCTTGCTCAGAATGTATTTAGCCATGCAATTCAGGTGTCTCACCGGTGCTTTCTAAGATGAAATTGGAACAATATATTTCTATTAAACTGTTTTCCGAGCAAAACTGTACTGTGACACTTGCATGATGTGTTTAATATGTTTGTTATTTGATATTGGAGACTCTTAATTAAGGAAAGAGGGGAACCGAACATGATGATGACCACACTGTACACACACTATGATTGTAATTACTGTCATCATCATCATCATCATGCATATATGTAATGCCTGTATGCAATGACCAAACATCAGTAGGTAATACTGAATAACGGGTCTTTAAGGACTTGCTGAAAGTCCCTGCACAGTGGCACCATCTTAGATTAGGCTGTTTGAACTCACCACTCTCTGTGGTGCAGAGCGATTCTTCAACAAATAGATGACTATATCCTACAATTTGACATCTCTTTCTTCTACAGATATCGATGAGTGTATGGACAGAAACCACCATTGTCCAGCAATGGCCACGTGTCAGAACACTATCGGTTCCTATGCCTGTCAGTGTGGCTACGGGTTTTTTGGAGACAACAGAGCCTGTCGAGGTCAGTCATGGTTTATCGAGCATGGAACCAGTCTCTTGTTGTAAGTGAGAAAGCACTGGGCTTCAGTATTTTATATGGTCAGAATTTATGCCCTGTTTTGTGAGAGTAAAGTATCTTGTCTATGAAATATGAAATTCACCTTGCACACCAGTGCTGCCGATCAAAGTGTATATATTTTACTTTAAAAATTTTGTGAGGACAAGTAAAAGTTAAACTTTAAAGTTTACTTCTGAAGCTTCATTGATAGGACTCCATGCAATACAAGTCTCTGATTATCCCTTGAATAAGTTAATAAGTAAGTATGTACTTTATTGAACCATGTGCAAACACACTGCATGATGAATAGTTGGCTGTTCTCTGGGCTTTAATGACTCTACTTACCATCAATGCAGTTTTGACAGTACTAATGGTTTAAATGATTTGATGTAGTTATTATTTTGAGGCTACTGTTTCATTTGACCTACTCTGGGATTTACATGTCAAATTTTCATGGGCTGTAACGATTCTGTTCAAGCCATTCCTAATCCATTCTGCGGGTGACATTGGGGGTCATTGCTATTTCTCCTACCATCCATGGCCATCCCAGAGCGCCGCTGTCTTTGCGAGCTAATTTTCGCTCTCGGTCTTTGGTAAAGACCAATTTCCCAACTGCATGATTTCAGTTAATGAATAATCGCTCAGTGTTGTTAGACCAGTCTGGTTTATTGTCTCTGACGATTGGTTTCTGCCGGTGGTTGGCCGTTTGCTGCCGGTGGCTGAGAGAGAGAGAAACGAATGAGAACAATAAACGGACGAATGGCTGCTCGCTGGCAACAGAGCAGGCTGCTAATCATTGGGGTGAAACAGCTCTTCTTCTTCTGTGCATCTTTGCGTCCTCCCTCTGTGTAGGCTGTATGCACACATTAAATGTGCGTTATGTAGCCATAGACATAGGAGTGTGTATGTAATGGTACACAAATGTTTATATACATTCGTATATATATATATAGTTATGTATATATTTGTACATACATTAGGGCATAACTGGAAATTGCCTCAGACATTCGCCTCGGCCGAATATTGGACTATTCGGAAGTATTCGCCTCGGCAAATATTACACCTGCAATAGCTCCAAATAAATTTTTTGATAAAATAATTTTTTTTATATAATATTTTTTCATAAAATAAATTTAGGACTAACGGACGTACTTATAAGTTATTAATTAATTCAACAAGAACTTGACATTCCATTGAATTTTCTTTAGAATTATTATGTTAATTTATATATTTTAATTTCTTTTGGTTGCATTCCCCAGGTGGCAACCAAATCAGTAGTTTTCCTGCTTGAATTAGGTCCACCCACTTTCCGGTAAACATTAGAGAGTAAAGACAACATTGATAACTTCATATTTCAAATTTTATGGCAAGGTTTTACATTTTTTTCCCAAATGAAGTTTTGAAATAATAAATATATTGTTATAGTCTAGAGTGCAAAGATATGCTATAAAAAGATATTGCTATAAACTCTGCATTGACTATAGATAGTTCTCCTTAGTTGTGCACATGGCGGGTTAACTACGCTTCACCTACGGATGGTACTCACTGGTAATGGCGGCACAGCATGGCAGCAAAAAACACAATTTCATACCAAAAGAAAGATAAAAGATCAATTTTTAACGAAATTGTGACACATCTTTCCATTTGTTTTAAATGAACATCATATGTGGCACATGCGTATTGCTGCTATTGCATGCCAAATTTTCAAGGCCAACAGCAACCGCCACTACTTGCTTGCCAGATTTGCAGCTACTATTTGGTTCATACCCGAATTTGGCAAATAGTTCATCCAGATACATGTCCTCTCGTATTCGGTACTCGGTGGAAATTGTCTACTCAGTCATGCCCTAGTTGGGTGATTAAAGCTTTGTATTTTAATCTGGTAAAATCACATTATTGTAGAAGATCCTGAAGATATTAAATGAAATGTTAATGTTACTATTTTCTCGATTTCGGTATTCTCAAAATGCAGCACTTCAAATTAGTATACCTTAGGTTTTACTGGAGATATCGTTATAATTATTGCATTGCAAGTAAGGTGATTAAATATTTTAAAATAAAATATAATAATCTCAATTTAACCAAAGTGTGACTTTAACCTGATTTTTATAGAGAAATCACATATATGAGTTTTGACAGGAGTCTATGGGATGTGTGGTTAATAGTGTAGTTGTTATTGTGCTGGATTGTCGAGATTTTGGTACCCCATAGTTAACTCGACTATGATGACGGGCACCGCAGTGTCGTTCAAAGGATATGCGGCTGGGAAGTAAAGAGATCATTAAATTCAGCTGGCATTTGTAAAATCAGATGTAATCAGTCATACTATGGCAAATGGCCTACATCTTAAATTCTTAATTGATTGTAGTCTGAAGTGAATCTAGCATTCGATTGTGCAATTGTAGGAAGACGATTTCTCAATTTGATATTAAATGGGAGGAGTATCTGCAGATGAAGCCCAGGTTTCGATTTGGAGATAGGCTGAGAGATGGCTGGATTGTCCTGCTTAGAAATAAGCCAGTATGCAGTGACAATCCCACACAATGCACCCTTCTTGAACATTCAAATCATGTGGATAAGCAGACATTCAGTGACTTTGCACTGCTGATGTATGTTGAATGTGATGTGCACAAGGAAGACTTCTGCTTGGTATTGAAAGCTAAGCCTGTGAAAGATGTGTGATATGCGTCCCTGTGAAAGATGGACTGAGCACCGTATTTGTTCAGAAACAATTGTTCTGAATAATGCACTCTAGTGGAAAGTTCTAATCATGTTAACAAGAAGAAATCCAGTGACTTTGTACTGATGTATGTTGAATGCAATGTGCAAAAGGAAGATGTCTGCTTGGTGTTGAAAGCTAAGCCTGTGAAAGATGGACTGAGCACCGTATTTGTATGAGTGGCATTGCATTGAAAGTGGGTAGATCGTGTGGTTGGTCTGGCGATATGGACAGTGCAATGAAAGACTTCAAGAAGTTTGAAAGAAGTGCCCTACTTCTGCTACCTTTCATACGCCTTTCTGCTACAGACGCAAGCACAATATACACCACATTGAAGTATGCACTGAAGCAGTGCAAAGATAATCATCAAGCTAGGTGCATTGTGACATTCGATCAACCTCTTTACTGGAAGGCGATCGATATGGTTGCCGCTTCCGGTTCAAGCGGTGAGCTATCCACAGTATCTGTTTGACTAGGGGTATTTCAAATGCCGATGTGTCTTATGGGTCTATTGACTCCATAGTTCCTGGGAGAGGCATTGAAGTGCTGTGGTCAACCGCTTATGCAAGTGATTCCTTTGCTCAGATGATGACAGGACGTGCATACGCGGGTGCTCTCCGAGCTCATTCCTTGACACAATTTGCTCTTGCCGTAATAACCATTCAGCAGTGGCACGATCTTGATCCCGTCACTAAGGATGATATCCGTGTGGCATACAATGAATTGCTACAAAATGGCGCTTCACCTGAAGCTTCTGCTAATGTTCCAGTACTGTCTGTAATTACTGACATATTGGAATCAGTCATGAGCACAGCAGCATCAGCAAGCCGTACTGCTAAGCTGTGGAACCAGTACTTTCAGCAAGTGCAGCTAATACGTCTATTTGTGCGAACAGAGCGCTATGGAGATTGGGATCTGCATATGTACTGTGTACGCTGTATGCTGCATTACTTCCATGCAGGTGGTTATACACAGTATGCTAAGTAAGCACACCTGTATTATCAACAAATGTGTGAACTCCAATCATGTGTGAATGACTCTGAGTTTTCTAAGTTCACCTGTGGTTTCTTCACTGTGTGGCGGTCTTCCAAACTTTAAGCACGGATTTGGACAGATATGACTATCGAACAAGTGAAATGAACAATGAAAACCCAAAGTGGAGTACCTCGTGGACGTGGTTTAACGGAAAGCATGTTAAACCGTTGGACTGCAGACTATGCCTGCATGAGCAGAACTGTCATCCAAATTTGAAGATTATTGTGTTGTAATTGCAACAACATCTGAGTAACATGTCGAACTTAGGGAGACACGGCAGGTGAGAGACGCAGTTGACCTTGACAAATTTACAAATTGGTTCAATGAACGTTTTCCATTTTCTGGTGAACGTTCACAGTTAATGTCTCTGTCAAACGATGTAATTGGTGATGACACCATTAACTGTGATTCAGCTTTGGAGAAAGGAATGCTTACCATGTCCAAAATGATAGGCAGCAACTTCATTGATGTGAAGTTAAAAAGGTCGCACCGAGTTCGTACTGTTATCAGCAGTTGATGGTGCTGTTAATTTTCGTGATGAAGTAATTTCCATTAATACACTCTTGAAAGGGTTAAGTTGAAATGCCTAAAGTCGCAACACATAGTTTCGAGAATACAGCCAATAATGACATGCTGGGTCAATAATGTGTGTTTTGATTTTGCATGAAATTCAAGTTATAAAGTAGTTACAATATCCCAAAACATTAGTTGAGTCTGTCATACATATATAGATACATATGTGTTTATATATATATATATATATATATATATATATATATATATATATATATATATATATAAGGCATGTGATGCCATGTGTGATTGTGTATACATATATATATATTTGCCTTATATCATATATAATATATGTATATATATATATGTGTGTGGGCATTGTAACCATTTGTTTCGAGCACTCAGCCTGTAGCATGGAAGGAAGCATGGGTTTGAGCCTGCAACTGAGACGCTTCTGCATTGGGACCTGGGGGGGGGCTGCAAGTCCTCATCTCTAGCAATTGCTCAGTCAACCAGTCAACTCCATTGATGTTCTGTATGATTATGATCATGTGTATGATTCTGAACTTCCGAAGGAGAGAGCAATATCAAGTGCAGTGGGGTATGTTGTGAGTATATATGCATATGTAATTTATATAATTATTCTACAACTGATGTGTGTATATAATAATATTTGTATTTGTGCATTTTCTCCTTCTGTTTGCTCTACGATTCTATCTAGGAGTCTCTAATCCTCCTTCGTTTTTCTCAGAACCTGTGTCGTCTTGTGGGGCCTTGCCCACTGGCAACACTTCTGAACAGTTCACCCTGCTAGAGGCACTTTGCAAATGCTTGATTAAAATACAATTCTTGACTACCATTTTATGTTCTAGGTCCACATAATTGCATATGGTGAAATCCCATCTTTGTTGATGTTGGAGTAGCATTGAGTTTAGAAAGTTAGTTGCTGAAGGGTTTGCTACAATAAGCATGGTGCTACAATGATAAATGTATGATTGCTTCGCATTTGTTGGTTTCTATCACCCTTATACTATGTGTGCAAAGGCAGTGAATCAGAATCTTGGGCAACGTGTGGCACAGTGGCCGATCGGTTAGAGCGATCGGCTCTAACCGATCGGCTCTAACCGATCGGCTCTAACCGAGGGTTCGACCCTCGTCTGGGAAGTCACTGTGTAGGGACCTTGTGCAAGTCCTTCGCGCACAATTGCTCTGCAGTACAACTGCAATTGCGCAGTCGAGGCGCGTGTATGCACTTCTGAGCAAAAAATGTTGGAAAACGGGCGGTATCAAATTTCGGTAATAAATAAATATGCTTATACTTTAATTCCATTGGCCACGAATAATGAATTTAGTTCGTAGGCACTGTTGAAATTAAGTTCTTTTGAATTTCTTTCCTTGTAGATTTATTATGTACTAGCAAGTTGGTGTATATTTAATGAACAATAAAAAGTGACAGAAACAAAGGAGAAGTTTGCCTTGTATCAAATAATGGCTTTCCAAATAAAAGTTGAAAAAGATCAGTTAGTATTTGCATGTTTATCTTCAGGGCTAAGAATGAGGGTTCCAAGGATAACTTTGACCCCATTCAAATACAGTTATATATAGCTGTATTTTTCTAGTGCCCTTCGTACAAAGCTCAGAAATGCTCAAATGCACAGATGGTGCAGAATGCAATTATATTGCTGAACAACTGTGCGGGAAGGACTTGCTTGTGGTCTGCTCGGTAACCACCTCGGATGAGGGTCGAACCCGTACTATTCCCATTACTAGCCGACCGCTATTGGCCGATCGGCCACCATTCATTTACACCATGTGGCCCCATGCACGTTCCTAACATCCTGTATCGTATAAGTTAGAACATAAACCATGTCCTGTTGTTTAAACAGCTTTCTTGGCTACATTCTGTGCAGGAAATTGAATTTCTTTGCTGTAATTACGTTGGACGTACTTCATTTGTTGCACTATTGGCGTCGTATCATGTTCTGCGTATCTTGTAAATATTGTATCATGCAGTGTTGATTAGCCATGGCGACTTTTAATGTAACTCTTTAGTCTTACTTATAAAAAAACTTAAATGCAAAAATACTTTAGTCATGTTTGCTTTGAAAGGCTAAAATAGATATGTTGTTATACTTCTTATGACAACAAATTTGTTCTTATGTTTATGCGTAAATGTTGCTACTTCTGCACTTTGAAGTTGCAATCAATTACTTCATACTGCACTATGTGTTAGCTAACACTTTAATAGAATAGTCAAAAGAACGTTCCCTGTACATAGTGAAATCTATAAGGATTAGCAAATTTGAGTAGAACACTTATGATTAGAATCTTATAACAGATTGTTAGTTCTACTTTTTTTAGAGTTTAATTTAATTTGTCCACACACTCTACTGTGTGACTGCATTGTATGGTATGGTATGTATGTTAATGTATGGTATTGCATGCAGTTCAAGCTATTAGTCAATAAGTGAGTGAGAAAGTAACAATGTATGTGAATTCAAATGTGATGATACTTTGGTTTGGATGGGGACATTGGTCAAACATTTTCCAGGGGAGCAGGTATAGATAAGGTTGGGAACCTCTGCTATGTGTAACTAGGAATAAATTGTTATTTGCATATCTTTCGCCTAATCAGCCTACCTGCTCTATCTGCTACAGAAGCAATGATGTACTAACCTTATGCATGTTTTACTGATCAGTGATCAAGCATCATATCTTTTGCAGACCAGACAAATTTAAGCTGGACATAGTAACACAGAAGTTTAAGACAATTATTTACTGACCTCATGCATGTTTTACTGAACAAGCAGCCTATCTTTTGGAGCCCAGGTAAATTTCAGTTGGACATGGTAACACAGAAGTCTAAGACACCGTCCAAAGTGGCAATTTTTTCACATGACCAAGGCTTATTGTAAAATAATATCTCAGACTTTTTTTATCTCTAAAGCCTGTTCAGGTCTATTATGCTGCAGCATTCTTACCTCGTCAGGTAAGATGAGTAATATGCGTTAATGCATAGAATGCAGAAACAGCTTTAAGGCTGGACCGGGAACACAATAGGTTGGACGTCAGTTTCTATTATCTGATAGGACATCTGGACAATGGAACAGCGAAAGCACACTAAGACACTATTGTGCCGTGATTAGCTAGCATCTGCCTCCTGACACTTATGACTCTTGACAGCCATCTTCTCGTCCAGTTCCTAGTGAAGTATGGAGGCCGCAAAATAGCAGAGGACGTTCATCGGCACCAGTAAAAGGAATCTAAACATGTCCATAGGGCAAATATTTATCAAGACGTTTCGCTTAGGATGATGGTCAGTCTCAGGGTTAGGCATGGACTGTTGCGTCCACCTTTCGTTCTGTCCGAATTAATCGGGCCCGATGTGGAGCTTTTATGAAGCCCTACATCAGATTGACCAACAGCTGGCTGGACTTGTCGTCTATTGGTTTCTCCCTTCCAGTGATTGCCTGCGTGACACACTGTTCAATGACCAGACTCGATCTGTTGAGCTCAACAATTGTGTCACGACTTCTGAGTTGTCATTATTAGGGTAGGCCATTTGCACACGTCATGTCCATCAGCCTTTGGCCTCATTTTAAACTCTTTTTGCATTCATTCATTCACTCATTAAAATTTTTTTATTGTACTTCTTCAAGCTACTGCTCAGAGGTGCTCCCAACCCCAGCACAGGGCTAAACAGAACACTTTTGAGACTAGAGTAGAATGCGTCAGAATGGACCCTGGAAGCAAACACAACATCAATGTGAGCTTGACTTAGCTCATTCCATACAGAGAGGGGGGATCCGATCACAGTGACCACACTCAACTGATGCTCACTCAAATTATTGCACACTCAACTAATGCACGCTCAACTAATGCACATTCAACTGATGCATGCTTAAATTATTTTGCTAGGCATCAAAAACGTAATCATAAATTCCGACTTTCTAAAGCGCTACTCAGAAGACTACTCTTAGGCTAGGCAAAGAACACTAGCTTATTAACGAGCGCTACATGAGTTTATATGTTTCTGTACTAACTTTGCGATTGATATCGAACGTAGACAGACGAAGAAAGCAGGCGACGAACACTGGTGTGGAAAAACAAGCCACAAATCTCAGAGAGGACAATCGGAATCTCTGCGGGCATTTGCAGTGATTTAACAAAAACATAGCAGCAATCAGTTTTATGAAATCGTTACCAGATTTCGTCTAAATGTTGGTTTGCATGCGACGCTAGATCTCCCGTCTGATCGGTTGCCTTTGCACACTCAACTGAAATCAACCGGCAGCCAATAACTGCTGGTCGCTGGGCTTGTTATCTTCGAGTAGAAATGTCCAGACAGAGCTTTGAGGCACACGGGACCGGCACATGGCACCACAACGATAATGACCGCTAGGGACGAATGGGAGACCGACGACGCCGGCAAGCAACCACACAAGACCTATTAAATGTTTAATCGACTGCCTATTAAGGTATCGCTCCACAGACATGTAATGCGGCCATTGAGTTGTTGCCGCCGACTCCTGACCGTATCCACTAATGACGCAATACTGTTGAAATCAGTCCGCTTTGCGTGTGTGTCGTATCATGAAGTTGGTATTCATTTTTGCAATTGAAAACTTGCTGGTCTGAGTAATAGTATTGGAAACAAATTGCTGCAGCTGCATTCAGATCTCTCCCTGGTGCAGATCACTGGTTTTACTGTCTCCAGATAAAGGACTTGCTTATAAAGTGAAATTTGTGTGAATGTGACTGCCATTAGCCAATGAACCGAAATATTCGCATACACTGCAATATATGCAGGCAATGTTGAACTGGCTTCCTCTTTCCGAGTGGATTCCTTTCAAGATCATTTTAATGGCATGTTCTTCAGTTGTTGACATACATCGAGGAGCTCTATGTTCCAGTTTCAAATCAACCTGGTCAGTGATCATTGTGCTCTGGTAGCTGTGGAGATATGCAGGTGCTCCACTTCACTGTGAAGGCTTGAACTCATTGTGCCTTCTTATGTATTGAACCGTCTTCGTGGAACAGTCTTTCATTTCATTGTACTGTTGTATATACTGTTGCACTTGGCCCTGTGCAGAAAACATTCTCAAACTATCTTAAAATCACTAGTTAAGATCAGAAAGATCAGCACTTTTGTGACGTACCAAAAGGCGACATAGCAAGTATATTTATAAATTAAATAATAGAAATAGATTTCTTCCTGTGAAATACTTATAATTGCAAGTCATACAAGAGTCTAGCAGTAAAAGACGAGGAAAGACAAGCCAAACAAATTCTTTTTGCCTTTCAGTGTTGCTTTTTCTCTAATAGTTAAGCCTAACTACACCTCATCACTTTGTACAATGTTGAAGTGGGTCATATTCATGTTTGATGAACAATTTTCATATGAGGCAATGTTTTTCTAGTATGTCAAGAAATGCTATTGACACTAAAGAACACCTACTATTGGTTCCATGGAATAGAATTCTATTGGCACCAAGGAATATAGGTAATACTTTTGGCACCAGGGAACATAATGAAATTGATACCAAAGAGCCAAAGAATATTTACCATTGACACCAAGGAGCAGAATACTATTGGCATCATGGAACAGAATACTTTTGGCACCAAGAAACTGAATGCTTTTGGCATCAAAGAGCAGAATACGTTTGGCACCAAGGAACCGAATGCTTTTGGCATCAGATTTGCGTACTATTGGCTTAGTAGAACAGAATGCTATTGATGCCAAAGAATAGAAGGACTTTGTTCTCTATTGTCACAGACCTTGAACTACAAATTGGTTTAAATATATATCTTTAATATTTTGCTACTTGACTTTCAAGATGAATGGCACAAGGTCTTTTGGTATTTGTGCTTGTAGATGGAATACGAAACTAGACTCCTAAATCAAGTGTCTTTAACTTGCATACACGTGCATATCATACTTATGTATTTACTTACATATATACATAATATCCCTACACAGTATATACTTATAATACTAATATACAGAGAGTGCTTCTGAGTAGAAATCTTGAAGGGGCACTGTATAAATGCTTCATAACATTACATTAAATTTATGCATGTATGTATGAAAATAGCTGGATACAAGCACAGATGCCAAAAGACTGTTACCCCACTTTGTGGACCTTGTGTTTTATTATTTTCAATTTTTATTAGTTTGTAGGCTCTATCCTTCCAGTGTCTAATGCACAGGGCATCAATCTATGACACACCAAAATCCACACCATAATCAGGTTAATATCTAGAAGATCAGTCAATCTTCTAAGGCAGAAAGAGGCTGGAAATGTATGTATGGCATTGTATGTATGTATATATGTATGTATGTATGCATGCATATATGTATGTATGTATGTACATGTATGTATGTATTTATATATATATCTGGCTATTTATATAGCTAGATACATGCATACATATCCTATATTTATATAGGAATAGAATATGGTGGAGAAGCAATCTGTTTAAGGTTTGTCTTTAAGTTCAGAAATGACTGGTTAATCCGGAATGGTGTCATAGTCTTTAGGATGAAAGCAAATGGGATGTCGTTGAATACTTGTAAGCCTTGAGAATAAGAACTGATCCCTTAGCATTGTGGAGTTCAGTGTTTTATAAATTTATTTGAATTTTGAAGCAAATCCCTTGTTCAACAGGAGGCAAATGCAAAGAATGCATACATTTTTTTGGGTGGCAGAGCTACAACTAATTTTGTCGAAGTATTAACATACAATGCCATAGCAATCTCTCGTATTATTTATTCACATTTTCAAATATTAGTTATTGCTCTAGCCAATGAATTCTGTAGAATTTCAGTTTCTTTGACGTCATGGTGCCAGCAATTTGCAGCAAGTGTAGGGAGCTGCAGCAATCAAGAACCCTTTGCCTAATGCATTATTGGCAATTTATTGCCATATATGTAGATATCTCTGGAGACGCAGGCTCTGCCTCTCTAAATGTGCAGTGTGCATATCAAGTCTGTAGATCACTGTTTCATCGTCTAATTTCGCTCTCATTGATGCCAATTTTTGTGTTAGAAACATCTGTGATATCCAGGCTTTCAATTTATTATTTTTTTATGACTCCCACTATCTGTCTTATAAAATACGTCTGCTGTCTCAGTGATCTAAACCTAGCTGAGCACCTAACCAAAAGTACTTACGTGATCAGTATCATAAGAATTGTGTGTTATTGTGCAAAGAAATTTTGCAGTCATGGACATACGAACTAATGCAGACATGCGGATAAGAACTCATGTGGGCATAGGAATTCATGCATTCATAGGCATAAGAAATCATGCATCCTCGTGTTTGCATATTATGTACACTAAAATGCATTCGTAGAGGACGTGTTCTGTCTCTACGGCTCCTAAGCTAAACATAATTGTTGTCATCTCAAGCCTCTTAAGTTGAAAGCTGATGAAAGGAAATTATTATCAGGGAAGGCATTCAGACTTAATAGCCGAATTAATAGGAAAACGGCTTAAGAGATTGAGTCAACTTACATGCGGTATTGCCGTAACCTATACCTGGATGGTGTGTGACATCTAGGACATATATATATACATATATTATACATATATATGTATTGGTGAATGTAATCAGGATTATAGAAGCCAAAAGAGTATTTGTAAAATCCCAGATGAGCTGTCAGATGACTACCACATCAGAGCCAGCTTTAAAGCTAGGCTACTACTGAGAAGAAATGATCATCGTGTGTTGTTATGTTTTCTTGGCATGGCTGGCCATTTCTGCTTTTATACATAGTCTTAGTGCTGACTGGTAATTGCCCTGTGCTCGGGCCATGTGAGGTTATAGTTTAGTACTATCTTCATCGTCGTTTCTTTATGCGACGCTTTACAGCCTTCTTAGGACCCTGTTGTGACAGTCGATGCCTTCGACCTCTGTCGTTGCTTAGCCAGCAATTTATTTTTGCTCCTCGCTAGATATACATCGACCTCGTTGTGTCTTAAAATAATTCCACACTGCTACTCGTCGCCTTCGTACTCACTACGTCATACGTCCGACCCTTCGTCCATCCGTTCCTTTGTCCGTCCGGCCATCACTCTGTTCCTATGTTCGCTGGTCCCTTCGATCGTCTCTCTAAGTTAGTTCATCAATACGTACATCTGTCTGTCTTAAGGTCCGCCCTTTAGTACCTTCGTCTGAATCTAAGAGGTAGTTTAAACCGTCCTCTTCCGTTGTTGCGTACCTCCCTCCCTCCCTGCGGCCCTCTGTCGGTCGGGGAGTTTCTTAGACGACGTCGTGTGTCCGATCAATAACCCAGCTTACATCGGGGATGCGACGATGACGGCGGTCTGCGTCCGTCCGTCAGTTGGTCGGTCGGTCGGTTGGGTGCATTTGTGACTCGAAACTTGTAAGCCGTTGCATGTCGGATGAACTGGAGAGAGTCTGGCGATCAGTCGGCCAACGAAACGCCCTCTTCCGTCCGTGGAATTCAGGAATAGCGGCGGAAAAGGTGCTTCACGATCACCAGCGCAACAGCGGCAGCAGCATCCTCGGCAGCGTTCTCGATTCAGTTGCACGATGTTGCGGGATCGGTCTTGAGTGGCGCCCTCTAAGAGCGCTATTTAACAGCGCGGAAGTTGGTTTGCATGTTGAGTGGAGTTATTAATGCCGACGAGGACCTCGACGGCGTGGAGGCGGAAGAGTGACAAGACGAGGCAAGGACAAGGTCAGCGGCGGCGCCGGAAGAGACAGTCTGTGTTGTGCGAGATGCAGGGAAATGTTGTTGTCTGGAGATAGGTGAAGCAGCAGGACGTCTAAGCTACTTAGTGAGCAGCTGAACACATTTCGTCTAATGCAGCATCAGCAGCAGAGAAGAAGGAGGCTTCGTTTGCTCTTGGCAGACATTCTCTTTTGTGGCTTTAGCTCTGCCTGGCATTGATTAATCCTTGTTAATATATAACCTGAGATCCAGGTTAGAGTGCTTCTCCGTCAGCTGCACGTCTACAGTAATTATTACATAGAATCGAGTGTGAAGGGTAGAGTCTCTTTGACTCGGGGCTTTGCTGGGCAACTGCTCTAAACATTTGTGGTGATATAGGACTCCATTATAATGTTGAATAATTTCATTTTTATTAGTTAAATTAATCATTGAAGTAGTTTAATCTACATAAATCATGCTGAGGAAGCATAATAGTTGCAGCTGTCGACACTGATCAGAAATCTCATTGAGAGATAAAGAATAGAAATGTGTGTGGTATTCAGAAAATAGTTTACATAAGTGATAATTTCAATGGATTCGTATTCCTTGTTTTCTTCAAAAGTGCAACCCACAATCAACCGGATGGAAAACTAAACCTCACACTTTGTCCTCTTGTTAAGCTGAAAGAAGTTAATTAAGTGGGCACAGTTAATTGTCAAATCAGAAGCCTTACAGACCACGATTCTCTCAGAGCCAGATTGATCCACCTGTTGATTGTTGTGACATTTTGAGGCTGAATTCAGCACAATCGATTGCATTCCTCCAATGGGTAGATTACTTCAGTTGATTAAGCTGATATCCTTGAGGAATCTGGAATTTTATCTGTGTCTATGCTTGCATTTATTGTCCGATTCTGCAGTACAGACAGTTGACGCCCAGAATGGTATGTAATGCATTAATTATGTCATTCATCATTTCATTTAGAACATTTATTTAGGACATGATGAGATGTGTGTATTTTTATTTATAAGTGCCCCCAACCAACACTTCCAAATGATGATTTTAAGTGACAATGAAGGCTATGTGTCTAGTACTGGTTGGAGGAAGACAGATCTAGAATAAGGCATTTCCAGACAGTTTGTCCAACCACTGCAACAGTACATTTTTCATCAGCCTACATGTACGAAGTTTGTTTTTGTTCAACATAGAAAGTATTGAACTGTTGAAAGTTGTTGGGGGTTTTCCGAGCTGCCGTCGTGAATTATGAGGGTCATTGAGTAATGGATAACACACTGGGATGAAGAACATAGGAATCAAGATCGATTCCCACTGCCCCAATAAGATTGACTGGTCCTTACATTCACTAGGTGGCGGCTTTTGTAAGATTTGATGTAGGACATGATAGATTCTATGTAATAACATGCAAACACCCATTCATACTATGCTTGTAATCATACTGCGGTTTGTCAGCTTTAAATCAATAAAAAAAGGTTTTTATGAGTGGATACAGGATTGAAGAAGAGGCAGGGGATGCATGTATAGAAAAAAATCTGTTTTCAATCAATCAGAATTTATATAGCACCCATTCAATGTTACTACTCGGAGTCGCTGTTATGGTTTCTGGGTGTGTGGATAGGTTTTCAATCCTTCATAAATGAGGTGATGTATAAATATTAACTTTAAATTTGAAAATTATTCATTTGGGACTTTCCAAAGCTGCTGGGGAGGTTGGACGTGTAGAAGATGGGCTGTTATACATCTGAGGTGTGTGGATAAGTTTTCATTCCTTCACCTAGTCTAGTACAATGATTTTTAGCACCATGGTCAAAGACATCTGTTGATAGTAGCTTCACGTCAGATAGGTTTAATTAAATTCATAATCCACTGAAGAAGCCCAGTCGAATAGGCTGCTGTAGTATTTACTGATCTAACTTTGGTAACCACTGACGAAGCCAATATCATGATGTATGGTATCATTCTCCCCGAATTATTTAGTGGCGCTCAAATGTAGTGTCATGGTAGTTTTAGTTTAATGACACTGTGTCACTCTCCTCCTCTATCCCGACTTGGGATTGGCAATTTGGCACTGCCAGAGTGTGAGCAGTGGTGATATTATGTGAAGATTGTCATATAAACATCTCTAAACTTTAAGATTTGTTTACACCAGTATGAAAGAGACAGACAGACAGACAGAAAGACAGACAGATAAATAGAGACAGACAGAGAGACAGAGAGAGTGATGAACCATATCAGTTCTTTGCTAGATCTGGTATTCAATATTCTTTTGCTACTGACTTTCTCTGACTTTCCAAGTGTACCTGTTGATCTTGGTTTTACATGATGTCTTAGTTTTTAAAATTTTATATCTTGTATCAAAAGCCATTAACTTAATCAGTTATTGGAAACACTGCTATTCATGAAGTAACAAATATAAATCTAAGGCATAGGTGAATGTTTTGCTACGGGTCAAATGGAGAAATCATCAAAACCAGAAGGTTTTGACAGTGATTTAATTAAGATTGCTAGTTTGGCCTATTTTGGTAGACGATTCCAGATAAAAGGGGTACGGAAACCAAAGATCAAGACCCACAATCACCGTGAATCAATAAATAGCAACAAAAGAACTCAACAGTCTTAGAGGGTAATACAGGGTTATCGGTGTGTGAAGCTGTAATGGAATGCTGGCTTTCTGGTCTTTACAGTCAAGCTTGCTGCTTTAGAGTTCTACAGCATTCAACAGGAAGTCAGTGAAGCTGAAAATGATGATCCAATGCTTTGTAAAGGGATGAAGATGTTCTCATCGCTGTTTCAGTTCATGTATTTTAGTTACATTGTATTACATTGTAATTGTAGTGCACAGTAATAGGACTTCAATATGTAATTGTATTTTGTTTCGTTTTTAGCGTTTGAAGATTGTATCAGCGCTTAATATGGCTTCTGCTTTGGTCCAGCACGTCTGACAAATTTACAAACTGATCAGGTTTCATAACTAGACAGCTCTGCTGTGTTGAATTCAGTTGACTGACGCAACGAAATACTTGACTGAAGATATGACCCTGACTTTTAAATGTGATACCAAACTGTTCAAATTAGCTGCCAATGCACTGTACAGTTTGGGTCTTTTGCAGAGTGTAGGCCTACATGTATAGACAGCGATTACCGCTGTTCGGTATTTTGCGCTGAATTGCTGCACAATTCCAGACCTGATCGAATCACCTTTATTTATGCATTCTAATACTATTCTAATGCTATTAGACTCTAAGTTGTCAAGGATTGGTTTTCTCTTCGTCGAAGCCAAACACAGAATTACTCCTCGCTGCCATGGCGTTGCCGACCCGTGTGCGCTGGGCCTGCCGTGCTTGATGTACAGATAGATCAGGAATGTGTGCAAAGACGTCTGCGTCTTTGAGATTTAATCCAATAAAGGTCACTCGTACAGCAGCGCAATGCTCTCCCGTCGGCGTCTGCAAGGAGGAGGCAGAAAGCACGAGAGAAGATATTTGTTACACGAAGGACCACCACCGTGCTCAGTCGTGGTTTGTTTTTCACGCAGGGTTAGAGATATGCGGCACCGGCGTTGACGGACAGGTCGGGGACTCTGCGGCTTCTGCAGGGTCAGCGCTTCCCGTGCGTGTGTGTATATATATATATATATGTATATATATATATATGCGACCTGGTGGAGGTTTTATAATTAGGTGCATGCTCCGCAATATTTCTTGCATTCGGGAAGATAATCCGGTCTGGAAGTTTGACGATCAACGAGACACAGCAAATACATGATTAACATGAGCATCTAAGGGATTCGTTGACCAAACAGCTCTGTGGCTTCTTTACTTAAAGGGTAGGCTTAATATGCGCTTTCAGTCTGCTTGCAGGTTGCTACACAAGCCATCAGTCATTCTCAGTTCATACCTTTCAGAGCAATATAGGAATCCAGGCTTCGTATCCATATGTCTTGGCATAAAATATTGTAAGGCTTTGCTTGACTTGTCTTTTGGATGTTTGCAATACATACCATTAGATTTATGTGAAATGTTCTTCAATTTCCTGCCAAGTACAACAACAATTATACTTTTTGAAACCTCTCTACCCTCTTATATCGTATCGTATCTGAGGATTTATAAAGCGCTTTGTAAAGTACTAGTTATTCAGAAGCGATCTCAGTGAGACAGACTCCTATGAACTGAAAAGTCTTCGAGCAGCAAAGGGATCAGGGTTTGAACCCAAGAGAAATCTTACTTTGGATTGTGGGTAGGTTGTTCCACATAGAAGGGCCCTGATGACACTGGCAAGTGTTGGGTCATAGCAATCCTTGCCGCCGTCGCCGGGGAACTAGGAGATTAAAATGATCAGCATACCAGAAAGGGCCTGGAACAGGAGCACCTCTGAGTCACTTTTTCCCTTCCCATGGTACCCTCCGATGCTTGTCAGTCCTTTGTGCTTGGACTTGGATAGGGAGTAGTCGTCTTGAAGGGGCGCTATATTAAGTTCATGGATGGATGGATGGATGGATGGATGGATGGATGGATGGATGGATGGATGGATGGATGGATGGATGGATGGATGGATGGATGGATGGATGGATGGATGGATGGATGGATGGATGGATGGATGGATGGATGGATGGATGGATGGATGGATGGATGGATAGGGCAGGAAGAGAGAGCAGATTTGCGCATTAGGCCTAAGTAATATTAGGGGCTAGACTCTGTGGAGTTCTTAGGACTAGGAGCAGTGCCTTGTATTGGATGCAATAGGAAGCAGACAACCAGTGTAGGTACTCTGTGGAAATTGTCTGCTCGGTTATGCCCTACAACCAAGTCATGGACAGTGGATGAATATGTGAGATTGACGTGAGAAGTGGGAGGTCAAGTTTAAAGAGCTGCTGTTTGTTTCAACACCAGATCAGTTGAGTCTTAGAGGAGTTAAGGCCAAGTCGGTTGGCCAACATCCGTGAGTCAGTTCGATTAAACAAGAGAGAGCTGTCCTGGGACATTTTGGAGACTTGCTTTTACATTTACAAGAGCATTACAAAGATTTAAAATGTGTTCCAGCAAATATTTTGAGTCAAACAGTCTGTATAAAATGTATGCATTTAAAATTTCGGATGAATGATGACTTTTGGGGAAGATGGCAGCAACAAAATCTGTGTCTTTTATCTACCATTGTTTAAACTGCTGTAGTTATTTTTATGTCAAATTACATGACAATGCATTCATTTTTGTCTTTAATTTTGTTGCATTTATTACTATTTACTAATAATCTCCTTTACAAAGTTAGTTTATGGTGTTGTTAATTCTTATTTAGGATTAATGTCAATATAGACTAATCCATAGATTAAAATTTGTGTGCGTTATTTGGTGCTCAGTAGGCCTAGTCTTGTAGTTAGTGTGTTAGGACAGAAACTTACTTTGAGATGTGCATCACCAATTGGGTAATTAGTATTTTTATTAGAGATTGAATGCTTGTATTTTTACTCTTTTGTATTGTACACTTATCATATAATTTGTCCAATTATTTGTACTCTGCTGAATAGTGATAATCACCTATTCAGTACAGCCTTTGTTTAATAAAGGGTATTTTAGTGGAAGACAACTGGGTATATGCATATAGCAAATGTACTTAATTCGGTCACAGGTCCCTTATACATTGCCTTATGTACATAAAAACTGCTTAGTTGCACAGGTTTTTTAGAACATTCTGGTAACCGGTGGACAGCAAAGAACTCCAGCTGTTCAGTGGTTTGTCTTAGCTGCTGTGTGGTCCCTACTCGTCGGTCTCACAAATGGCGAATCACTATTATTATTATTTTTATTATTATTATCTTTAATGTTACTATTATTATCGCCTTTATTTTATGTGGAAGGTCAGTAAATTTGAATCTGAGGTGCAAAGCAGTTGCAAGTGAAATACTTGCCGAAGTTTCTTACAAAGTGAGCAACTGGGGGAAGCTCAAATTCATACCATCCATATTACAGGCTAAGCACAATATTCAATCAACTAGTTAAGGATGTATTCCAAAGAAAACTATTTTCCATATGACTAACCTATGTAATGCATTTTACACTCTCAGGTCATTTATCACGTTCGTTATCTCTTTATTTAATTACACTATCGTCATCAGCATCTCTCCATCCATTTACATGCTATCATTCATTTCATTTTATCATTGTCATCTTTTTGTCCTCTTCTGTCGTTTTTATCATTCATTTAATTTTCACTCTGTTCACCTTCCCGCTCCAGTCTCTGTCATCATCAGTCATCCAATACAAACCTAGACTTCCTGTCTGTCCATTATCACAGGCCTCATCATTTTTCTCTGCAAGAATGTAGATACACATTCAATTCGCTCCGGATTCCGCCGGCAGTCATATACGTCGTGTCATTTGAGGGAAAGATTGATTATCCGGCCAGAATTCTCTGGAATTTAGTTGCTTCGATAACTGGCCATGTCTTTGGAGGAATCGCCAGGTAACAGGAGATTGTGGAGGAATTGCATTTGCACTCTCTGACAGTACCATGGTTGATTCGCCAAATGGGTGTTGTGGACGACACAGAAGGAATCGGGGAATCCACGCAGCGGTGGAGATGGTGGAAGAGCTGGAAATTCATGTTTAGTGTCCAATCAATCACTTTCCATCAGTTAAGCACAGATGGGATGGATTACGACATGTTCAAAGAAAATAATATCGGTTAGGCTGCGTAGAAACTATATGTACCAATTTGTAGTGTAGTACGCATTTTATGCACGTATCACTGATTTGTCCTATGACGGCGTTGGTTGCAATAAATCTGTACAGCCACCAAATAACTGTAACTGCTTATATAGCAATACAACAACTGCAACAGCCATTACTATAAACAGCAGTAAACTTATAATTCTCTAATTTGGGCTTCTTTCCTTTTTAATACGGTTTGCAGGCTGTTTCAGGCTATAGTAAATGTCCAGTTATCATTCATAGACATACATACACACATGCGTAGATAAGCCTACGTACACATATATACATGCGTATATTCATGGCTGAATGTAGTGTTTGAACTTTGGTCAAAAGTAATAAACGTAACAATTAATTCCAGTTATTGCAATAACACTGAACTAACGATTTTACTATTTTGCATATTGTGCATCATAAGTTGGTTTACAGATGTGTATATTTAGCATTCCCTTAGAACCTGGTCAGGCTCGTCTCTTTGGTATCTTTTGACACAGCTCCTTATGGACTTCAATTAGGAGATTATTGAGAGCCGAGGAATGGATTTTTCTAAGTAAACCTTCATTTGCATTGATCAACACTGCTGAACGTAATTTAATCCCATCCGTGGAAAACCAGTGAGTCGTCTCGACGTACTTTTCCCTCTTGAGGTACTGTTCTTAGAGTCCGCAGAGGTTCAACAGCGTGGCTATATTTGCAAATTCAGCCACTGAGTAGATGTGATTATGGACAAAATCCTTAAATCCCGGTCGCCGCTAATGGGCGTCGTGTTAACCTTTGATATCCTGTCTTCATTCGAATGCGTATGCCAAAAGACCACATTATGCAGAAGCCGCACAGATATTACTGTTTATGATTTCTCATTCGCATGGGACAGAATCTCCGCTAGGAGACGCCCGCCAACCCACACACCGCTGTTCTCGAACCCCTTAGCACCCACCCACATCGCCGTACCTTATACGGAATTCGGTCGTCTGTCATCGTGACCGAAGAGCTGATATCGCTGAAGCACCGTAGGGAACTAGTCTGGCGCTGTTGTCACATCCTTAGTAGGGTCTTAGTATCTGAATAACGAGATCTCTTTCACAGCGGCCTCGCTACCAAAAGCTGCCTTTTCCGATAGCGATACTATACTGCGTCCCGCGCTCTTTGAAACGAAACCAGCGATGTTGCATCTGTCGGCCACTTTTGCTTCGATTTGCATAGAAACAATAATCGTCATGCTTATCTGGGCGATTGGTCTTGAATGACCGCCGTCTTGCCTGAACGTGTAGTGCAATTTCTCAAGTTGTCAATGTTAGGGGTCTGTGCTGTTTGCTTCCAGGACATCTTGTAAGGTCTTTAAAGCAGATGCATTGGGTTACTGTCACTTACTGAACAGAACTCTATGTTCAGAATAAGTAATAAGAAAAGGCCAAACAGAGAAAGCCTTACTGTGTAACGGGTCGGTAATCATTGCTAGGTTTGTGTATCTGTTTTGAATGTTTCATGAAGTAAGCGCCCAATGACTCTAATATTACCCTCTCTGTTTTGTTTGAATGATGGTCGGTGAATATACTGATTACCTAGCGTGATCTATGATAAGCACATCAATTGATGCTTGTCAAACTGTTACTTGTTATCGAATTTGTGTCTTTCTGAGAGAATTGTAGGAATAAGTGTCACATGGCATGCCTAGTTTGTAAGAAATGTAAGCGAGAGGTAAAAATAAGTAAGTAAGTAAGTATGTTCTTTGTTTTACCAGCTGCACTCTGGTGGACAAACATCTAGGGTAAATAAACAAAGATTGATTAATCATCTGAAGTAGATGAATAAGGATGTATTAAATAGCTGAAGTAAATGAACAAAGATTAATTAATCATCCAAAGTAAATGAGCAAAGATTGGTTAATCATCCAAAGTAAATGAACAAAGATTGATTAATCATCCAAAGTAAATGAACAAAGATTGATTAATCATCCAAAGTAAATGAACAAAGATTGATTAATCATCCAAAGTAAATGAACAAAGATTGATTAATCATCTGAAGTAAATACGTGTCTTCACCATATATCGTTTACAAACGAAATGACAATAGCTGTGTTATTTGATGAGACAGAACTCTTCAAGCTTAAGCGTGATAACTGTATTGGAGTATGGTCTTGTTCTAACGTCTGAATTACCTGCATCCAATGGTGTCTTGAAGTTCCAAAGTGATTTCCAGTGTTCCAAGTCACTTCCAATCCTTTAATGACAAGTGTGTACTAAACTGTATCCGAAAATCTGTGACCACGTCTTTAAAAGATTAAAGGTGATTTCCAGTGTTCCAATCAGCATTTTTAATTACCTCACAAAAGCGATGATGAGGCCAACTGTCATAATCAGTGGAGTGAGTCTTTGTGTTCTCTTTGTGTGTGACCCAATTCCTTAGATCTGGGAACATCATCGCTGTTTAGTCAGTCTATGCAGGTGATGCTCTTGTTATTGGCTGCTTTGAACCTGTGGCCAACTCATTATCCTCTTCCACCGATGTCGTTAGTTTTCCGTCGGGTCTTCCATCATCTCCAGCGTCCGCTGATCCTCATCTATCTTACTGACTTGTCACTCTGTAGCTTCAGCGTCTGCAGGGTTGTTCATGACGGGTAGGGTCAGACAACCGGGAATTGGCATCTGGAAACCAAAGACAATTAATTGAGGCTCTTGCTACTTAGGAACTGGAGGAAGCGGTCCTATCGGTACCTTACCACACTGTCTGTACGATCTGCTTGACGCTTTGCAGTGTTTAATGTTTGTATTAAAATTTTCAATGTTCAGTCAAAGAGCAGACCGTCTCAATGAAGTTTTGCTTATATGTATATATATATATATATATATATGTATATATATGTATATATATGTATATACAATAATATATATAGATACAATAATAATAATAATAATTTAATTTCAAACTGACAAACCACAGTATGATTACAAGCTCAGTATGGACGAATGGTGACAATTTTTACAGGAGTCGAATTTAACTGTCGGCAGCAAAGCAAGGCTTTTATTACGTTATAGATCTCATCTTAAAAGACGACGCCGCCTAGCGAAAGAAGGACTAGTCAACTTCCAAATGGCAGCAAGCATATTCTAACACTTCTGATTTTGTTTCAGAGAAGTGGTGTGAAAGTACTGCTTCACCCCATTATTGAACGATGAATGGATGACCTTTAGTTGCTAGCACTCACGGTTAACACCTGTGTAAATCACGATGGGAAATGGATGATTAACGCGCTACGTACTGGTACCTGTCTCCATTGTAGTTCACCTGCTGCATTGTTTGCTGGTACTCACCTTTACTTGTATTCTCTTAAGGATGCAGTTTGTCAAAGGTTTGCCACAGGTGAAGTGCTTTGCTCTGCAAATATTTTTCCATCTCCCGTTTCCTTTTCCAGGCTTTTGAGGCAAGGCTTTGTAATTCTTTCTGCTGCAAGAGTTTAATCAACCAGTAGGAAATTACCCCAGTTTTTTTAATAATCACGACATTCTTTATTAAGCACAGCAAGGAGTTGAACATTAAGTTATAGTTATTGCTTCTGCAATGATTGTAGTGACTGCATCCCTGCACCAGTTTGGCTTTATTTTCAACAGCAGTGTGGTCACTGAAACATAAAGCAGCCAGTTTCATTGCTGAAGTGTGACTTGTGAGAGAACAGAGCTCTTATTGTCTCTATCACCACATTTGCCATTTACTCAAAGCATGTGCAAGAATTATGTGCTGTTGTTTCTTCACTGTGCTTCATTGTGCTTGGTGAAATTGACCTGACAGTTGAAAGCGAACCTTCTGGGGTCCTGTCCGGTCATGCCATGCGGCACAGGATGGGAGGCCAGAGTAGAGTGAGGAGCAATAATTAAGGGGCTGTGATGAAATATGGGTGGCAGCAGACGTATGTGAATGGGGAACAGTATTATCATAGGGTCAATATAATGCTACGTTATAGTTAGACAGACCACTCCAGGGAGGCATTGCTTAAGACTGGATCTGGGTCACTATAGGGGTCATTGCTTGTGCACTAGTGATGATATTAGTTGGTCTGACGGCCTGTATTTTTAGTAAAGGTATTCCGCCGGCTTCAGAGGTCAGAACTAGTGGCTCGTTGGATACATTGTCGGTGGTGTTCTTATTATCTGGTTGGTCAGAACTGGGTGACCTGGCAGTCTGTTTCACAGGTCAGGCTTACTAGAGGAACAGTATTCTTGGATCAGGTACCTCAGATTCGGCTGACCCCGCTGCTCGGTCTGACCGCACTGCCGCTCTGTCTGACTACGAGATTCGGTATAAAATAACCACGCACTAAAGACAAAGGGCCTGTCTGGTTGGAATCGCTCGTTGTCCGTGGGTTCGTTAAGGTATAGTCAAGTAGATTAAGATCTTGGGAAGACTGCCGCTAGTGATGCATTGGTGAACTCCGCTATTGAACGTAGACGGTAACTGTGTCATTATCTAGATAAAATTATTCATATATTTATTATTATTATTCTGAAATCTCAAACTGAGTAATTGATTATCAACTTTATATATGCGAACTCATTATCAGCGTGATCGTGTATAAGTGAAAGAACTCTTAAAGCTTGTATGTTAGGTCGTCTAAACACGCTGTGCAGATTAAGTTTAATGTTCATTTCTAAAGTCTTTTGATTATTATTAGAGTTATCGTTTACGTGTTAATAAAACAATTTATTTCATTACATTTTATACCTCTCGTGCGAGTTGCTAAGTTCACCCATAATTTCCTGTTGGTAGATACTTCGTACTAGATGATATAATGAAGGGGGGACATAGCTGATAGTGGCTGTCCCAAGCAAAGCGATGAAGGTGAAGAGGATGAATGAACCGAACACTGAACTTTGCATTATATATAGGACTGTGTAGGTCAAATGACATTTTTTAAGGAAACGATGTATTGCATCAATTCCAGTTGATATGGGTATAAAAATTGTAAACAACATTGTGATAGTCAGGCTTAAATTTTGAATGAGCTGTGTTTCGTTCTCAAGAGATTCTGGCATTTGTGGCTTTCATGACTTCAGTCCCAAGTATGGGTAAAGCATGAGTTTCTGCATGGCAACCCCTTGATGAACTACTTAAAGTAATTCGAATGCTTTCAAATATTTTCCCCATGAGTTTCATTGTCAATATGAGCACAACCGGTGTGTCCCAGATGATCTAAAGCAATTGTTGATTTGGCTGCCATTCTAATGTAGATATGTGTTCAGCAAGAATTGTACCCAAAATGTATTTTATTATTCAAGGGATTGTATAGCGTTGATCTCTGTAGGACATGGGACATGTCCCCGTAATATTTGTGCCGAAGAACGTGCATCGTTATTTCTGAAATTTCCATAATTGTTTCTAAATAATATATGTGGCAGAAATAAATGTCACTAACAGCGATATTTGTAAGGCATCAGTTTTGTAGAAAAAGACCTCTAAAATATACAGCTCTCGAATTCTATGTTGTTTACTTTGCCAAGAAGGTAAATTTGCTAAATGAAGTTGAATAAGCCGTGGCTGGCTATGCTGACTGCATTACTGGGCGGTTCGCACTTAATCGTGTGACTATTACTTGTAAGTATGTAAAAATGAAATTGCTGCAATTTAAATAGCCTTAAAAGTAGGTCTATATATTGTCATGAATGTCTGAATCCATGTATGCATATGTGTATAGGCGCCCTTGTAGCAGTATGGCCGTGTCACGGTGCCATCTAAATTGAGTTATTATTATTTTTATTACTATCATGTGTGATTGCATGTATGTTTGTATCTGGAAATATGTGTGACACCATTTAAGATGCGTTATAAGGCTCTTAAATATTGCTAGGGCGTGCTCGAAAGAAAACTGAGTTTGATCTCACATATCTTGCTCTATTCAAAAGGCAATTCTAGAGTTTCGGCTGAGGTCATATGAACTAACATGTTACTGCAAGATAAGTTAGATTTGCATTCTAGACCATTCTAAACGCTCCATTAAACTTCTTTAATTGTTTCAGTTGATATTTCACATTTTGCTTTGCTGTAATGTGACTCATTTCTGACTGCTGCTGATGCATTGTCGGCATTGGCATTCACTCATTCTGACAGAATTAATATCTGATAGAAACGAGATTTCCATATATGAAAAGCACCATCGATTATGGCCGAGAAACTACCGCTATCAATGGATGAATGCGGTTGCCGATTGTTGTGAACTGTGTTTGCGTGTCTATGTGTGTGTGTGTGTGTGTGTGTGTGCGCGTGTGTGTGTGTATGTGTGTGCGTTTTGGTGGGTGGGTCTGTATCGCAATTCTTTCGGTCTTTATTCAGGATAGTAACTTGCCAATGGCTAGGAAACGGACTACTGCACTGCTAGGTGGAAGGTATTTGTAACAGTTTGGATCAGTGTCAGGATTCCTGGTGGGTGAACGTATGCACTTATTAGCATGCCTCATTGATGTCATGTCTTGTTCAGTATGGGGAGAGTTTTTCAGATTGATCAGTACTCAGTGGTAACACTGCTACTGAATGGCCACTGCTGTGACCGGCGCTAGATAAGTTACAGTTTACATTACATCAGCCAACTGTGTGTTGCCACTGTCACCATATTTCAAGTTAGCTTTGTGCATTGAAAGTAAGCAAGCAAGTGAGCAAGTATGTACTATATTGAACCGCTTGCAAACGCACTGTGGGAACATCATATGTGTATATGAACAGTCAAAGAATGTACAATAAAAAAATCATATCAATCAATTTCACAACAGACATCCTCGGAGTAATGAGAGTAAGGAGAAAACAAGCAGTAGGAATTACGATCTCACTATAGGATGGTGTCTTTATCAATGTTTGCTTGATGCATGCACTTATCTGACTGTTGCATTATAGGCTTTGCTCTAGGTGAAAAGTCTTAATATTACCTGACCCAACTAAACAGTTTTGAGTCTGACTTGGACTTTTGGGTCATTATTAATGGTACTTTACTGATTCCGATGTGCATTCGACAGGCCCTGCTCTTCTGAGTGATTTCAACCAACCAAACAAAATGGAGCTGTTTTGATGACTGCAAAACCTGAATCTGGTGGAGCATGTGAAACAATCTGTTGTGACCTAGGTGACCTTTTCATTCTGAGAGTTTATATAGCACCCCTTTAAGAAACCTACTCAGGAGACTTTGAGTGTCATCGAAAACCCAGATGGATTGATCAGACGAAATAATGTAGCTCTAGTGGAAAATCGAGAGTCCTACAACTAACTGTCCCAGTCAGCATTGCCTAGTAGTCAACAAGCGAGTCTGTGAGACTAGAAGTTCATCCCTTGTCGCAGAGTGAAGCACCCAACGCTCTGCATCACTGGGCAATGGAAGAGAGAGATCTTGTAGGTAGGATGGAGCAGAGACAAGTAGCAGCGGTGCTTGACTAGAGCGACAATGTGACAAGAGATTCGCTGGATCACAGGCAGTCAATGCAGCACATGGCGCGTGTGTATACTGGAAAGGGAAGATTTAGGAAGCCACTCGCCCGATTAGCCGATCAATCGAGTGAACACGTATGTGAACAATGAACATGTATGCTGCAAATGCTTCACTTTGATTGTCATCATGCTTCCTCGCCATTCTCGCATCACTGAACAAGAACTGTGAACCTGTCATCAGTCGGTTGGACAATCCTTGAGTTTGATTCTACATTATAGACCAATGATTTTTCAGTTTATTTGAGCATCATTTGCTTGCTGCAGACGAGCTATTTTTTTAACTGCACAATGATTGTTTTTGCAAAGTATACCTGTACGGCATTCTATTGCTGTCTAGATAAATACATGCGTGCAATACATACTTACATACATACATAAACTGATAAACACACGTACATTCATACGCACATGCATGTATACTTGCATACATGAATCCAGGCATGCGTGTACCATTCATATTGTTTATGCATGCATGCAATGTTTCCTCTAAGCTGTGCACGGTCACAGAGCCAGCAAGCACAAGAATTTAGAGTGCAGGGAAAAAATTTTGCAAAAGTAATCATGATTTCTTTTCATGAAACTAACTGTATCAAATTTCCTAGCCAGCTGTGGCCTAACTTACTCCAGAAACATTAGTTCATTGACTGATATGTACCCTAATCTTTAAATATAGGACTTTTCTTAAGTTATCAGAACTAGAGACTTTTAGATATGATCTTTATTTAACTATCATCACATTCAGCTTGAAACTGAGCACAAAAGTATGAACCACTTAAAAATGCTGCAAAAAAGTTTTATGCATGCACTATCTCAAAAACATTTTTCAGAGAACATTGCATGCATGCATATATAAATAAATCACTCTATGCATAAAGCGATGCATATGCATCCTATCGCATTGCTAACTTTCGCTAGTCATATAATGTTTTAAACATCTAGCACTTGTTGACGGTTTCTTTCATTCTTGTCTGGTATCAATCAATCAATCAGTGAGACTTAATATAGCGCCTCTTCGAGAAATCTAGTCGAAGGCGCTCAAGTATGTGTTGTACTGATTCTTACTGCACCCTGTGCAGTGGAGTCTTTCATTCATTGATGGGTTAGAGGTCTGCCGCGATTATTTCTCGATGCTGCTGCTACTGCATGATGCCGTTGCGGAAATCAGTTTTCCGGGCGTTGCGGGCGGCACCGATTTTGTCAGAGGCATAGGGGACCAGCGCAAGGGATATTGGGTAGAATGCGTTAAGCGATCACTGCCAATCAGTAGAGTATGGAAACAATAGGACCCAGCGATGTATCCGTTGCTGGCAGCTATGTTCGTATCCTTCTGGGTAGAAAGTGCGTGTCAAGCTTTCATGCATCAGCTGCCTGCTTAAGCATTTCCTGCTTCTGCTTTGAATCGTTGTTCTCTTGATTCTGTGACAGCCAGCATCCACTGATTATTTACTCAACTTTATGCTTATCGAGCATTTCTTTGATCTTATATTAGTCAATTATTTATCACGAGTTTAAAGGAAGAACTTGAAAGAGCAAGAGTGGTTTTGTGACAAAACACTACTTCGCTTGTCGTATGGTAGATTATCTGTAGGCTGTGATTGAAATCAGTCACATGTGGCTTTTAATATATGGTGAATGTTGTTATATTCATTGAAATATTGCTGATGATGATGAGTTCTCTGCCGAAAACAGGTGTATTGGCTTTATGCCACCCAGAGATGAGATGAGTGAGGTGGTTTCCCATTGCCTTCCTCACAGACAATGATGGGTGAGCAACTTGTCCAAGGTCGTTACGCAGTGACTTGAAGTGGGTTCGAATCTGTGACCCTTCAATTGCAAGGCACAGAACTAGGGCGTAACCGGAAATCGTCTCGGACATTTGCCTCGGCCGAATATTGAACTATTCGGAAGTATTTGTCTCGGCAAATATTACACCAGCAAATAGCTAAAATAACTTTTTTTGATATAATTTTTTTGATAAAATAATATTTTTTGATAAAATAATATTTTTTCATCAAATAATATTTTTTCATCAAATAAATTTATGACTTATAAGTTATTGATTAATTAAACAAGAAGTTAATATTCCATTGAATTTTCTTTAAAATAAAGATGTTAATTTATATATTTTAATTTCTTTTGGTTGCATTCCCCAGGTGGCAACCAAATCAGTAATTTTCCCACTTGAATTAGCTCCACCCACATTCTGGTAATATTAGAGAGTAAACTTCATATTTAACATTTTATGACAAGGTTTTACTTTTTATCACAAATAAAGTTATTAAATAATATATATAATATTATAACCTAGAGTGGGACGATACGCTATGGTTGCTATAGACTCTGCATTGACCATAGATAGTTCTCCGTAGCTGTGCACGTGGCAGGTTCACTACGCTTTTCCTACGGATGGTACTCGCTGGTAGTGGACATGCTTCATGGAAGCAAAATACGCAATTGCGTACCAAAAGAAAGATAAAAGGTCAATTTTTAACGAAATTATGATACATCTTTCAATATGTTTTAAATGAACATCATGTGCGCAACATGCATATTGCATACCAAATTTTCAGGGCCAGCGCCGCCACGACTCGCTGGACAGATTTGCCCCTACTATTCGGTTCGTACCCGGATCCGGCAAATAGTTCATCCAAATACTCGGATTCGGCACTCAGTGGAAATTGTCTACTTGGTTATGCCCTACACAGAACATACCCCTATGCCACAGTCTCTCATTCATTGAGCATTAGATAATGGATTTGCAGTCGTTACAACACAAAGTGAATGTCTGCTAAGCAACTTATGAAGAACCAATGTCATAGTTTAGACTGTCAACGGGTACCCGACCGAAGCTGACTACCCGGGTAATGAAATCGGTTTTCGGGTACCCAAAATTTTGCAAAATGCGCGATTTTACTCTGAACATATGCCAGATATATTCCCTTGGTCATATTGGCTGAATGCCCAGGCAATGGAAATCGGTTCTCGGGTAACGATATTCCGTAAAAAATGCGTGATTCTACCCGAATATATGCCAGAAATATTCCGTTATTCATATTGGCTGACTTCCAGGGCAATGAAATCGATTCTCGGGTGCCCAATATTCCGAAAAAATGCGCAATTTTTTACATTTCCTAACAAAATATCCCCTCGGTCGGGTACCCGACCGCGCGGGTCGACGGGCACCCAGGTCGTGATTTCAACGTTTTTTGACAGCCTTAGTCATAGTTATGGTCAACTCTGTTAAAAGCTTGCTATCGAGAAGACAACTGATTACATTCTGCTTTGTTGTGTTGAATAGACAGAATGTTTGAGAGGGAAGCTGTTACTTTGTTGCATTTATTTCGTTGGTGTGTATTATATGGTGACTTGAGGTGCATGCAGTGTGGGAAGCTGGGAGCATTTGCATGCTCTGAGCAAAGTGCCTTAGATAACTGCTGTATGTCTGATGACAATTGGAGTTGGCATTGGAGTCATGTATGCACTTACCGCGAGAGCCAGCTGCCGATGCCTGTAGCATTTTTGGATTGCTAATATTCTGTCGCAAATTTTCGGATCTCTGGGTCTTTATGGGCATCGACAGAGATTTTGTTATTGTAATTGTAATGATGAAAATTTATATATTTTATTTGTATGTAAATATACCTATGTGTTACATGATTTATAGCATGTGGTGTATGACATGTGGTTTATGGTATAGGGTTTATGGTATCCTTGGGTCGTTTTCTATTGTTTTGGAATCATTGTTATTTCTTCGTGTGAGCTCCATGCAGCGCTCACACGATGAAATAATGAGTGGTGAAACCATAGAACTGCTGTGCTCATCCATATCTCCTGATGAAAGTGTGGATGACTAGATAAAAATAGGAAACCTTTTGCATGAGGAGTCCAAGCCAGACTCATTGGTAATGTCAAAAGCACATATTGGAAAGCATTTATACAATTATTTATGTACAATGCAAACATCGTCAGTGTGTTATGTTTGACTAGTTTGTGTGTATATAACTGCAACGACCTTTTTAGGTTTTGATGTCTTTGTGTTTGTAGGATGCAGTATTGGTTGTCCTCCAGGAAGCTTTGAGTCTGTGCCCTGCAGTAACAATGGTGATAGAGTTTGCTCAGGTCAGTGTCTTTTATTACCTATGGAGACAGATTGGGCTCAGGTCAATGTGCTATTAGTACCTATGGAGACAGATTGTGCTCAGGTCAATGTGCTATTAGTACCCTATGGAGACAGACTGTGCTCAGGTCAATGTGCTATTAGTACCTATGGAGACAGATTGTGCTTAGGTCAGTGTGCTATTAGTACCTATGGAGACAGATTGTGATCAGGTCAGTGTGCTATTAGTACTTATAGAAACAGATTGTGCTCAGATCAAAGTGCTATTAGTATCTATGGAGACAGATTGTGATTAGGTCAGTGTGCTATTAGTACCTATGTAGACAGATTGGGCTTGGGTCAATTTGCTGTTAGTACTATCATCTAGTCGATTCTACACTATATATCAACCCGTTGGTTCTTTCTACGCGATATGTCGTCTTGGTTAATCTTTTCTGATATATATCGTGTCACTTATCTGAATACCTAGCCAATCTATAAGTATAAGGAATTACCTTACAGACAATTAGCTAAGCCACGATATCAGCCAGACGAAGTATCTACCAACAGGAAATTATGGGTGAACTTAGCAACTCGCACGAGAGGTATAAAATGTAACAAAATAAATTGTTTTATTAACACGTAAACGATAACTCTAATAATAATCAAAAGACTTTAGAAATGAACATTAAACTTAATCTGCACAGCGTGTTTAGACAACCTAGCATACAAGCTTTAAGAGTTCTTTCACTTATACACGATCACGCTGATAATGAGTTCGCATATATAAAGTTGATAATCAATTACTCAGTTTGAGATTTCAGAATAATAATAAATATATGAATAATTTTATCTAGATAACGATACAGTTACCGTCTACGTTCAATAGCGGAGTTCACCAATGCATCACTAGCGGCAGTCTTCCCAAGATCTTAATCTACTTGACTATACCTTAACGAACCCACGGACAACGAGCGATTCCAACCAGACAGGCCCTTTGTCTTTAGTGCGTGGTTATTTTATACCGAATCTCGTAGTCAGACAGAGCGGCAGTGCGGTCAGACCGAGCAGCGGGGTCAGCCGGATCCAAGAATACTGTTCCTCTAGTAAGCCTGACCTGTGAAACAGACTGCCAGGTCACCCAGTTCTGACCAACCAGATAATAAGAACACCACCGACAATGTATCCAACGAGCCACTAGTTCTGACCTCTGAAGCCGGCCGAATACCTTTACTAAAAATACAGGCCGTCAGACCAACTAATATCACCACTAGTGCACTAGCAATGATTACCTATAGTGACCCAGATCTAGCCTTAAGCAATGCCTCCCTGGAGTGGTCTGTCTAACTATAAGGTAGCATTGTGACCCTATGATAGTACCTATGGAGATAGATTTAGCTCTGGTCATTGTGCCATTATAACTGTGATCAGGCCTCGTAAGAGCTCAGATGACCATTGTGTCCTATGATAACAATGGCTAAAATATATCCATCAAGGATAAGGAGTAGTAGGGCTATAGAAGTTTTTAAAATCTGCAATTCAGGTACACAGTCTAAATAGGTAATCTTATACTGTCAGGTAGAGTCTCACAGGTAATTACACAGCCATATCATCTGGTATAAGACTAGTAAGTTTTAGCTTGTACAGGTGTAATTGGTAATTAGACTTATAAATCAAGTATAATTGTAATTTGTTATCCTAATGCCTTGTTTTCTGGTTGAAGGTTTATTAAGTATGCCAACTCCTATGCCTTTCAAGCAGTCTGGTTTTAGTAAATCTGCTTTATGCATGCATTATGCATAAAACACTCGGATACAATGCAAACATTCTAATGCATCACTTACTACCACTGTGAATCACTGTGATCATCATGTATTACTCAGAGAGAATTTAATCTGTTAAAAATGTTAGAAAGGTTTACATACTTATCTGACCTACCTTCAAAATGTTATGTCTGCAGTCAGCAACTAGACATTGTTTGTGAGAACAATATGTTTTATGTGAACAGATTAATGCATTAGATCTGTCTGAAGGGCATAAAAACCATGTTCCTGAACTTTTCAGTAGTTGTGAATATTGTGTAAATGATCAGGTACATACATACATGCATACATACATGCATACATACATACATGCATACATTTATACATGCATACATACATACATACATACATACATGCATACATACATACATGCATACATACATGCATACATACATACATACATACATACATACATACATGCATACAAGCATAGATGCATGCCACTCACTGCATGCCCACATTCTGGATACTGCATCTGATGTACTCTTTAGTAATTATTTCTTGCTCTCATTACAGTATCAATGAGTTTGAGTCATAAGATAACTGTGAGCGACCAACTCAACAAGCAGAATTTATCACTCACATATCCATAACCATGAGCAGATGTTGTTTGCATGTGTAGTCGTATGTGCTTATGGTATGTGCAATTGTGATGTGTAAACATACATTCTGAGCTTAGTGGGCATGTGTACGTGCGTGTGTGCAATTATGTACCTGAATGAATCGTGGGTCTCATTCAACTACCTGTTAATTAAGTACTTATCTTGTATAATGTCCCTCAGCAATTTCTTTATTTTAAAAGAATTTGTCCATATGAAGAAAGTCTGAAATTGAATAGGTCTATTAGAATAATATTGGTGCATGATAATTACATAATGCTGTTTCTTTAATCTGATGTTTAATCCTTTAACTAAAAGTATGTACTGAAATGTATGGGAAAACCTCTGCAGCTCGTTATAAAGGGTTAAGCACCTTCGATATCACTTTGTGCTTTAAGCAGTGGCACTGAATAAAGTTAAGTTTTGTATTGTAGAATGTAGTCATTGTGAAGGGTCAACGTTTGAGGTGAGACCATGTAGTGCAACTTCTGATCGCCAGTGCATGCGTAAGTCAAGGATTTGTCTTGTGCTACATTCAATACCTCATCCACATTCACAACCTCAATTAATTCACTCTAGACTAGACTGTGCTGTTATTACACTGTTCTTGAACACAAACTACCACCCAAATTAACATTTGCTTATCCATCCAGAACGCTCTAACACATATTTGGTGCTTGGACTCCTGAAGTCTACGTCGGTACATTTATCCTGTTCTTAGATCTCTTCACTGGCCGAAATTATCCAAATAAATAGAACATCAAATTCTTTCAGAAACTTGCAACTCAATCTATCCACCCAACCAGCTGTTTTGTCTGCTATTCGCAATTCAACCACCTGAATCAACCTACTCACCTTCCTCTGCCATTGTGCTGCCATTCCCTCCAGTCACCTCACTCACCTTCCATAAGAGCTATAGTAGGTAATTGTTTAATAGCTCAAGCATCACCTCTTTGAAGCAAACATCATGGGGGGGGCATAGAGTAGTGGTGAACATACTGGAACATACTGACACTTGAATTCTGAAGTAGAACCAGACTGACCTTACCTGTCTCACTCATTTTGATTCTTATTTAGCACTTCCTGATAGCATAAACTGTGTCTATGACTTGGTTCTTGGATGTTGAAGAATTTAAGAGTTCACACTTTGCTCTCTGATTTGATTCTTTTATAACTGTCGTCCTCATATTATTTCTTTTTTAAGAAAATTGCATGAAATGAGAATGGACTGACAGAATGACTGATTCAGCAGTTGGAAGATTTGGGGATATATTGATTCATGCATTGAATCAATCATTCATATTTTGATTTATAAATGGATTTATTGATTGATGGATTTACTGTGCCTGACAGAGCTTTTTGGTGCAGTGCTTAATAAGGGAGCTTGACTCTTTCTGGCTGGGTTGCTGGTTGGTGACTTTATTGAGTAATTGACTGATTGATATGATTTATTTGATTGATTTTGACAGATGTTGCTCATCCACTGTTGATTACTGGTGGTGTCTCCACTACCGCCTTCCTCAAGGGTAAGTCCCATGGCGCCCATGGCTCTTACCCACAACAAAATAGACAGCAAAAGGAATTTAACATTTGGAAGATCTATAGAATGCTCTTCAAATAGTTATCATAATTTTATGATAAAATCCAAATTTAGACATATTTATTGTAAAAATCGATTATATTTAGCGTGTTTGTTTTGAATTTCAAAGTCAATAAATTGATGTTTCAAAGATGAACATAAAAAGAATAAATTTTTAGGAGAAAGTATTGTTTTATTGTATGCCAACTGTTTGGCATCATTTAATAGCTTTAAAACAGGTCCATTTTGAAATTTTTTGATAGTTGACCTTTTTACTGTCTGTTTTGATCCTATAGATTGTTTTCACTCACATAAAATGGCTATGTGAAAAGGTGAATATTTGTGGGTGTGTGCTCTGGGCTGTCATGGAACATTTGTTCTAGTCATGTCTTGGTACTTTCTTAAGTTATTTAGAATCTGAAAGCTTGCATTAGTACCTTTCTCAACTATAGTTAGTAGAATCAGACGATCCATGAAAAAACTGCAACTTGTTACATGTTCGTGGACCATTTTAATTTGCTAAACTTAAAAGAGCAATAACTAAGTACAATGAGAGCTAAATTTATGTGCCTTTATGCCCAAATCTGCTTATTCTAATAAAGAAAACCTCTTTAATTTAGGCTTTGAGTAATTTAATATTTTGCTCAGTTTTATTGTAGACATGAGTAATTCCATTTTATCTTCCATTCCAGCAATAAATATGTGTAGTGTAATGTACTAGTTAATTTTTCGAGTTATTTGTGAAAGTGTCTTTAATGTTGCTACCCATCGAGGATTTCAGACGAGAATGTTGTTAGAGAAACTTTACACCCACTCATCTCACTGCTTAAACTGGAATATCGTCTAAGATTTAACCACGAAATAAAAATACCAGCAACAGTTTGTTTACTTTGAATGGATCTACTTTTTCAAAAAACATCTTCACTGTTAGTTAGTTTCAAATGCTGACTGGGCCAAATGCTTGCATCTTCTGTAAAGATGCTGCAACAACTGAGGTGGATGAGATGTTCAAATTGTCTGCTCCATTGTCTGCTGTATACTGTCTGAAGAATTATGGTTATGTGAATGTAGATGTGAATATGCAAACTTTCATGGTTGCTGCACAGCTGCCTGTGAGCCACATTCGGGAGACCATCTTAATCACTGCCAGTGCAATGTAAATCAAGTCCACTCTAGCTAGGTTATTTGGTCAGTTGTGGTGCCAGGCCAGCATCTGAGGGGTCATGCTAGGGAGACAGCATGGTACTACTACGGTGTATATTGTTGATGTTGGCGATCATGGTACTGGAGTAGAAGCAGGCTAGTTTGGTTTTCAGTCTCGAGTGAACTGTTGCAAGAGGCAGCAGAGCAAGTGGAGAAGAGTTCTTCATTTTAAAATGATTGATTAGTTGTGGCCTACTAGGATAAGATCACTTTAAGAGTCTCCAGAACGGTTTACATTTGATGAAGACAATTGAACTTTAATGATACTCTGATCCAGATCATCTACTGTGCAGGCACCCTCCAAAGTCTTGTTTTAAATGAAGGTGTAGTAAGTTTTTGGGATGTCATTATTCTCTTTGGGGTTCTTTGCCCAATTTCTTTCAGCAGAGCTGCACCAGAAGAGACCAGAACTGAGAAAGCGTAAAAGCAAGTCTCACATATTCATTCGTTCATCTCTGGTGAAGATGCCCTGCTCCTCCGCCAATAGCCAAGTGTCTCGATAACTTGCGAAATTGTGATGATAACTCCATGCCATTTTTAAAAGCGTTGGAGTTATCGGATTTAAGTGGACCTTATTTGTCTATGTAAAGTTGTGTTTTGTGTTGTTGAGCTTTTTAACATTCGATGTTTTGTAAAAAATTGCTATGGGGAAACAAACTGATTGATTAATTTGTTTCAATTTTCTTGGATTGTCATTTAACACTATGATAATTTGTAGGTTTATTGTCTGTTGGTTTCAGTGTTGTGTTTTACACTTTGTTTGAAAGTTATGTAGTTTTAATTTTTATTTTCAACTGTGATCATTTTTATTTTTTATTCTTTAATACTTTGTTCTATAAATGTATTTTTGTTTTTTAAGCTTATTGTCATAATTTCTGTTAATTTATATGCATTTGTCAGCGTGGCAATTCTTGCATTAATGGCCTTTGTGATGTAATTTTTATTTTTTATTTGACCTAGTAATGTTTGTTGCGATTCTGAATTAGGTTAAATGACTTCTGTGTTATTCGATTTGTTTATTTTTATGTATGTTGCATAATCACAGACTTTCTAATTTAGCAATTTGTCCTTATTTGTTCAGTTTATGTGGGAAAAAGTTTGTGTTTGGATGTTTCTAAATCTGAGCGTATCTCTGTTGTGCCTTTTCAGTGAAATGATAAGGTTGATATTGATTTTTAAACTAATATTATCTGTGAATAACAGCAAAGTTTTACATTATGAGTTATTCTTTCAGTTTTGTCAATATTTATTTTAGTTGCAGAAACACTTTTTGGTTATGGGCAACCTAGTTGTGTAAGCTGACTCGCTTAACGACGATGACAGTTATGAGAAATGTGATGATAATGATGATGATAGTTGTGATGGATGATAAAGATGATCATGATCATTATGTTTGATGGTGTGACAATGGTTGTCCACCCTCCCTCTGATGAATGATCTTTTCATTCTTTAAAAGTGTGCAGCATTAAGAAAACAATAGAGTGGATTTACTTGTTATGGAAATCAGAAACTCAGCCTTGAACTGGATATTGTATTGGAAATGAATGGGTGTTGCTGTGAGGAAGCTCTGAAAAGAGGAAGTGAAACTGAGGAGGGTGACGAGGAAGCGAAAATAAGGACGAGGACAATTGTAATGATACTTTTAGTGAATTAAGGATTGAGACAGCCTAAAATGGATAGCTAACATCACAGAAGAATCATTTGCTCAGAAGTCATAATTAAAGACAAGGTTAGCCCACAATGAAGGGCTAACAGGATGGAGGAATAATTATTCGATTATTATTATTTTTTATTATTTATATTGTTGTTGCTTGTGTTGTTGTTGTTGTCAGTGTCTGTTACACGTATGAGAATCATTATGTAGAACTGCAAAAGCAAAAGACAAGCTATGAACTGGTCCAAATGCTACATTTTGGAGTCTCTTCTGATGCAGAATATCTATGGAGTGCAGTGTGTACTTGGGAACCAATCTGGGGCTTGTGGACATTGATTGAGATCCGTGGATTAAGTGAGACAACTAGGAGGTCAAATTTTTTATTTATCAGATGTGATAGATGCACCAGAAAGGGGCATATTAGCCATCCTGAGCCTGAGTAATTAGATAATCATTATCTATGGATTATAAAATCTGATAACTTCTCTGGCTCTGTTCGAAGTGCCTCTGACGATGGTGCCACAGGCAGCATGATATGGATCTCTTGTCACAGTTGCAACTGCAGTTAGCATAAAGCGCATGGTATCAATCGATGATTGCTTCAATTTGCTGTCATTTGGAATTTTAAGACCAGTCATAAGTGGCAATGCTGGTTTCATTACCTTGGGCTCAAATTAGGGGTCAGCTGGGCAGAGTTTTTCCACCGAGAACCAAGTCCAAGTATTTGATGTACTATTTGCAGAATTTGAATCCAATTACCATTTGTTCCATATGCAATCCTCCACACTTTCATGTAATAAGAAGTTATCTAAATTTAAAAAAAAATTTACTTGTAATAATTTACTAGTATAGTTTTCTTTTTTTCAAATAAATAATCAATTAAATGGACCTGACTTCCATTTTGAAAATTTAAATTGTGATTCTAGGATGAATTTTAAATGAAAAAAGTTTAACAATCAGTGAATTGTCATTTTTTTAAGAAATTTGCAACTATTTTAACTTTTGTGTTTAATATTTGCCAAGGTGAGTAGTATCCAAGTGGTGTGAAAAATTTGATATTCGGACGAGGTGAATGTCCGAGGCGATTTCCGGCTGACCTCTAGTTCTAATAATTTTTCACAGGAAGTCAATTGTGCATAGTGATCATCTTTATAACATCACTACCGTAGATTATAATCCTATATTCAGGGCTCAAAATGGAACAGACCGGAACGCCATTCCGGTTCGTAATATGCAAAAGTATTATCGTTCCGTTTCGTCAAATATGCTGGAACGCATCAGAACGTCATTAATTTTCATCGTGTGAAAATTAAAATGTCATTTCGTGGCGAGTCTGTTGCTCAGCTTGTTCCAAGTGAAAATTATTAAAAATTCTGATTGCAGAGTCCACTTTCTGTCATGAATTGCAATACTAATCTTGAAAAATAACCATAAAGGGGCATTGTATAACGAGGAGGCAAACAACGGAACAGCCCCATGGCTCTTCCCTATTCGAGTACTTTATTGTTGTTTATTTGCGTTTGACCGTTTTGACATCATATTTATTACCTGACGACGTCATGTCTAAAAATAAATATAGTCGATAAGGATGATTGTGTTGTGTTCTCATCTTCAAGACTCAGAGAAACATAATCAGATTCAGAAATAAAATATATCTGGCAATTAACCACCATGAATTTAACGAATTGATTGAAAAACGGCCAATTTTAAATGATAACACTGATAATCCGGATGTACCTTCAAAAATTAGAGTTAAACGTTCAAGTATGGGCGAAAGTGGATGGCAAGTGCTCAACTCAAGTGCACCATGTTATTAGTGAGTTGGTGAAGAACTTCTATGAGATCAAGGTGAATATGTTCTAGAAAAATCTTTAATTGTCATTGATGTCATCAAAATGATAAAGAAGATGATTTGCCCGCCTGTTGGAACAAAGATCAACGCGACAATTGTTAGCAATACAGTGACTGGCTGATTGTAAAAAATGCTTTGGGTTGCTCAGAAAGCAAATCGAACAATTTCGGAATATTTAGGGAAAACAGTCTAAGAATTTCTAAGATCTATACCATGGCACGAGTGTTCTGTAGGCTATTACCTAACTGTAACACTAAAGAAACTCGACAGTCTAGTGATACTTTTCTGAAAGCACTTGAAATTGCAGAACAAAGTGGTAATCAATATCAACACCAAAATTAAGTTGAGTGTCAGACTGCCTACAACATTGATAAACCAAACTAACTAATGCCTTAATTAAATAATTTTATTATAGTGATTAATTCATGTTTTTCGTAGAACCTTAAAATTGTCCTGTGAACGATCCAATCTATTTAGGCCTACTAGTGTTCGGTTTCGTCAAATTTTCCATTTCGAGCACTGCCTATATTGTACTAATATAATTTGTCATTTGGTTGTTGAGATTAGCTAGAAATGAATATGTTTTACTATTGCTGCTATATTATTGGGTGTTACGATCAATGATCTTTATGTGTAATTGTTTATTTGTAGTTGTATTGTGTAATACTGTCACGGGACAGTTGCTCTATTGTCTGTTTGTATAGAAATGAAGGTTGACGCTTCACCGAACATCTTTCTCGAGGATCTACACAGCATCCGTAACCTTGAGACGACCTACTACGTGACAGATATGACACAGGCCTCAGACTTCATCTGGGACCGTGAGTCTGGTCTGAGGGTCAACATAGGAATCCTCAACATCCACCTGCTTCCAAAGTACGAGGATGTCGTGCAAGAAAGTGATAATAAGTACATGCTCAACTACCCAAACAACAGCGAAGACAAACTTAAGTTTCAAAACATTGTCAGGAATTACTGCAGGTAATTGGAATTCAGTTGTAGGCTCTTCTAGACTGGTCATATTGTAGACACTGGAGTTATTCACATCAGTGCCTGGATAAGGCAGAGAATTATGCAGTTTACCTGTATTGGGGACATGGAATGAGGCTTCTTCACAGGTGCAATGAGTAGCTGTAGCTGAAGAGTGGAATTGAGGTAAAGTAGTCAGTTGTCAGAGATGTGCTACTGAAGCAATAAATCTTTATGGGGAGAACCACAAACTGTTCTTTCATGCTTACATTATCATCATCAGCAGCAGCAGCTCCTGACTGCAGCCATTTGTTGGTAATGGCTAATGAATGATCTGCATTGTCCTTGGCCATTAGTCAAGTCCTTTGCTTCTTTTTGTGTTTTCCCAGTGATGTTATGTTCTCATTTATATTGTCTGTTCAGCATAGTCTGGATCTGCCTTTGTTTCTTTTTCCTTTGAATCCTATATGCTGTGCATTGTGCAGATTTGGTCAGCTTACATTTTCTGTGCATGTCCAAACCGCTGGAGACTTCGGCTAATGACTTTATCCAACTGAGCTGTTTGTATCGGCAGACATAATAATTGTTGTATGTCTTCATTTCAATTCAGTTGTCTTGAAATCCCTGCAATGTCCTGTAGCCAACTCATTTCTGCTGTAAGAATTATCTGATCATCTTGATTCCACATTACCCAACATTCTGATCTATGGTTGTATACCATTATCTTGTACATTTTTATCTTAACTCTTTTTGATTAGTCTCTGCTTCTCCGTATACTTACGGATAGGCCTACTTGTGAAGGATGTCCAATTCCTCTTTGCCTTCGCTGCAGTCTGTGTTTATTAGTCCTCTTTGATGGAAGATTTTTTCTACTTGCTCAATAGCTACTTCTTGGATGTTGATAGTTAATGGTGTCGTTTTGGTCTTTTCAATAACCGTTGTTTTGGTTTTATCTGCTTTGTTCATTGGGCCAATTTATTGGTTTTCCTCACATTGATCATTGGGTTAATTTATTGATTTCTCTGTAGTGATCATTGGGTCAATTTATTGTTTTCTCCGCATTGATCATTGGGTAAATTTATTGTTTTCTCCGCATTGATCATTGGGGGAATTTATTGGTTTGGTCAGTCTGTCTCGTAATGTTTGGCGATTCTGTCCGCCTATAGTGAGTTGCAATCTAGCAATTAGAGTACACTATTAGGACCATACCACTCAGCATGGCCGTTGGCATATCTCTCCTTGGATCTTTATCTGTGACCTTACATGCATAGATTGTTTTTTGACCACCTGTGAATTTTCAGCTGGCTTTCATGATTTAGCTCCTTTTGGTAAATCAGAAGAAGTCTTAAGAGTAGAATTGCAATTGCAAACTTTTCAGCAAATGCCACATACTTTTTAGAGTGATTGTTATTGTCAGTGTTTTTCTGCAGTCACTGAAGTGGAATTAACATCTGATTTTATTCTTTCCTGCCAGGAAAGTTGTTCAGTTGAATTCTTGTCTCTATAACTTCTTGTTGATAAAATTAACAAGTCCATCATCTTGATTTTCAGTGTGTGTATAATACGGGTTATTCAGGGCTAGCGGGATATGTCCATTTTGGATTACTCATTCTTGGGATCCACCACCATTGTTCATTTTACTTGTCTGTATAATTGTGTTATTATAGTGGTTGTGGTTGATGTCTAAAATAGACAATTTTTTTTGACATAATTCATGGTTATTTTTTTTTAAATTTGCTGTGTTGAAAAAGGCAGTTATTCTGATTCTGTCCCCTTGACATGCCCTAGTCTTTAATATCTACTGGATACACCTGCTCAGTTATGCGATGAGTGCAGCTTCTTTTATAAGTTTTACTTAGAAGTCCTCTAAAGACGATTGATTGTCTTGTAGGAATCCTATTCCTGACTACTACAGCATCACTCTGGAGATTTCCAGAGATAGGACAACAGCAGCGGACCAGGTCGTCTGCGACTCCAAGGATCCAAGGAAGCCGCCGTGTCCACCGTGGTACAAGGACGGAGATACATTCCTGCATCGAACGCTCAACGATGCCTGCCAGAAGATGGTTGGTACTACCTGCTATCTATTTAGCCTTCACATTTTATTCCAGTTTCATAAATGCACTTTTGGTCATTTTCATTTTGATTAGTAATAGAATTATTATTTATACGTTAATAACTGTGACCCAAGAAATTATAATTGAAGTTAAATTTTTTGGATATTATTTTTATATATTGATACTGTTATTATGATTGATTACTGACTGTTATTGCTTTTGTGAATGTTGCTATTATTGCCATTTTCATTTAATACTGTCTTAAATATTTAGCCGAGTTGGTTCTTCAAAACGTCCTTTTGCATTTATTCGGTTTTCCGCCGAAAATCTCTTTTTTATGTTATTCTGAAATATAAATTATAAATTATTTTTCATTTAATGAATGAAATGTCATAAATGATGATGAATTCTGAAGCATTTGAGGCAGATTTCTTTTTTGTCACAATCATAAATCCTGAGAATTTCCTTCTAAACTGCTGCTAAATTTTAAGCACAGTGCACAATGCTATTCATGAACACTGTGTCAGGTCTGAGGAATTGTGCTTGGATACCATATAAAGAGCAATGTTCACTTAACCCAAAGACTATAGCAAGAATGGGATACGTATAGTGAGACGGAGCTGCTTTGGTTGAATGTGTTTAGGTTGAGAGATTGAAGCTGGTGGAATAGGTGGATCAGCATAACAGTCTTGAAAACATGAGTTTCTGGTTTTTTATATTGGATTTGCCATTCAGTATAAGACTCTGATATATGGAGTAACTTTCTCATATTTTCACCAGTGTATTGAATTATCCTTACACCAGTCCAAATGCAGAGCTGATGGGATATTATATCCTGATAAATTGCCAACATAGAGGGAACTTTTATGCATGGTTAATTGTACAGATTACCTTCTTCTGTTAATGACTTTTGACCACTTTTTAAAATGTTTTTTTATGTTTACTGGTTTGGTGTCTTTGTGACAGAACAAGTATGACAAACTTACCTATATTAAATAATTAGTGTGAAATCAACGTCTGTAATTAGATCACATTTTTGTCCCTTTCTTTGCTTGATGCATTATCTGAGACCTATGCAGAGGTTATGTGTGACTGCAGTATTAACACTACGCTTTCAGGTTTTTAATTAAAGAAATTTATGTGTATGGCTAGAAGAGAGAAATTGATGCAGAAGTTGACATCATTAACTTTTTAGTAGTAATAGTAGCGGTAGTAGTTTTAGTGAGAGCAGCAGCAGTAGTATCCAAACAATAATAAGGCATTCATAGTCGTAATTGTAGTGACAGCAGTGGTTGGACAGCAGGACAACCCAGGCAGCATGTATTATAGTCTTATATATATTAAAGACAAAGACAACTACAGGTTGGCAGGACTGAGCCTTTTCAAGTTCTTTAGTTAGATATTCTGTAATTTAACCCAGTGGAAGAAGAATTTTTCAGTTTCTCCCTGATGCCATCAAAATTAATATTAAGCGAGAACATAGTCCTTGAATTGAGGATGTTTCAGCATTTCAACTGCCTTCCATCTCAAACTGTGAATTGATTGTGAATTGTGCAAATGGTGAAAACACTGGACAGTTGAAATTGCTCTTGTGCCTGGGTCCATATTGCCACTAGGTTTCTAGTTAATCTTAAGAGGTGACGACATCTTAAAATTATGCTTAAAAAGTAAAAACTCTTGTTGGCCAACTTCATCAATGATTCATGCACAAGATTTTGACTTAAAGTACGTGGATTGGCTTTGATACTAAGACAGCTTAACTCAGTCACTGATGTATGTATGATGAGAATAAAGGTTTTTGTGTGGGTGTGTGCGGCTGTGTGTGTGTTTTGTGTGGGTGTGTGTAGGTGTTTTTGTTAGATATCTTTGGCTTCAAAGGACATTGGTATCAATGAAAACCATTTGGTACAGTTCTTTTGAACTGCGCATGTGTACTACCTGTGTGTTTGTGTTTCGGTGAATGTTTGGGTGTGTAAGTAAGGAGGTGAGCTTGGATTGTCAAAGGACATGGTATTTATTCAGATTCCGCTGCTGCATTCTTGTACCTAAGTCAGATGAAGGTAATTTCATAGTGAAGCCAATCCACTCAAACATTGTCCATCCCATTGGTGTCGTTGTAGGTCCACTTGTGGACCTAGGATTAAGTGGATGTGATTCTGTAAGATTTCAGCTGCTTTTGAAGTGGCCCTTAATAAGATTCCTATGACTTACCATTATTGACCTTCCTGTGTCACAGGGCCTAGGCCAAACCTGTAGCTGGCTTCCAATCTAAGCACAAATCTCTTACCTGAAAATCTGAGAAATGGTTGTTGTATTTTTCCAGTTACGTCTATTCCACTGGGACTTCCTCTTGTTATATGTACCAATATGTATGCATGCACGTGTGCATGTGTATATGCTTGTCTGGTTGTTTTAGTATGTGTGAATTTATGTATATTAATATATGTGTGTGAGGCAAAGGTATATGTATATATTAAAATGTATATATTATATGTATGTCTGGTTATTTATAGGTTTTGAGCTAATTTTCTTGAAAAGGTTTCTTGGAGCAGTTTCATTGGCAGGCTTTCCATTGCAACTTCTTGTAAAGACCGCTAGCAGCTTGATCCCACTGGAGTTGTGTTCAAGGTGATCGAGGGGCTATAATTCACCTATTATATTGCAGTACACGGTGTTATTGAGATCTTTTCCACGAAAACTCAAGATTAATCAGCTCTAATAAAGCTTTAAGAAGGCTGGCTGCTAATCAAGTTCGGCATGTGGCAATGGCTAGGTTGGATTAAGTGGCCAGTTTCATTCCAATTTGGTCATCGGTGGTCGCTGCTGAGACAAGAGATGTCGCTTCATTTGTTTAGGGTTTCATTTAGGTGTAGGTAAGTGGAGGCGGGTTTTAAGTGGAGGAGTGTTTTACTGGAGAGGGAAACTAACAATTAGCCTGGAAGGACTGAACGACGTCGGTGGCATTCAAAAAGAAAAATCGAAATGATGTCGAGCAAAGATGAATATCAAGTCTGTCTGTTTCTCAATGATGTTAGGGTAGTCCAAGGACTTAATTCTAACCATAACCACAGCTTTTTATTGTTTCACCATTATTATACAAATGTTGGTAACAAATTCTCTGTGAACAATGTATATATAGATCATTATTCATTTAGTTATAAACTAATAGCATCAGAGTGAGAATTAAATTTTTCATAAATACCTCAAATATCTGATGTTACACAGAGTAATAAATAAAACAATAATGGAAAACCCTTAAGGGACCGAGAGCCCCCTAGCAGGGTCACCCAATTGCGGAGATGAAATTAAGTTATGTTTGGTTCAGAATGCTTTTGCAACAGGGTGAGGGGTTGCACGATTCATTATTGGTTCGGAGCAAGGTCATCTTTCGTTGTCATAGAATTCCTCATTTATTTGGCATATTTTTATTTGGCATATTTCCATGGTGTAGAAGGCGATAATTAGAAGAAATAGGTCAAGGCGAAAATGATATCTGGGTCGGGTTCCCTACAAGGCAGTCAGGGTCAGAATAAGGTTTGGGTCAGTTCACAGGGTGGTCAAAGTGACTGAAGACGTTAAGTTTTGTCAGTTGTTGTGCACCACTAAATTGTTTAATTTTCATTTATCTGCCGACTACTTCTTCTGCGACTGCTTTCACAGGCCAAGGTAGGGTTGTTAGCCGGATTAATTACCAGTTGGGGATTTTCCTAGTGCTATGTTGTCTCTGCATGGTTTTTATCTTCAGTCGAACAATCACACGGCATGTTGTTGCATGGCAAACGGAGTCTCTGAGGTGCATCTTGAGCATTTGAACGTTTGATGTCTCTATCTCTGTCTCTGTCTGTCTGTCTCTCTCTTCCATAGGCTCTGTCTGTGTCTGTTTTGATTGAACAACTGTGTTGCATCTTTTAAATAAATACAATAGACATGCAATTTCACTTATGACTATATCACAGCCAAAGGATGTGTGTGGGAACAATTTATATTTGAATTCTGATATCCAAATACAGTTAAACATAATATATGTGATCTTATTTATACAAATATATCAAATTTGTTAAACTTAATATGTGTATGTACAAAAGCTTGCGTATAAGTTGCATTTTGAAAAGAAACATTGATTAGTAGTTTCGTGCATTTATCTCACTGTTAACCCTTTGCATGCTGGCTCTGTTCTGTCAGCTTAAATTTATTGAAATCATGTGTGGCTGATATCATTGCTTGGTTTATTTTCTGTATAAAACACTTTTTCTGTTTTCATTTGAGTCTTGTCTATTGCATGCTTTCTAAACTTTGAATGTTCATAGTCCATAGAGTGTTTGAACTGTTTAATAAAGTTGATGATGTTATGCTTAATTTTTCTGTTTTGTTATTCTATCTCATCTATTCATGCAGTTTGATCAAATGTCTTGCTTAACCTGATGCAAATTCCCGCCCAGTCCTTCCATTATGGCTTTCATATGTGGTTCGTTGACAATGCTACCTCTATAGTAAACTGCTTATGGAGATGAAACAAGAAGGTCTTCAGGGAAGATTGAAGCAAGCTTTCCAAGGACATCAGACGTTGCCCTTATGGGCTCAATGCGGGTTCCACATGGGCTTCATATGACCATGCTGACAGGACTCAGTATCTTCAACCACTTTTAATCAACTAACCGTGTACAGATTCGTCCCAGACTCGTCCCGCATCACTTTCGGCCAAACATCCCGGCACTCTTTTCGCTCTGCATCTCTTCCAATCAACTGAGGATTGTTTTCTGTTCAGCTTTTACGGCGGCTGACGTTAAATCAGGTCGACGCTGTTTAATCGTATGCTCCTAACTCTTGCCCACATTTAATCAGTTGATGCCTTTGCGCTGTCTACCTAATCTCCAGTGTGTCATTTCATCTTGCAGAAGAATAATGCAATGTTGAGATATGCGTTGCTGCTTCTGTCTGAGATCTATCGGAAAAGATCTCACAGTTTTAAATGCATGTTTGCATTCTGAGCTGAATTGCATGACTTTGGCATGAACTGTTAGTTCTATGACTTGCATGCATTATGAACTCATAACCGGTGCACCGTGATGCATTAATTCATACATCTGTTTACCAAGACTTTCTCTTCATTTCGTTACCGATTTCTAACCTATCCCCACTGGTGATTAGCTGATCGGGAACATTCGAAATTCTCTCAGGCTTTCGTGGGATGCTATATACATTTTTTAATTAGTTCACAAAATTCTGTCTTTCGTAAGCGTGTTTTTGGCCCTAAACTACTTTTATTATTCATGTTCAGCATTGTTTGTTTTCAGAATGGCTTCCAAAAGAAACATCACAACAGACCTATAATATATGTATTGTATAAGTATCTATTATAAATACAGATGTTGCACTTGTTGGTTTATAATTATATGTGCTATATATATATATAAATATATATACTTAATTATACTTATATACATATGGTAATATTCACATAAGAGTTTTATCTGAGACATCTTCCAAATTTATGGAAGAGTTGTCAGAAATGCATTATAGCCAACAGAATCTGATGCATATTCGTTGTATTAACTGCTATTCTAGATTTGACAGGAAAGACAGATGGAAGAAGCTGGGGAGTGGACGAGTAGAGCAATATGCTGTAGTAGGCAGAGAACCTACAACCGAAGATCAGTTCATTTCTCATGAAATTAAACAACAGATCAGATCTTGTTTTATGTCGTCTGAATCGTCCTGAATGATATGCTTCAAGTTCCGTATGTAACTATAGAAGAAGAAGAAGAAGAAAGAAGAGAAGAGCAGTCCCTTAATCTGGCAGTGAGGCAGCCATGGGTATGAAGTGTTGGCGACTTCATTTTCTTAGCCTCAGCATATGACGGCTGGTGACTCATCATGGCTGAGTTACTATAAGCTGTGTACAATTACGTGTACGGATATGAAAGAGCACTGTCGTCCGTCACATTCTCTTAAAGGCCTGATGAAGGCAGACAGGCTTCCCCAATTCACCCTTGCCCATTCTTCAGAAGGGTGGGCATTCTCCATTCATAGTTGTCTTCCAGTACATTCATTTAGGCTGGGTGAAGGGGTTTTATAGCTGATCCCCAGTGACTTTTATGGCAGAACCTCATGGGAGAATTGCTTGGATAAATATTTAAATCTTTATTACATTTGTTGCTGCTGGTGTTATTATTAATAATGTACTGGTACGCTTTGAATTGTATTTTCAGCCAGATCATGGCATTATTCACAACCGAATATAGAACCAGAATATAAAGAACTAGAATATAAAACTATTGCAAACGAACTCAAAAGTGCTCAGAGAAGTTGAGTGATTTTGATGGCAGAAATGATGATGATGACGGTCATAATGATAATGATGATCAAGATGCCGACTACAACATTGATATTTGTGGTAGTGGCCACGGCGACGGCGATGATGACTATGATGGTGACATGATAATGATGATGTCAATGATAAGCGTGATATTGATGGTGGTTTGATAGTTTCTTGAGGATGGAATTTTAATTAGCCAACTTATTTCTGTTCATTGCGTGTATCCCTCATGGCATTAGATTTACTCTGTACTCAATCAACCAACGCTTTTACTCTGGCTGCGCCTAACTCCAGGACAATGTTGAGTTCTTTTCTAATTTGCTGTCCAGTTGCGTCCTGTGTGGCACAGTGGCTGATCGGTTATAGCGATCAGCCTGTAACGCTCAGTGTTCGCTGAATGAGCGGGTTCGACCCTCATCCAAAGAGTTACTGTGTAGGGACCATGAGCAAATCCTTTGCACACAATTGCTCTGCAGTACAATTGCAATTGTGCTGTCGAGGCATGTGCACTTGGAAGAAGGGCGATATCAAATTTCAGTTGCATTGTTTTGTCTTTGATTCGTTTAATGCCATTCAGGTTCAGGCTCGATTTTGAGGATGTTGATGAATGATGACTATTTAATCATTTGGCACCACCACAGTGAGTATGATGAGTAGGAATTGGAGCAAAATGGCAGTCAAAAGAGAGGATTGAGTCATTTATCAAGGTTCAAGTCATTTGACTGAAGATAAATAGTGCTCTTGGTCTGTCCAGAATTCGTGTCTGAAGACTTTTTTCCTCATCAGCTCTTAACAATGTATCCTGCTTTCAGGGATGCAACTAGGGGTGCTGGTAGGTGCTTGAGCACCGTCTGGATGAAAAAGCTGACCCACACAATTTCGATGAGTTTTTCTTTTTTGGAGGGTGGGTGCACTGGGTGGGCATACCTACCTTCAGTATGCTGCTTGACACCTTTAACATTTGCAATATGAGCACTCCCAGGTAAATTTACTGGTTGCACCCCGCCCACTTCTGTCTTTGCCTTTGCAGAAATATTATTGACACCCATGTCACTGATGTTTGAGGAATGTTTTTTAAACAATACATGTTAACACCTTTATGATGAGTGCATACTGAATGTGATTGGAAACCAATGCAGCTCATTTTAACCCTTTAACTACCAGCGTTATTAATTATGCCTTACGTTTTACTATGCACTGGTCGTTAAAGGGTTGATGTTAAAATCATACTTTCTGATTATATACAATATAGCCTGTAAAATTATCTTTTCATATAACATCTGCCAGTGGATATTGACAGTTTATTATGCATGAGATAAACCATTTGATATATGTGACCTTGTGCTATACTGTGGTACTCCAATGCAGTGCTGTCCATACTTTTTTCGACACCGTGGGCCACCAAAGAAAGTATACTTGAAGCCGAGGGCTGCACCAATAAACTGAAAGCAATGACTAAATTTATTGAAAATTGTTACAATTATGTTAATTTTATTATAGAATAATCGTAATGAATGTGTCGTAGGAACTAGATTTTGTGATCTCATTGTCAAATGATAAGTCAAGTTATAAACGAATAGCTATGCAAATAGGCCAGTCACTTTCTCTTCTTCATTTTCACTCAAATTTTGCAAGCTATGGCGGGCCACTGAAGTGCATAAGTATGGAAAATATCCGAAGTGCTTTCCAAATAATTCAACACCTTTGTTGGTATATGAGTGAAATGTATTATAATTATTAATAAAACTTGTAACGCGCACAAGGTCACATTGAAGTGTGAACTAGAGTCGTGCCAGGAGAAGATTCACTTGGATTTCAAAATCCTTGGAAGCTAAGGAGAAATTGTGAGTTTGAGTCGCTTTTTGACTGTAGGAAGTCAATTTTAGCTATGAAGAGAGAGTGACAGTTGATTTCATTCCTTAAGAGAAGAGGCATGGAATCAACATGGAATGTACAAGTATATGAAGCGACTGTCGATTGATCCTTTGAGCTATAATGCATTAAGATTGCATTTTTGTAAGGTCTCTTTTTTATGGAATTGTGCACATGAGTCCCTGAATCTGGTGATGCTATGCTATGTTGAGATTATGATTACGATGCACGAGAGAAGCTGGTTCAACTTGTAAGCAGCTGAATTATTCTTTCACTTTAGCCCATTTCATCCTATTGCATAAGTTTGTCTCATGCTCTGTATGATTATCGGCTCATTATGATGTAATGCATCTGGATGCAGTGGTGTTGGGGTGTGCTCTTTTCCTTGTAACCGACTCTATTTGAAGCCACTGGGTACCAACCATGGACAAGGGCTCACCCATAATTGTTTGCGAGGAAGGCAACGAGAAAGCACCTCACTCATCTAATCCCCGGTGGTGTATTAGCCAATGGACCTGCTGGCTTTGGGCAGAGAACTCATCATCATTATCATCATTGTCATATTAATCAGATTTCTTACATTAAGATAAAGAAACTGATGATGCAGAGGGCTTGCTGCAGACAGTCGATTTAGCACTTCGGTCGCATTCTTGAACTTTTGGTCCTGTCCTCTCTACTGCTGCAGATCCTGTCACGTGGTCGCAGTCATGGACATTCTGGACATCGGTTGGTCCCGTGACCCCATCGCTTGGTCGTGAAGCCATTGTTTTCCGACCTCATCCATCATACTTTCTGAAGGTTGCCTTCTCGTCTCTCGAACTAAAATTACTAAAATTACTGGGCGAGGATTTCTCACTTTCATCTTCCTCAATCATCTTCATCTGGCCTGAGAATAGTGTCTGTGATCTTGGTGCTCTGCAGTTAGATAGCCTAACATATAGTCCAGTGATTCTCAATCGGTGCGCCGCGGCACACTTTTGTGCCGTAAGGCACCGCCAAGTGTGCTGCGACATTAATAAAAAATTTTATTCAAAATCAATAAAAATCCTATCCAAATGAAGCTAAATTATTTTTGATTAATTTTAATGAAAAAGAGAAATGTTTCTGTTAATCACTCTGTTAATAATTTTTCTAATGATCTAAGATTCTAATAAGTTTAATCTAAGCTTTCGCTTACTTTAGCTGCAGCTGCTTGCTGCCAACAAAATGTAGGTCTGGTCGTAAAGTTAAAGTTAGACTAATGCGCATCACATTTTTTAATTATCAACTGATCAAAGTATTTATGTAAAATTATATATTATTTTGTGTACCTTATTATTGAAGCCTTATAATTCGTTTCTCTTGCTGTTGGACTAATTTCCTGCAATGACAAGTAGGCCTATGTCACAGGCTTCCCAATCTATGGTGTGTAAAACATCCACCCATTGGTTGGGTTTGGCTATAGCTGCCGCGCTATAGACTGCGCTTATAACAATCGTGCGTGTTATAATCAATTGAATTAATTGGTAAATCAATATTTTTATCAATAATGTAAACTGATTTTAATAAAAGTAAATTAAAAACACTCAAATGTCACATTGACATTAATTGACGTGTAAACAAGTCTTGCAAGTTACAACAGTCTTCATAACACCGATAACTCGTACAATTTACAATCAGTTTATGTTTAGCATTGTAAATGTAAAATTGTAAATATTGCATTTCAATATGTTCAAGTTAAACTGTTAAAATAAAAATATTTGTCTATTCCAGTCTAATTTATTTTGAAAATTATATAAAACTTTAAATAAGGCCTTCTTTTTCAGATGGAAAAATGCTTAAAAGCAAGATTTAAAAGCAGCTGCCAAACTTGTTCAAAATTAAATACACAAAATTAGTTTAGTTCAATGGTGTGCCATCTGAATTTCCAAAGATCTCAAATGTGCCTTAATGCGAAAAAGGTTGAGAACCACTGATATAGTCATTGGAAACTTGAAATTCCTCGATGTTCATATCATTAGTTCTATCTTTCTCTGAAAAAGACTCTCTGTGAATTTAGACTTTTGCATATTCTCAAAGTACACATGAGATTCTTTAGAGTATTGTACATCTGCCACTCCCACTGATAATTATATTTGTTTGTTTTCACTTTTTTTGTTTCCTTTTTGTGTTATATTTGTATTCTGATAGTTTTATTCAGTCTGTGTTCCTGAAGAAGTATTATATTCCTGAACTCCAAAGGTTTCTAAAGAAATGTGTTAGACAACTGTTTAACTTAGCTTCTGTCTGGAATACTGAGCAGTAGAATTATTCCGGACTCTCCAGGCATTAAGAGTGTTTGTCAGAACTCTGTCTACTTGCCTTATAACAGAGTTTGTGCAGATTATGATCCATATGTAAGCAAAGTTTCAGTTCAATAAATTAAACCATAAAGTAAACAGATAACTATGTGTAGTTCTTCATCCTTCTACCAGTCTTTGTAAACTAGGAATGGAGCTAATTTGACTAAACTTAGCAATGAGACTACTCATGAGACCCGTCCAACGATCATAAACGCTATGATGATACAGAGGTCCAGGCAGTAGGCAATGCCTGGCTTCCACTGCAGCATATCATGTTAATGAAAGATTTTCATCAGTCCACTCCTCAAAACAGTCGCATATGCAGAAACAGATGTCACTATTCATATTCGGTCTGACAGCTACTATTAGGCCTAATTCTAAATTGGTATTTGGCTGACTATTCGGCCCAAAAGTGAATACGAAATGCATGTTAGGTACAACCCTAATTTTCACTGAATGATTCACACTCTGGACCAAATGCTGAAAATGGTGTTTCCTAACTGTGATATTCCGAGATCTGCACCATTTGAAGCACAGATTAGTTGCTTTCTTTCTTGAACATGAGTTCGATCTATCGAGATCGATGAGATGACTTATTGTCTTGTGAACTGCTGCTGATAGAATCTGATATTGCCTCTGGCATCATCATCATCGTACAGCGAAAGCGCTGCGTGTTACTCAATGTTACGGTTGATCGGCCACTTCTTCATAACATTTCCAGCAGACGACAATCAGAGAGATTTCCCGTCCAACGATCATAAACGCTCCTCGGGCAATAAAAATGCTGATGGATTTGTGGTTACTGTGGCAGGAAGTAACCTACTTCCAATCAGAGGTCAAATTCTGAACCATTGGGGTCAGTAAACAAGCGGAGTGTATTGCTATCTTGGTTTCTTGTTTTTCATTTTGTCTAAGTTACCACATCTCCTCAGTTAGGCATGGAGTGCATTCTAGGCTAAGTTTAGGAGAGCAAAGATTTAACTCTATATACTCTACACCATGAGTAATTATTGCTCATGGTGTAGAGTATATGCACCAAGTAAACTTAGAGTGCAAGTGAAATCTTGCACAAGCTTAAGCAACTGGACTTGCAGAGGTAGTGGACTGTGAGAGAAGTTGTTGCAGGCTATAAGATGATTGTTTACCGCATGTCAAAATATGGAAAAGGAAGGACATTGATTTGGTTGAGGCCAATAGTATTGACAACATTTGTCATTGTGTGTGACTTACATTTTGGGTATGATGACATAGATGACAAATTGAGAATATAAAAAATATCATGTTTACCAATTAAGCATCAATACAACGAAACAGACCCTAGATGCTATTACGGTTTGTGAACCGAGTTATGACTTGGAGCACAACCAATATTACATTTTACATTGCATTACATTACATTTTGTGACATTGTGTAAGCGTAAGACTTAAGAGTCAACCTTGTACTTCCTAACACCCTCAGATTGAATGGGTTTCAAGTAGGTTAATTTAGACAATTTGCCCGTAATGTCTTAACTGAGGTTTTACAACTTTGCTTGCCTAGAACTTACGCGACTCTGTTGATGCGAATGGCTGCATTTGATGGTTGATGTAAGGTTTGAGCGAGTTGATGGAACTTGACTTTGGACAAACCAGTTTTCATGAGTTTTGCTCATTGAGTAAACCTTGCTTAGGATTGCAGGACAGAAACAAGTACTGATAAGCGAATTACAAATAATGAGAGTGTATTCAATAAGACTAAGGCCTCGCGCATACATGTACCAACTTCTGGTTAAAGACAAGTGTCAATTTACCCTCAACTCCTATAGAACCATTCATATTGATGATGCCATATTGACAAATATTCTATTTAAAACAATTTGATAGAGATGCACCACAACAAGAACAGTGGTAGGAAACTTATGTATGAATTGCATCAGTGCATGGCATGGCCATCTGTCATTGTGTATTAGAGGATATGCTGCATTACAGTATTATGATGTTGTTATGAAGTGAATTTACTACTGGTGACTATATACAGCTGTTACTGGTCTACAGAATTATTATTTTGTTATTGGTAAAATCGTTAAAATTATTTCTGTTTGGTGTGAAAATAGTACACCCTATTTGTCTGTAACTCGCTGAACTAGATCTTAGCCGTTGACGTCAGACGTCATGTGGAACTTCCGGTTTCTTAGGTTGACTTTGATAAAAAAAAGTGTCTGGTGCTTGAACATTTCTGGGATGATTGTTGTTACATTGGTGGCAGGTGCATTGTGTAGAATGATGCTGTGCCCTACTGATTTTGATAATGATTGATAGAGAACGACATTGCTCTGGATTCAGCTGCAGGTGATGTCAGTGATAATTGTTGAAAATTATGAATGATGTTCTGAACGTGTATGTATATATTTTATGGTCATGTTTTTATATATGTATGTACTATGTATGTATGTATGTGTATCTGTATGTAGTGTCTGCATGTATCTAGCCTGTTTTAAGAACCTCAATTCGGCACTTGAAGATTGTGTGATGGTAATAATGATTAAGATGATGATAATGAACATTGATATTCATGATAAGTGCTGGTATTGGTTGATGAGACAGTTGTGGTATTGAGCTGTAGGTGACATTATATTAATTGTGATGTGGCTCATAGGGTATTACTAGTAGTATATGTAGTAGCAGTAGTGCTGGTATTAGATGTGGTGGTATCAGCAGTGATATCAGTTGCTACTGATAGTACTAATGATGATGGTGTGTAAGGATGATGATGGTGACTCTGGTGGCTTTCTCTGTGTAGATGATTATGATGATGATGGTGGTGGTGGTGATAGACAATAATGTTAATGATGTATTATCAGTCGTACGTCCTCTTGTTAGGGAACTTTTCCAGAGCCACTCCAGCCAGCTGCCAACAGCATCGTATGTACGGACAGTTCGGCTCTGTTGCGCGAAGTCTTCAACCACACCTACAGCACTGAACGACCCATCACCTTTCCACCGAGCAAATGCCGTAGCGCCAAGTCTCGATGTGACCAGTGCCTTAATCAACCACGTTGTCTTGCACTAGGTAACAGCACTTTCACATTGCACCAAGTTTACATAACCAGTACCATGCTCTTGTCCTTCGCTATGGGATCAACGTCCCCCCATTGGTTCGCACCACCATACTGTCCTGTGGTCTTCTAGATTTTTTGCTGCCTCAACATTTGCCTTTGTTCCTGCAGACTTTCACATTGGGAGCACCTCTGATTAGACTGCATTGTGAGAGACGAGACACCTTAGAAGTGTTCAAATACAATACATTGCCACCTCTTTGCATACAATGTCTAGGTTAAGAATGGTGCTTTCTTCTTACCTACCACTGTTATTCTGGGTTACTCTATGTTGCTTCCTCATTGCTAGTTATAGTGAAACTATCTTATGGTAAACTCATCAGCAGATTACCTCATTACATCATTACCTCATTATTGTAATCTTAAGCTCCAAACTTCTAGAGCACCACTCGAAAGCCTAGGGCACCAGCTTATTCACGAGCACTGCATCTAGAAATGTTGTTGGTGTGGCCGTATGGTTGCAAGTTCAGTTTCTAGAGGGTTGCAGGAGGAGGAGAGCTGTTAAGGCATTTGTCATTTAGGTAGTGACTTGAACGGTGGATGATCAGGTTAATTGGGTAAGAGTTCTTGGAGAGGTTTCTAGTGGAAAACCGAGTTTGGGGATACAAGACTCTGAGGGAGATCGGCAGCGATGATGGAGGCACTGAAAACAAAAAGTGCTACATTGTTGGATATGGCTGAGTTGGAGAACTTGTAAAAATGTTGCATTTCAATCTGTTCAAGTTAAACATGGGTGGAGAAAGACTGAGACAGGAGGAGGATCTGGTAGAACTAGTTGGCTGGATAGTGAAGAGTTAAGAAAGATATGTGGACTGAGAATATTGTAAGGAGTTGTAGGTTGGCAATAGGACTTTGAAGTGGAATCACTCTTAGATTTTAGCCAATGGAGTGATTTGAGGATCAGTTTATTTCTAATGAAATTAAGCGACTAATCAGCGGATACGATTGATGTTATGATACTTGGGTGTTCTGGTGACAGTTCTGGCTAGTGAGTTTCAGATAAGTTGCAGGCGTTTGGGTTGTGCGATAATTCAAGGGGTTCCCGGACAATTCGTCATCGGACAATTCGGCGTCGGACAATTTGGCCCCCCAGCAATTCGGCGCCAGACAATTTGGCGCCGGATGAGTTTTTAAGTGTATTTAGACCAGATATCGGTATGTAGTAACTGGCATTTTTAAAATATTCAGAATGGGAGCGAAATAGTATTCTCCATATTATCCAGCACATGTCTGGTTATTATAGAGATTGGTGAAGACAACAGCTCTAAAATACTTTGCGTAATTGTGATTAAAGAGTAGAGTAACATTAAGACATGGCTTTATCAATGTCTACTGCCGTTAGTAAACACTATGTGACTCAGAAACCCAAATCGATGTTATTTGTAATATTCTTTAGTTTTCTCTACAGTGGAGGACTACTCTAGTTAGAAGGTGACACGATCCCTATGTGTTGACTATGACTCTACAATAGCCAAACATGTGCTAGATAATATGGAGAATATTATTTCGCTCCCATTCTGAATATTTTAAAAATTTCAGTTTCTACTTACCGATATCTGGTCTAAATACACTTACAAACTCATCCGTCAACGAATTGTCCCGGCACCAAATTGTCCGACGCCGAATTGTCCCGGCACCAAATTGTCCGACGCCAAATTGTCCCGGCACCAAATTGTCCAACGCTGAATTGTCCGCGTCGAACTGTCCAGCGCCGAATTGTCCGGTGCCGAATTGTTCGGTCACCATTCAAGGTTGAGCAAATGTAATTGCAGTAATAAAGCTTTGCAAGGGCAATGCTGATTTCAGTTATAGCAAGATATGACTGTCTTGTTTTGTTAATTTTTTAATATGACAGCACTAAATCTTCCACTATGTTTAGGTGGCAATGCTATCTATTAGTTAGGTAAGCATGCTTTCTATGATTACTGTTGCTAGGTAAAGTACTACCTTGCTTTTGTGCAGTGTAAGAATTTGGGTCATATTTAAATGTACTTCAACCATGCAAGGCCCCATCATGTCCTGCATATAATTTAAGCATTGCCACAAATGTCAGTTACTGCAGTTCTCATATTAAGAGAAGTTCGACAGAAATAAACAGCCTTCACATTCTGTTGGCTTGTCATATTGCTAAATTAAGATGATCCCAAAGAAGCAAACACCATGGTTGATGACGATACAGAGTCGGAAAGATTGAGAAACTGGTGTCCTGGACTGCCTAGTTGAATGTCAACACAGATTTTAGTGTGTCTTGTGGCATCAAGACTTAGTAGTATGAGGATTTGCTTGTACTTAAGAAAGTTAGGTATGATCGTTGTGTGGGATGCTATCATTGCTATTTCTCTTTCACAGACATCTTTGAGAGGAAGTGCTGTCAGGTCGAATGCTTCACCCTGATGGACTGCAAGCAGATGGTAAGTGAGGAGTGCACAAAGGTAGCAGTGGAGTGTGCAATGGGTGATGCCTACCGCTACACAATCCAACCCATCTTCCAGAATATCAAGACCGAGTTTCAGTGCCATGTCAAGCACTTGCGATTTGACGTTCTCTACGAGCTCTTCTACTTCATCCAGATTCCAGATAATGGCTTCCAGACGCCAAAAGTCTACAAGACAGTCTATGCCCGGGACCTCGCCTACCAGAGTCGCGGCGAGTTCAAGGCAAGTCTGTTTCATGTCTGTGTGATGTACTGGCTGTGACTTGCTTTTGACATATTCCCAGTTTGACAAGATTGTAAACCTTGTGTTTCTACAACACTCAGAAAACCTGTGTAGTGAGAACCAACTATCTGTAGGACATGTTTTTAATAACATTTATATAAAATTAATTGTCTAGAGCCCACATTGTTTCTCTGCCTCAACTGTTTGCAGATTTTTATTCCCTTTGGCCATGAAGGCATTCATTTGTCAAGTGCTGATTTATCGTAGTGTCTTCTTTGGCATTGTTATTGCTATGGATGTAACATTTCAGTCTGTTTTTAATTCCTGGAACCTGGACAGAAAGTCCATCTTGTTTTTTGGTAAGTTATTTAGGTGACATGGCATTCAGAAATTAATAATAATAGTTATATGCAGTTAATATGCGATGGCTGGCAGACCTCCATCTGACAGTGCTGCACTTTCTTCTTTTTTTCTTTCTTTCTTTAATACTGTCCACCAAAGACCACCATGTTCTATTATGACCTTTAGACTGTATTATTGAGCCAGAGGTTGGTAAGGAGCACTCCTTTGCAGGGCATTATATGAAGATTCTCAATGAATTACTGAAGTATTAACCTTTTTCTTAATCCTAGACCCCAACCAGTTAGTCATCTGCACTACAGCTGGAACTTAAACTGTAATAGAGGAAGTAAAATCACCAATTTGTTAAATGTCAGAGATGTTATGATCTGAATATTACAGGTTTATGTACCTAGACAATAAAACCCCATTGATTGGTCCAATAGGAGTCCATGAAGTATGTCTACTGAATTGTGAAAGTCAGTATTAAACAAATCAAATGGGTTTTTTTGTTTTACTTGTAGGCAGATTTCTTGACTGTTGAACACAACACTGGACTCAACCTCAAGGACGAATTCATTCTTGTTGGTCATGAAACGTCAAATAAGATGTTCAACTACACTGTTCACTCGCTGAAAATGGAAGAGGAATATCGAAAGAAAAAGGTTGTCATTCACGAAATCTCGCACAACATCTTTGTTGCCTCAACGCAGTTTGAGCGACCTTTCGACTACAGCACTTCGAGCTGGGTTCGGGACAACGACTGCAACAAGAATGTCAGCAAGCTCAAGATTGTCCAGAAGCATTATGGGACAGATTACCAGGATGTAAACATATTTACTCAAAACAACGGTGACAGATTTACGTACTTTGTCAAGTCAGTTGAAAATCCACCATATCTACGAGTTCTTGTTCCAGGTATCCTCGCTTATCTGTTATGGTGTATTGTAACTGTAACCAAGTATTTGTATATTACCTGGTAATAAAGAAATCAATGGCACTGTGTACTAAGGACTAGCAGATCACACTCAGTTTCAGTCAAATCGAATCTTGTATCGAATCAGTTTTGGATTCACGTGGTGTGCACTGGATAGTAACACAGTTGTCAATATTTCTATGTAGCCCTAATAACATCTATTCAGTTTAAAATCGATTAGACTATAAGTTAAGTTAATTGGCAGGATTAAAATCCCACAAGTATTAAAAAATATATATATAACCAATATTTTGTTTTTTCTGATTCCATGTTCATTAAATTTAGTCGCAGCACGATAATGGCTAAATCATGTGTTTAATGGTTTACAACAAGGCGCATTAAAGTCTAATCATTTCGAATTTTACGTTATTTTATAATAAATATCGAAGCTTTACCGACCCCTACTGTATACATGGCTGACACTCAGATCGACTGGAGTGTGTATGTCTTCTGGTAAACATGATCTAATCGGCATTGCTCTCTTTGCTGCATGCTTGTGGTCATGGAGACAGAGAAACATACTATGCTTCCGAAAATCATTCCAAGCCTTTTCCTTTTTATACCATCCGTTTGGAATGACCTTCTGTCAAATTTGCCTTCTATTGCTTTGACTTCATTCAACAGACATTGTCCAATTCTCTTGGAAAACACTAGTTCAGATCCCTATTACTCCTTAGTTTTCAAGTATATGGATATCCAAGTGCATTATCACCGGTTGGCCTCAGATTGACATTTCAGTGTGACTTTGTGCACGCTCCAAATTTGATAAATAAAGAAATAAATAGGTTGTTTTGGTGTACTTGTGAGTACCAATGTATATGGTAAATTTTGACCAATGTTTGTTGCTTTCAATTATTTTCTTTCATGTTTGTAAATTCTACACTATTTGGTAGACATATTTGCTGTGCGTTATTTTCCAGTATAACTGTTGATGAGCATAATGGGGCATGATCATATGCATTGTATGTCACTTCTGTCAACCTTGTATGATCAGACTCAAACAATTTGGTCACTTTGTAGGTAACAAATCGATTTTGCCATACTATTTTCGAGACAATGGACCTCGACTGTTGACAAATGAATCCCTAAGAGCCGAATTGGCATTGACATCACAGGGAAGGATCTGGGAGATCTACATATCAGGTCAGTTATTAATACCGCAAATTCTCCATGCCATCTTGTCTACTCCAGTTGCTTGCTCCTGGCTTCAGGCTGTGACATTTAAATTCCCAAAGCACTTGGAGGCATGAGTGTAGTTGCAGAAGAAACACAGGATCTTGCCAGGCAGGTATGCTTCTTTCGCATGGTAGAGGTTATACTACTATATCATACCATCAAAGACTCGAGTGGCTACTGTCCACAACTGCCCAGATGGGTACCAACACAAAGATGGTCCTACAATGGAGCAAACTAAGACCATGTTTTAAGCCATCTGTTCATGCAATGGACCCAACGTCATTACGCTCTTCGTCCCAGGGATGATGGCTATGAAACTGCCTTGTAAGGATAAATTGTACTCTATATCAAGAGTCTTATATAAGATTCTAAACTGTCTGTGAAGGGCAAGTTGAGAATCTAATACAAGCATTTAGGATATATCTTTATAGATTTGATCGTCTATAGCCATTTCTTACCTTATGCCATGATGTGGTCTGTCATCTGGTATGTTGCATATATAGAAATAAACAAATATCATCATCGCGCAGTCGTGGGTTTCACACCATGTAAAGACCCTCTGGGCAAGTTGTTACGTCTCTGTCACGATGCAGTGACGTTTGGGGTACCAGCGGCATAAACTGGAAATGGGAGGTAAAGGACAAATCCGATGATGCATTGACCTCTATCTCCATTGAGAATTATATGTTACTACCTTATGCATTTGAAAAGAAAAATAAGTACTTCTTGGCCACTGTGGGACACAAGACCGATCATGGTTAAGATGATGATGATGATGATGGGGTTGCTAAAGACGATGATGATGATGACAGAGACCTATGAGGCCATATAGGTCAGGAAACCATGTGAACTGCTTTGTAAACTGTTGGAAATATTTCCAGGGAACACAATCCAGAGATAAAATGGTGATTCACGTCATTCACAATTGTTAGCCAAAGCCCAATAACAACAGGAAGCACACTTTTAACTTACCAATTTATGTTAGTGCTTAATATCGTTCAATATAAGTTATTGGTGAAAATCTGATAGTGATAATTTAAGATGGTGATGATTATAGTGGTGATGATTATAATAACATTGATGGTGATTATGGTCATGATGCTGATAGTGATGATGAGTGGGATAGTTATCGTGGATTTGATGATGATGGATGACGACGACGATGATGTCAAAATGAACGGTAACAAATTCACTTTTTAGGTCGGATGAGCGGCTGTCCTGCCTACTTAGGAGTGACGATTAACAGCCGTGTGGACATGGAGGAGTTGTTTCGATATGAACTGCTCATTCTCTGCCCAGCTGAATTCAACCTCACTTTTAAAATCCCCAATTGGGGTCAGCATCCAGACAAGACCTTTGACATCCAACTGCAGGATTCAACAAGAGGCTATACACTCTATCTAACCCAACTGATATTTGACCAGGTTCTTCAATAATTTTTCACTTTCTGTTTGATATCATTTGGAATCTTTTCACATGAAGTCGTTGTTACAAATACTTAGGAAAAATCTTTTTCTACATTTGTTTTACATTATTTTCTTAAAATGTAACTTTATAACTGAACTTAGTTTTCAGTAAACTGTTAAATGTCTTTTTTTCAAAATTTTATTAAGCCAAAGGTTATATTGACCCTGCTTTTTAGAGTCTTAAATACCTGTAGTTCCTCATCAAAAAGAGACTACAATTATGATATTGCATTATCGAATAAAACTGGGGTCCGTTAGCTGTGGACCTGATGTGACCTTACTATATCAGAATTATTTTTATTTGTAATTGCAGTCACAACCACACGGTGACATTTGTGTATTATAATCATCAACATGGATGGACCTGCTTACAGGACCTTAGTCCTTCCTGAGTTTCTCCTCCAAATTGTACCTTACATGTCAATAATCATTGTTTAATCTTAAATGTTGCAGTTGAGGTCAATTAAAAGAAATTTGTATGTTTATGTTTATCTGCCTATTATATGTTCTTTTTGAAGCTATCAGGAACACCCTTAATGTCTCCATTGCTCTGTTCCACCTTAATTTTATGGCCACATCCCTTCATCTCTCTTCAATTCATTCCTTCCCATTCTCCCTTTCCCTGCTTCTTTGCTCAATCACAAGGACCAAATAAAAATGCCAGTAAGAAGTTAACCTAACACATGTCATTTGACCAAAATATTAGGCAATAACACTGTCTTTAAAAATGTAATAAATCAGTTCCTTTTTTTATGTTTGGAACTGAAACATTGTTTCAGTCTGCCTATCCATGTAATCTTTATGAGGAGGGGCAAGAGTCAGATGATTTCCTGTGACTGGTTGGTTTAGATGATATCCTTTGACTGGTTGTTTTAGATGATATCCTTTGACTGGTTGTTTTATATGATTTCCTGTAACTGATTGCTTTAGATGATTTCTAGGGCATAACTGAGTAGACAATTTGACAATTTAGAGTATTTGGATGCATTATTTGCCAGATCCGCGTACGAACCGAATAATAGCGACATGCACAGGGAAAGCTTAAAATTTTTCACTTTCGCCACCTTGCGTAATGAAAAATTAGCAAAATAAATGTTTGTGCCTGTTATAATTACTAATATGACTTTAAATTTATACTTTTCGTATTTAGATTATTAAATGTTTAAAAAGTTATTAAATGAAATTTTTCTTTATTTTTTCTAGCTATTTATGTGTAATTTTTGCCGAGGCAAATACTTCCGAATAGTTCCGAAAAATGTGATATTCAGCCGAGGCAAATGTACAAGGTGATTTCCGGTTGTGCCCTAATGATTTCCTTTGACTGGTTGTTTTAGATGCACCTTGAGACTGAACCGGAAGCGATGAACACCGTCAGTTCTCTGACGGTACCTCTGACGGTCTTAATGGCGTTCTGTACGGTCGTTGCCATTCTTCTAGTCGCATTTAGCATCGCTTACATCTACAAGGAGTTGAACAAGACGAGGTTTCTCAATAATACCAACCAGAAGATGCTTACCGATCCAATGTCACCCATGATTGGGATGGACAGCCCAAGATCGAAAGCCAAGCCAAGCAGAAATCGTGTGCGAAAACGGCCTACGATCATTGCTGGGATGTATTTCACCTTCTGGGCCGTCTACAGCCTCGGTTTCACCTTCACGATGTTCTTTGCCGTTCTCACGCTGCTCACTCGCGAGGATGCCATTCGTGTTGCGGAGGTTGGCGTATTTCAGGCAGACATGCAGAACGTCTCTGCGGCTGCAGCCGAAACCATCAAGCACTATCGCGTGAACGAACTCGTCCGTCAGGCAGAGGCCGTCACACAGATGCAGAAGGCGTGCAGTCACTACGTCAGTCAACTCTTCACAGGTCTTGCTTTCTGGATTGAAAAGATCATCGGAGGACAGCACCTGAAGCAGATGTATGGGCAACAGACTTCCATTGGGCGTCTCGTGGCCGATCGCAACAACCAGCGTCTGACCGCGTACGTGCACCATCTTGGACGATTTACGGACGAGTATCGGGCCAATTTGACGGCCAACATTGCCTATGCAATCACGATGTACCGTAAGTACCTCCAGTCAGTCCTCTACAGCGACTGGTTCAGTTTCCCTCAACAGCTCTTCAATAGTTCAGACTTTGAGCATCCTCTGGCGATGAAGGGCGATGATCGTCGCGCTCTACTTGGATATGAGGCGGACTTCGGAGCGTTTCTTGAAATCGAAGAGGTGGAAGATATGCAGCTCTGGCCTAGAAAGTTCTGGGAAAGGTAATATTTATGCCTGTGCTTTTGAAAAGCTTTCTGTAAAACGTTATCACTGCAATTTTTGTCTATTGTGTTACTGCTGTAATCCACTCCCATTTTCACCTCAATCTGACCTACAGAGTTCCAATTTCACACAGGTAAAATGCACGACTGATGCTGAGTTTTGCATCTGCCCAGGGTTATCCAGTGACACATGACCAGTGAATCGAGTTCCAGTCCGTTGAGAGACTATGTCCATAACATGCGTACCTATCGCAGGGCCGATGGAGATTATTGTGGCTAGAAGGAGACTTTGTACCTTTCTAAAACAGCTTTTAATATATTGGTGTATTATAATAAACTAGGCTTATATACAAAATGAGATCAACTACTTCTTACGATTATATCGATAATGCAGCACAAAGTTCGCTACGTAGGAAATCCACTACAATAGGCTATAGACCTCATTTAGCTGTCTCGGCACAAGAGACCATTTTCCAGGTTAAAGGTCCCTGCAGATCCAAACGACGACTCTGAAAACTTTGTTAATTAGGGTCAAGCATAATGAATAACTGCTTCTATGCTCTTCAAAATCAAATTAATTCTACTCACTTCATTCCTTCATTCTAAGCCATTTTATTTTCTAACAATCAACACTCAAAACAAGATGATAGAACAAAGACAATAAATGGTTAATGTTATACAAATTGAACAATGAAGAATAACATTCGAACCCAAGAAAAGTGAGAAGTTATGAGGGATGATTAGAAAGGGTGAGTCAGAAAGGGACATGTCTCGCTAGCTCTGACAACCCTATAAAAGAAAGATTTGGATGGCGATAGTAACCGAGAAAGAAATTGACGGAACGAAAAAGGAAAGGAGTAAAAGGAAAAGAGAAAGGTGAGAAGATGCGGAGGAACAAGGAAAGAGGAGCAGAGAAGAAAGAAGGGAGCAGGTGAAATATAAGAAATACGGCAATAAGAGAACCAAAGATGATAGCAAGAGACAAGTAAGACCCTATAGGTTTGTAGACAAAAGAAATCTTTTTAAAGCTTTTTTAAACAGATAAATTGAGGGTAACCCAGTCACTTCACTGGGTAGATTGTTCCAATGGGTAGGGCCAATATATTTGATAGAGAATTGTTTTAACCTGGTGCGAGCAAAATGACCACGATACTTATGAGCAGATCTAGTTGCATGATCATGGATATTGGAACCCAACTTAAAATAGTTGGAAAAAGGATTAGGGAGAAGATTACGTTGATACTTATACATGAAGAGACAGGCTTGATATTTATTAATGTTATATAATGACAATAATTTGTGAGTTATGAGTAGAGGATTTATGCTAGTTCGCCAAGGGACATCACATATTATTCTAATAGCCTGCTTCTGCATAACAAACAGGTGATGTAAATAAGTTTTAAAATTCGAACCCCAGGAGATATTACAATAACAGAGATAAGGTGATATTAAAGAGTGATATAAATAAATTAGAGTTGATTCTGACAAACAGTGTTTAATTCTGAACAATATTTCGATACTTCTAGAGATTTCCCTAGTTACAGCGAGTATATGCTCTTTCCAAGTCAGGCAGTTATCAACTATTACACCAAGGAATTTGGAAGATGTTGCGGATGCAATGGCCAAATAATTAATATACAAAGGTCTAGTGCAAGGAGTCTTTTTACTAGAATGAAACAAGACATAATTGGTTTTATCCAGGTTGAGAGACAACTTATTGGCTCTAAACCGATCGGATAGGCAGCGGAGTTCAAGATTCATCGTAACAAAGAGGTAGTCAGGAGATCTATGAGATAAAAAGACAATGGTATCGTCAGCAAATAAAATAAATTTAAGAAGAGTTGAAGTCATGACGAGGTCATTTATGTAAATAAGGAACAAAAATGGTCCAAGGATAGATCTTTGAGGAACACCACAGGTTACAACCATAGGTTCCGAATTTACTCCCCTGAAGTGAACAAATTGAGTGCGATTACTGAGATAGTCAGAAAACCATAGTTTAGCAGAACCCCTTATACCATAACAATCAAGCTTCCGTAATAGGATATTGTGATTGACTGTGTCAAACGCTTTTGAAAGATCAAAGAAGACACCAAGGGAGTATTCATTGCGATCGATAGCATCAACAATATCGGACTGCATGTCGAGTAAAGCCATATAGGTAGAAAGACCAGATTGGAAGCCATATTGAGCTGAAGACAAAAGACAGTATTTTTTAAGATAATCCATGACTCTAGTATGCATTATTTTTTCAATTATTTTCGTAAAAAAGGTAAGAGCGAGATGGGTCTGTAATTGTTAAGTTTGTTCCTCTCCCCAGCTTTAAAAATAGGTGTTATTTTGGCAACTTTCCAATCAGCAGGGACTATACCAAGTTGAATAGAAGCATTGATTATTGAGGATAAAGGGGCAGCTATGGCAGAGATAGGAGCTTTGGCAATAAATGGATTGATGTCGTCAGATCCAGTAGAATTAGAAACTTTTAGTAGGCTAGCGACATTAAGGATCTCAGCTTCACAGTTAGGAATTATTCCCAAGGAGCACATGGGGGGGGGGGTTAGGCATGTATTGATCAGGAAGCAAGTTAGAGCTTGGAATTTTTTCAGCTATGGGGGAATCAATGAGGATAAAGTAGTTATTAAAGGCATTAGCAATCTTCTTAGGGTCATCAAGTAACTCATGGCCAACCAAAAACTGCTCAGAGAAACAAGGGTCCTTATGGGAATTTAGAATCTTTTTAATAATTTTCCTTGTTTTATTTAAGTTATTTTCACATTGTAAAAAAAGGTTAGAGTAATATAATGATTCACAATTATTACAGATACTCTTAAACTTATTGCGATATTGTGTAAAGGTGAGCTTATTTTGACTTGTTGGGTGGCAAGGTATTTTTTGTAGAGACGGGTTTTTGTATGGCAAGATTTTAATAAAGCCTTTGTCATCCAAGGCTGTTTCAGGTTGCTGCAACCTTTATTGGTTGACCTAGATATAGGAAAAGCGGCATCATATAATGATTTTTATTTCGATACAAAGGCCGTGTGAGCTAGATCCGGACCATCCAGGCTACAAATTGAATTGATGGGTGACCAGTCAACCTCTGAAAGAGAGTTGACAAAGAAGTTAATATTCAATTCGCTAAAGGTGCGTTTGGTGACACAGTTTGGATTAGGTACAGGAGGAGGATAGAGGTCAAAGAAAGAGGCAGGTGATCACTAATGTCATTGATGATGATACAAGAATCTTGGTTGTAGTTGGTGCAATTAGTAAATATGTTATCAATGAGTGTCGCAGAGGAGTCAGTGATTCGAGTGGGTCTGAGTATAGTTGGAACAAATCTATAGGATGCCATAGAGTTAAGGAAGGATCCAGTTGGAGGATGATCATTGATGCGTAGAAGGTTAATATTAAAATCCCCAGCAAGAACAATTCTATTCTTAGATTTAGATAAGTTAGATAAAGTACAATCCAAATCTGCTACAAAGTCCTTTATAGATAGACCCGGGAGTCTATAAATTGACCCAATTATAATGTCCTTATTCTTGTACTGAGGCAGTTTAACAAATAAGCACTCAAAAGTTCCTTGTTCAGATTTGAGTGGACAGGACTGTGAGCTCGAAGGCAATATTGGATTTAATAAGCAAACCAACACACCCCCCTTTACCATTAGTTCTAGATTGGGAATGAAGCGGTAAACAGGTATGGAAATAGTAGAAGCCAAGTCATCATCAAGCCAAGTTTCCGTGAGGGCCATAATATTCGCATTTGATTGAGTTTGATATCTGCAATTTTACGATTCAAACCACGGCAATTAAGGTGAATAATACTGGCTGAGTTTTTATAACCTAATTTATTAGAGAAGTTCCTAAGTTGCTCAGTGTCCTAATAGAAGCTGGAGTAGGTAGACCTAGCATTGTAAAAATTTATATCAGCATCTAGTCCTGAGTCTTTCAATAAAAGACCCCCCTCATCATCATAATCAACTGGGTTCAGGTAATTTTTGGTATCATTCATAGAAGTGACCAGGTTATCCAATATAGGATTTAAGCTTAAAGCTTAAGCATCCAATTCGCTATTAATTTCAGAATTCTCGGTATTGGCAAAAGGTAATATACTAGAAATACATGGGAAACAGATCCAGGAAAGATAGATCGGAACATTTACGATGATAATAGCGGTTACAGGCGTTACAGCAGTATTCAATTTGGTTCTGGGAGATCAATTTCGAGCAAGAGGAGCATAGATTAAGCATAAAGGAAGATCGACTAAAGAAAATAAAAAGATCAACTAAAATCTACCAGAGAGCTATTCTACAATGAGATGCCCGTCCATGGAGTGGGAGTAAGAGGAGATAGCAGATGCGGGGAGACAGAGGATGGGAAAATCCAGAAATCAAGCGAGACATATACATAGTAAATACCGACACTCTAGATCTAGTATGTAGTGAACCGGAGCATCACAAGTAAGCACATAATATTAATAAAAAGAGATAATAAATGAACACCTCATGAACGCCAAGATAACATCAACAGACAATCATTAGACTTGAGTTAGAGAGGAAGTTGTTGAAAGGACAAGGAGGGAAATTGTCATTCAATAAGCAATAGGTAATGCATAATGCAACACGAGGAATCAAACAGGCAGATATAAAATGGTTCATAAACAAGTAGAACAAGTAAGCAATGAAATGAGCAGGGACAATCGAACCTGTAAATTAGAGAATTAAACAGTAACAAAAAGTAACAGCCGTCACATATAATGAATGAAATAAAAGACTAGTAAAATAACTGGAGGAAGACAGCAATCGATCGGTAGCGCCGGCTCATAGCAGGAGTTAACGATAAAATGCATGGGAGAAAGGAAAGAAAAGAGACAAGGACAAAAAAACAATAGTGCAGCAACTATGAAGAAAAACATAACGAAGGTAATGCAACACACAATACACAATCTTAGTAACAGAACAAGTAACTGAACCGATATCATTACTAGAATCTAAGTAATAGTAATGAGGCCAGGCTAGGAATAATCATCCACTGGTTCCCAGGACCATAGTCCCCAGAATAGTCCCCAGGATCATAAGTCACACGGATGCAGACACGGCCATCATAGTTTTAGAATCAAAGTAATTTTGCAAACATCAGCATCTAAGTGATCTTCATCATTATGCACTACTTCCAAAGAATCCATACATTGTCAATGTATAGGATGGCCGCTTGAGTCGCGGACGTGAAGTCACTGCTGCCGATTTATCTATTTTGCTTAAATAGCGAATCAGTTATTAACTTGTACAAATACAAGCGTCACGGCATATTCATATGGATCAAGAATAGTCAAAGAAAAATTGAAAATGTACGTCTCAGAACGGTGAAATTGATTCAAATTGTGCATGGAACATCCGACGAAAAAGGGATTGTCTAAACGTCTGAAAGTTCATATACACATCCTGTCGACAACGCTGACATCGTTGCACGCGCTGGGTTAATAATGTTCTGATACAGTAGCGTAAATCAGTATCGAATAGTAACGACTTTGTAACTTCGTCCTTTCATTCTGCATCGTTCAACCAAAGAAATTGTCCACGAAAAAGCCGGACGAGAAAAGCCAGAAGACTGAGCACTGACTACCGGCAATGGAAGAAATGTTTGAGCGTTTTGCACAATCGATTAATGCAAAACTCGACGAAATGGTGGAAAAATCCACACGAAAGCACATTGCCACCCACTGCTAAGAAATGGCTAAGAAGATAGTTGTGTTAGAAGAGGCGAATAAGGCACTCCAAGATCGTCTCCATTACCTGGAGACAAGAGACAGGCAAGATACTCTAATAATTAGCGGCATAAACGAGGATCCTATTCAGGGCAAGGCAGAAGATGACGCAGAAGCAACAAAGGCCGTACTCGCCTAATGCAACGAGCAACTCGGATTGCATATTGCACACGCTGACATCTCAGCAGCATTTCGTCTAACAAAATGGTCCAAAGGCGGCAGTCCACCCATCGTGGTCAAATTCACCACCAAACACCAGAGAAATGCAGTCTACAAAGCCCGCCTACGACTCAAGAATTTGGGTCGGGCGTCCGGTGGCTCGGGAGTATACATAAATGAATACATCTCACCACAAAGTGCTCGCATCTTCGCGGCCATGGTCAAGGGAAAACAAGCGTTCATGGACATTTCCAGGGTCGATCTACTTAAGACTGTCCCAGCAGCCGGACTCCAAGCCCATCAAAATCGATTCTCTGATGACCCTGGAAAAGTATGCCACCGTTACCGATTACGCAGCCAGCATCTCACGTGTCGATTGCGCAGTGCCATGGCTTACCTCCTACATAGGCGAACAACGAACTATCTACTCCATAAACTGTGAGTCGAAATTAACCATATCTAACTTTGTACTCGTTGTCACACATCGTCCAAAGGAACTTGGTCTCCAAAAGAACCTACCGAAGTGGATCTGTCTAATCAATAGTTTTTGAGGCATACATTTCTTTGTTTTTTTTCATTTTGTACTACTGTACTCACAATTTAACCTTGTTGATAATATTTACGGCTCGACAACAGTATTGTCATCTAGACCTCTAGTGCTCGATCATCACTTATTGGATAATACATTATCGAGGTGGGAGCACTACTGCATGATGAGAATCTTATTAGGAAAAAAATTATATGTAGTGTATATATACGCATTTGTATACCATAATAATGTAATATATAAAATTGTGTGATATACATTATATGTTAAGCCTACGATATAAAATTAGCTTACATATCGATTCACGACCGTTACGATGCGCATTACATTACAGGTATATCTATAACCTTCGAGTACCTAACAATGTCGTGCCATTCTATAACGTAGCTAAGATGTTGAATGTTTATCTAACCTGTCTTTTTCGATCTCACTACTGACCTTGTTGAGACGTTAAATAGCTCCATAATCTAGTAGATTTACGCCTGCCAGGTGGATTAACGACGCTAGTCGGGTTTTAGAGGACTTAGGCGTCTCCAATAATCCCCATACACGCTGATCTAGTTCTCTAGTCGGGTTTACAGCGAAAATTGAGAACTAGATCGGCGTGTATGGGGATTCTTGGAGACATCTAAGTCCTCTAAAACCCGACTAGTGCTAGTCCACTTAGCAGGCAGGCGTAAATCTGCTAGTCAGGCTTAGTGAAGTAAAATGGCGGCCGCCGTCTCGATTGGTCCACTTCGTCGAAGTTTCAGACTTCAAGGAGGGTTTAAGAGAGATCATTGTTCACTCTGCTATTGTCGGACGATAAACTTAATTATTTTCTACGTATTCGCCGTCACAAAATGATAATTATAACGGTGATCTTCGTTTAATCGGGAGTTCTAACACTGGCGTATACATCGCATCGCCGAACACACGGCCGTTAGCTTGCAATGGTCGAACTAACTTTTCCCACATGCAAGTTAAATAATTGTTGAGTAGGCCTAAGGCAATCGTAATCTGTGCATAGTAATTTTTGCGGAGTAGTAATATTGCGATAACAGTGATTTGTGTTTTAACAAAATCATCTGTTAATTAAAGCAATGAGCATAATAAATTTCTTTGCCAGGTCAAGTTCGAAAATAACCTATAAATAGCTTGCGCATGCGCAACTAGCCATAATCGCGCGAGCCATTGATGCTGGGTTTTCCCACGCCCAGTCAAGTCTCTGACTAGCAAGTTTGGGACAAACGGATCGTTCATACACGCCATTTTCCCCTAGTCTCAAAAATCAGCCTACGAAGTCCGTCTTTGGGCCTAAAGCTGGACTAACGTTACGGCCGTTTTAAAATCCGCCATACACGTGGGCTCAGGGGACATCAGACCTAGCTGTTGGAGTCCACAGTACCAAGAGGGACAGCAATCCAATTAATTTACGATATGGGCATGACTCCGCATGAGCCAAACTGGAGCAAGAGGTAAAAGCAGGAGCGAGTCAACGCCGTGATGGACTCCACAAAGGACAGTGTCTTAACTTCGACCGTCCGCACAATATTTCCGATTATTCGTCGCAAATAGAAATAAATATAAAACTTGCTCATGTTATACATGTTGCGCAGATTGGAGGTCGATGCTTGTGGTGCATCGTGCATGGCTCAACGGTTAAGGGCTTCCCATCAGCCATCGTGTTCACGGTTTCCACGTTCATGTCGTCACGAACCAGCAAGTCATCTCAGCAAGATATCAGTAATCTGGATGCAGATTCATTTTGCCTTTAGGCCTACCTTTAGAGCAAAATCATGTAAAGCAATCTCGTGCAGTCTACAATACATAGATGTAAAAATAATCTTTTACGTTCCTTTTGCTTTTATACAAAAGCGTTTTCTACGTTCACAACATTTTAAACATATACTGATAATAAATTTTTAAAAAACCTTGACACACAAGTATACCCTATAATATAGTTAACTTAGCATATAGTTAACGGGCAAATTATCTCTATTTTAAATAGCTGTAAACGAAACGTGTTAATACTCGTAGATTAGGTTACAGTGTATAAACTGAGTAAGTTACCTTCTACAGCATTAAGACATTTGAATACAGAGGATATCGTTTGCTGACTGCTAATTCGCTTCATTTCAGGAATTTTTCTACGGCACGCAAACTAATAATAAGATAATAGTTAAACTATGTGACTTTACGCTGGATAGTCAGTGCTCACTTTCAAGAGAACTAGAGTGTAAAACAGTTACTGAACTTATTGTACCTCGTTTTCAGACTGCCATTCCTGTGGCTGGCTGACTTGCTGGTCCTGCGACTGGGAATGGGCTCCCTGTATACCATACTTAGTCATAGAATGCACTCAGTGTCAATTTTATGTGTTTATAGTTTATACATTTGCGTGTGTACATATATATATATATATATATATATGTATATATTGGTCTATATATGTAACGTCTTGACCACGAGCTTACTCGGACAGGCTGTCATCGGCAGAGATCTACTAAAAACAACAAGCCGCAAGCTCGTCATGGCTGAAATCGTTTCGAATGTGTGTGTGTGTGTATATATATAGAGGCCTATATATGAGCGTATATACATGTATATGTCTATATATATTTGTTTCGAGTCTCGCCTGTGCGCTTTATGAGACTATGAATGCGTTGGCTATCATCCGCAAGTAGTGTCAAATTAATAAAAGAGCCTCGGCAACTTTAGTAAATACGTAAGTAGTTTCTTAGGATTAAGTGAACACCGAAAGCGCTAATAAGATTTTTGGGTGGTGGATCTCATTTTTCAGGTGTTGGATCTCCTTTTTTAGGTGGTGGATCTCATATGTGAGGTGGTGGATCTCACAACCGAGGTGTCGAATCTCAGATGCGGCTGAATTTAACCACTGATTGACCCGTATATTGTCATCCCTAGCATATCACTCATTGCTGATGTTTTGGCTGACCTTATCAATTGCTCCTTCATGAGTGGGGTGGTCCCCCAATCGCTAAAAATTGCTAAAGTAGTTCCATATTTTAAAGGAGAAAAGGATATTCCTGCTAATTATAGACCCATATCGGTTCTACCTTTCTTCTCCAAATTTTATGAAAAAATAATTTTTTATTATTACCGAAATTTGATACCGCCCTTCTTCCAACATCTTTTGCTCAGAAGTGCACACACACGCCTCGACGGCGCAGTTGCAGTTGTACTGCAGAGCAATGGTGCACGAAGGACTTGCTCAAGGTCCATACGCAGTGACTGACGCCCCGGACGAGGCTCGAACCCGCGCGCTCAGCACAAACTGAACGCCACGGGTTGACCGCTCTAACCAATCGGCCACTGTGCCACACCAAGCTTGGACAGACTTAATAATTATGTGAAATCTTTCAATATCATCTATAAATCACAGCATGGCTTCCTATCGGGGCATTCCCCTTATATGGCTTTATTAAGTATGGAGGATATGATCTCAAGAGCCATTGATAATGGCAAAATCTCTGTGGGTATATTTCTTGACCTCGCGAAAACGTTTGACACTGTAAACCATAAAATCCTCCTAAAAAACTGGAAAGCTATGGTATCACAGGTGCCCAATTAAATTGGTTTCATAGTTACTTTGATAGCCGCTCCCAACTTATGGTGTTCCGCAGGGCTCCAACTTAGGACCGCTCCTTTTCCTTCTTTATATAAACGACTTAGCTAACGTGTCCTCAATTTTATTCTTTATGCTGTTGCAGATGATACTAATATGTTTCTTTTGCATAAATCATTGGATAAGCTTCTTGATAATATGAACTTGGAGCTATCTAAAGTAGCTGATTGGTTTTACGCTAATGAGCTCACAATCAACCTGGATAAGACAAATTTCATTCTTTTCAGTTCTAATAGGAAAATTTTACCAAAGGATCTAAACTTAAGTCTCCACATAAAAGGCACACCGATTGATCAGGTTGAATCCGCCAAGTTCCTTGGGGTATATGTCGACCACCATCTATCCTGGGTTGTACATATAAATCATATTGCTAACAAAATAGCTAAAAAATATAGGTATATTATCCAGAGTTTCCCACATTATCCCTAATTCCATCAAACTTCAATTATACCATACCTTGATTTATCCATACTTAACCTATTGTAATTTAATATGGTCTTCAAATTAAGGCTCACTAAACTAGTGGTGCTACAAAAGAGGGCGATACGTTTGGTTGCGGGTGCCCATGGAGTTGCACGTATTGACCCATTATTTAAAGATTTACAGCTTCTAAAATTAGATCAAATAAGAATTCTTCAAATTAGTATATTTTTTTACCGCTATGAGCACGGTCTACTCCCATCAGTGTTCCTAAATTATTTCTCCGTGGACTCCGACACCCATACCTACTGCACAAGGAACTCCCGCGCTTGCCGCTATGATAGAGCCTGAACAAATCCCCATAAATTCTGTCTCAAATCTTCAGGTCCGCAGGTCTGGAACGCTATTTCGCTTGAAATCCGTTCGTCCATCAAAAATAATTTGCATACTTTTTTAATAAATGAAATGGCTCGATGATATGATTTCCACAACTATCAAATGAGGCAGTTGGTCATTCGCTCGTCTTTGGTCAAAATTTATAATTTCCTTTGGTAGTTGGTATCGAGTTTGCTTGTTTAAAATTGTCTAGAATATTTCAGTTGTGTCTAAAAAGACTTTGTTTATGCCATTCAGAAGATGCCAAAGAAGAGATATCGAAAAAGATAAAACGCGGCAATATAAAAACTGTTCTCGGGAATTGGTACTATGTACATTGTACATTATAAGTTTCAAATTGAAATTACAAATGAACATTATTCCCGAAAAAAGATACATTAGTATTTTACAGCCTTTTATATAAGATCACTTGTCCTTTACTGTCTCGTACTGTCTTGAGTCTTGGCCTTGGTACCTCATTGTCTCTGTCTCGGAACCTCACTGTCTCTGTCTCGTCTTGGTCTTGAAATTTCAAGTCTTGCATACAACACTGCGTGTCTCTCTTACCGAGACTGTCTTTCACTCTACTCTAATCAACGCCAACCTCTTGTTAGTTGCTAGGCTTGAATATGCACCTTTGAACTGTTTGTAAGCACGGAATTATCAAATTATGATTGTGGTGTATTGCATGAGGTTGATTAATGACTGTTTTGATCTAGGTATTCCAATCGACTTCCAGAAAGTCCAAGCATGACAATTCCTACGGTTAATCGAACGCATCCACAGTGCTTGGTTGATAGCAGCCGGAGTGTTCCAAATATATCCCGATTGGTTCAGCTAGACCGCTTGGATTCATTTCACTTCTTTTCTACTCATCTCTCCAGTGAACCAATTTCTGGAGGAGGCATTTCTGGCGAAGCATCAACTACTGAAGCCATGGGAGACCAGTATCGCCCCCCACAAAATATTCCACAAGAGCTAGAAGAACCGCTTTGGTCCAGCAATCTTAACGACCTGCATCTCTTCAACGAAATCAACGCCGACATTTTACGAATTGTGTTCCTATTTCTCGATGCTTTACTTCTGACATATCGATTCACGAGTATGTATGCCAATGGAATCACCATCTGGAGGCATTTCAGCGGTACCATTTCCACCAACTTCGAAGTATTTCATGGCACAGACGGCAGCATTCTCACCGAGACTTCGGTCACGCGACCGCATCTTGGGCGAGAGCGGAAGCCGCTGGACTTCAACATGCCAGGCGGCTTTTTATCCCAGTGCAGCACGTACGTTGAGGGCGACTATCACCATCCACTCGACACCAACGACTTGATTCACGGGTGTACCGAGCGAGGAGGACCCACTGAAGGGACTCAAATCGAGGCCGGTGAGATCGTCCTTCCGCCGATGCCATCTGTGGAGTCAAACGCAGACACGATGAAGACCATCGTGACACAGATCCTGAAGAGTAGTGCTCTCATTAAACTCATCATTATGGCCATCTTGTTGCTTGGCTGCTATGTGATCATCAAGAGCACTGTTCTCTTCCTTGATGTCAGGGTCTTCGCCGGCTTCGACTGCTTCGGCATGTACATCAACGCCATCCGGGTCCAGGTGAACCAGAGCAACTGGTATCTTACGAACGAGGCTCGCTATCTCAATGGGGCAACGATGGGCTATTACAGGAACCATATGCAGTCAGAGCTTGCTGGTCTACAAGGATTACTTGAGTTTTTCAATTCAGGTAAGTTAAGTCAAATCAAGACAAGCCATTTTTATTTTTAATCACCACTCAAGTGTGAGATCAGAAATAAATACAGTTATTAATTATACAAATCAAACAATGAGAAGTAATATTAAAACCATCAGAAGATGAGGAGGTATGAGGGATGATTAAGAATAGGTGAGTCAGAAAGGGACTTGTCCCGCTAACTCTGACAACCCTTTACAAAGGAAGGTTGAGATGGCAATAGTAACAGAGAAAGAAATAGGTGGAAGAGATTAGCAAGATGAGGATTTGGAGGGCTTAATGACAAAGAGTAGAAGATATAAGAAGATGGGGAAGAAAGAGGAAAGGAGAGGATAGAAAATGAAAGACAGGGAGCAAGTGGATTATAGTGAATGAAGCAATACAAGAACCAAGGTGGACAACAAGAGACAAACAAAACCTATGTTTGTTGACAGAAGAAACATTTTTAGAGATTTTTTAAACAAATCAATTGAGGGTAACCCGTTCACTTCATTAGGCAGATAACTGTTCCAAAGGGTTGGACCAATATATTTAATAGAAATATATTTAATAGAAATATATTTAGACCTTTCGATACTTTTGAGCAAATCTAGTTGAGCAATCATGAATATTGAAATCCAACTTAAAATAATTGGAAAAAGATTTGGGAAAAGGTTATGGTGATAACGATACATAAAAAACAGACTTGATATTTATTAATGTTATACGTTATACAATGACAGTAACTTATGAGTAATAAGTAGAGGATTTATGCTGGTTCGCCCGGGTACGTCACATATTATTCTAATGACACGCTTTTGCACAATAAACAGGTGATTAAAATGAGTTTTAAAATTCGAACCCCATGAAATATTGCAATAACAGAGATAAGGTGATATTAGAGAGTGATATAAATGAATTTAGGTTGATTTCGATATATAGTGTTTCATTCTGAGCAATATACCGATACTCCTAGAGATTTGCCTGATGACAGCAAGTATATGCTCTTTCCATGTAAGGCAGTCATCAACTATTACACCAAGGAATTTGGAAGATGTTGAAGATGCAATCAATTTAATCAAAACTGCGCTCTTCATGAAAGAATCTGCTGCATGTCCCATGTTCTTCTACGAAGTTTGGGGACTGTTCCTTCTCCGTCTCAGGACCAACTGCATGGAACGGTCTTCCCGAACATGTGAAGAACGCGTCATATCTTGAGACATTAAATCGTGACTTAAGGCACATCTTTTTCAACAATCACACGACTGTAATTGACATTTTTCTATTGTACAGCGTTCTTTCTTTCGGCCTCGGCTGTGCTACGACGCTATATAAATTGTCTTATTATTATTATTATTCATGGTAGGGTGACCACATTTCTCTTCTGCCATTTTCTCCAATCTGATCAAATTCAATTGGGAGCTGAGTTCATTGGAATGAGCGTTGTACTTGCGCAATGACCAAACTGAAATCCATTTCAATATTTTTTATTAAAAAAGCGTCTATATAAAAAATGTTTAATTATAAACTCTAATTTCAAGATGGCAGATGTCACATACATGATCATTTAAGTTAATCATTTTGAAAATTGGAGTCTTATAATGGCACTATGGCGATGATGCAAATAGGACCATGACCTTGAATCAACACGCTTCAAGCGATTGCAACTTAGGCCCTATCCAAAGCTTACCAGTCCAAGCTACTACCAGAATGCCCGGGCAGCATCTTGTCACTCCTATCCTTAACTAACTGCGTTGGCTAAAATTAGTGAATTCACAACCAAGTCCTATCACCAACCTGCAACTCCCTACTTCAAGTTCAAATGTGCTCATGATCTCTTTACCATCCAGCAAACTCGTTCCACCCGATCATCCTCCTGTCTCAATCTTTCTCGATCCTCGGTCGCTTCTCATCTCAAGTAAGCTACTCCAACCGAGGTATTTCCCACCCTGCACCACGTCCCTGAAATGCACGACGACCTTCCTCTCAAATTTTTCTGTTCCCCTATGTCTTTGTCAATCAGTGACTGTTATGGATCTGTCGCAGATTCTTCTATCATCCCTCGAACTTTCCACTCTGAACTGAAGTATGAAGACCTCTTCAATAATTCCTACCAAGCCTCATTCGACCCTCCACCTTTCAATTCTAAACGACATCCACTTTAGCAGTTGCTATTCCTACTCTCAACCTCAGGCAGCCAGACTCGGACCTCGTTCGGACAACCCTTCTGGACAACCCCTTTGACTTGACAATAATTAACGCTACCATGCGCTTGGCTTTGAGTGGCACTTAAGAAGTTTAGAGTTAATGATTATGATTAAGGCCTACGATTAGACATAAACTTATTAGCACCTATTGGAGAATGTAAGCCAATAATTATCATTATAGAGAATGCCCAATGAGTTGGTCACTTAGAATGAACATGTCTTAATTATTCATTTTCTCATTTTGAAAGAAGTGTTCTGAAAAACTATGCAGAAAGGCATCAGGGAGACTAACTTCAGCACTGGATGTTATTTCTACTGTAAAAGAATTGGAACATTGAAATGGGCCTTGGCTTGGCCAGTAGCAACATATGGTTGTGAAGCGTGGACAATAAAGAAGGAAGAAGAGAAACGTATACAAGCATTTGAGAACAAGTGCATGAGGAAACTGCTCAGAATTCCATGGACAGCAATGGTGACAACCGAACAAGTGTATCAAATGACGAAAGTTGACAGCAAACTGTTGTGTCACATCAAATCCAGAAAACTGGATCATCGTGAGACAGCCTAGAGACAGTATTGAGAACAGTGTGATGTTGGGTGTGGTGGAAGGAAGCCGAAGGCGTGGAAGACCCTGAATCTGCTGGTTTGACAATGTCATGGCGTGGACTGGTTTAAAAGGCACAAGCTTGATGAACATCGTACGAGACAGACAGCATTGGACATCACTTTCCCATTCATCTAGTCAACCATCGCGAAGCGACGATATGACATGACATGACATTAAAATGGCATCTTCTACATGTTTGATCATAGAAACACCATTCCGAGATGCTACATTGTCCCGGAATATACCTGCCCCGAACGAGAGACATTGTGATCAATTCCGGAACTGTCCTGGCCAATTCGGGACATATGGTCACCCTATGCCTATGGCCAGATCATTGCATGGTACTTTTTTATTAGAATGAAATAAGATGTAGTTTGTTTTATCCGGGTGGAGAGACAATTTATTGGCTCTAAACCAATCAGATAAGCGACTAAGTTCAAGATTCATTACAGCGAAAAGGTAGTCAGAAGATTTATGGGATTAAAAAACATTAGTATTGTCAGCAAATAAAATGAATTTTAGAAGAGTTGAAGTCGTTACGAGATCATTTATGTAGATAAGAAACATGTATCATTAGATTCTCTGAACAGTTGACTACAAAGCGACTTCCGAGGAGCTGCCAAGCAGTTACATGTAGTGGCAAGAATGGGTGGATCCATCCGGCTTCTATATTCATAAACTAAAGCATTATATGTGGTGTTAATTTTAACTGTTCAATATACATTAATAAATTATTACCGACGCAAAAACCATATTTTACCTTGTTGATGTTAGACGTTCAATGTACTTTGATAAATAATTACCGACGCTAAGCCCATATTTAACCGGATACATGATGTCATCATACACATCCTCACTCAAAATTCATTATTTTTAGAGATGAACCAAGTGTCAATTTCCTGTTGAGTACTGAGTATCACTAGTAAGTAGTAAGAGTCCGTTGACAATTTACAAACAAGATGCACATATCGCTTGGGCGTGTTAAATGAAAACACCATCTTAAACGTCGCCCATATTGGATGAAAACAATAGAGATGAACCAAAACTCGGCAATACACAAACCAACAACCATATAATCACCAAATAAAAAAGTATCAATAAAACTGTGCATCAACAACAAACACAAACACGTGCATAGACAACAACAAACAACACGTGCATAGACAACAACAACAACATGAAAAGTTCCAGATCTACACAAACTATTTAAAAACCACAAAAATTAATTAATTAACAAGATTAGGTCTACTACTAACATTTAAAGATCAAAAAAGTGCATGAATTGTGCAACCATTCTGTGAAAGAAGGACCTCGCACAGTCGTTGAACAATATCAGCGAACTGAATTAATTATTCAGTTCACTTGTTTCTGTACAAATATGGTGCTCCATCCATCTTTCACAGGCTTAACTTTCAACACCAAACAGAAGGATTCATTGTGCACAGTGCAATCGACATACATGAGTGCAAAATCGCTACATATTCCTCCCATGTCAAATCAAACTGAGAAACCGTCCCACTACGGTTGCACAATAAAATGCTAGATTCACTTCAGACTACAATGCATTAAGAATTTAAGATGTAGGCCATTCGCCATAGTATGACTGATGACAATTGATTTTACAAATGCCAGCTGAATGTAACGATCTCTTTACTTGCAGATAAGCCGTCTCGACATCATAGTGTTTGACTATCATGTTTTGATTCCTGCAATTGTCAGCAACTCTCAAAGTGTCATTGGTTTTGCAACTAGTGCAAAAACTTTGTCATAGTCATCTCAGTATTTTTGAGAGTAGCCTTGAGCAACTAAACGAGCTTTGTATCTTGTGGTGTTTCCTTTTTCGTCCTTCTTTATATTGTACGCCCATTTGCTTCCTATGGCAGTTTTGTTCTTTGGAAGAGTGGTTAAAATCCAAGTTTCGTGTTGTTTTAACGATTCCATCTCTTAATTCAGAGCGAATACAGGCAGAACATGAAACAGGATAGCTTCAATAACGCCCATCTTGTTTCTGTACAAATATGGTGCTCCGTCCATCTTTCACAAGCTTAGCTTTTAACACTAAACAGAAAGATTGATTGTGCACTGTGCAATCGACATACATTAGGGCAAATTCACTGGACAGCAACTTATTCACATGGCTCGAATGTTTTAAGAGGGCGCACTGAGTTGGATTTTCATCGCAGATGGGTTTATTTATCAGAGGTTCAATCCAGTCTTCTTTAAGTTGATTTGGACAACGAGACGTTGGTGTCATTTTTTGCACATATTCATCATAAGTTACTTGAAATTGAGAAACCATCTCCCTACAGTTGCACAATCAAATGCTAGATTCACTTCAGATTACAATGCATTAAGAATTTAAGAAGTAGGCCATTCGCCATAGTATGAATGATGACTTTTGATTTTACAAATGCCAGCTGAATGTAACGATCTCTGTACTTGCAGATAAGCCGTCTCGATATGATAGTGTTTGACTATCATGTTTTGATTCCTGCAATTGTCAGCAACTCTCAAAGTGTCATTGGTTTTGCAACTGGTGCAAAAAACTTCGTCATAGTCATCTCCGTATTTTTGAGAGTAGCCTTGAGCACGTATTTTTGAGAGTAGCCTTGAGCAACTAAACGAGCTTTGTATCTTGTGGTGTTTCCCTTTTCGTCCTTCTTTATATTGTACACCCATTTGCTTCCTATGGCAGTTTTGTTCTCTGGAAGAGTGGTAGCTGAATGTAACGATCTCTGTACTTGCAGATAAGCCGTCTCGTCTTGACATCAGTGTTTTACTATCATGTTTTGATTCCTGCAATTGTCAGCAACTTTCGAAGTGTCGTTAGTTCTGCAACTGGTGCACAGACTTCGTTATAGTCATCTCCGTATTTTTGAGAGTAGCCTTGAGCAACAAGCTTTGTATCTTGTGGTGTTTCCTTATTCGTTCTTATTTATATTGTACACTCATTTGCTTCCTATGGCAGTTTTGTTCAATGGAAGAGTGGTTAAAATCCAAGTTTCATGTTGTTTTAACGATTCCGTCTCTTCATTCATAGCAAATACAGGCAGAGCATAAAATAGCATACCATCAATAACGCCCATCTTGATGTCGTCCACTTCCGCAATATCCATTTCCTCGCACTGTTGGTTTTCGGCAGACTGATTGGCGATATAGGCGAGTGGCACTTGCTGGTAAATATGAACCGTGCTCATGAATATTCATGAGTCTATTTTTAGCTCAACCAATCACAGAAGAGAATCAATATTCTTTCGATAGTGGAAAGTAAGTTTTGACCTGTTTCAATTTCATGAACGTGCTTCAAAAAATGTCGCTAAACACGAACAGCATGGAGTTTCCCCCGGTATGACAGCGTGAGAGATACTATGGATTTCGCACGTAACTATGCCATACAATACAACTATGCGTTTATCGGGGATGTGGACTCGCGACCACGGTCTTGGTCTCGAGACCGGAAAACTGCAGTCTTGGTCTTGAATGAATTGGTCTTGGTCTCGAATGAATTGGTCTTGGTCTCGAATGAATTGGTCTTGGTCTCGGACCATCGGTCTTGGTCTCGGTCTTGGTCTCGAATGCTTCGGTCTGATAAAGTAAAACGTTTGTGAAGCAGAAATAGTATTGTTTTATTATGGAAAATTAACATTACTTAATGAATTATACAAAGCATCATGTAGTGTCACTTTGACCTTCAAACAGAATAGTAATGGAAACTCTATCGAATACATGGACTATCTATATTACCAAGATACCAGTGTCATAATCCGTCTATCGACAGTGATAGGAGTAGGCACTGTTATTGATATTTTTAAATGTACAATTCTAACACGTCTACAGCAATGTAAACTTTAGATTAGGCCAATATCCTTCAGGTTAATCCAGTGTCTTTCAGGTTAATCCAATGTCGTTCAGGTTAATCCAATGTCCTTTGTGAACTGTCTAATTTTCTCAGCACCCAGAGGTTTTCTGAGAATATCAGCAATCATCTTCTCACTTGGACAGTATAATTCTTCCAACTCTTTTGTCTTGCACAAGTCCCGAACATAATGGTACTTCGTTTCAATATGTTTTGTCCGATGACAAGATTTGTAATTCGGTAACGTTTTATGCAACTTTGACTGTCTTCATGTAGAATGATCTGTCCTTCAATCATCTGATCAAAATCTTCTAACAACCTTCTTAACCATAAAGCTTCATGGGCAGCTTCAATCAGAGCAATATATTCAGCTTCTGTTGAAGATAATGTCACCATTGTTTGTTTTCGGCTGGCCCAAGAGATAGTTGATCCAAAATACTGAATTATGTAACCTATGGTGTTCTGTCCATCTTTCGCAGGCTTACGTTTCAACACCAAGCAGAAGTCTTCCTTATGCACATCGCATTGAACACGCCTCAGTGCAAAATCACTGGATGTCTGCTTATTGACATGATTCGAACTTTCCACAAGGGTTCATTGTGCGGGGTTGTTAGTGCATACAGGCTTATTTCTAATTGACTCTCTTAGCCTATCGTCAAATCTAAAGATTAATCCAAAAACAAAACGTCTTTCACTGCACTTGGTTACTTAGAAACTGCTCCAAGTGTGTCTGGGCCCATATCCTGATAAAGTAAAACGTTTGTGAAGCAGACATAGTATTGCTTCGTTATGGAAAATTGACATTACTTAATGAATTATACGAAGCAGCATGTAGTGTCACTTTGACCTTCGAACCGAATAGTAACTGAAACTCTGTCGAATACTTGGATACATAATCCATCTATCAACAGTAATAGGAGTACGCGTTGTTATTGATATTCGTAAATGTACAATTCTAACAATCCCAGCCATGTCATGGTCTACCCTCCCCTTTTAAATTTTGTGAGCATGCAACTGATTTGTTCGAAAATTTGTTTCAGAAATGGCTGTTATAATGCTGTCAAAGCAAAGAAGTGAGGTACAACAGGAAACCTAAAGCGTAAACATTGTCAAACTGTGTGGAAGTGTAAAGTGTGCCAAAAGTTGGGAATTCAATGGTCATCATCAGAAACTGACTTAAAAGTAGTAGACAAGGCTTGAGTCATGCTAAGAATTCTCCCATTGTAGGCTCCTGTATCAACCGACAGACACAAACTTTAACATGCATGCCTAGAGCTCCATAAAGGTTGCGGGAACATTTAAAGAATTTCAAAGTCCTAACATTATAAGTCATATTGTTTATATTTATTGCAAAATGTCTTAAAACTTAGATGAATTTAACGGTTTCGAAAACCAGGTGTATACTAGCCTGACACTTTGCATAATATGTGAAATAAGTTATTATTCCATTTGGCCTCTATGGCAGCATTCATTATTTTGCCTTCATTGTTTTTATCCCTCATCTACAGAACAGAAACGATTGGTTGCAAACTACGTCGCAGAGGCGTGCGCCATTCGTCAGCTTCCTCAGGTCAACTGGTCATGTGATATCAACATTGAATTACCACAGCTGGAATTTCCCATCCTGCCATGCAACTTCATGCCTGTTCAGCCATTTCTATACACAGGTACTACTGATTTTGTTCATTCATTCTTATGGGACTATTGTAACTAATGGCCTCAGATTGTCAAGATGCTATCCTTGATCCTTGTGCACATTTATACTCCTCTCTAGGAATTTTGATTCTGAATAGTATTTTTAGTCATAACAATAATATTTTAATGCTACCTTGGGTGGAAGATCGATCTTGGGTGGAACAGCGATAATTAATAAGATACTTTGTTGGCTACCTTTGATACAAGAGGAGCGATAATTAATAAAATAATTGCTGATTTTAAATGAAAAGCACATTTCAAAATTCTTTCTGAACCATCTTAGGATGGGCAATCATCTAGAACAGCAGTTAAAACAATTTATTTTATTGTAACATTAGGTATAAAAATTGAATGTTGGCATACCTCCAACAAAGAAAGGTTAGATAAAAAAACAGGCAAGCATGAAGTCCCCTTGCAATTAAATATTAGGGGAACATCGTGAGTTCTCTTGTAAAGTATGGGGTGGAGTCCAGCCGACAACACATTTTGAAGCGTATGACAACAAATGGAGCTTGTTTTGAGATAGTCTCATAGAACATTTAAATATTCTACATTTTTTTGTATACAACTTAGAAACATCTGTCATGCCTCTAGTGATAAGCATGCCACAGTGTAAAAACCACTGGTCAAGTATATATTTTTATTTATTCTGATATTTGATATCACCCTTCTTCCAACATTATTTGCTCAGAATTGCACACACGTGCCTCAACGTCGCAATTGCAGTTGTACTGCAGAGCAACTGTGCGTGAAGGACTTGCTCAAAGTCCCTACTCAGTGACTTATCGGACGAAGGCCAAACCCGTTCTTGGACCGACTGCTCTAACCAATCGGCCACCGTGCCACACATATAATAAAGAGCCATCGTGTTACCTTTGTATCTGGAAGGCATGCTATGTAATTCCTATGAATGTGTAATAATTAACTGACACAACAGACGCTGAAGTAAAATTAATTTTTATACAATTTGCTTCAACGCTTTGTTGCATGTCTTAGGTTTCCTCTGTTTAGATCAATTCAGATGCTTGATAAAGGGGCTACACAAATGTTCACATGATTTAACTTATCTGGCATTGAGGGGTTCTATTCGGGTCTCATTTTGGAACACGTGTCATAGATGGGCTCCATGTAAGGATTTTGGCAGGGAAATCGCTGTCTGTCCGTCTGTCTCTGTCTCTCTCTTTACTGTTTTATTCCATTTATTGCTTAACACTATGGTGACTCAGGTCACTATGTAGCGACCTTGGACAAGTTACTCACCCATAATTGTCTGTCAGGAAGGCAACGGGAAACCACCTCACTCATCTCATCCCCAGGTGGCGTAAAGCCAATGAACCTGTCTTTGGGCAGAACACTCATCATCATCATCATAGGGACTATCATAGCAACTGGGGAACCAGCGCATCTGGTAGTTAATGCATTAGAGGACCATTATTACTAGTCTTTCTCTTTGTTAGGTTTCCGATCGGGTGAGTACGAGACTCAGCTGAACGTTGCCTTGGCTCCGTATCTGACGTCCGTGAAAAACATCATAACACGGACGCTGTACGTTCTGCTGGCGATAGCAACCACTGTCCTTGCCGTTCACATCACGGCCTCCATCCTTCACTACCACTTAAACCTGCTTCGTTCAACAACACACTCCACTGCTGTTGTCTGTGAAGACGCGAGCGCACGCACCGAACTGCTGGACAGTGTTTCGCCTAGCATTGTGCTGAATAGAGAAAGCATAGAGGTTGCTGGGGCAAGTGTGGCGTACCGTGATAATGGCCAAGGGGTTGTGACAGCCGCATCAAGTATTAAAAACAACTCAACTCTGCTAACAGATTTCAAGTATTCTGAAACGAACGTTTAGCCGATTGCAAGTTCGGTCTTTTTGGCAGAAACGTATCGTCCGGTCTTGATATCATGATTGATGAATAAATTCATGTTTTATTGTGAGCCTACAGCTGCCAATACAGCTGCCAATTTTTCTATCATTGTATCATCATTATCAGTGTTGATTGATCTCTTATCTTATTTGATAGTCACGTACAATGTGGCTCAATAAAAGTGGAACCGTCTTATATAATTACATAAAATAATTTTTTTTTAAATTTTTCTATTAAAAACCAAGGAAACTGTTGCCAAATGTTAATTTATCTAAAATTAGAATTCAAATTCAATGTATCCTCCTCGGTTTTCAAAAGTTTTTTCTAAATGTCTTCGCTACTGTTTATAAACCTCTGAGACAAATGTTGCCACTCTTCAACAATGGCCAATTTCAGTTCTGTTGTTGCAAATTTACGATGAAAATAAAATTTTTTGGAGGGCACCCCAATAGCATAATCTACTGGGTTTAAATCCGGGCTGTTTGGTGGCCACATGTCTGGTTCAATGAAGGTGACATTCTCATGATCCGATCTTCTGCTGTTATTTTTGTCATTATAACAACATAAAATATGAAATAAATTGTAAAGATGGCGACCGAAAGTTAACGAAATAATGACGTCATGCGTTGAGATAACAAGTAGGAAGAATATTACGGTTTGAAGACTGCTCAAAACATAATTTTATGTATAGATTTCTCAAGATTGCTCTAGGCGGTCCTACTTATTTTGGGCTTCTCTGTATATTTCTTTTGCTATGCAGATGTAGGCCCTATAATTAACAGGATACAAATGGCAGGAATGTATGGGACCATATTTATAAACACCTTCAAGTGAGATATAGCTGATGCAGAAATGTATGAAAGTGAATTCATAGGAGAGAGAGAGCATTGCTTTACCTAATTATCTTCACTGCTGCTTGTGGTTTGCTTATATATAATTTTTTCTCTGTCTCTGTCTGTCTGTCTGTCTCTCTCTCTGTCTCCTCTGTCTCAATCAGAATCATAGCAATAATTTCTCTTGGAGTGGTGGCTGACATATTGCCTCCTCTGTTTCTTTTATTCACCATTCGCTTCTTTATTACAGTTATCCCATTATGTATATTTATTTATTTATTTATATGCGATCGACCACATGTCTTCTAACCATGGACAGCAGCAGAGTTGTATGGTCTCGAGACAGTGTCTCGGTCTCGAGACAGTTTTTTAGTGTCTCGGTCTCGGAAGCCTGCGGTCTCGGTCTCGAGGTAGTGTCTCGAATTTTTAGAAACTGTCTTGAAGTGAAAGTCTTGTTCTGTCTTGAACAAGACTCTGCGATAAGTTTCGCGTTAAATGTCCTAAAATTTTGCGCTAGAAACTGAAACCGGAATGTACGATAAACGGTAATTCTGGTTAACGCGCGAGTCACATGATACTGAAATCAATTCAATTGTCTTAAAGTGGAAAAATGTCTAAGAGATAACCTGAAATTGTGAAGTTTGCGTTTACGCAATTTGAAGTTAGGTCTATTTACAAACCATAGGTATTGGCTATTAGTTTATTGATGTAAAACCACCATAACCGAAACGATCGGAACAACTTCGAGTTTCTCAGGGTGAGTAAGGATATGCGCAGATTTATAATTTCATTTGGTATCGAATTTGCTTGTTTAAAATCGTCTAGAAGATTTCAGACGTGCTTTCTTTACTATTCACAAGATAAGGCCGAAGAAGAAATATCGGAAAAGATAAAACTCGGCAATGTAAAAACTGTTCTTGGGAATTGATACAATATACCTTATAATAAAGTTTCAAATTGAAATTACAAATGAACCTTATTCCCGAAAACTTATACGTTAGTGTTTTACGGCCTTTTATATAGGATCACTTGTATTTACTGTCTCGAACGGTCTTGAACCTAGTGTCTCGGTCTGAATGCGGATGACGTAAAATCGTCATGACCCGATATTCAATTATCATGACCCATTTGTGTGTTGGTCATTGACTCTGGTAGAGCCTGACTTCATACTTTGCCAAGTCATATTTCACAAGCCTTGTCTTGATAATGCAGTACGATTACGTGATAACATTGCGCAAACAGATGATATGAAGTTTAATAGGACTCAAATTTATATCCACTGAAATGCTGATCATTATAAGATAAAAAATGAATTGACTGACCAGTTTAAACAGTATGTAATGTTATAATAGATGGTTTAATATTAATAATTATATTTAAAAAGCAAACTCGAAAGAACAACTTCAATATCAGTGTAAAGGTGACGACCTTTTTACACACACAACTCGAGAGTTGCGTCAATTGCCCTAAGTCTTTATAGAAGCAATCGTCGTCCGGTTTACCTTTATAATAATTAAGACGAATATGGGGTCGTCTAGAAAGGGCGTCCACACAAAACCTACTTTTTTACCCCTCCCGCTGTTCGCATTTGTCCGAATGCGACTGAACTCCCTCCCCCTTTGGGACGTCCACATCACACATGTTATCAGCCACCATTGCAACTGCTGATGATTATTTTACTGCATAGCTTTTTAATACACATTTATTGACAAGGAATGAGATTGAGTAATAGCTATGTAAAAAAAAATTTAATAACTGCTTATTTGCATGCAGGCCTCATATAAACATTCTGTCAAATGTTAAGTTTAACCTAAAGCTACTAATAAACAACTAAGATTATGGCATAATTACCATTAGACGTTATTTTGGCAATTATTTAGCATGGATTGTGCAGGCGTCCGCATGCGACCATTCTTTAGCATGGTCGCATGCTGACGCCTGCACATTCCATGACCCCTCCCCGCTGTCCCCATTTGTCCGCAATTCCTTACCCCCGCCTCCCCTCGTTGCGGACGTCCTTTGTGGATGACCCCTTTGTCTACACCGTGAAGCCTAATCAACGTCATTTGATTTGTGTCGTGAAGAAACATCCCTTGAGCGAAAACGTGATGAAAATCGGTAAGAGATTGCTTGTGCTTCCTCAACAGAAGATTAAGAGCAGCGTTTGAACGTTTCAATTGCATCTGGGTCATCGAGTGCAGTCTATGTAAGTGGAGCGTCAGCATTCGTCTGATATTGATCGACCTCCTCAATGATAGGCTTCAGTCGCAAGATGTTAAACCTACAGTCAGTAAACAGATTTTTTTACTTAATTTATTGTTTTGTTTTTTCGCTGTTCAACCCCAAGTAAAATACCCATGGCAGCAATACCATCTACTGACAAAGTGGGCTTCCTCTCTCATACTTATGGGCCATAAATTGGCCCATAACTGTGATGGAATTAGATACGGACTACAGGATTAGCATTTATTTTCGATGCCATTCGGGGAGGCGTGCAGTGAGCATCCGTATAAACGCCTAGAAGCTAGAGCCCTGGCACAATGCTCGCTTGGAGCCCAAATAGAACCACTATTCCCAAATCATATGTGAACCGTTTGGGGACCATACGGGTTCCGTCTAATAATGACTAGGTTATCGCATCAATAGGCTATTTGCATTTCGCATCTCATTTAACTAAGTTCCTTCTAATCTGAGGCTAAGACTTGTTCGTGAACACCAGTCGCCAATCGTATCGTAATCATAATCTCCAAACTTCCAAAGCGCCACTCGAAAGCCAAGCGCATGGCATCTGCTTATTCGTGAGCGCTGCGTCAAGTCATTGGGGATGTACGAAGGGACAATTCATGTCAACTGTATGCTCCTTAAGAACCTTTGATGAACTTATATACCTTTGTAAATAGATCCACATGACTGTATCCAGAAGGTCGGTTAGAACTACGACACCGAGAAAGACGACCACCAGATGGCAGGAGTCGGCAACAAGATGGCGGCTGGCGTCGACGTAAGGAACAATTGAGTGACTGAGCAGTTCACGAAAGTTGGAGAAGTCATGTCTGTATACACAGAATGTATTATCAGTTTATTTAAAGAATCAGTCATGCTAAATTGTACTAGCGATACATGTACGTGTCTGTCTGTCTGTCTGTCTGTCTGTCTGTCTATCTGTCTGTCTGTCTGTCTGTCTGTCTGTCTGTGCCATGTTAAATTTAAAGCTGCCGGAAGTTTAAAGGTAATTGTCAGGTTTAAAGTTATATTAAGTCTAAAGAAACGATAAGCAAGCTATAATGCTGAGCTGATGCTGTCCTGACCTCACTTGACCTCGTCTTATGTTTCACATTATCTCCCTATACCATTCTTTATATGTTAAGTCTAAAGAAACGATAAGAAAGCCATATATATATATATATATATATATATATATATATATATATACCTGTGATGAATCTGTGGCAAGACAGGTGGCAGTTCGCATCCGTCGAACTGGAACGTTTCAACGTTGACCGTGGGACAGATGCACGGCTCTTCCGGTGCCAGCATCCTCTTCCAGGCGCAGAACTCTGAGCTGCGAAGGAGACTGCTGCTCCTCCGAATGCCAGCGTACATCTCTGCCATCAGCTGATACCGCTTTGTCCTCAGATTCACTAATTCCTCGTAGAACGGAAACTCAAACTTACGGATGCGATAGGCGTTCGTACGGATGCGGGTCAGTGCCAATTGGTAGCTCGTCTCCACTGGGGCCATCTGAAAGGAAATGACGTTCAATTGAACCCAGTCTCACTGTCATCGATAAATCTTCTAAGCGCCACTCAGAGCCAAGCGCAGGGCACCAGCTTATTCGCGAGCGCTGCGTCAAGGGATTGTCCAAAAGGTAGTCCGAGGGAAGTCCGAGTCCGGTTCCCAGAACATCACAGGAGGCAGAATGGATGTTAAGACGGGTGTCGCCTAATTAGGTCGAGAATTGGAAGGTGGATGATAAGGTCAATCGGGGTAACAGTTAATGTAATATTATCTAAATTAGCTCAGTAAATAGAGCAATTTTACTTAATTATTGTATTTAAGCATTTATAGAGCGCCTCTAGTAAGGTTGATCGTTCAGAAGCGCTGCCAGTGCGCAAGTCCCCGTGAGAAGAAGTAGGCTTGAGAAAAACGAAGGAGGATGAGAGACTGCCAGATAGAATTTTCGAGCGTGCAGATGGAGAAAGTGCATTCCACAGAGACCAAATGAAGCAAAGGATGGAGACTGAGCCATAGTTGTTCTATAATTCGAGGAACCAAGAGTCAATCAAGTCTATTGAACGAGCGAAGGAAACTGAATGAGGCTGAAGTATTAGCCTACGTCAACTAGGTATCTCGGGGCATGACCCCGCTGAGCCATGAAATAATGCCATATTTAAAGAAATTCCATCCTTGTGACTTGATCTAGTCTATGCCACGCCATTTCAGAGATAAGTAGGCTGATCTCGTTCGATTCTCTCCCACTCCGCGTCATTTTGCGCTAATGGTGTCTATGGGTCTGCAAATGTCATGCACATTGTGTTGGACTATATTCCCGCTATAATACTGGACGATTGATAAGCAACGACAGAAAGTTCCAGTTGAATAGTTCTGATGAGTCCTTCAATGTCAGAACTCAGAAACCGTTACTCTATAGTTACTCTATGACGTGTATACGATTTCCAGTCAAAGTCTTAATCGTAATCGTAAGCCACGAGCATACATAGCAAGCGTCTCTCCTCTCTCGAAAGCCAACGAAGGGCGCCAGATTATTCAAATGGCTTAACTCTGACTGCGCTACGGATGCTGTTTATACAGTATACTAACGAGCGCATCAAAATATCCGACGGAGGAGAGTGTCCTCGTCGTCAGCAACCGATCGAAGACCACCAGAACAACGTAGACAGCACAACAGACGGTCACAGAAACAACCGCCTTTGGAACAAAGTCTGTCCTCATTATCTGTAACAATCGTTTTAACACAGCAGCCAGTCAGCCAGTCAATCAATCAGCCAGTCAATCAGCTAGTCAACCAGGCATCAAATCAGTCACCCAGCCAATCTGATATCCATTCTCAGATTGTCAAGTTCACTGGGCTCGTGCAATGATGGCCGATGGAAACGGTTGCAATTTGTGGCCAGATGTGAGACTTTTCTGAGCCTATTCTGCATGGGTCCAAGTAAGTTGGTTGATATGGTCGGAGTTAGCCAGTATGACGAGTCAGTCATTCCATCAGTTGACTGCAATGGCTGGTCAGTCAGCTGCTATGTACTTGGAGAGGCGCTATAGATCGCCTAAATGCAAATACAACACAATACATGTACAATGTGTGACCAAACTGCCTTTAGAATTCTGTTTTAGCAGCTATACTGTTGCAAATCCCTAAACCTTCCCATCTCTCAGTTTACAGCACAACAATCAACATTTAAAGCATCTGGTTAGCGGGGTCTACGTATGACCCCTTTAGGTTTCCATGTGTTGCTGTGTAACCAGATTAGTCATTTATGAAAACCTGTTGTTAGTCACTTTCTCATGTTTAAAAACAAATTGAAATTTTCAGCTCCTCGTTTTTTTTAATTACCGCAACCCTTTGAGCCAATGGCTAGCCAACACCATCAAACCAATCAAACAATAAAAGAACATGGCAGTTGTTGAACCATGCAGTAGTCAAAAGATCGAGCGTCAGGGTCTTCGACGAGACGCCTGACGCCTTCAGTCATCGCCCTCTGGAGAAAAAAGACAATTGGAAGTGACTCGCATACGTATACGCACGCGGTCCTTTGGCCTACTTGACTGGTTGCTGTAACTTCATCCAGGCGATGTAGACGTACCCGGAAGTTGAGATCCTTGACGAATTGTAGACATCGCGACGATTGTGAACTGAGAGATGTCATCCTTCGTAAGGACCCATCTAATGACGTAATCATAATCAGCAAGTTATAACATCAGAAGCAAACCATCCTTATGATCCAATATCCATCCCATCAACAGCATCCACATCCATCCCATTTCCATCGTTGTATGCCCTGATTCTGCAATTACCACTTACAGATTTGATAGTAATTGTAAGCAGCTGATTGTGTGGCGCGGTGGCCGATTGGTTAGAGCGTTCAGTGTGCGCTGAGTGAGCGGGTTCAACCCTCGTCCGATGCGTCAGTTACTGTGTAGGGACCTTGAGCAAATCCTTCGCGTACAATTGCTCTGCATTACTACTGCAGTTGCGCCGTCGAGGCGTGTGTGCACTTCTGAACTAAGCTGAAAGAAGGGAGATATCAAATAACAGTTGTGTTGTATTGTGTACAAAATTCCAAATGCATGCCGCTGCATCGTGAGTCTTCGATCTAATTTCTGTGCATTGTTTTGAGTCGCCGACTCAAAACTGCTGAAATTTCTGTTCACGGTAACATTTAACAACGTGTCGATGGACAATGTGTCGTTGGCCTTGGATCGTGGAGAGCGTCCTTAATTAGTTTTCTCTCGAAGAGGCATGGATAATTTTCTAATTATATCATTTATAATTACACACGAAACCCAACTAACTGATTGACTGATTATAGCCAATAGCGTGTAGTCACTCGTCTAAATGATCGACGAGCCGTGACGATAGATGAATGACCGAATTAACGAACGAATGAAATAAGAAACGAACGAACGTAGACATAAAGAAACAAACTCACAGCTAAACGAACATAGACCTACTCTCTGAATGCATCTGTATGGTAATCGCCTTAGACAAAATGCATTGAGTGGCCCGGATGTTGCAACTCAGTCCATCTCAGTCTACACAGCGATCTTAGGCCTACAGGCTATTTATTAGTATAAGAGGTCGCAACAGTCCGTGCCTATTGCCCTAGATTGACGACATTCTTACAAAAATAAATAACCCGATCTTCTGTGACTCGTCTGTTAAGCAGCTGCATCAAAATTCTTGCAGTTGCTGGTACAGGTTATCAAAGCCAGGGCATTCGTAACAATCACGTTTACGGTCACCAAAGATAATTGTCTCAGATGGGAATTATGCAGAACTAACACCGTGCATGAAACTATTCTGAGCAGCAGATATATGGCCAACTCTACTAATTAAAGTCCTAAAGACCTACACGATGAAGTAACATAATCAATTAACTAAGCGACCAACCGGAAGGAAAGGCGGGCAGAGCGTGCGATTGGTTCAATCAATCAATCATTTAATTAAACTTGATGTAGCGCCTTTTAGGGAAATCCACTCAGAAGCGCAGTTCAACCGAGGCCAAAGAGGACGGATTTAAGAGAAGATCGAGTAGAAAGAAGATGAGAAGATCCTAGGTAAAAGCCGGAGGTCCAGAGGAAGCCCATTCTAATTGGTATGGCCCACAACATGGTTCTGATTGGTTGACTGACCTGCAGCCATCTGGTGACACTCTAGGTAGGTCGTCTGACCGTAAAGAAGAGTCTTAGCCGTCGAGTAAGTCCTCGCCATTCGATGAACGAACCAGACGATGTCGATCATCACAACGATCGCCATCAGTGTTGCCCAACTCATGATGTCTGTGACCTTGACCTTCAGGTCCTTCTCTGACGCTGACCTCGATGCCCAGACGCTCGAGACTGGCTTCCGCTCGTACTGGTAGTACCACTGATTTCGCGGTAGAACGATCTCCTCTGGCTGGGTCGAATTCTCGCGGTCGGTCGTCTTAGGAAGGTCGAGGTTGAGGAAATCAGTGAGGTTTGGCATCGGAAAATCCCTCAAAGACAGATCTAAGAATACGAAAGGAAAGCAACTCGAGTTCTGACAGACAGAGAAACAATGATGATAAAGACAATGATGGTAAGACAATGATGGTAAAGACAATGATGACAAAGACAATGATGGTAAAGACAATGGTGACAAAGACAATGAGTGATGACAAAGACAATGATGGTAATGACAATGATGACAAAGACAATGACGACAAAGACAATGACGACAAAGACAATAATGACAAAGACAATGATGGTAAAGACAATGGTGACAAAGACAATGATGAGTGATGACAAAGACAATGATGGTGATGACAATGATGACAAAGACAATGTTGACAAAGACAATGACGACAAAGACAATGACGACAAAGACAATGATGGCAAAGACAATGATGGCAAAGACAATGACGACAAAGACAATGATGACAAAGACAATGATGGTAAAGACAATGGTGACAAAGACAATGATAAGTGATGACAAAGACAATGATGGTAATGACAATGATGACAAAGACAATGATGACAAAGACAATGACAACAAAGACAATGATGGCAAAGACAATGGTGACAAAGACAATGATGGTAAAGACAATGGTGACAAAGACAATGATGATAAAGACAATGATGGTAAAGACAATGGTGACAAAGGCAATGATGAGTGATGACAAAGACAATGATGGTAAAGACAATGATGACAAAGACAATGACGACAAGAAAATGATGACAAAGACAATGATGGCAAAGACAATGACGACAAAGACAATGATGGCAAAGACAATGACGACAAAGACAATGATGACAAAGACAATGATGACAAAGACAATGATGACTAAACTAAGACAATGATGGTAAAGACAATGATGACAAAGATAATGATGGTAAAATCACAATGATTTATTTATTGATGCGTATAATTTAGTGACAGCTGACTATAAAATAATTATTGATAGCATACAATATAATACACTGCAACTGTAATTCGATAATCCCCTCCTTACAAAAAGCCCTGAAGCGCAAATTGAACTTGTAGCCAGGCAACCATTAATTAAAATCAAAATAGTATTGGTATCAACCATTTTTATTGACACATGTATAGTGCTATCGGGTACGTTACTTACCGGAATAACGTACGCGCAAACGTTACCAATGTAATTGCAGCTACGATGAAGACGATTTAATACAAATTTATTACTGTTTGACTATGTGACTATAACAGCTGACAATGTTAGGCTAGCAACAGTTGCCCACCATACAAGCACCGTTTCAACCTAAAGCAGACCTACACACCGACGCCTCACACACACGCGCGTCACGCTCATAAATCACAATGATTATCATGTATCATAATGAAGATGACGACGACATTCATGACGAGTATGGCTTTGGCTTTGATTTTGACGACGACAACGACGATTATGATGATGATAGTGCTTCTGCTGCTGCTGCCGCAACTGCTGCTGCTTATGATGATGATTGCGACTACGACGACGATAATGACGAGTATGACTATGGCAATGACCATGACAACGAAGACGACGACGATGATGGTGACGATGATAATGATGACGATGCTAATGATGACGCTGCTACTGACGATGATGATGATGATGATATATATGGCGGCGACGACGATGATGGTGATGAGAGTTATCGTTTGTTCGAACCTATAGTGAGTCTATCGACATCGTGCCTGATGGCTGCCCAATCTGCGAATGGTTTCGTGTCTCTGCCTTGGGCGGATCTCTTCGATCGAACGGTGTCGTAGATGAGCCTCGCACCTGATAACCACTTATTGTTCTCAATGGCTGTCGACGTCTGTCTCATACTCCTCAACAGACGATCGAGAGACTTATTGGCATAGACAGCGAACTCCTGCCTTTAATTGACAAACAGCAAAACAACGGCAGACTAATAATTGCACCTCCTGATCAATTGCCTCCACCGTTCGACGATCCTTCTTCAACTAAATCCTCTTCGTAATCGTTAACTATAAACTGCTAAAGCGCCACTCTAAAGCCAAACACAGGGCACCAGTTTACTCACGAGCGCAGCGGATCTCAAAGAGAGATATATATCGATGGTTGTCCTTTATAAGACTAACCTAGCGATGTTGGTTTCGAAGCTGCTAAGTGAGTACGACTCTGTTCAAGTTGTTTCCACACAATTTTTTCAGTCACCAAACATTCGCTGCAATTTGTCGGACGGGTAGTGGGTTATACGTGGGTATACGCAGTTCCCGCCCGAATACTGGTACGTCGACGCGAATCCTACGATCCGACGATGGAGTCTTGGTTCGCGTCAAGGTCCCAGGGATCATCCATCGCCGGCTCATCGGTCGAAGAGAAGGCAATGAGCGCATTTACGTTCCCTTCTGGGATATAATTATGGGAGCCTCGCTTCCTAGATATTAAACGATCGATCGCGTGTATTCTAACAATGGACAGTAATCTGAATGCGAATGACATAAGATCGTCATGACCCGATATTCAGTTATCATGACCTCTTTGTGTGTTGGTCGTTGACTCTCAGAGAGCCTGGCTTCAACTATGCGTGTTATATAAGGTTACACTACACTCTATCTTACTATCTTTATGCTCACCTACGGTTTGCACTTAGGTAATTGCTTTAATTAATCTCAGTGTTAAGTCACTCAAACTTTGCACGCATTCTCAGCCAATGACAATGAGGTTGAAATTATGTTGGCTTATTGCCAAGCTCGAATGAAGTCAACCGAAACGGAATTTCAGAACAGACCATGGCTGATTGAACCCCACTTTAGATCCACCGGCGCTTCTGAAGAGAGCCTGTGTGATTCAAAGCATTACTTAGAAGGAGCCAGTTATAAATTACAGATAGAAGAAATATATATAGGTTATGAACAAGACTAACATCATTTTATCAGCAGCGAACTCTAATCGTAATCGTAATCAGAATATCCAAACTTCAAAACCGCGCCACTCTACAAAAAGCCAAGCCTAGGGTACCTGCTTATTCACGAGCGCAAGAATCGTTATCATAATAATAACTGTCACTATATCAGCTATACCAACTTGAACTTAATGATATTCGTTGTGAGGTTGAGGATCATGAGTTTTGTGTATTGCATTGCCATCTGACTGACCATCCTATCGTCATCGCGGCTCTCCATCAGCTCCTGTTTTATCTGCAACAACCAACATAAAGCACTCATCACGAGTTCCCATTACTATCTCCTCGATTCACAGCGTGTGGCGCCTCTGGAGGCCAAACGGGTCACTAGTCGTGAATGCATAAACCGACCAAAGAGAGGAAATTTCGCAGACGACCATAAAATTCAGTGTAAATATCTGTAAAAACACGTTATGCACGGAAATGCAAGGCCACACACATCAGCTGAAAGTAATCCCCTTCAGTCAACAAAATAACAGAGAAGAACGTTGAGAAACGACTCCACTGAGGACAGTTTTGGATGCTGGAGAATGGCAAAAGGAACGGTCAACACAAATACACGCACGTCTACACGAATAATTCTCACCCCCATCCCACGCCCACCCCCGTAAACAGATATCTCGGTCTCTGAGTCCCTCTGTTGGTCTGCTTCAGTCGCTTTAGTATCACCTCTCTTCTTTCCAGTGATGGACGCTGCTAAAAGTAAACGATTACGATATTATGAGCTCTAATGAACTCACAGGAGCGCATACAGAGCGAACGAGGACGCAATGATCGAGGAAAATTAAACAAATGCAGCAAAAGCACCCGTTTACATGCATAAGACTGAATGCGAACATTTATTTACCGCCTGTAGTTGATCTGTAAATAGTATAAGCCTATACACGTACCTTGTCGAGCGTGTTCTGCAGTTGGCCGAGCTTCTGTTCGCATGCGTTCTTCGTTTCATTTGCCCGTCGGTTCTGTCTCAGGATTTCGTTGGAGACGAACGATTGGATCCTTTCCAATTGATGCGTCTGGTTGACTTCCACCGAACGAACGAAACTGGAGAACTGGCGCAGAACAGTCACCGAGTCTCTGGAAAAACAACGAAGCATATTGGTAATAGTGGTAGTGGTGGTGGTGCCTCTGAGCCCTCTATACATTACAATACAACTAGCATTTATAGCGCGCCTTAATAAAATAAAGTCTTACTTTAAGGCGCGTAACAGAACAGTTAATCAGTAATAACAAACAGAAAATAAATGGGCTTTGAGATCAGACTTAAGAACTTCTAATTGCCGCCCGTTCTCACTTTCTCCGCCTCTTTGTATTGCCCATAAAGGCTAATTCATGGAAACCAGCTTATTCACAAGCGTTTTCTCTCATAAGAAAATCGGCGAAACTTAAGTGGTAAGTTTCGGTTACAAGTCCAATATTGTGGTCATGTAGGTGTACGTAGGCCTTCATGTGTAGAAGCGACTTCGAAGTGGATGCATGGCGCTGGAATAGAAGCAACGAATTGATTTATTGTGGCAGAGGAGATAAATGTATGAGGACTGGGCCGTCTGTTAATATGTAATCACTAATTGACTAATTGTTATTCGTGTGTGCTGACCTGTTGGCGTGTCTGATGAGTAGGACAAGGACGGTGAAGGTGACGACGATGGAATAGGTCGCTCTGAAGGTCACGTAGCAGACGACAAAGAGAAGACGCCTCGAGTGGAGAACCACCTCCGCCCGGTGACACTTCTGACCTTTGCAGGAAACGTCGTCAAAGGCAGAGTTAACGTACAAGGAAACTTAGGAGCCTCAGTCAGATAAATAAATGGACGTTCACCGATGGACGAATGAATCTTAAGAGAGAAACCCATCCTCGTTATTATTATTATTATTATTATTATTATTATTATTATTATTATTATTATTATTTATATTATTATTGCAGTAAATTAATATAACGCCCCTTAAAGTTTGCCTACTCAGAAGCTCTCCCAGCTCAACCCCGGCTGAACGGAACAGTCTTAAGAGCAGTGAGATACGAGACAGGCTGATTAATAGGCTAAACTGCGAACTTCTAAAGCGCCACTCGATGATCAGTCACATTCAAATGAAAACTGAACCTGTTGACCTTGGCCTATAGTGCTCGGTCGAATAGCTTAACAGTAACAGTATTTCTCAGAATGATCGCCGGGATTCTAACCAAATATAAGATGCGATGGTAGGTTAATGATTTCGAGAAACAGCGACGCCTATAAAAATAAATTTTATGTTGTGCTAATTACAATTGATCACTAAACAAAACTAAACTAAACGCGCAAACTTTTGATGGCGAATAGTTTAATTATAATACAACAATCACGCAGGTCTAACATCGCCTGTCGAGTGGATACTCAGAGGGAACGCAAAATGGTCCGCCATTTGTCATAATTAATGCTTATTCTACAGCAAAGCTGCATCTGTTTAATGGCTGTTGTGTGATGCCGATCAAGAAGCGACGTTCTTGCCTGCGCACGAAAATCATGCTTTTTTCTTGGAGCAGATCGACCCAGTAATGGATTCAGTTTTTATCGCGGTTTTTGTTGGGGTAGAGTTACTAGAGTACTAGAGTATCGAGCTCTTACCCGCAGATGACTCGGTGACGACGCCGAATAAGAGCAAGAAGCCAAGAATCGATATTAGAATACAAAGCATCGCAACGAAGGGACTGAAGACCGACATTGTCGTCTCATGTGGCTCATCATCTCGCAAATTAGGAGGAGGGTTCCCTAGAAGAATAGATAGCACAAACAATCGAACAATCAATGCGCTTTATAGGCCTACATTGTAAGTCAGGCTGTTTCGTATCGGTCAATCCCCAAGCAATCCATTAGTTTGGTTCTACGGGCTTGCCGGAGTCTTCCCAATTGTGACGTTTCTATTGGTCTGAGCACTGTTTGTTGTTAGTAATTTCAACACCATTGAGTGTCAGAAGCGTTTTAGTGAAAGACTTGAAAGACTCACGCACGCATCAAAACATACGCAATTACACAACCAGTAAGAAATTATAACAGTCGTGCATGCATAGGTCTACATGTACGTAAGTACGTACATGCAGATGCATGTAAACTTAGATGTAAATATATAAAAACATACATTCCATCAAGGGGACCATGGTTGGATCCTCTACACTAAGGAATCTACTGCAGTTGCTCACTCCACAGATCGTTTGTTATGTTTCAATGAAGTAGTGAAGAATCCATTAGAAACCCTTTACGGTATTCATCGATCATTCGCCTTCCGAGTTGGCTGCAGGCGCTATATAAATATTTCAGCCCAAATGTGCGCATTTCACTAATCAACTTCAATTAACCCTTGTGTGCAGCGCAAAGCGAATGTTAGTCGTTTTGACTCGTTTTAATAATAATTATTATGGTATCGTAAGCAATGTTTCCTCGAAGCTGTGCGCATGACTCCACGCCAGCGCACACAAGAATTTAGTGTGCGCACACAAATGTTTTTGCATAATTAGCAATTAAGTCTCGATTTCTTATTATGAAACTACGTAACTTGAGTCTCCTATATCCGGCTGTGGCCTATCTGAATCCAGAAGCTTTGGTTCATGGGCTGATGCGTAGGCCTCCCTTATTTTGACTAGGGATTTTTCTTATATTCACAGAACTTATGACTAGGCCTATAAACTTTTAGATATGGTCTTAATTTGACAATTTTGACTACCGGTATCATCGGAAAATGTTGCACACACAAAATATCTTGCGCACAGAATCTTCCAAAATTGGGGGAACAATAATCGTAAGAGGTAGGCCTAACTCTGTGTCCCCAACGTTCACAAACCCTCGCCCTTTATGTGTGACAATAGCTTTAGACTTCATCGGTGCATCAGCGCTCGTGAATAAGCTGGTTCCCTTTGATTAGCTTTAGAGTTGTGCTTTAGATTGGTTAGGTTTATGATTTCGAATACCGCTGTAAGAGGTCGTCGTGGTCGTTGCGTTTTGTGCTGGTCGAAAGATAGTCATTTTGATCGTTCGATACGAATCGATGAGATCAACTCGCAAAGTCTTGTCGCGAGTGTCTGGTCCTTCCGTTGGAATGGCGCAGTCAACCGTGAACTTTTCCGGACAACTGACTCCGAAGTCGAAATGGAAAAGAGGTTGATTTGGATAAGCCGGATCTCGGACTATCAGCTCAAACGATCCTTTGGAAACATAAATAGGTTAAATCGATTGCATTATACAAGAAACTGGATCATGTAACGTCCATCGTATAAAGGTAATTATTGTTATAGAAATACTTTTGTAGTATCGCCTGGTTGAGCGCTAGTAGAAAATTGGCTCTAGTGGGAAAATAAATAATACCCTTTGTTATTTTAGCTTTTGTCTTTCTTCCTCCTCTGGTAACCTTGTCGAAATCGGGTTTCTTTCAGCATCTAGTTTGCATTATATACCTGCCAAACAAATTCTGATGATGATTATGATGATGATGATGATGATGACGATGACGACGACGACGATGACGATGACGATGACGACGATGATGAGTTCTCTTCCCGAAGGCAGTTCCATTGGCATTACGCCACCCAAGGATGAGATGAGTGACGTGGTTTCCCGTTGCCTTCCTCACAGACACTATTATTATGGGTGAGCAGCTTGCAAATTATCGTAGTCTTCATAGAACGCTATTGTGCGTGTAATCGTGGGAGGGGTAATTTTGAGCCGATAATTAGACCTACCTGGACATGCAAGCATGTGACCCTCGACGTGAAGGCTCCACTCCTGATCTCTGCGACTGAGCTGCGCCCGTAGACTCTCATCGTCTTTGACGGTCGTCGAAGGATAGAACGGACGCAGGATGGACTGATCCTTTGGAATTTCGAAGTAGATGAACGGAGGACGTGATTGGGTCTTGTTGAGGAGACGGAAGGTGAAGCGGGATACAAACTCCACCTCGATGTTCGGGTCATGACGAAAGGCGTCCAGATGAGACAGACTGTCCGGAAGAACGTTGAACTCAGACAACAGCTCAGTGTCACAACTCTCCTTCCCTATACAGAACAGCAAGCACTGTGGAGTAAGTAATGGTTACATGGCCATCGTTGGATTTTTGAGGAGAACAAAATTAATAGCAATCGATAATTAAGTCCCAAGGAGTGATCGCTGCCGCGTAGTAGTCCTACTTGTCGTTTACTTTCCTTGCAGCTCGCAACGATTCCAGTGCCATACCTTCTCAGGTGCCAAGGATACGTGGTCTACATTGACTCTAAGAAATTGCCCTGGGGTGGTTGTATGTGAGAACCCCCCCCCCCCCAACAACCGTCCCTGAAGACACCGTGACACTTCTGACAACCGATCCTACCACTGCTGACATGCTGAGCATATGCAAATAAGCTTGTGCGTAATAAGTTTATTTAACGACGCATCCGTGACAAGGATGATATGTGTCATACAAGGCACAGTTAGTAAAGTGACATGTTAGTAAAGTATTGACTCGTGTTTTAGAGTTAATCTAAAATAATATCAGAGGTGTAACAAGAGGGGGTAGGGTGCACCGGCCCCCCAGTTTTGAAACTGGGCGGAGGGGCAAAGCCCACAGCTTTATTGTTCAGTGCCCCACCTGTGCACCCACAAATCGGTTCTTTTTTTATGTTTCTCCAATGGCTTTTTAAGATGACTCGTGCTAAGATAATTTGTGCCCCCATTTTTCAACTTTCTGGGAGGGGACAAAATAAAAAAAGTGGGGGGCCAAAAAAATTGTTGCGCTTCGCGCAATATTTTTTAAAATTATGCTCCCCACTTTTCTAAACCTTGTTACACCTCTGAATAATATTTGTTCACTAAATTCATGTAGTTACTTTCAATCTATGTGCATGATGCTGATGATGGAATTTTAGTACAGTATTGCCTCGGATTTAAGAGTTACATAGAATTTTTCATTAAATTTATGCAGTTATTATCAGCTTGATAACTGTTCTTCTCAATCTATATACATGATGCTGCAGAGTTCGTTGGATTCATGCAGCTGTTATGCATGGTTATATAATCATCTACATGTAAATGCTTAAGAGTTCTGCTCATATTCAATATATACAGTGCTATAGCGTTCGTTGTTATGCAGTAAACAATTTTAAGTATATACATAGAGTTTCAGCTAAAAAATCTATACAATGTTCGCAGTGTTTATGCAAAAATACTGTCATTGTCGTTATTTACATCGTATAGTTAAAATATTAATGTCAAAATATTTATATTTTCCGACCAGAAACTGCCAGCCACTTGTAGATGGTGTCTAAGCAGCTGATTTGACTGAGTACGGTGCTCAGATCGAACGCACAATTGTTCCGTGCTCACAATCGGATGAGTTCAACATGGAGGCTCATCTGAGTAGGGCACTCCTGTAGGAGGTGGCGCACGGTTTCCCGAACGTCACAGCACTCGTCACAGTTTCCGGTCGGATGACAGTTACATTGCTTTAGCTGTGGGTTGAGAAAGCAGTGGCCCAACCGGAGTTTTGTGGTGATAATTTCCTTCCTCCGGCTGGGATTGGTGTATTTCTTGGTCATCCCGCCGTTACGGTCTGCTCCAGGGCCTTGTAATCGGTGCCAGTGATGAGGCGGCCCACTCCGACTGCCATATCCGGAAAAAGTGGTCCTTGTAGACCGCCCGTGCTTCCTGGAACTCGAGCGTCGTCGGGATGGCGATGTTGTCATAATGTAGAGCTCGCTTGCAGAGGGTGTCAGCAGTCTCGTTTCCCTCGATGCCGAGATGACCGGGGATCCAGACCAGCGTTGGGGATGACTGGGTGCGTGGAGCGTAGGGGTCCAGCAGGTTCAGCAGGTCGACGAGATGTTGTGGTCTGGCATTGGACTGCTGTCGCTCAACGCTCTGGATCGCTGAAAGGGAGTCGGAGAAGACGACGAGATGGTGTGTGTCGGTGCTGATGGCCCACTCCACAGCCCTCGTTATGGCCTCCCATTCAGCTGCCAAGACCGATGAGCTGTCGCTCATCCGGTAGCTTTCATGGTGGCCACTAGAAGACACGTAGAATGAGCATGACACCCTGCCTGCTGCGTTCTTGGCTCCATCAGTGTAGACAGCCACTTGTGCGTCGTAAGACACAAATAAGCGAAACAGCGACTCTATAATAGGCCTAAGGTTTCAATCCTCTTCATTCTCTGTATTGAATTTTAGTTATGTTAATTAGACCACTGTTAGCAAACATCGAGTAACGTTAACAACCCATTTTTAACGAAAATTTTGTATATATAGGCCTAACGACAGTACGTGTGTGATTGGTATCAAAGATCATTAACATCGCCCTCCTCGTTTGGGACTGGCACTGCTGGACTGCAAGCAGTACGGATTTAAGAAATTCAACCAACCATCAACATCAATGACACATCGAGACAACATCCGACAGATTGTAAGGAGCCAAGATGACTAAGAATAATAATACCAAGTGATGATGTAGGGAAATGCATTGTAAGTGAATCAACCCGAAATTCCTCCTCTGCTCGCACTTTGACGGTGCCAGTCAAAACGAAGGAGGGGCGCGACGCAGATGATCTTTGTCATCACGCAGTGCCGTTAAACTGAAACTGTTCCTATCCAGGTGACCCCAGGTGACCACAGGTGACCCTAGATGATAGTGTGATGATGTAGCCCGATTTATTTAGACTGATTTCAGTTGACTGGTCTTTAATACAACTTAAACCGAAACCTGAACAAACGAATTTTAAAAACTAAGTTCATAGAAATATTGCTCAACCTACCAACATAAGCCAGCAAAACAATTCGTCGAGTTAAACAAGGCTGTGTCTCCTTGAATAACTTCTGCCGACAATATCTTACTGATAATAAACTCTACTTGGAAGATGTTTTTGCGATGGTAATAATTTAGCTGTTGCTTCTGCCTGGTGTATGTATGACTTATCAGTCATAAAATGAAGCAAGCGACGCGTATGAATGAGTTTCACACGCGAACGAATATCACGCGCGAATGGATTTTACGCATGAACGAATTTCAAGCGTGTAGGCATTTATACTGAATGCGCGAATTTCATGCACGAGTGAACATGGACGCTCACTCCAGATGTTGGACCCGACAGCGAATGGTCGTCTAGGTCTGAGGTAGAGGACCTTCGAAGCGACCTCTGTCTTCGATAGACTGGTTCCAGTCGCCTGGTAATACCCGACGCTGAATCTTCCGGTCCCCGCGTTGCCCTCGAGCTGATCCGGAGAAGCAATGACCTCTGACCCGTAGTGGACCAGAAGGAAATTGTGACTACAACATATGCATATTCATAACTTGGCAGTTCTGGACATCCCCTCCGACTGAGATGAGTCCTGTGCTTGGCTATACAGGGTAGAGCTTCACAAATTTGAAGTTTACGATCGCATGAAGAATGTCTAATCACTAATGTAATCCTTGTCGTTTACTCAGAGAAGACACGGACGGACGCACCCAGATGAATGGCGTGATTGGTGGATGGATTGATCGAGTTGGTTCATCGATGTTTGAGAACATTGACGGTCGATAGAAAGATGGGAAAAGAGTTCTTACAGCAGATGTTAGTTGGCTGCGGAGATCGCAGGGATTTCAAGACTTATACCGAAATAAATAAATTATATATATATATATATATATATATATCATATCGCTATACATCCTAAACAACTCTGTCGGACAAAAGAAGACTCCAGTGATTTCGACATGCACAGAGGATGCCATTTGACCGAATCCACACAATGCACAATAATTGCAAGATTCGAAGGAGAAAGAAACAAAGGCACGAAGACTACTATAGATAATAAAATGAAACGAGGACTTATATAATTATATAAAATATATATAGGGCCTAAATATATATGTGTTTATGGTAATATATTTGCGTATATAATAATATTATATATATATATATATATATATTACTTGAACTGACACTATAAGCGAAGCAATGAACTTGGCAAATAGCTGAGAGCATTCATTCTCCTCCGTCGCCTCCAGTTGGCTGAGGTCAGGACCTGATAGATGTATTGCACTCACCTGTCTGCTTTCTTGTGCGGCAAACCAGATCGGTGAAGCTGCGTAGCGTATATTTTGACGTCATTTAGGACGTCACCACGGTAAATGACGGAGTATTCGATGTCGTACACCTTGTAACCTTTGACCTGCTCCAGATGACACGCGAATATGGACGAATCAGGTGGCGGAAATATCGGCACAAGGACGAACTCGGCGACATTACCTGTCATACACCTACAATAATGACCAGATGACTTCTCAGAATTAGACCTGGCATTCAGCATACGATCAATGTTTGAATATTCTACTAAAACCACCGGAGATCTGTTCATGTATACCAATACTCAAGTCTCAACCGTTCAAATTTATTTTGTAGCTACAGTGTATGTCGGCGCAACTATTTTACCATTATTTTATGGGCGGTTAAGAATCGTCATATATATAATATAAAGTAATAATGTAATATATATAATGTAATATATATAATGTAATATATATGTGTAATATAAAGTGCCAGAGGGACACCCGGATACAACGTCTTCTACCATCTGCTGAGACTGTAATCATTATTAAACGGACAATTTCTAGAGCGCCGTAACGCAGCCACGACGCTACAAGGGCGCTTGAATATCATAGTCTATGGAGAAAACGGGAGGAGGCTAGGTAACGGAGGGAAAAGAGGAGGTGAGGTAATGTAGGAAAAGGATGAGGCGATGGAGGAAAAGAAGGAAATTGTAACTGTAACTGAACGTTTATGTAGCACCCCTTTAAGATATCTACCCAGAGTCGCTCTTTGGCGTATGTGATGTCGAATTTAATTAGAAACGAAAGCACTGTAGGAATTTATAAATATATAGTCTTTAGTCTATATATATATATATATATAGACTGAAGTTGCAACTAGTCGAGGAAGCAACTGAAATTCAAAAACCAGCTCCTGGTTTGTGCCTCGTCCTTCATCAAACATTTACGAAAGGATTTGTGCCAATTGATATCTCAATCGTTTCGCTCTTCTGGAAGACAGGAGTCTACAATGCATATACCCTCTCTTTGTATATCTAGCATCAAGGTAAACAGCAGCATACTGCCTGTGTGTATACCGAATAGGTCCCTTTCGTTGGCATAGTATACACACAATCATATGATCGTTCGTAGACCTTATGTTTCTTTTAACATTCTCTTCCCTTGTTCAGATGCATCTGAGTAACATGTTAACAGCACTTTTGACAGGTGTCTAATTTCCGCTTTACAACCGCCCTGGAACTCATACACATACATAGGCCATTATATGCATGTATACAATGTATATTGTTGTATACTCGCTTAGTACAACTGAGCTTCCATGGTAGTAGGAGTCTAGGCAGATAGGTACGGTTAGGTACTTCTGGCTGAAGGAAGGTCAGAAGGTATATAAGAAGGTTAGGACAAGGTGTGTTCGCAGACTGATCCATTTCTTAGAGGGAGCACCCGTTGTGCGGAGGCCAGGTCTGTCGTTTGATTCTTATATGGTTTGAGTGTTAAGGTTTGGTGTTGTGTTGGGTATCCTGAGACCCAGGTGAAACATTCACTTTTGTTGTCGAGCGTTCGTGATGTATTTGCTAAAGCCATGAGTCTGCTGTTTCGGTTGACTTGTGTCTTCGTTGTGGAGAAAGTGACCTTCGGTTTTGTACGGTATTATGATTTTCTATTGTTATTACTGTAAATACTTGTGCTAAAATATACATATTAAGTTAAGCAAAGAGTTTTATGTTTGATTCGCTAGAACTCGGGACCATAAACTAGCTGAATCCAGCAATATACATACATTCATACGTACATATTCATGTTCAAACACATACATAGAGTATACATACACACATGTATTATATATAGGCCTATACACACATTTCAAACATGTAGGCCTACATGGTGCTACTCACTGCTACATTGTGAATGAACATACCTGACTGGTTGGCACTCGCGACCCTGGTAGACTTGACAATCTTTGGAGCAGTTGTGGACGCTGCAGCAGGTGAAGCAGAACTGGAGCCGAGGTGATTGGCCATTGTCCGCATCATCGGATGTGATGTTACACCTGTGGCTGCCTTGGTAACCCTGCATGTGACGGGCGCATCTGACGCTACATGCATTGCAACTGGCTCTTTGGTCGGCGCATCTGCACACGTCAACATTGGCAGACAACAATGGTGTCAACGGGAACAACAGTACTGTTGTGACGCAATTCCAAATACTTAAAAGTCAAGCCACACTTCGGTCAACTACATCGCAGCTCTGGTTTCGCGTTGCGTTCTTGGCTGTGCTCCATCTTACTTACTTACTTGCCCAGTGTCCGATGTTGCAGCGCATCGGATTCTTCGCTTTGCGTCGTCTGCGACGGGGGGTAATTAGCTTCTAGTTCCATGGACTCGCCTGGTTATTAGGCAGCGCCGTGCTTTCTCGATTGTGGGCCCTTCAATCTGTAATGCTCTCCCCTTTTGAACTCCACTCTTTGCTTGTGCCCCAACCGTCAGGTTTTTACAAGTTCCTCAAGTCTTTTTTTCTTTAGCCGTGTCTGGACTGAGAGCGCTTCTGAGTAGGTTCTTGAAGGGGCACTGCATAAATGTTATGATTAATGAATGAATGAATGAATGAATGAATGAATGAATGAATGTAAGGCAGGTGGCCAGTTGTCTCCTCACCTTCTGACCTTCTCACCAACATTGTCGGATAGTGCAGCTATATAAAGTCCTCATGGATGAGTAGGCTGCATGGAGGGGATTTCGGGCATGTGAAGCAGAAGTCTCGAACCAGATTTCTGCCATAGCAGGGATTTTAAACGGTATACCTCTCGGTTGATACTCGAGTACACTAACCAGTACAACGCAAGAAGTAAAGAAATAAAACAAGACGGAAACACAGAAAGACGACGACGTCTTATTCGATTGGAAAGACGATGTAGTTGATCGGATTGAATTAGGCAACGGATGCACTTTGGCGCTCTTTGCAACAAAGCCAATGCAGCAGACGACAGACAGATGGATCGAGCAATCCCTAAGTGGATCACGAGTGCCGATCGCTGTACACCTAGTGACCGCAGGGAGCTATATAAATGTTCATCTCGCACTCAGTAGATCCGAATGATCGCCGCGGAACGACACGTGAATATGTAATATGTTGTAGTTGTATATGTATGTATATATATATACCCATGTATTGTATACAGTATCTGCCTCTACTTTGAGCTTGTTGTGTATTGCTGAATAATGTGTCTGGTGCTACTCTGAGCTATAGTTGTAAATCCATGTATATCTGCTTCTACTCTGAGCCTGTTCTATATATCTGAATATGTAGACCCCTATGGGGCAATTCTGTGTTGGTTGTATATCTGAATATGTATGGATCTGCTGCTCACTTGAGTGACTTGTCGACGGACATGGAGGCCGTCTCTCTCAGTTCATCACTGACGCCAAACAGATCGGTCAGTCGTCCAGGCTTCACACAGACGACGCTCCAGTTGTTGGGGTTGAGGGCTGGAAGACGACCGAAGACGTCGTACGTCTGACAGCTCTCCCTCGGACTCAGGTAGAAGCCAGGCTCCTCCGGACAACGGATGCCCCACCCTCCTCCTCCTCCCTCTGCCCCTGATGATCCTCCTCCTCCCTCCGGTGGTCGAACATCCTCGCTGCCACAAGGCATGCTGGGACGGGCTCGAGTTGTAACATCCTGTTCAAGATTATTATGCATATACCATACGCTGTGCAATGTTAAGTATAGTATACTGGAAAGGGTTATAGTGGCGTGAGATGATGTGGTAAGAGTAACTGATTGAGCCGTAGTGTAAAGCATGTCGTAGCGCTTCCCGTGATTCAATTGTGCACGGTTTAGATGAGTACGTGTTAAACGATCTTTGCAGTTATGTCGTTGAGTCAAGTCATTGAGTTGGGTTCAATGACATGACTGCATGGCAACAGCGGGTAGCTAAAGGTATCTAAAAATAAATATTGCAGAGGTACATGTAAGATACTGTGTGATAATATGGCATGGCATAGCATGGCATGGCATAGCATGGCATGGCATAGCATGGCATGGCATAGCATGGCATGGTATGCTGGTTGGAACTTGAAAGGCAGCGGTTGACTGTTTAGAGCGCTCAGCTCTTGACGCGAAGAGTAAGGGTTTGAACCTTGTCTGTGGCTGTTACCCTTTAAGGACTTTGAGTAAGTCATTCACCTCAAATCGATCAGCGCCATCGACGGATGCTTGGTCATTATATACAACGGCACTTATAGTAAATGTATAAATAATGATGATGGTAGTTTAGTTAACTGAAAATTGCACAACATAGCATTGTTGAGAGTAGTTAAGTTTAGAGTTGTGTTGGACAGCGTATCATAGTTTAATGTCTTGTAGCACAACAGAGTTCAGATTAGGGTGATAAAGTGTAGTTTATAGCAAAGTCTTGAGGATTTAATATAAAAGTCATTGGAGTGCATAACATGTGTTGTAGTACCTGGTGCAGTACCAGTGAGAACTGGTATTTGTCGGGCATCGGATGTGAACAGTAGTCCTTCAGGATTCTGGCGTCACCTTGGAAAGCATCGTTGTCATTGGATACGGAATGGTCCACTGGTCGAAAGAGGGGCGCCAGGTTAAGTTCTTTTAGGGTTACTTGCACAGAAAATCCAGACCCTATGAGGACGATTAATTGCACATTGAAAGTAAATGAACAAGACGCTTTATTTTACAACAAGTGAACAACAAATGAGAGACCAGATCTCAAAACCCGCCTCTTGTCGCTTCCAAGTTATCGAGATAAAGGCTGAAATAAGCGAGACGGGTACAAAGCACAGAATATTTTTTATGATATATTTTTACAAAACAATATCTTTGCTTTCAATAGGCCTATCTGAAACTAAAATGCTGAATTAAAATATTAGTTGGAGGAAAACGACTTTTAATGCATGTGATGTCAAGATTTGTATTGCTAAAATTATTTAATACTGTTTGCATTGATGCAAACTATCAATGCATGCTGTCAAAGGTTAAATTGGCAGTGACCGACCTAGATTTCATATATAATTTGCAAATTATAGTAACCAGAATTTTTGATGCCGTGTGCTTTATTTCATACAGAATAAAGCTCTTTATTGATATTAATAGCCTATTGCAGAGCATTATTTTAAGCAATCTGAAACGTTGACTTCGATTTCCTCAGTTCTATACTATCAGTGTTTTTATTTTGTAAAAAGTTTTTATAAGCAGATGCATTGTAGAAAATGACTGATAAAAAAATGTCAAAAATCGACAAGTGATGGGTTTTGATCTTCGGTTTCACAAATGTTCTTAGGCCTTATACAGCACATCAGTTTAAGAAAATATTAATTAAGTCACCGTTGGAATAATTATGCCTTTTTGAACATACTGGGCCATCTAAAATTTTACGTGTTTAATTGTAAAACAGTAAAAGCTAAATAGGCCCTATAATTATTACTGCTAACCTCTTTTGAGGTGAATAGTATTAGCCACAAGGTTGATTGTGATGTCTTGGGCGATCACGTGAGAGACCACTTGTTTGACGTCACGGCGGTCTTCGTAGATAAGGTTCTGAGAAAGTGATGGCTTCGGCAAACTTATCATATCTACAATACAAATATATCCTACTATTGGCATATAGCCCCATATATACCAATGTAACAATCATACAATGTGGTGTAATGCAACAATGCCGTTTATATACTAAACTGATAACAATAGTTTAGAACTAGAAGAGTTAGATAGGCGTTTTCCAAAGCTAGTAGGGTCTATAGATAAGTAGGCCTATCAAAAGTGACAAGGCCCTATTAAAATTTTTTACGTAGTCTACAGAATGTATGTAATAAGTTTATATATATATATATATTTACATCTGCAGATGCACATACTAGATTTGCAATGTCTATTTAGTATTGACGCAACGTCAGGTGCTGAGTCTGCTGACTAACTCAGAGTCCAGCAGCAGCCAAGCAGATACATGGATACATCCTTATGCAGATTGACACGCGAACACACACACATACACGCAGACAGAGAGAGAGAGAGAGAACGAGAGAGAAAGAGAGAACTTGATCGATGTGCACACGCCTAAGCATCAATGAAAAAGAAGGAGAGGAGCAGAGAATAAGAGAGAGACAGAGACAGAGAGAGACAGAGACAGAGAGAGACAGAGACAGAGAGAGACAGAGAGAGGAAGATAATTAGAGAGGGGATGGACGGATGTAAGATGGAAATCGAGTGTAGGAGAAACAGATAAATGAGGCAGATACGCAAACAGTTCTCCATCGATTCCTTTTCCAATTCTCTCCAGTGTATATTATATTCTCCCACTGAGCTGCCAGGCAAGACTAGGGCCAGGAAATAGCCTATGCATCCATTAAGGCATTTTCAATTTAATTCACGCCTTTTCCAATCACCCGTTTCATTAGTGCTTATGAGAAGCCAATATGCTATCATGGTGGACTAAATAAATTATTATAAAGTTAGGATGACTTTTCACGTGGTTAGTCAAATAATCTGAAAACAAGATACATATTTATAGAAATTTTCTATTTATTATGAAATTTGATATCGCCCTTCTTCCAACATTATTTGCTCAAAATTGCACACGCCTCGACGCCGCAATTGCTCATAAGAATGTCATAATTTTTGTTCTTTATTTATGTAGGCCCTATTTATTAAGCATCAAAATTTGGCTGCACAGCTATGAAGAGCAGTATGCGTTAGCTGTATACATAGCCTGTATGCGGTATGCGCATAATTAAGCTATATAATTAGGCTATATCCATGCACGACATGCATTGGCGTGTATTAGCCATTTATGAAAAGTGCGTATACGTCATCCCTGCTCGGACAGCTGCGCTTCGCCAAGGACGTTTGCCTTCTAATTTATGTACGCCAATATGAACGGTATTCTATGTCGATCCTCTATCAGGAATTCTGCTCATTTTGCGTTTAAATTATCGGATTGTCACCACCGCTTCTCGTTTGAATGGGCAGCAGTGTACTCGTCACTATCCAAGAGCGCTCGGACATATCGTAGGGGTGTCTAGGCCTACTCGGTCCAGGCACAAATCTCTTAAACATGGTCACGAACCGTCGCCCTCTCATAAAGTGACGGGAGACGCTACCGAGCTGACTATGTTCTGGCTTATAATGTAACTATCTCTGATCTATTTGATTTAGAGCTGGTTTCTTTAGCGGATTTGTATAGGGATTGATTTATATTGGGATGCTACTCGACGCGAGCAAAAACGGCGCCGTTTATAGGCCTACGCGTGGTACGGCTTTTGTCATTCCACTTTTTAGGGTTGTACAGTATTTTTGTACACCTCTTTGTCTGCTAGAAGCTAGCAAATACTCTTGATCCAGTTAAACGTGTATTTGAAACTACTAAACTACTGGAAATGGCACGAAGCACTGTAAATAATAAGGCCTACATGCAAAACAGCAGCTCCTTAAGCTCAATCTCCCACTTCTCACGTCAATGTATCCTGATGTCACATTTGCATCCAGTGTCCGTGACCTGTCACGCTTGATAGCACCCTGTCCTTCTCAGAACACCTCTAGCAGTTGACGCGCTTATGCTACTATCACCTGAGGCGTCTGAGAGCCATCAGAAGATCTGTATCCTCTCCTGTATTCACAACAATAGTCCATGCCTTCATCTGCTGTCGCATTGACTACTGCAATTCACTATTTGCTGGCCTTCCCAAGGCACGCTTATCTTCCCTGCAGTCTGTTATAAACTCAGCAGCCAGACTCATTGCTCGTCTCCCTCGTTACTCCCACATTTCTACCTACATGACCGACGTCCTACACTGGCTTCCAATTTTCTCTCGCATCCAATACAAGGTACTCCTCTTTGTCCTTAGAACTCAAAAAGGTAAAGCTCCTAAGTATCTCTGCGAATTAATGCGAAAAACTCTGTCTGCAGTATCCTCCAGCCCTCTCCGGTCTTCGGATCGACTGGATCTTCTTGTTCCACGGGCAAGGACTGTAATAACTCAACACCGTGCCTTTGCCATTGTGGGCCCTTCTATGTGGAATGACCTGCCCCTATTATCCGTAGCAAGTTTTTAATCGGGCTCCCACCCGCATCCCTTCGCTGCCTGAAGAATTTTTTATTTCCTCGGGGATGTCACGCTGAGAGCGCTTCTGAATAGCCAGTACTGTAAGAAGCGCTATATAAATAACCAGATACAATACGATGCGAAAAGGCGCTGTCTTTTGGGATACTTCCGTCGCCAAGACCTCACGCTGGCCCATTCTGCCGTGTTAATTTTAAATCGTTTCCTGTAGGCTGTAAGTCTTGGATTTACACACATATTTACCGACCTATGTAGAATCTAGACCTAAGATTATAAGTGTCTGATGCTTCTAGATACCTTTGCACTGTCTGTCCGTTGTGTCGTAGCAGGGGACATATTCGTACTCATATCGGCCACACTTCGGTCGACAAGCTGTGATCAGAAATAACATGAAAGCGTTAAACCGTCTATTCATTTCCAGTTGTCATCCTCACTGAAAAGATTATCTATGCTGACGACGCTGTGTCGCAATGAAGATATGTAGCGTTGCCCTCCTCCTTAATTCTGCCTTTAGACTGGCAGTCTGGTACCACCATTTTACGACAATGGCGTCGACTCTCTGGCGAAGAATTAGTCAAAAGTATTCGTTTGAAATGAAGAGTTGTCTTCGTGTGTTGGGTGCCTTTATAAATGTTTCCGATTCTGAGCCGTGACTTAATACCTACTGCACAGAAAATGTCACGAGCTTCGTAGCAAGTGGAAGACGGTCTGCAAAGGGTTAAAGCAGCCTGCTGATTCTCCACAACAGCCTGGTGCATTTTGGGCCTTATATACATGTACATACGCAATGTACTGGTGCTCCAGGTATACCCCCTCTCTCTCTCCACTCCTCTCTCTGTCTCTGTCTCTGTTGCTCTCTTTCTCTCTCTCTCTGTGTCTCCCTCTCTTTCTGTCTTTCTCTCTCTCTCACTCCCTCTCTGTCTTTCTGTGTGTCTCTCTCTGTCTCTCTCTGTCTCTGTCTCACTCTGTCTCTCTCTGTCTCTCTCTCTCTCTGTCTCTCTCTGTCTGCTGTCTGTCTCTCTCTGACCTGTTTTTCAAGTTCTTCAAAGCTATTGCGTGCACTCTTTAACCCTTGCACCACTCATTATCTCTCGCCCTTTGTTCACGATTCCGTCCGTCCATCCTCCTTCATTATCCCAATCACTATTATTATTGTTGCTGCTTCTGGCTTTTTTCCACTCGATGTACAATGGATCCCTCGAGATAACAAAAATTATAGGGACGTCCTTTGGAATGGAGAGACTTCGCTGATGGTTTAATGGTTTTTATCGGTGGAAAATGTGATTGAATAGAAGCCCTGAATGGCCATAAAGCAATGAGTGCTCACAGAGGAAAGTGACATCCTCCTGCCTATGATAATAATTATCTCCCGATGTCTGCGCTAAATCTACAGCTGCTGAAGGAGGTTGCTGAGAGCAAAGACATCTTAAGATCTAGGAAGGACAAGAACACAAAGCAGTAGTATGACGACAATTATTGTAATTCGATATTCTCATTCAGCTGATCTATATTGAAAGGCAGCCGCACCACCCGAGATCCCTGCTCATGATATATAGTGATGTGGATGTCAGCAAAGGTGGCTTATACATTATTATTATTGTTATTATTAATATTATTCTAATCATCCTCCTCCTCTTCATCATCATCTTCGTCATTGTCGTCGTCGTCATCATCATCATCATCAACAACAACAACAGCAACAAAGGCAACTGCAACAGGAACAGCAACAACAACCACAACAATATCATTTTTTATTATTGCTGTTATTCATATTAGAAGACGAATGCTTATAAAGCGGAAGTTGATAATCGTACGCGTTAACCCTAGATGTCTAAATCGTCTCTCGTATGCACTAGGTAAGTGCATGACTTAATAGGCATACACCGCAAATGAGTTGACAGTGGCTCGGTCTAGACAGATGACATGGCGATGGTAAATCTTTCATGTCTTTCCAAAGCTTTCGACGGAAAGACACGAGTGATTGCGGAAATAGAGACGAACAGCGCATTATACATGCAGGTCTTAAGTCATATGTACCGAACGTTCTGCCAAGCATCGTGATGGCTTTTCCTGATCTCATTAAGTCGCGAAGCCCTGCAACGTACACCATCGTGGCCGACCAGGAACAAACGTTGCTGGTAGGTTGTCTTTGACTAGCTATTCATGATGGCGCCATTTCCAGTTAGGCACTTGTATACCGCTGTCTTGAAGCCGACGCTCTTGAAAACAGGGAGCCAGCGCATATCTCGACGCACGGAACCAATACGTTCGAACTGACGTGGCTCCGCCATAAACCAGGCTACAGCGTTCTGCTGTTCACTCAGTGGCTCGTTGAGGAACTCCTCGCTCACTTTACTGTGCTCACACTTTCAGTCTGTCGTGCTCACTCCATGTCCCGGTGACTACTGATGAGCCAGAAGACAAGGCTAGATTAGAAGGTTTGTTTGCAGATTGAATTAAAGTTTAATTGAATCTGCATACGAAAAGCATTCTCTAAATGACATTAGAAATTTTTTAACGACCTCCTGATTACAATAATGGTGTGTATGGCATCGATTATCCAGAAATCGTACATACAGTACAAAAAATTTAATGACAATGCTGCGCGCACCCTCCAGTCTACCTGTAGGCTATATGCTATTACAAGTACGCCCAATCTGATCTACGTATAAGAAGTTATGTCCTACACTTTCTAATCAACATATTACGTTGTTCACCTGTCAATAGACGTAAAACTATAATAAAATTACATCTATTTGCGGTCAATGCCCCGTTCTCCCTAAACGACGTATACAGTGTACAGTATAGGCTATACACGCTATTTTCTACACCTTTAATCTACTCACAACGAAAGACACAGTATCCTGCAATCATGTACACTGCATAGATCTGTTCATCTACTGCGGTTTGTATGCAGGCTCTAGTCTACAATCTCCTATCAACATGATCTGACATTCCAATTTCTCTGCCATCCATTTGATCATCGTGCAATTATGGTATCTAAAACAAACGTCAAAAGGCAGATGAGTTTTTCATCGCCTACAGACTCTTACTATCTTCGCTCTTAGAGATCTCCATGAGATCAATGGACGACTGAATATGGGCATTCCTCTTGTGGCACGAAGGACCTCCGCCAGAAGACAGCGAATTTATAAAACCACTTCCGGATCCGACAAAAGCTTCCATTCGCAATTAGGCGCCACCTATAGAGAGAGTCTAGAACTAGAGGAACCAGCCGCATTAGAATTGATTAGAATACATAATATTCATTTACATATATATATATATGTATCAATATATAAGAACCTCGTCGATATTATATACATTTAACAGATTGTACATACAAATGTAAATATCACTCTTTTACAGCTATATATAATACATATATATGTGATTATATATATATATTTGTGATATACATGTGCTATATATATATATATATATATATATATATATATTCATCTCCTTGGACGAGTGAGGAATTGAGAAGAACCATGAGCTGTCGTTGAAGGAGTCGCCTGCACGCCCCCTGAACTGGGAGGGTCGGCGGCGGCGCTACAGTAAGATTCATTGTCCCACCGTCGGCGAAATTAATTCCAATTACAAGCGTTAGCGCCTCTAAGGGTCAGTTTATCGACTTCCGGTTCGCGTGAAGAACACGGAACAAGAGCGAGAACGTTGAGCACGACATCCTCCAACTCAGCAGCGTTAGTGGGACAGACATAGTTACATTGAGACCAACAGACAGACGGATGAGAACGTACAGCAGATCTAAGCTTGTTTGCGCGCTGATGAACGAGCTGCGCTATATAAATGCTTGATTACATTACATTGCTCAATCGCCATGCGTCTATCTTGAGGTAATTTCTACGGAATATCTGTTACAGGTTCAAACGGAACTTCTTGCATAAGCATCTCTGTTTCGAGTGAAGTTTATCAATTATTGAGCTGGTTAGTGGTTATTATCAAACTTCGATGTGTTACTAATCTGATAATGTACTGGGAGCGTGTGAATAAAAATGTCTATTGATAATTTAAGTTTTAAGGACAATTAAATATTTTATGCCAACTCTAGAGTCGGTCATACACTCTGCCCTCGTGCGATCTATTTCGTTTTCTGTAGCGCTTTTACGAGGACAACACATATTCAGTCTAACCTTTAGGCTACCTTATTGGGACCCCTATGGGCGAAGTTAGTAGGCGTCTGATGAATTATCAGCTCCCTCGACGTCTAATAATAATGATTTTAGTATAATTTCACATTGACAATCCGCATCAGAATTACAAACACAGCAAGAGATTATAAAAGTCGAATTTTATTGTTGCCAGTAACGCTATACTTCTAATTTAACTAACGCCGACGCTTAGCGAATGAATGACTAGTCAGCCGCACCAGTATGTTATCCTTTAAAATCTCTCTCACGATGAAGGTTTCGATCAACGCTATTTATATAGGTTGACTGATCTTCACCGTTTGAATCATTAAGTCCCATGAGATACAATGGAAATATCTAATGCTGCATAGTATGACTCATCGACGAATTCTGATCTGGAGTTATTCAGCAGTGTTTGGTAGCTACTAGCTACACTGCTACAGTAAATAAGCTACTGACAAAGTAGCGAGTTACTAACAAATCGTCAGGTTTACATGTAGCTCACAACACCGCTACTTGACATGACTGGGCATTGATATCACAGCTTGGAACAAGGTTGCAACGAAATATAAAATAAGTCGATTGAAATCTATCATCAGTTGCTTGCAAAACTAGTGAGTCGCAATCGTAATCGTAATCTAAAGGCTTCAAACGTGCAACTTGAAAGCCAAGCGCAGAGGGGCACCATCTTATTCATTAGCGCCGTATCAAGTCATAGGGGTTGTCAAAAGGGTTGTCCGGTTTCAAGCGAATCAGTGGAGGCAAAGTAGCTGTTAAAATGGGTGTCGTATAGGTTGAGAATTGGAGGGTGAAAATTAGGTGAGTCAGGGCAGGAATTAGTGTGAAGCTAATTAGCTTAGTCAGATTAATGGGCCATCATTCACCTTGAAATATCGATTGCACAGGATGACTGCTTGTATGTCTGTCTGAATTGCTGTCTTGAATGTCTGTGCGTTTATTTGAGTATCTCTTTCTCTTTCACTAGATCTGCTCTGTAACTCTTCACGGTCTTCTCATCCGGTATCGCCATGTGCAGCTGTGCGAGGCCGCGCCATCGGACCAGCCAATCAATCAACCAACTGGTCGATCAATCAATCAATCAATCAATCGGACTATCAGTTGCTTCGTGTCTGCTCTAGCGGCAAAGAAATTAGGCCGGTCGCCAACGACCCGTTTGTCAGGGCGAGTGACGAAACGGCCACTCTCCCTCCCTGCCATCGGAACCACCCTCATCTGGTCGGGTAGGGAGCCCATGCTCATCCTGCAGCGTATACGAATCGAACCGACTCACTTGGACCAGAGAAAGACCGACGTGGCAGAGAGACATGGACATCATTAGGACCTGACATCGATGACCAAAGACCGCAATTTCATCGACTCTGACAACGGCCAAAAATCACCGGAGATCAGTGCGACCAAGACAGAGCGGGTGGGGAGGACGATGAGAAGACGGCTTGGTAAGGGAGGGAGGGGGGGTTGGCGGGTACAGTCATTGGCGACTGCCAATGACAAACATGTGCATCAACTTGCAATCAACTGCGAGGAAAAGAACCAGAAATCATGGCTTGGAAGCGTTGGGGTAGAATAAGGGAACAAAGAAAGGAAGCAAAAGGAGAATTGGAATGAAGAAGGTAGGAAAGGAAGGATGGACGACGCCAAACACGGTTTAGAGAAGTTTTGGAATATTTGGTTAAGTGGAGCGTTAAATGGGATGATAAAATCACAACACTGTGAAGAGGAGGTTAGATGAACTCACACACTGATTGAGAAATGCAAATGTAAAAGCGTATACGACTCTGCGCTTTTTATAGCGACCGTGTTAAGCCTCTTAAGTGAATTGATCGGGTGGGGTCCCTCCCCATCCCTTGCCACGTCATATAAGCCCTCCCCCTTTTGCTTCCTTTCTTTGTTCCCTTATTCTACCCCAACGCTTCCAAGCCATGATTTCTGGTTCTTTTCCTCGCAGTTGATTGCAAGTTGATGCACATGTTTGTCATTGGCAGTCATTCATTTAAGCCCTCCCCGTTTAACCGTGTCAGTCCGAGATTTAAATTTATGAGAAAAGTTGGGCAGGCGAATCGTCTATCTCATGCAAAATTGGCTGGTTAAATGAAATATGATACACTGATCTAGACATATATTTATTGAAACTTTTATGGAAAGCGTCGAATATTGAGGAATAGAAATAAACAGAAGGGCAATGTGGTTGGCCATTAGAAGGTATACACCATGCAATCTCTTCCGACCTTGGTTTAGCACATCCAAGGCATCATTCAATCACAACAGAATGATAAGATTCGATAGGAATGGTTCTTCTTTGGGAATCTAAAGCTGACCCTTCGTCATTGTCCTAGTTACCAACAATTCAACACAGACTGTTTCTTCTGTGCAAGTTAACACAATGACAATGTTCTTATAAGGGCGTCGTATATGGCGGAATGAGTTCCGACGGGAACCCCCCGGACTCTCCAGAACAGACGGAAAACGTCCTGATGGTCTGACACTGATTCCATGGTGAAGAGGACGGAACCTGATATGGGATGCGACAGTGATTGACACCGTGGCTCCATCATATCTCCAAGCGACGTCATCTTCGATGGGGGCTGCAGCGGAGGCGGCAACCACCAGGAAGACCATCAAGTACAGCCAGCTCGCTGTGACCTATCACTTTGTTCCATTGGCCTTTGAGACCATGGGCCCAGTCAACAACGACGGAATGGACTTCATCAAAGACTTGGGTCGCCTTCTGACACAGGTCACCAGAGACCCAAGAGAGACCAGCTACTTGTTTCAACGATTGTCAGTCTGCATCCAATCCAGTGCTTCAATGCAGTTGCCTCTTTCGTGCAGTTATAGAATAATAATAATAATAATAATAAAAATAATAATAATTAAAAATAAACAAATAAAAATAATAGACAAGGATTCTGCGAGGAAAGCCTAAAAAGGACCCTGCCCTGGAGACCCTTCAGGCCAAATGGAGGGAAACCAGCGGAGTACCAGAGCCGGAAGAAGCTTGGGCTCACAAACAATCGAGATGGGACGACCCTTTGATCGAGCTCGGAGTGGCAGACCTCGCCTGCAGAATGCCTGATTCCCAGAATCAGGCACGTCTTAGAGCAGTGGCAGCACCACACGCAGGCGACTGGCTCTTAGCCCTACCGATTACAAACTGCGGGCTGAGACTTGACGATGAGTCCCTGAGGGTGGCGGTGGGTTACAGACTTGGGTTACCCGTCTGTTTACCTCATTGCTGCCCATGCGGTGCCCTGGTCGAGAGAAATGGATATCACGGTCTCTCATGTGGCCTGGGCCTGGGACGCTGGCCCAGACTCGCGGCCCTGAACGACCTTATTTGTAGGAATCTAATCCGTGCAGGGATCCCCACTGTCAAAGAGCCGGTGGGCTTGACCCGATCTGATGGTAAAGACCAGACGGACTCACTCACATACCATGGCGGACGGGGCTGTGTTTGATATGGGACGCGACAGTCTCAGATACAATGGCAACGTCGTATCTGCCAGAAACATCACAAAGAGCGGGTGCAGCGGCCGAGAGGGCGGCGAACCTCAAAACTCAGAAATATGCCGAGCTAGCCTCCACGTACGTCTTCACACCGGTGGCATTCGAAACCTTTGGCCCCATCAATTACGAAGGCCAAAGCTTCCTTTCAGAACTGGGACACAGACTGAGCGCCGTCACTGGGGAGCAGAGGGAGACGAATTTTCTCTACCAGCGCATCTCGATGATTATTCAACGCTACAACGCAGTTGCTTTCAAGGGAACTTTCGCTGCTCAGGAGTCCAACGAGCAGGGCTACTCCGGACGACATCACCATTAATTAACATTGAAGACCATAATAATAATAATAATAATAATAATAATAATAATAATAATAATAATAATAATAATAATAATAATAATAATAATAATAATAATAGTAATAGTAATAATAGTAATAATAGTAGTAATAATAATAATAGTAATAATAGTAATAATAATAATAATAATAATAATAAACTCTATGTCAGTTCTAGCTTCAAGAGGCATCCCATTCTCAGAATGGAACTATAGTGGCACTACAATCTGATTGACTTTTGAGCATAATAACAATGTGCTAACGAGTCTATATCCATGTCCGTTGGTTCACGGAAAAATAAATTTATGATAATAATTACTATTAATTATATTATTATTAATATTATTATTATTCCATTAATATTCTTATTGCTACAGCCTAGTCGCTTTTATAGGCACCTTTCCGTTGACCCCAGAAGACGAGGCCTGACCCTACAGACAATTGAATCTCTATATTAATAATCTCTAAGCCTCTGGGGAACAAAGTACCTCCAGGCAAAAAATAATAATAATGGTTAAACCAAGACCGTAGGAGTGAGTGCTGTACGTATACAGGAGTTGAAAACTCAATAAAAGCCTTAAAAGCCGCGTGTTCATATTTTATGATTCTAATATCTCCATTTCCGTTCTTCACATGGTCGGAGGGAAACTGTTGAATGCAGTGGGTCCAAAGACAGAGAAGGAACATCCGCGAAATGTCGTGTAAGACTACGAGACTAATAAATTATGTAACAGATATCTTCGTTTTATTTGAAACTGACAAACTGCAGAGTAATTACAGGTACAGTATGAACAGATGATGATGGCAAGTTATCATAGAAATCGAATTTTACTGTCGGCAGCCATGCAAGGCGCTCATCACGCCGTACATTTACTTTAACCATGATTGTTGATCAATGACTGGAGCAGATGGCGTCCAGCCATTGATGAGACTGGCAGCAGAGTTAATTAAGTAAGCATCGCCCACGCTCGATTTAGTTGACAAGTCGTCAGACTCGTCAATAGGATGTTGCAGCAGTGTATATACCATACTACTGATGATGAAGAAGAAGAAGAAGAAGAAGAAGAAGAAGAAGAAGAAAGAGATGGAATTTAGAGCTCCACATACACTTGTTTGTATTGAACACGCACTGTATCAAGCTAGCTTACAAACTTAACTATATTATTATAATAATTATTATGATTATGCATGAGCACGAATAAGCAGATACGTCCTATTATCCATTATGCCAGTTTGAGCTCAACAGAGAACAGTATAGTTGTAGATAAACACTATAGGATCATAAAATTATGTACTCTTGAATCCAAGGTTGGGGCGTTATGTCGAGCGGCGCTAAATAAGTTTATCATTATGCAAACAATATTACCACAGTGACATTGAGTGTCCATCTGGTCATCTGACGCCTTCTGACCATTGCAAATCATGCAGCCTATAACAGTCACTACATTATTCGCTGCGTTTCTCGTGGCTTAGACTTTGACAGACATCCGACTGGTCTGTGTCCTTGTCTGAAATCCGTTCGAGCACATCTTAACGGTTACTTAACCCCACATTGAGTCGCACCTGCAGCTTAGATCCTCACTGTTAGGTAAACTTGTTTTCGCTGCCACAATATTAATGGCCAGATGTATTATCAATGCATACATACATACATGTATACGTGGAGTTCGAAGCCCCGTTCCTCGTGTGAAAATGACATTTCCGCTGTTCCGATAGGGCGCCGTAGGTATACAATTATGATAAGAAATTATATAAAATTTATGTGGAAGTGTTGTTGGTTGGTGCTGAGGTCTGCCATCTTCCACTCTCTCAACAACGTTTCGTTACTGTAGCAGTTCCTCATAATCAGATAGGAATCTCTAATTGGCGCTATATACAGTCTGATTATTTGATATCGAACTGTGTTTGACCCTGTGCATAAGCTCCTTTAAAACACCTTTTTATCTGTTAAGCAGTCACGTGTGCATGGTTTTGGAAGTGTCTCTAAAAGGGCGCTATAATAACACTAATAATAACACTAATAATAACACTAATAATAACACTAATAATAACACTAATAATAACACTAATAATAACACTAATAATAACACTAATAATAACACTAATAATAACACTAATAATAACACTAATAATAACACTAATAATAACACTAATAATAACACTAATAATAACACTAATAATAACACTAATAATAACACTAATAATAACACTAATAATAACACTAATAATAACACTAATAATAACACTAATAATAACACTAATAATAACACTAATAATAACACTAATAATAACACTAATAATAACACTAATAATAACACTAATAATAACACTAATAATAACACTAATAATAACACTAATAATAACACTAATAATAACACTAATAATAACACTAATAATAACACTAATAATAACACTAATAATAACACTAATAATAACACTAATAATAACACTAATAATAACACTAATAATAACACTAATAATAACACTAATAATAACACTAATAATAACACTAATAATAACACTAATAATAACACTAATAATAACACTAATAATAACACTAATAATAACACTAATAATAACACTAATAATAACACTAATAATAACACTAATAATAACACTAATAATAACACTAATAATAACACTAATAATAACACTAATAATAACACTAATAATAACACTAATAATAACACTAATAATAAACACTAATAATAACACTAATAATAACACTAATAATAACACTAATAATAACACTAATAATAACACTAATAATAACACTAATAACAACACTTATAATAACACTAATAATAACACTAATAATAACACTAATAATAACACTAATAATAACAACGCCGATTTATAAGGCGCCGTAAACGCGGTCCTAACCAGTACACGAGCACCTAAAACGAAACCAAAAACGAAAGTCAGAGCCTTAGAAAACAGTTTTAGATAAGTTGATAGTATACTGAGTCGGCCAATCTAACAGTAAGTGGGAGACCGTTCCGACATCGCGGACCAGCGGCTGAGAAAGCACAGTCTCCGACACTCGACCTCACGCGCTACAATTATTAATTATCTTACAGACAGACGTTCCAGATATCCCAAAATACCTTGCGACTTGACGTCGGAAGAGACCTGCGTTGGCATCGACGTCATACATACAACAACGGAAGCGAAGAATAGGTGCGTTGAGATGCGACGCCCCGTTGCCATGAGAACGTCTTCAGCAACACCTTCTCCCGCCGTCGGCGCCTCCTCAGCAAAGACTTCCTTCCGATCGGACACCATCATCTCCACTTCCGCATCCTCCTTCTCTATCCCTCTGCGCCGTCGCAAGAGAAGGCTCGCTGGAGGCGCCAAACGATGACCACCGGCCGCTCATCGCTCCGTCCGTACAACGGAATATGTATATATATATATATATATATATACACCAAGTTGGCGAGAGCGCCGTGCGGTCGTCGTCTGCGTGCGTCGTGCCTTCGTCGCCTGCCTCTGTGGTGCTGCCATGGATGGACCGATGGATGGATTGCCTGATGCTGTCTACGGTATAAAGCAGACGACGACCACGACGACAAAGGGTTGAGACGGAATAGGAGGAATAGCAGGACGAGGAATATGAAGATGGGAGGAGGAAAAGAGGAGGAAGGAGGGAGATGAAAAGGAGGAGAAGGTGTTAGAAGATGAGAAGAAGGAGGAGAAGGAAGAGGGGTATGAAGACGTGGAGGTATAAGAAGAAGAAGAAGAAGAAGAAGAAGAAGAGGAGGAGGAGGAGGAGGAAGATGAGAAGAAGAAGGAGGTGTAGAAAGTGGAGAAGGAGAACGGAGAGTATGAAGGAATTGATGAACAGGAAGAGAAGGAGGAGGAGGAAGATGAGAAAATGAGGAAGGCGTATGAAGGGAAGGAGGAAGAGGAGGAGGAAGATTTGGAGGCGCAGAAGTAGAAAGAGGAAGAGGGGGTAAAGAGAAGAAGTGTAGGAGAAGGAAGAAGTGGCGAAGGAAGAGTGAGGAGGAATAAGAGTAGAAGTAGAAGGGTCATGGGAATGAGACAGCGGAGGAGGAAGGGGAGCAGCAGGAGCCACCGTTATCGGAGGCTGTGAGAGCGCGACCGACATTCAAAGAGACCCCAACCCAATCCATCAACGTTTCTCGGCTGAATTTTCAATAAGTCCGCATGTCATTAGTCGGCTGCTGATGCCCCTCTTCCCACCCCACCTACCGTCTCCCTCTTCTCCACCCACCCCACTCCATTATCCGTCTCCCTCTTCCCTACCCACTCCAACCCTTCCGTTCAATTCCTATCCATCTCCATCGCTGCTGGCCCATCATTATTCAGCATATAGATCCCGCGTCGCTTCTGTCCGCTTGCCTATCCATCCAGTCCTCGTTCGTCTCTCTCTCTCTCTGTCTGTCTTTCTGTCTCTCTCTCTGTCTGTCTGTCTCTGTCTCTCTCTCTCTATCTATGTCGCTCTGTGTATATCCCTTGTTAAATGATTGTCCTTCTCTCTCATATTAGCTAAATGTCTGTCGACGTGCCTGTATGCCTGCTATGTGTCTGTGTGACTGTGTGATTGTGTCTGTCCGTCTGTCTGTCTATCTATCTGTCTCTCTGTCTATCTGTCTGTCCTCTGTATGCCCGTCCGTCCGTGTGTCTGTCTGCCTGTCTGTCTGTCTGTCGCTTATCCTTGTCTGTCTGTTTGCACCTCCACTCTCCCCCGTCTTTCATCGTTCCATCTTTTACATCTGTTCAACCGTAAGTCGCTCTGGTTCGTCATGTGTCCGTGTCCTTGCCTGTCTCCTTGTGTGTCCGTAACCGTGTTCCTTCTTATCTCCCCGTGTGTCCGTGGCCCAGCATGCCCTGCCTGAGGAGCTGACCCGGTGGCCATTTGGGCGGAGGCGGCGATGCGATGGATGTGCCTCGTTGTCAGTTTGAAAAACGTTTAGGCGTCGACCAATTTGGCCGATGCCTGGATAACTAGAATACAATGAGACGCGAAACTATTCATTAGCTACGACCGCCGCTCTCCCTCTGCTCCTCGGCTGCTGCTACTGGCAGTGGCGGTCGAAGTGATGCGGGATGCTGGACGATGCTTCGAAGGCCGACATAACTCAGGAGAAAGACGGGAAACACTGAAGGGAATTTCATTAAAGCCGACTAATGCGGCCAGTCGCCGACAGATGCAGATACGAACCACCGGGGAAACGCTTAGAGGACTAGACGACGACTAGATGAGGAAAGAGGGAGTACGCGTCCAAAAGAAGGGAGGAGGAAAATTGGAGCAGAGGAATGGGAGGAGGAGGAGTGTCGAGAAATGGGTTACGTATAATTGACAACAAATCCGAGCTTCTGTTTTCCGTTGTTCCCTCTGCTTTGTCTACAGTAACTTGCAACATCTTATTTACAAAGCCCCGTTGTTGTACTAACTAGCCTCCGCCGTCGTACATGTCTTAAACGATAGCACAGCGAGCGCAGACATAAGCGCAGAGCAATGTCACACTGAAGTTGCTGATGACTAAGGCAGCGACGGCTATATCTCAACGGCGTTCATCTCCTCCACTAATCAAATCAACCACTGCCGACACGCTTGACTGCGATGAGCTTTCATCCGTAGCCGTCGAAAAAGATAATAAGTTCGGCAGTTGTTTCGTGACACTTCTCATCAATTAGTTGAAAATTCCCCGGGAGTTCTTTGGTGTCCAGTTCCTATCCAGTGCTTAGCACCTCATATATCGCCGGCACATATAGTTGATGTAGCTCCAGTAGGCATGAACTATCACCAGTATCTGCGATAGGTGTACCCACAGTAGCTAAGGTATGTATGCCACAATATAACTCGATTTACTGGTTGAGCATCTCTCCAGCAACTCAGTTGAGCCATTAGCATCCCACCACTATCTTCGGTGGTTATGCATCCAGTAGCTCTAAAGGCCCGTCGTTTCTCGAATCTGTTTAGCCAAAATTTCTTTCGAATTCTTCTAATTCTTCTAGGGCTTCTTTGTCACATAGCAACTGACTTCAGACCCTCATTTTCAAAAGTCGGATTCTTTCTCCTCCGTTGCGTTTGCACACTGCACAGTCCATCATCATCTAGTGTGGGACCGGAAATTAAAGTATGCGGCTGATAAGCAAAGGCATTAAACCATATAGCGCGTTTTCGTGACAAGGAATACTCGGAGAATGGGCGATAACGGGAGGAATAGGAAGAGGCGAGGGAGACGAGGAGCGGTGGAAGAGGAGGAAATGGAGTAAGAGAAGGATACTACATTAAAAGTGCAGATGTGGCAGATCACCAGCATATTCACGAGCTGAGGAAGAGAAGCTGGATGAGGTAGGGTCTACATAGAATAGTTAAGATTATAAGAGACAGGCGAAGGAAGGGAAAGATAGAATAAGGGAAGTAGGAGGAGGTAAAAAGGGGGTGCAGAGAACATTAAATCTACGAAACTAATAGCTGCTTATAAATCTAGTGATATACCCAGAGGTTTCCGAAGATCACGTCTATAGGCTTGAAGACACATTCTAGAATCAAATAACAAGGTGCATCAAATGCTCATAATTCTGCTAAAAGTGCACCTCATTAAATCCGTTGCTTGCAGGCATCGTGTCTTTTAAAAGCCATAAATAAATTCACCTGGATTGCAGAATTACGGCATCAATAGTAGGTTGTTTTGTTACAAACAGAGTCCAAGCTAAAACAGCAAAACGCCTGATTTTGGCCTAAAGATTGCAATGCAGCGGAGATTAGTGTTGCCATTATTTTCACTTACTTTAACCATTACTACTATAACCTCAGGGTCTATTTCGTGTGTATGTGTTGCTGCGTGGTTTGTTCACCTAATAACGCAGCGCCCATCGTTAGCTTCGCCATCACTATCATTCTTCAGTGTCCTGGCTAAGTACCTATATTAGCCTTATGATACTACTAATCCTACTGCCACCACAACCACTCCCAATACTTCCGTGGTATAATGCCGCCGCCACCACTACCACCACCACTAACATTGCCACGACTGCAACCACCAATACAACTATTACCTCCAAGACAACTAGTTGTGGTGGAATTATTAGTAGCAGTATATCATCATCATCATCACAACTATTGCCTACTGCAACCACCGCTGCTGCTGCTGCTGCTGCTGCTGCTGCTGTTATTGGCATTTGATAATGATATGCTGAGCATCGTATGAGGAAATGATGAACTGGCAGAGACTGTCGTCTGATAATCGCTGTTTCGGATCGATTTATTTGGCGCCAGCACTTCCTCCTCCTCATCATCAACCTTCTCATTCTCCTCCTCATCATCGTGATACATAGGCTGGGATGGGGCGGCGAGTGAGGATCGGCCAAATAATACGGTGCATTGAATGTCGTCCAGATGCTAAAAGACCCCCTCATTATCCATCGCTCGCAGGCATCGTGTATTTTAAAAGCCATAAATTCACCCGTTTATCTGCGGCGGCAGCAGCATCGCCGGAGGGGGCACGGGGGACATCTGCGCCCCCGTGAGGGTCAGCGGTCAGCTCCGTCCAGTTAATTTACGGCGGACAGCGTGCATCGACCGACCATCGCTGCTGTTAAAGGCAGCGCCGCTCAAAAGTGACTGCAGAGGTCGCTTTCATTCGGCCACCGGAAATGAGGACGCGCGCTGGTCGACGGGATAGGTGGTGGTTGCATAGACGTCGACGGATGATGTGGCGATAATAGCGGCGGTTATCTGGTCGATGGGGCGTTGGGATAGAACGGGATACGGAGGAGAAGAGATGGAGAGATGGAAGGTCGGGTGGAACTCGGAAGGAGGAAGGGGTCGTCTGGCGGGAAGAAAAGGTGGGGGAGAGGAAGCAGAGGTGCGAAGCAGATCGGGTCACGATCGGACCTCAGGGTTTCGATCGCATGGGCGGTCATTGGGAGACGCAGAGCATAAAGAAGAAGTAGATGAAGACGAAGTAGATGAAAACCAAAAGATGAGGCGGAGAAGAAGAAGGAAATAGAGAAGGAGACGGAAATGGAGAAGGAGGAGAGGGAGATTAGAATGAGGAGGAGATGAACAAGAAGAGGAACAATAAGAACAAGAAAGAGAAGGATAAGTCGAGAAGGAGGAAGAGGGAGAGGGAGGAGAAGCTAAAAAGGGAGAGGGAGGGGAGGGAGGGCAAAGGGAAGGGAGATGTAGATAGAAAGGGAGAGGGAGAGCGAGAGGAAAAGGGAGAGAGAGAGAAGGAGAGGAGAGAGATAGGGATGGGGAGAGGGAAAGGGAGAGGGACAAACACTCGTGCACAGCCATACACACACGTGTGGTGACATCCACACATGGACAAAGATGGCCAAACCTATTCACCATGACAGAGTGAAAGAGAAAGAGAGTGAATGGGCGCTGGGTGGGGAGATAGCCAGCGTGGAAATGAAGAGATCGATGGAGCGTAGGACTATGGAAAGAAAGGAGGAGAATACTGAGAACAGTTCCTCGAATCGCATTCATTCCAACGCAATCGATGCTCGGTAACTTTGAACATGTTGGAGTACTTCTTTAAGAGGCATTTTGTTTGCTTTCTTGATTCATAAAATTCCGACACTGCATGCTTGCAGTCCAGCAGTGCCAGTCCCAGGCCTGGACAAAGGAGGAGGGCGACGCTAATGATCTCTGTTATCACACAGTGTCACTAAACTGCAACACCTTGATTCATTGAAGCGCCAAAAGACAGCTTTATAATGAGCAAAATTAATATGTCCATGTAGGCCTATGTAGTAGATATATGTACGCGTGTAGGCCTATATATGTGTTTATTTATACATCTATGTATGTATATAGACGTCGGCCTACGCATGTATATAAGCGCCAATGTATGTATGCGTGTATGTGTGTATGCATGTGTGTATGTATGTATGCATGTGTGTATGTATGTATGCATGTGTGTATGTATGTATGCATGTGTGTATGTATGTATGCATGTGTGTATGTATGTATGCATGTGTGTATGTATGTATGCATGTGTGTATGTATGTATGCATGTGTGTATGTATGTATGCATGTGTGTATGTATGTATGCATGTGTGTATGTATGTATGCATGTGTGTATGTATGTATGCATGTGTGTATGTATGTATGCATGTGTGTATGTATGTATGCATGTGTGTATGTATGTATGCATGTGTGTATGTATGTATGCATGTGTGTATGTATGTATGCATGTGTGTATGTATGTATGCATGTGTGTATGTATGTATGCATGTGTGTATGTATGTATGCATGTGTGTATGTATGTATGCATGTGTGTATGTATGTATGCATGTGTGTATGTATGTATGCATGTGTGTATGTATGTATGCATGTGTGTATGTATGTATGCATGTGTGTATGTATGTATGCATGTGTGTATGTATGCATATTTAAGTGTAATATGAAAGTAGAAAGAAAATTATGTTAAGTGCGTCGAACTTCGGAGATCTACATATTGCCCTGAACATAGAATTATGGGCAAAGAGGGACATAGAGCCTAATTATGGATGGAAATATTAACGAAGAAAGACAAAGAGGAAAAGAAGTGGGAGGTGAAGTAGGAGGATGAGGAGGATGAGGAGGATGAGGAGAAGGGTGAGCTGAGAGAGTTATGCTGTTCTTTTATCCTTTACTAATCAGAGGAAATTGTCTTTTAGACTCTATCTCGCCATTAGACAGTTGTCGGACAATGATTGGATGCGTACGATTGCGAGGGTCATTCAGCGTGGGAGGGCAACAGATATATATATATATATATATATATAGAGAGAGAGAGAGAGAGAGAGAGAAAGAGACAGACAGACAGACAGACATAGACAGCGACAGCGACAGAGAGATAGAGATAGGAAGAGAGAGCCTAAGACAACCAAAGAAACACATAGGAAGTGAGAGAGATTAACAGACAGCAACCATTGAGCCATTGCACAATAGATGGTGAATCCTGTACTGACCCCTTGGTCATGGATATTTAATGGGGCAATAATTTATTGCTGATAATTATAATTTGCTTTCCATATCAGCACGGGGCTGAGATCGATTACAAGAATACAGCAGACTGTCCGTCCAAATCAAATATGGTCCACTATGCTGACCACATGACATACTGACCAAACGACATACTGACTACGCACAGCCTATATATAATTGTGTATATATATATAATTATATATATATAATTATATATATATATAATTGTGTGTTATATAATTATATATATATATATACAATTATATATATATAATTATATATATATACACAATTATATATATATAATTATATATATATACACAATTATATATATATAATTATATATATATATGATTATATATATATACACAATTATATATATATAATTATATATATATATAATTATATATATATATAATTATATATATACACAATTATATATATATAATTATATATATATAATTATATATATATAATTGTGTATATATATATAATCATATATATATATAACTATATATATATATAATTATATATATGTGTGTGGCTGTGCACGCCTGCGTAGAGTAAACCACGTATTGAGTGTCGTGAAGGTAGGAATGTCTTCGACACCATTAACACCAGATGACCATGTGACCAGCAGTACCAGTCCCAAACGAGGAGGGCGACGTTGATGATCTTTGATATCACACACTGTCTTTATATATACACAATTTTCGTTAAATGGGTTTCGTTAAATGTTTCATGACATCCCTGACTCAAACCTACCATAAATATGCACCCAATTCGCATGGTAATAGCCAATCTTATAGATCATTGGTTGACACAGTTTTAAAAGTATATATATATAATTATATATCGTTATATTATATATTATATAATATTATATAATATAATTATATATCTCCGTCGGTTGCAATGGTTTGTGAACGCGTATTTCCCTACATCATCACATATGGTATTCTTATTCTTAAACATCTTGGCTCATTAAAATCTGTCGGACGTTGTCTCGATGTGTCATTGATGTTGACGGCTGGTTGAATTTCTTAAATCCGCTACTGCTCGTAGTCCAGCAATGATGTTATTGCTGACTGTACACGTGTGTATACAGTATATATGTATACATATATATATACATATATATATATTAGTCTTTGTATAAGCGTGTAAAGTTTATGTATACTAGGCGTGTGCTGCTCACTCCCTCTGCAGAGAGAGTGTTTCGTCGAATAGTCTGCGAAGACGAGATAAAAGCCAACGATTAATCGCCAGAAAATCGCATGGTACATCAATCATATGCAATGCAGGTGTGTAACAAGCGGGGGTGAGAGGGGGAACACCCCCCAGTTTAAAAACGGGGCAAAGCCCCCAGTTTTAGGGCTCAGTGCCCCCCATATCCCCCTTATTGGTTATTTTTTGTGTTTCTCCAATGGCTTTTTAAGATGACTTCTGTTAGGATAATTTGTGCCCCCATTTTTCTAGTTTCTGGAGGGGCAAAATTCAAAAAGATGGGGCAAATAAAATTTTTAGCAATATTTTTGAAATTATGCTCCCCACTTTCAAAACCTTGCTACACCTCTGATACTATGATATGTCCTATAGCAAATTATATACATATGTATATATATGTGTGTGTGTTTGTGTGTGTGTGTGTGTGTGTACAAACGCAAATAAACAAGGCAGAGACTCGTAATATGCGTATCTGTCGGTGCGGGATTACAAAGAAATCTGGAAACATTGTTTAGTAAATCATTCTGGCTGATATGTTGTAGCTTGAAGTGGTTAAAAGCTCTTTCAACCTGATGTGTATTCTACGAAAACTGTTCTAAGTAGAAGCAGTATCATGAAGATGAGAATGACGAGAACGACGGCCGCCACGGCCATGGTGAGGAAAAGGAAAAGGAGTAAGAGGAGAACGAAGGCCATCATTTCTATGGTTAGGAAAAGGAAAAGGAGTAAGAGGAGAACGAAGGCCATCATTTCTATGGTTAGGAAAAGGAAAAGGAATAAAGAGGACAAGGAATAACACAACGAAGATGAATAGGATTGAGGCAGAATAGTGAAAGAATTGTAAAATTATTAGGTAATTTCTACTTGTTTATAAGCGTCGTCTGTCTATACATTTTATCTCTTTTATTTTATTTCTTGGTGTTTCATTGTTCATTTTATGTTCTGCCTGCATGTCTCTCTTTTCTTTGTTTCATGCGTAATTGAGCTCTAACTTTCCTCCGTGTCTGTCTCCATGTCGACCTCCAGTTCTGCCTACGTATCTGCCTCGTGTCTGTCGATTTGTCTGCTTAAGTCTTGTGTCTGTGTAGTCTGAATTAATCTGTGTGAATTTATCGTCTTCCCTTAATTAAATTTCTTTGTGCCATATTTCTCATGCTGATTAGGCTTAGATTTTTCCTTGTCGTTAATTGAATTTAGTTCTTTTCTTCTCAGCATATTTTAATTTATTAATGAATTTACCAGAGACGGCGATCTCGTTTGAGAGGTGGGGGGACACCCAATGATAGGGGTAGGAAATGGAGGAGGGACAAACATATAACGTGTCACCTCTCTGTAAAAAGTGGAGAACTTGTCCCCCTCGACCTACTACGGGGTTGCCGCCCCTGGAATTTATGTAATCATTCGTTTCATTAATAAGCACACAAAACGTGAGCTGCAATAGTCTGCTACATATCTGATAAATAAATTATGTTATTGGCCTACATGTATGTGATTCCTTGTCAGAGCAGCAAATATGAATTGGTGTTGTGCCTCTAAAATTTCAATTAAAAATTCCTTTTTTGGTCCAAATAATAGCAAAAAACGCGATGGGGTTACTTTTTTATGACACACCCTGTATATGGCCTAACGAACATCAGATCCAGAGGCACGTTTACAGAAAACGGGGCCCTAGGCGCAAACGTTTTTGGGGCCCTTCTGAATTTTTACACTGAGTCTGAGGGTCGTCTATAAATGACGTCACACACCTATTGGAGGGGTTATACATATGTGACGATTTGCGACGAAGCGGAGGGGAGTCTGAGATATGTGACGTCACGTCGTCACTTCAAATATCGAAATACGTAATCTTATTTTAAAAATTTAGCTTAATTAAACAATGAGTCAACTTCCGGAAGCGAAGAGGCTAATAACACGCAGCCTTCGCTCTTAACCTCATTGGCTCTTGCCAACACAGCTAACCTAGCTGATATTGATATTATTTTGTTATTGTATCATCTATTATTATATCATCTATTATTGATATTAGATGTTATTTTGTATGAGATATTATTTTGTATGAGATGTTATTTTGTATGAGATGTTATTTTGTATGAGATGTTATTTTGTATGAGATGTTTTTATTCATTTGGAGGCTCCTGAGATTTTATATTTAATGTTTCATTATTTGGGCGCCCCCTCAGGGGGCCCTAGGGCCTAGGCGCGCGTCTTGTGCGCCTACATGTATAGGTAAACGCACCACTGATCAGATCTATAGATTTTAATTTTTGTGATCACCCATGTTGTCTCACTTTTCATGACACATTAATCTGTAGCTGAAATCGTTTTTGTAGTAGCATCTAGCCTTCCATAATACCAGTTTAGAAGAGCGGAGAGTATGTCGCCTCTGCGCGCCCATGGTAGAGCAAGAGAGCTCTTGTAGATATTCGGAGGCGGCATCTAACACTTCCGGTCCCCTATAGGCAGAGCGGTCAAGGACATTTTAAACGGATGTGAGTGCGTTCTATGGCAATAGCTCTCGAATCTAGTGTAGGCCTACTGCGTTTGACTTTCTAGTGGCGCTTTAGAAGTTTGGTGACTGTGATTACGATTACGGTGTCCTATGCAAATGTTTGAATATTATATAACCCCGTATAAACGGCGTGAGGGTGTGTGTGCGCGTGTTTCAGTGATTGTGCAAAAATAAGCTGTAGCTGATACGCGAGAAATTATTTCTAATTTATTTCTAATTGAGTTAATTTGTATTTTTGAGCCGTGCATAAAATTCTAATTAATTAGTGTTATCATCAGCTGTGTGTGTGCACGCGTGCGTGTGTTTGTGGACTGCTAGATTTACATCTGAAGCGTGAATTGCCAAGCTCAGCGCTCGTCAATGTTTAGTATTATTTGTAAGTGCATATATATATATATACATATATACATATATATATCTGTGTCAATCTAATAATCTACATCCGTGCACTTACAAATAATACTAAAACATTGACGAGCGCTGAGCGCTCCAACTGCTTGGATTTTGACAGCGCCATTCCCGCGCCTGGAGAAAGGAAGAGGGCGACACCAAATCATCTTCGAAATGGAACGGTGTCGTTAGAAATCAGAAAGAATACAACGAGCGCTGAGCTTATGATTCAGAATGTTTGACAATTAGCCATCGAGGGACGTAAATTAGTTCTTAGGCATAGTAAAAAAATTTCAAAACCTCAGCTTTGCTGATCACATCGCCCATCTTTCTCACTATTGCTTCAAACATATCCGTGTCCTTAGCAAAATTCGCCCGTTACTAGACTTCAAAACTGCATCTACAGTCGCTACATCTATAGTAGACCTACAAGCCAAGTTGGACTGGCTGTCTACTGCGTTGGGTGGTGTTTAGGCAGGCAGAGATAGGAGGAGAGATTGAATGAGGGTAGGAATTGTGAAAAGGAGGCGTTTCAGTGTTGAGTAGGCCTACATATATTAACTAGGGTAGGAAGCGCCTCCGAACAGTTATCTGAAGTTCAGATAACTGTTCGTAGGCATTCTGAAGAGGTGCTATACGGTTTGTGAATGAATCCTATTGCGACGTTGATTGACTGAATCAAAAGTCAATGTGATTGTCTAAGAATGGTGATTATGAGTCAGAACTTAAGAAATGCAGGCACCTGGCGATCAAGAAACGAACATTCTTTGAAACATTAATCACATGTTAGAACACATTTCTAATAAATTATGCGTCATAATAGAATATATAATTAAGTATTAGTTATTTAAGACTGACTAACGCTTGCGTTATTGATTATTTTTGCAGTTGAGCATATTTTATTTTGCATAACCAATCGGACACTTCATGACTAGAGGCGGGATTTTTAAGCAGTGCTGACATCTCGCGAACAAATACGTGACAAGCACCTACCAAACGGCATGCTTAGTTAATTTAACTACGCGTGTTGCAAATTCGTTAGATTGTCTAAAAATGTACGAAACTATTTGCAGATAAGAGGATTATAACGTGAGGTATTTTACTAGCTACCTTACTTTATAGCTGTTGCTCTCGTACAATTTGAACCGTACTAGATATCGCGACAATTCGCCGAAGAATTCCACCGCTACGGCACACCTGCAGCCCACCGACCGCTGAAGCTCGGGACCACTCCGTTGACCTACAACAACAACCTCAAGTTTCTGGGGGTGATCTTCGACCTACATCTCACCTGGTGCGACCACATCAGCTACATCGCTGATCGCTGCAAGAAGCGCCTCAACCTGATGCGCGCTATTGCGGGCTCGCACTGGGGAGCATCGGAAGACACCCTCCTGATGATATACCGTGCTCTCATCCGCTCCGTCATCGACTACGGCTGCGTCGCCTACGACAGCGCCTCCAGAAACCAGAAAAAGGTGCTTAGTACAATTCAGTACAAGGCACTGAGTATCGCTTCTGGAGCGCTCCGAGGAACGAGTCTGGCTGCACTGCAGGTAGAATGCAGAGAAGTGCCACTCGACCTACGGCGCAAACGGTTGATGATGGAGCTCATCACGAAGGTCAACGCGATCCCGAACCACCCGACGCAATCCATCACCAGCGGTCGGAAGCTGAAAAACACCAATGACGACACCGACCCCATCCGCATCAAAGCAAGACTCATCGACCAAGAGATCGAACCACCAAAGATCCAACCGCTCGCCTGCACCACAATACCACCGTGGCTGCTGCGACCATCCGTGACAGACACCACTCTGACACAGAAGATCAGCGACCTGAACGACCCTCTGAAAAAGAGGGATCTGGTCAAAGATCACACCCGCTCCTACGACGCGCGAGTGGCTGTCTACACGGATGGAGCCAAGAACGCAGCAGGTAGGGTATCGTGCTCATTCTACGTGCCCTCTAGCGGCCACCACAAAAGCTGCCGAATGAGCGACGGCTCATCGGTCCTGGCAGCTGAACTGGAGGCCATAAAGAGGGCTGTGGAATGGGCCGCCAGCGCAGATGCACACCATCTCGTCATCTTCTCCGACTCCCTCGCCGCGATCCAGAGCGTTGAGCGACAGCAGTCCGCTGTCAGATCACAGCAGCTCACGGAACTGCTTCACGTGCTGGACGCCTACGCTCAACGCACCCAGTCGACCCCAACCCTGGTCTGGATCCCCGGACATATCGGCATCGAGGGAAACGAGACTGCTGACACCCTCTGCAAGCGAGCGCTAAACAACGACGTCATCGCCATCACGACGACGCTCGAGCTCCAGGAAGCTCGAGCGAAGTACAAAGACCACTTCCTTCGGAGGTGGCAAGCGGACTGGACCACCTCCGACACTGGTTCGCATTACCGTGCCCTGGAGCCGAACGTCGTGATGGCAAACAATACAACGATCCCAACCGAAGGAAGGAAGTCACAACAACCAGACTCCGGCTGGGCCACTGCCTACTAAACCCACAGATGAAGCTGTGGGGCCGCCACCCGACCGGGAACTGCGACGAGTGCGGTGACGTCCAGGAAACCGTGCGCCACTTCCTGCTGGAGTGCCCGGCCCAGCTGGGCCTCCAAGACGAACTCATCCGGATGTGCGCCCGGAAAAACGGACCATACGAACTGAGCACCGCACTCAGTCAAACCAGCTGCTTGGACACGATCTACAAGTGGCTGGCAGTTTCTGGTCGGATGATGTAGGACTGCTGTAAATAGACAATGAACAACCTAGTGTGAACATTACTATACAATATTATAATATATTACATATCATTGCCTAAAAAAACATTAAAACTAGAAGAGAGACACTTAAAGACACTTATCATCAACGTAAATATGTACCTTGTATACTTGTACTTGTTTGACGCATATCATCGTTGTTATGGATGCGTCGTTAAATAAACTTATATCAAGCAATATCGCGACAATTGAGATACAATTTTAGCCCACCTGTTTTGTGAATGAAACCTATAGAATATAAACAATTCTCGAGGAAATATTGGTATCGCTTCTCGGCCTTTTGGCTAAGATCAAAGTGTAGTATCTGTTCTTATCCAAGGATTGTTGGTCTGCGATTTTTTGCGTTTTGTCGTGCGTCAGTTTGGATATATCGAACATGGCTTCAAGCAACACCAGCGTCATCTACCGAGATCGGATGGAAAAGACCGTCGTCGTCACCCTTCCACCGGAAGGTAAGCCCTACGTGCGACCGGAAGCTGTTGCCCTGGTTGTAAGCATCGTCGGAAATTCAGCAGTCGAGGCGATTGGGCAGAGCGAGCAAAATCTTCAGTGGGAAATTACATTTAAGACAACTGAATTAAAGAATAAATTTGTCTCTAAAGAATGTCTGGAAATAAAAGGCTACCCTGTCCGCGTTTCTGGAATACGCCGCAGTACGGCCCGTATGCGTGTGTTTTATGTGCCTCTCTACGTTCCGACCTCTGTCATAACCCAACAACTAGAAAAGACTGGTGCAACAGTTATTAATGCCTACACCGAGAAAGACAAAGATGCGAACTGCAACACAAATGTTCGTAATATCGTAGTAGAGTGTGATAAGCTGGAAATCATCCCCGACAGAATGACCTGGGAATTCGACGGTTTGAAAGGCCAGGCCCTTCTCAACGTTTCTGGACGTCCTCCTCGGTGTCTACGCTGTAATGAACGCGGACATAAAAAGTACCAGTGTGATGCCCCATACTGCAGAGCCTGTAGAAAGGTCGGACATGAAGAGGTACACACTTGTCACAGCTTCAAACCGAGTTTTGCTGCAGCAACTGCCTCCCTTCGTGACACAAAGCGAGACAATGAAGAGGAGGACATTGATGAGGCGCCAGCGGATGAGGAGGAATCTCAATTGCCTCCCAGGAAGAAATGGATCTCCCACTGCCATCAGAAACTACGAAAACAGAAATATCCGACCATACCGCAGAACTCTCCGTCGATGATTTCCCACCGCTTCAACAGTCCTCAGTCAAACCAGTAGAGAGCTTACCGCTTGCGCAGAGATGGGACAATGAGATGCCAGTAAACAGCGATAAAGAGATGGAGGTTGATTGGTCTCAGAATAAGCTTCATAAACGGAAGCTCAAAGAAAATGCACCAAAACCAGGAGGCAATGAACCTACATTCACTCGCAAGAAGACATGCCCAGTCTTGGTCACTTCCACGCGTCAGTTATCAAAGAAAGATGATCTTGTCCACACCAAAGCATCGTCCTTAGATGGTCGTAAAACAGGTATCACCCACATTTAGACAATCATGGATGTAAAGAAATTTTCTATCATTACACTAAATGTTAATGGAATGAGAGACTATAGAAAAAGGAATCGTATCTTTACACTCTTAAAGCTTAAAGATCCGTCAACAATTTTATTACAAGAGACTCATTGTACCAGTCTTGCTGTAGCTAAACAATGGGGAAAAGAATGGGGTGGGAAATGTTTCTGGAGTTTTGGGAGCGCTCGAGCAAAGGGAGTTGCAATTCTGTTGAATCCGAAACTACATTTTCTCATAGAACATTTCGAATTTGACCACGATGGCCGAATTCTCGTTCTTGATCTGAAATGCAGTGACACAAGGTTTCGGGCCCTGAATGTTTATGCCCCTAATAAGAATGCGGAGAGAGCCACATGGCTAAAGCAACTTCGAAAATGGATCAGTGGCGGTAAAATGTTATTCAATGGCGGGGACTTCAACTATGTGGAGAATACTTAACTGGACAAAATTGGTGGTAATTTAATTTACGGTGACTCGGGATCCGATTCGACCCCTTCCGCAGCAAATTTCCTAAGAAAGTTGAAACTACGTGGCCCTCAGCTGATCGCTCCATTGCTTGTCGGCTGGATCGTTTCTACCTTTCCTCAGCATTTGCCAAGCAGGTCGATGACTTGGATACATCTTCTGTTCCAGACTCTGACCACTCTCTAGTTAAGCTCACTTTCAATCTCAAAGATCTACAAGCCACTGGACCAGGCTATTGGAAATGTAACACGTCCATTCTTAATGATCCAGATCTTATGGCAGACATCGAACTGCTGTGCACCTGTCTCCGTGAGGAGCCAACAACTAGAGATACAGTCTGGTGGGAATCGGCCAAAGAGCGCTTCAAAAGACTCCTCATACTCCACTTCATGCGTCTAGCTGACAACACCAGGTGCAAGGTCAAAGACCTTGAGCGACGCATCAAAGGAGGAGGCGAGAGTCCACGTGCTTGGAGGACAGGAGGAACACCTCTTGTTCTTAAAGAAAGAACTGCAAATACTTCTCGACGAAAGGGCAGAAGGGGCAAAAATTAGATCCAAGGTCAAGGTCCTAGATACGGAAGAGAAACCATCTCAATTCTTCTTCCGAAAGGAAAAATCTCGAAAGGAAAAGGCGACTGTAAAGGAACTGTTAGTTAATGGAATTAAGGTGACAGACAGAAAGTCAATACTTAAAGAAACCAGCAACTTCTACGAATCACTATATTCAAACGAAACCAATCGAACTAGACGCCTTTGACAAAATCAAGCCTTTTATTCCTAGGCTACCAGATATGTATGCAGAGATGTGCAAAGGACCAGTTTCATTGGGTGAGTGTAGAGCGGCTATCAAAGACATGCATGATAACAAATCGCCTGGATCGGATGGTCTTCCTAAAGAATTTTATGCCAAGTTCTTCCACCTTTTCCAGGACCTTTTCGTGGAAATACTGAATAGTGCCTTCCAAATGGAGTTACTTTCAGACTCACAAAGATATGGGATCATCACTCTTGCTTGCAAAGATTCTTCAAACGCAGATCTTTTGACAGGCTGGAGACCCATATCTTTGCTCAACGTCGACTACAAAATCCTGTCGAAAGTCCTTTTGAAGCGCCTCGCATCTGTCCTGTCCGAGTGCATCCATGCAGATCAAACATGTAGTGTACCAGGCAGATCTATCACAGACAACCTCCATCTCTTTAGAAACATTTAAGATTATTGTATCATGAAAAACATTCCGGCAGCAGTTGTCTCGTACGATCAAGACATTTGGCATTTGATCGCGTATCGCACCACTATCTTCTGGCAATTATTAAAGAATATGGTTTTGGCAAATCATTTATAAAATGGATTGCTCTGTTGTACACCAATGTTGAAAGCAGTGTTATAGTGAATGGTTGGATTGGACGAAGATTTGCAGTCACCAGAAGCGTGCGACAAGTCTGTCCCTTATCAGCCCTACTGTACGTCTTGTGCGTCGAACCCCTTGCTGAAGCTATAAGAAAGGATCCCTCCTTTGACGGTTTTAAAATGCCTGCAGCCAAAGAAGATATTAGATTATCCCAATATGCCGATGACACAAATACCATCGTAACATCAGAAAGATCCATTGAAGCCACTCTGAAATGATTCTGTGTGTATGCAAAAGCATCGGGTGCAAAAATCAATGAAAGCAAATGCAAAGGCCTCTGGTTGGGATCATGGAGAAACAGAAGAGACTCTCCTTTTGGCTTTCAATGGTCAAACTGCATTAAGAGTTATGGTGTGTTTTTTGGTGAGAATTCTACCCAGCAAAATTGCAAAGCCATTCTAGATAAAGTAAAGAAAACCGTAACTCTGTTTAAAGGACGAAACCTAACCCTATCAGCCAAGGCCCGGCTAGTTAATACAGCAATCTGCTCGAAACTGTGGTATGTTGGTTGCTGTGTCATATTTCCCGCTATCATTATGAAAGAGCTCAACAAAGCCATCTTCAGCTACATCTGGAATGATCAGACGGAACTCGTGAGCAGAAAAACCATCATAGACACTCCTTTGAATGGTGGACTAGGTGTCATCGACATCGAATCGAAACTTGATTCTCTCATCTGCACTCACGTTCAGCGTCTGCTCACAGCCTCTGATCTCAACTGGCAGGACTTTGCCATCTACTGGATTGGCCTGCAACTTCGTCATCATAACCCTGCCTTTGCATCCAACCTCCGGCACACGCAGAATATTCCCCTTCCTTTTATGAGAAAGCACTGGCCGTCTTTCGTCGTGTTAGTTCACTCGATCCTCACTTCCCAGTGAAAGACTACAACGCAAAGAATACGTACTTGGTTAGCAGGAAACCTTTGGTCATGCCGCCGAGAACTATAGACAGACACCCTATGATCAATTTGACACAACTTGGCAAGCAGTCGCTCCTCGCTTTGTATCTCCGAGAGCGACAGAACTTAACTGGAAGATAGCTCACCGTGTCCTTCCGGTGAACGATTACCTCCACAGTTTCCAGATCATTCGCCACAATCGCTGTCCTTTCTGTGAACAACCCGAGACTCTGACGCACCGCTTCCTCACGTGCAGAGCAGTTCAGCTCCTCTGGCGTTGGGTAGAAAGAATAATATCGGACATTTCCTGCAAAGCCATTAAAATAGATCAGAATTTTATCCTCTTTCAACAGACAATGGACTTAACCTCTCTGGACTTAACTACTCTCCTCGTGTTAAGCGGAGAAGCCAAGTTGGCCTTATGGACACAAAGAAACAGAGTAAAATACGACAAGAAAAGACTCTTCAGCTTCGACATTCTAAGAATGTTTATACATTCTTTAAATTCGCGCATAAAAGCCGACTTTGTGCGATTAGATAGAAGCACCTTTGTCAATATCTGGGGTCGAGGGGATCCACCACTTCTTGCAAATGTAGAAGGTGACCACCTTACCATAAATATATCTGAGTAAATACATTTATTAATGTCAATTAGTTCTTACCTTGTCACACAGAGTCAAGAGATATAGTTCTTTATAACATTGTTTTTTTATATGATAATGCTACTTTAAACTTTTAAACAGCATTGTTCATGGGCTGCATATGTTAAACAACTGATTGTAACAACTACATTATATAAACATTCCAACTAGTTTTACATTGCTGTAGTGCAAAGCACAAATGCTAGCATAATGACAATGCTAGTCGATGTTCTTACGTAGCTTTGGATAGCCGATGCTGGGGTAATCCTAGTCCCTTGTAAATGTAAATATGATTATGTAAATACATCTATGTTGTTCGCATGGCCCCTATCTGATTATAATAGAGACTTAGTTATTCGCTGCATTGAACCATATGAGAGTGTAACTAGAATAGCATACTGCATGCTATTGAAAATCTGCTTTAATATGTGTGCATCTACTGAATCATATGTCTTAAGCATATGAGATCCAAATCTCACTATGGACATGCCAATAAGTATTATATTGTGTTGGTCCAATGCAAGAATGATGGCATATTGTTAGTTGCTAGTCATTGTTATGGACTTCTCGTAAACAATTAGTACAGTAAAGATTAAAAATAAAGGAAATATTCTTTTACTGGAATGTTAGCAAAAATGTATTTGAAAAGTAGATGGTAAAAATCATGAACCTTGGTACACTGTGTGTGTGTGAGCTGTACAACAGCTTAACAACTTGATATTTCCAATCTCATTAGAGATATTACTAATAGTGCTACATTGCTTCTGTGCAATGTATGATTGCTGGCATACTTTGAGTCGTAAAAGTGTTGTTAACTCAGCTCTCTTTATATCAATGTTGTCAAATGCATGTAAATATTTTGTACATTATTAAAAGATAAAAAAAGTATCTGTTCTTATCAGCTTAATATCTGATACGTCCCCTATCCGGGGACATCGATATTAAACTGATTTTTGGACTTGGGAGAAGATGCAGGGGCTTGCTCCGGCTTCTCCACGGGTTGGCCCGGTATTGCAGTACCTCCGGGATCGGCGCACTCCCAACGGGGAGAAACTTGAAGAAGAAACAAACATGGGAAACCGGTGAGATGCTTGATCTGTTGGCATTTTTTATTCCTATAAGCCACACCCAATTATCATATAGACCTACTTTGCGCAGTTTTCAAAGCAAAGATTACATAAACTTAATATATTTCTAGCCTCCGTCTCATATCATTTATTGCGAGCACTCTAAAATAATATAATCGACTTTTGCCATGTTGGGAAATAGCATGCACAAGACTGATAGCATGTGGTTTTCCCCAAGACCAGCCAATCAAAGATTCTCATTATTGTGATATTTCTTACGGCCTGAATAGCTGTCTCGACAACTCAAAGCTATTATACGAAGGGTTTTTAGACGGTACTGTTTGAAAGCGATCTAGTCCGACACTTTGTATTAGGTCTACGTCGAACGTCCAGTTTGACCTGCGAACAATGGATGATTGACAGCTCGTTAAGTGCGATTGTACCGTGTAGGCGCAGAGGAGACTTGATTGAAACCTGCAAGATTATTACTGGAAAGAAGGCAGCGCAGTTGGAGAGGTCTTTTAAATTAGCACGAAACAAGGTAATGTAATTCGTCGAAAATTACGCAAGCAACCAAACATCGGGGTCATGGGTATAAATTATCCAAGTTATAGCATGCCAGCCGTGTGATCATTGGGTGGGGCGGGGTGGAGTGGGGGTCATAGGTGTAAATTATTTAAGAAACCGAAAATAACGATAGGGTGGAAATTCTTCAGTGCAAGAGTTGAAGATCTGTGGAATTATTTGGAGGATTGTACTGTCTCAACGGATACTATAGCAGCCTTTAAGCGGAAGCTAGGGCAATTTGACCATTAATCATGTTCAATGTATAATTGCAGTGGCTTTAACAGGCGTCTTCTGAACCATCTAAGCCGCTTGTTATGTCATGTTATGTTATGGCTGCTTCATTGCTAACTCTTCTTCTTCTTCTTCTTCTTCCTCCTCCTCCTCCTCTTCTTCTTCTTAGCCCATTTTAGAGTTCTAACGACTTTGCCAGTCACTTGGCAAACGGCTTTATCTCCTAAGTCTAAGTAAGTCACTTGTACGTCAAGTCGGTCATAGCTTATATAGCATCGCAGATGCACTGCATTCGGAGATGAAGCCATTATGGACAAAGATGTCTTGGCTTTCCCAAACCCTCAAGAAAAAAACACATAGACCAATCACTTGTTTTGAGACTCCCTCTTTTCCATATTATATGCTTCATCTTTTATTTTATTGCATTACTTGCGCTAATATATATATTATATATATATTATATATATTATATATATATTATATATATATATTATATATATTAAATATTATATATATTATAAAGTTAGTAGAGATGCTGATTAATCTTCAGTTACTGAAGATTAATATCTAGCATAGTCAAAACCTAATGCCGCATCTCTACTAACTTTATTGTTTGCATAATCTTGAATGTTCCAAAATTAGAGCGTTTGGTTCAATGGCCGAAGAACCTACAACTTGCAACGTACCGTAATAACTCGCTTGTGCGCGTTTGCAGTCTGCACACGTCACATTGACGTTGATAATGACGTCAATAACAGTGCGCAGTACATTAAACATTTTGTAACTCCACCATTCTTCGCATACATAACCTCACGCGTGAATTACGCTGGCTCTGTACTTTTTAGGAATTCTATATCCCTTGGTTTAATAGTGCACACGGTCAATAGGCATAGACCTCATACGAGCAGATGAACGAGCGCCTATATTCGAAACGACTAGGTGACCTGAAAATGAGACGATAAAGTTGCATATATAACCCTACCACAGTCAGAGCATGCATGGTGGCGCCCCTAGTGGGTGGTTTTGTCCGTTCCCTTATTTATGTACTAGTCTACTTATTTCTGGTCCACTTTCAAAACGGATTCAACGCATCATTTGACCACCACGCTCACGCGCCAATTAAGCGGGCGACTGCATCGACTAGCGCTATATAAATGAATGCTTAACGAGACGGCTGTAAACAGAATTTATGAGCTCAGACGAGACAAACTTTCGCTAGAAGGAACAGATCTGTCGAATAAGAATGAATCTGAAGAGATACTAATAGCTCTTCTCCGCGGTCGCTTTTATTGATTTCGTTGCAGCTACACAATGCAGCCTACTAGTACGACACGTTCGTCTGCAAAGGTCCGTTTTGACCAGGCGGCTATAGAGCGGTAATATTCCAGTCCTTTTCAATGCCCGGTGTTGGTTCGATTCCCGTGTGCCTCGTGAAAGTTGCACGGTGTTGTTTATCCATGCATTCTGCAAGAGAAATGGCAAAGTTCTTGGCTGACTGCATGCCGCAGCTATCGGCTTTGCTCTTAGGGGGCCGTTCACATATATATAACGCATAAAATCTCAATTTTTGCCCATCCCCTACCGCTAATATAACGTTATATAACCGCAGCTGTGACAATCACCCCTATATTATATAACAGATATGCTACCTACTCCCCTACCCCACCCCAGTCTATAACACGTTGAAAGACATACAATCGACATAATTGTATTGCACAATTTGAAACTTTTATAACAATACAGTGTTAGTTAGCACTTTAACAATACAGTGTTAGTTAGCACTTTAATAGTGACTAGATTATGTTAGTTACCGCTGTAATTTATTTACTAGACTAAGCAAATTGGCACAGTAACCGTTTAATACTAGAAATGCAAGATGCATTAATAAAGTTAACTAATCTACAGGCCTACAGCATGAAGACAGCAGACCTTCAAATGAGTTCAAACGGGTACATACTTTACTGGTCGGGTCGGGTACGGGTAGACTAATCACGGGTACGGGTATACCCGATTTTACCCGTGTCAAAGTCACGTTTTAGGGTTACAATGTCACCGTTAAATATTTAGGAGAATATTGCATCATCAAAGTCTTAAATACTATTATAGACAAACTGGCACATTCTAAATCCAGGTACTGCATTCCTGCATATAATGCTTCCCCTCCTCCTTGTATGTTTGACAATTGCTGTTTTCTCATTCCTCTTCCTCCTCCTTTTTCTGCTACTCCTCCTGATGATCCTCCTCTGCCTTTTGTCCTTCTTCATTTCTTCCGCCTCCTGCTCCTAATTTCAGCTCCATCTCCTCTCCTGCTCCTCCTACCGCTTATTCCCTCCGTCTTACTCTTTTTCATCCTCCATTTCTTCCTCATCTTCATCCTCCTCTTCATCTTCGTCCTCCAGATTTTCCTTCTGCTTCCACCCGTTTGCTGCCTTTTCTTTTCCATCCTCCTCCTATTCGTCATCCTTCTCTTCTTCCTCTCCTCCTCAAGTCCGCACTTCTTTTCTACATCGTCTTCCTCTTTCTCTTTTTTCCTCCTCCTGCCTCCGATCTCCTCTTCTTCCTCCTGCTTATCCTTCTGCTCCTGCCCTTTCTGTTGCCTCTCCTTTTTCTCCTCTCTTCCACCTATCCCCTCCAGCTTCCGTCCTCCTCCTCGTCTTCTTTTCTATATCTTCCTCCACTTCCTCCTTCTTCTCCTGTTTCCGCCGCCATCGCTACCCCACGGCTGCTGTCAGTGATGCTGCTATTGTATTGCTGCTACTGCTATATACGATAACAGCATTTCGCTTAGTAAATTGTGATCCTATTAGCTTTGCAGGCAGCTATGAGAGGGACTGCTAATGACGTCACGGGAACGGGTATACCCGTGGGTACGGGTCGTGTCGGGTAGGAATTTTGGTACGGGTCGGGTACGGGTAACGGTCTTGCGTCGCGGATACGGGTCGGGTATCAACAATAATCTACCCGCAGACGTCTAGTTCAAACCGTATTAAAACCCTTTAAAATTCATAGAATGTAATAATTAGCTTAATAATCGGACTTTTAATGGCGCTAAATTCACTTGTATTAATTACGGTAACTAATTGGGTAGTCGATGATAATAATTGTCACCATAGGGCCTATATGTACATGTAGGCCTACTAATACAGAATGATAATACATGGTAGTGACGTAAATCCTATCTAAAAACACCATTTTAGTTTCCCTCCTGTTTTGCAATAGAAATGAGGATTACAGTATCACACAGAATCGATTGGTTTAATACTGCACTCTCAGGTATTTATCGATAGGTTCGCGGTACAACTCTACCTATTTAATAGCGTATGATACAAAGTGTATACTTCAACTACAATTGGGTATTTAAGCAAACATATAAACCACTTACACATACTATAGAAAATGAAATCAAACTTCTTGATAATACCTACCGAAATATCTATTTCAAGTGAATTAATTTTAAATTAAACCAGAATCAAAACAAATCACACAAAATTGAACTTAAGAGCGTTTAAAGTTGTGCACAGGAAATTGTTAAAATTGTAAACAGGAAATTGTTAAAAGTGGATTTATTAATAATAAGTAAGAACGTCAAATCAATTCACCCGGTGACTAATGGTGCTAGTTTTGGTTCACAACGTATTGTGAATTTCGATTAAACAATGAAGATCCTTGGTGCATGTATGAAATTTCCGATTGGCAGGCAAATAGGCAAAATACCATAAGCTGAAAAAAAGTTTGTTATATAACGAAACCTTCAACCTACCCCCACCCTACACATATAGCGCTAACAAAACCGGAACCCACCCACCTACCCCTTGAGCGTTATATAATAGGCCTATGCGAACGGCCCCTAGGCCAGGGTCAAGGATTTCAAACGATCGTTCTATTTGCAGCGTAATATCAGCACATATGCCTATTCATGTATATAATACTATGTTACCTAAGAGTGTTCTACTGGTTATGCGTATAATTTATATATTAAAAATTCAGATTTCAACCGCTGATCAAGTGCAATAGTTAGGATAACTTGCATTTCACCTGGTTATGTTTAAGCTAGCCTACCTTGGGCCTATATGCTTAGTTCGTTCATACATCATCATCCTATAGCTGTTTAAAAAAATAATCTGCTGCTTGGTCCAAAACTCATCGTAATCGACAATAACATACGTGGCTAATGTAACACATACATAAAGTTAACTGATGGAGCGATTATACACGGTTATTATTTCAATTAATATTATTTACGACAGACAGACGGAAATGAGATCCAAAATTATCCAATATGAGTTTATATGATGAAGGTATCTACTCAAGCGCTTTGCAACACGTATACACGGGCCTATGTATACACCTACTATTCCAAAAGTCTAAGATGATTGATATATCCTCAAGCCGCGAAAGAACCATGACTTTTCAAGGATCCGTACAAGACTCATCATTTAATATGGATCTCATCTAATGCTCAAGGAAATGCTGGTGCGGAAAGGCGTTCACTGATAATGGGCTCTTCTTGTGTATCAACCTATCATTAGCGCTGCGTATCGTCTGTGGTCGCCTTATGCTATCGACGCTAGAGGTCCCTACTTGGTCCAGGAACTCTGAACGGGGCGTTATATCAGTCAGAGGTGCAACTAGGGAGGTGCTGGGGGTGCTTGAGCACCCCTGGATGAAAAATTGACCCACACTATTGTTCCAAATCCGGTTAGTTTTTCTTTTTTGAAGGGGCTGGAGAAGGGATGTTATCAGTACACCGCGTCACGCCTTCGACGTTTGCAGTATGAACACTCCCAGGAAAATTTTCTGGTTGCGCCTCTGATATCAGTCAACGCTTGAGTGCGATGTGCGTTGGTTGGGTTCCCGCACTGCCCACGACCGCATGCATGGCTAGTTGGCGACTCTTCAAGTTATAACGGTGTTCATTTCTTTGGTTGCTGACGTAGACTACTACGAACCCGATATTAAACTAATTACGTTTATCATCCATTATGTAGCGTTTCTGAGAGGTACTTATTAAATGTCTGGATATCTGAATAACTATAGCTAACCAGTTAGCTGGTTATCAAACAAAATAGCTGACTAATAGAGCTATAACCAGAAGATTAGGGAAGCAGGACGAATTTATTGACTTGAATGTTCTGTCTCCAAAGAACTCCTGAGAGAAATATAGATCTACTATGGTTCTATTTCCAAAGTACTCGAGAGACGAATAATAAAGGCTTATACGCTGAAGGTGTGCGAGAAGGGATTCATCGTCAACCGTGTGTGGGAAATATGTTGCCCACGAGGATTCTTATAGAGAACGGTGATAAACTCGTGTCCCTATTTCGTATACGTGAATTGAATTTATGGAGGTCCTTTCCACTCACGGTATGCACTCGACCATCGCTCAACACCCCGCTCCCTCCGTGCAGCCCACAGGCCTAGGCAGTCTACATGCGCGGATTTATTGTCCGCACTTAGCGCCACTCCGCGTTCGGAATTTGGGCCACAGAGATGATACTTTTTTATCAGTGTCCAGCGAGAGGTCACCCGAGGTCAGAAGTCAAGGTGATTGATTCTGCAGACTGTATACCGACTCGATGCTATTCATCATGTTAGACGTGTTTTTCTGCAAGTGCAGGCCTCTGCATACAGTTTATCATCTGACAATTCCTTAGAGTTTTCGTTGGATGGCGCCGCCCCCTTGTGATTGCAGATTGAAATATTGAAATGGACACAAAGCCTACTGCCGCGTGCAGTGCGTGCGACGGTGACCTCGACGACGTAGGTTGCAAATGATCCGTTGGTGCATTACATTCGGAAGTTTAGGCTAGGCCTACATTGATATCAGATCATATTCGATATGACTATAGTCTACTGTGCCTCTGTCAATAAAACACATATCGTTCTATATATTAACACCCGTATCATTTTACCGAGAGGACAAACTGTGGAGTACAATAAACAAGAATACGCAAGGTTTAGGTGGCAGGACAATGCTCTGGAAGAAAGCAGGATGTTGATGATGATGACGACGACGACGAGTTCCCTACCTGAGGACAAGTCCATTGGCTTTATGCCAACCGGGGATGAGATGAGTGAAGTGGTTTCCAGTTGACTTCCTCACAGACAATTATGGGTGATAAACTTGTGGTAATCGAACTCGCTTCTTCTTACCTATACGTCATCACCCTACGACCCCTTCTCCCAAAGTGAGTGTCCGTTATAAACTGCGACCTAGGTGCCTGCAGAATAATTGATGGGCGAATCGCGTATAAAGATGACGGTTTTATATCCACGCCATTAAGGTCAAATAGATATCTTCCTCCTCTTCATTATTTCTATCCTCTTCTTTTTTTTCTTAATCTTCTCCTACTCCTTTCCTCTGCACGCGAATGCGATCGTTTTTGGACAGCTTTTTGTTGTTTTTTTTACCGGCTACAAGCGATCAGGTAGATCAAAGAAACTCTGTCGTTCAGAGACGTGATGCGTACGGAAGCCCAACGGTGACATACGGTGACATACGAGTTTCTAGTGCGCACTAGAAACTATCTAGTGCGCACTATATAGTTTTGTAGTGCACACTAGATAAATCTATGCAAAATGGCTGACATAAATCAATGCCAAGATTAGACTTATGAAAATCTCCTTTTAAGCTTAGAAAACAATAATAATGATATAATAAACAAATAGTGAAGGTTATAGGCTTACTACATTTTAGTAAGCGTATAACTATCAGTATTTGCTTATTACGGCATTTACTTGGTAACAAATGGAAGGTTTAGGGTTGACGCCAATGAAAATTGTGTCTGCTGTACGACTTTCAAGCTTCGTGTCCCTCGTTCCAACGGAGCTCTCTTTATTGAACCACATGTAGAGTTTACGGAATGGCCATGTGTTAATACTCCACAATATAACTGCACTTCAATAATGCCATACCTAAAAAGTGTTCAGAAGTGCTCACAGGCAACTTTGGCCGAGCGCTTTGTACAAGGTTACAAGACAATGGCTTTAAGTAGATCAAAGCCTGCGACAAAGACATGGAACATGACGCCACCATATCATGTCTCACCACTAGTATAAATAAAATAATGACAAGAGGACTGTATGAGGGATAGAGTAATATTGCCTATGTAGGAAGAACAATAGGACCAGATTTCGGAGCCACTATATTGTTTTCTAAGCCTAAAAAGAGATTTTGACCAAGATATTCTTGGCGTTGATTTATGTCGGCCATATAGATTTATCTAGTGCGCACTAGAAACTAACTAGTGCGCACTAGATAAATAAAAATAATCGTATGTCACCGTTGGGCTTCCGTACATGCGATAGCAAAAGTAAATAAAATGAGTTTTGGCGCAGAACGAGCGACATATTATCTGTTTGAATGGAGTGCTCACATTCTTGGCGCATTCCCGATACGGCTGACTGCTCATTCAATTTGTATAGCTCCATTTGATCTAAAAGTTGTACGTAATAGTGTTGTTTGTTATAGGCTGAGAGCCCTTAGGGCATGAGCCAAAACAGATGAGGGTTGGATGGATAAAATAATAGTAAGCCCACAAATTATTAGGCTATTTTTTAATAGTTTAAATGTTATTGCTCATTGTGACGGCGGTGCATGCAAATGGGCAAAACAAGTAGGCCTAACGCTGTGTTCCAATTGAACTGTTACCATTTTTGTTTTGGCAATAAATCTGTCAATTCTAAAACTAACTTAATCAAATTTTAATAGAATAAAAGATGAACAAAGCACCAATTTTTTCTGATAATTATATCAACAGGGTCTAAAGTTAGCAGGAACCCTGCGCATTCAAATTTTTTGTAAACATTCGAAAGGTTCAACATGGCAAAGATAAAAATCAGGCTATGTATTGCAAACTTCATAACCTTACACATACATACTAAAAATATGATGTCGTAATTAATTAATTCCCATTTAGGCTGATGATAATGAAAGAACATAGGCGTACGTTTAATGGTCTCAGTAAAATTGAGTTTGATCGAAATTTTAAGAAAACATTGCGATGCAAAAGGTTTTGAAAGAATTTTCTGGCGGAGGCTGGTCTATAGCAGTCTGGAATCGATTAGGCCTAAATGCAAATATTGATGTTATCGAATCAGCATAAAACCGGCATAGGCCTATAGTCCTTGGTGGTAGACCACAACCAGCTAGCTCGTACATGCCTGTCGGTTCTGTTGTATTGTAATTGGCCAAGAAAACCGAACTGGAACTCATAAAACTATTATTCGTCAAGCAAATCAAGAAAATTATATTCCGCGAATTTCAGTGAACCGGATTAACATTATCGACAAACTTGATCTGCAGCCCCGACAAAGATCACCAGTTTAAGTGTTACAATCTGTCGTAATTGGCCAAGAAAACCGGACTGGAGGGATTCACTGGACTATTGTTTGTCAAGCAGCCCAAGAAAATTATATTTCGCAAATTTCAGTGCATCGGATTATGATTATCGACAAAGAGGTTTAGCTTTAGTGCTACAAAGAAGTAAACCATGATCTAACCGATGCGTAGGGCCTATAAGATCGCGGCTGATTGGCACAATGCATTGCGAACAACTCACCGGACCTGCATAGGCCGATACGCGACGTTGACCATCAAATTGTAGCGTAGGCATATATAGGCCTACAAGGAATTGTCGATCGTGCTATCAATGAATGGTGAGATCGCCTAAGGCCTATAATAGCCTACTCGCCAGAAACGCCGCAATTGCTATAGCCCTATACTGTTTTGCGCTCTGTGGCAAGCGTAAACAACATTTATAATTTTATTTTTAATGATTAATCCGTTAATTAATACCGTCGACGAGGGGGGTCGGAGTGGATTGCTGCCCCGGGTCCCGTCTCTTTAGCAGGGGCCCGTTGATGTCTAAAACATTTTATCTAACTGAAGAAACCTGTAAGGCTGTGCAAGTAGAAACTAAAGTGACCTAAGTTGACTTCTTACGCTTTTGACCTATGGAAATCTTTCATTTTCGTCTATGTATTCCAGTTTCACAAGACGCATGGTCGAAAATCTGTTGATGATTGATGTTCGTCATGTTCTAACAGTTTAAAATCGTTTATTGGATATCAATTTATTAACTGTAAGTTGAGCTATTTTCCAAATAAATAATAATGTAACTTTTACAACTCGATGTCATATAAGTAGGTAAAGCTTGTGTTGGGGGAGGGTCTGTACTCGTAGAGTAATGAATAACACAATGGCGCGCAGAGCAGAAGAACAGAGTTTGATTCCATTTCCAGAAGACCCGTAAGGCTGATTTGTCCTTCTTTCGCTATGCGAAGGTGTTGTTTAAATTATATGTGTAGCGTAATGGGAGCCTGGTATGGCTGCCGACAGTTAAAGTCGACTCCTATAGTGACTTTTCATTGTTCGCTAATTCTTACTGTACTTGTAACTTAAGCATACTGCGTTTTGTTCGTCTGTGAACATTAAAAGAAAATTATAGCTATTCACTACTTATCAAGGGTAAAAAATGTCCTACGTTCCACAATGTGTAAAGACTCAAGAGCGACTTATAAGTTTAGGGATGCGGGCAGTTGAGGGTCCTCGGGCGAGAAACTTATACTTCGGTGCAATTATTGATTTGTTTGTTAGCCGGAAAGCTCGCAGAGCAAGTTTCGGTTCAGATCACATCTAGAGTTTTACACTATGTAGTCATTTAAGTGAGGCTTAACAATAAAAATCATTTATCACATTGACACACTCACAATTCATCTTTCTGTAAATTTCCTTATAATTAGAGTCAGAGATGAACCTGTGAAATCACTTTACTAAGTTGTATGATTAATTTCAGTAGTGTTATTAGTAACATTACTATTAATATGGTTATTATTCATTAAATACAGTTCGATAGTTTTTGATAGGTCTGAGTCTGACTTGGAATTACTGCTAAAATTGAAAACACAAGGGGCCCTTACTAGTGGCTGCCCCGGAGCCCCGTTGTTGCTCTCGACGCCTCTGATAACAGTAGCACAACATCAATAGCAGCAATACGTTAAATATGAATTTATAAATATATGTAGGCCCATTATACCCAAATATCATTCTAGGCTTTAAAATATACAATTTCGGTGAAGGTAGAGAAGAGACTTTTACATATTACAAATACAATTGTGAGTTGACGCTAAGTAGGCACTTAAGCCTCCTTTAATAGCGACAACTCGCAATCGTATTCGTAATCGCAATATTATTTAAAAACTTCTAATGCGCAACTCGATGGCCAAGCGCAGGGCACCAGCTCATGCACAAGCGCTGCTTCAAATCAACTGGATTGTCAAAAGAGTGGTCGGAGGAAGGGCAGAGTCCGGTCTCCAGAGGGTCATCCTTGCATAATCTGCAATTAACCGCGAATGATATGTATCCATCTATAAGATAGGGCCTACATATCTTAAATCGCATATTATATAAAAATATAGCATTGTGTAAACTGTATACAAGTTGTTGTTTTTTCGAATTTGGGGAGCACTAATGAGTAAGACGATGCACCCTACATAGACTATACCTTACAATATATAAATCATAATATTATTATAAAGATAATATATTTTTATATATAAGCCATATATATATAAACAAATATAAGATCATAAATAAGATTTGATTGATTGATTTTTTTTTTTTCTGCAACCAAAGCAAAACAAGAATCATTATCCGGATGAGCAGATAACCTATACAAAATACATTGCAAAAAATTAATGTAGCAATAAATAGAAGGTTACAGATGGGAAAACCCCAAGGGATTTTCTCCCGCTGACGGGGCTACCCCCCAAGTCTATTAAATAGATCATTGGGCACAGTTTTGTTTATCAAAATTCTAAGCTATGGTAACTAACATCACATAACACATAAGTATTTTAAAAAGTATGCTAGTAAGATATATATATATATATATATCTTTATACGGTCACAGCAGCGATCGACCGATATCTGCATACTTATAAACCAATATACGGGATGAAACGAGCCAAGACGCGCAGGCCGTATAGGCCCCCATGCGCTACGCTGAGATGTATAGCTATGTATGGTAGGCGTATCTGCTGTATCTGGTTTATTTTCGTGGATAGAAGAAAGCGGCCGTAGGCGCAGCTGTGGCGACGTATCTTCGATGGCAGACGACGTCGACGCCGACGACGTCGAGGATGGTGACTCGTCGCCCGACACAGCAAACGACCAGTTCGTCGTCAGTCTACAAGGTTATAGTGATCGGAGGGACGAAATCTCGCTAGACGATAGCAAAGTTACGGGTACACGACGATGGTGGCGTTTTTTTAGGTAGAGGACTAGACGACAATGTTCACTAAAAGACGATCGAAACAAACGATTGGACGAGGTCCGATGAACTTTAAGAGCACGGCTTAGCGCTTTCTGGATTCTAGAGAAGACGACAGTCAGCGTTAGCGACCGCTAAGAACGAAGCCTTTGCCGACAGCCGATGATGAACAGGAACGGCCCTGCTAAGATAATCGTCCCCTCGTAGCTGGTCGTTCCACGGGACAGTTTGTCGGCGGTGTATACTAGGCTACAGCCTTCCGGATAGATAGGAATAGCGCGTTCGATGCGCCTCGTGTGATAGCCTATCTGCCGCTCGGTGGCCAGCCGTTTCGTTGTGTGCTTACGGATTTATTATGACGACAAATGTTGCGGGGCGACTTTATCGCCCGTCTTTCCAGATCCTGACCGCACTTCGGGTGACTGTATTCGTGGCGATCTTGGCGGCCGATGGTCTTCTCGGCTTTGCGAACGTTGAAGACTTTGACGAGGGAGGAAGAAAATCGGAAAATCTCAAAGCGGCGGCGGCAGAGGATACGGTCCGAGAAGGTGGGGCGAGTTGCGACGAGTTGAAGAGAGTGAGACGAATCGAGACGTTTCACATCGACACAAGCAGCGTCTATCCGCCGGATTTATCGGAATTGCACGTACGGGAAAATGTTAAGGTTAGATTTCGTTACTCTCGCAGGTTATCTCTAGGCCTACTCGAAAACGCGTCCGAACCAGTCGTCCATAGTATTTTATTTATGTACACAGCGGCAAGAAGTGCTATTCAACCAGACCGCAGTCTAAAATGTTATGGCCAGGTGTCTGTTAATGTCCTGTTACTTTGTAGGGGCCTAGGTCCCAAATGACTTAGTTCCTACCAGACTGTGTATATATGTATGTATACATGTATGTATGTATGTATGTATGTATGTATGTATGTATGTATGTATGTATGTATGTATGTATGTATGTATGTATGTATGTATGTATGTATGTATGTATGTATGTATGTATGTATGTATGTATGTATGTATGTATGCATGTATTCGTATATGTATCAATGTATTGTGTTTATGTATATATCTATGAATGTAATGTTATATATACAATTATACATGCATTGCCTGTATGTATTAATGTACTATGTTTGTGTATATGTACTATGTATATATGACATATGTCTATATCTATGTTTGATTGTCTGATGAATATGCTTATGTAGGTACATATATACGATACATGTGTACATATACATGTATAAGCATACATGTATGTGTCTATGTATGTATGTATCTGGCGGTTTATATAGCGCCTTTTGAAAAGTTATCAACCGATGTCTTTTGTGCTGGGCAGTCGGAGTATCTATGCATCCATTGAATTAATCACGATGTGATCAATGTTTGGTCTGGCCGTCTGGTGGGACAGAGCGTCTCAATCTCTACGTGTCGTCATTATTTATTATTATTATAATATAAATCAAAGAAACTGGATATTGCATTTCGTCAAGAAATATACTCTGGCGCTCTCTGTGCTAGCCTACATGATGTTAAATGTCATTTCAAAGACTGTTGGAGCAGTTAGAAAAACAATGCTCAATAAGCAAAATGAGTCAGCAATGGTTGGCCCACGCACAAGTGTTGAACCATCCAACAGATTCCCATCAACAGTTGATAGATTATTTCATTGTGTTTCCCAGGATGTGGTGTTCCAAAAGATGGACCTACTGCTACTGCCTATAGTTGAGATATAAGCAAAACACTTGCTCCGTATGAGACGTATACATGTAGTTGGTGACTAATCATGAGCAGGCCATACAGATTAGGCACACCACCCGCCGTCGATCTTGCACGACGGAGGAGAGAAAAGAGATAGCTTATATATGTAATTGGACGTCTTCTTCTATAAAACATGCCAATGATGCCATTCCCTCCCAACTTTTACGTCGTGCCACTTTGGCCTAGAATACCGGCTAACCACAAGATTGGGCCAGCAGAGATGATCCGTGCCCAGGGTAATTACTACGACTCACTCTGCACAACGCCACTTTCCCGCGTCTATACTAGCGCCATGCATACTACTGGGTGGTCTGAATTAGCCAAGCTCGACGAAGCCCGAGTTAACACGCTATGGGAACGGAACGGAATGCTGTCCTTCACAGACCCAATGATGTTGCTGTCGTCATTTTGCTTCTGTAGACGGAAAATAATATTATAAATAAAAAAAATAATATTTAATATCGGCGCCGATTACCTTGCCGATATCTCTATAATCGGCGCCGATTATGAGTGCTGTCGATGTATCGGTACAGCTCTAGCGCAACTTCCAACTCTTCTAAATAAAAATATTTTCCACAGTCATAAGAAGAAATTGAAGAGTACAAATAATGTGAGTTATCATCAATAGTTGAGGTATTTGTCTACTAGATTGAACGACGTCTTTACTCTCTAATGTTTATCGGAAAGTGGATGGAGCCAATTCAGTGGGACATTACTGATTTTGTTGCCACCTGGGGAATAAACCAAAAGAAATTAATATATATTAAATAACATAATTATTTTAAAGAAAATTAAAAGGAATGTTAAGTTCTTGTGTAATTAATCAATAACTTACAAGTAAGTCCATTAGTCCTAAACGTATTTGATCCAACAACATTATTTTATGAAAAAAATTATTTTATCAAAAAAGTTATTTTTGGCTAATTGCGGGAGTAATATTTGCCGAGGCGAATACTTCCAAATAGTCCAATATTCGGCCGAGGCGAATGTCCGAGGCGATTTCTGGTTATGCCCCATTGAATAGCAAACCTTAATATGACAAACTGCATTTTTGTGTTTATTTGTATTTTAATGTAAGCTAATTAATTCTGTCTAATTCTAATTACCAACTAATTCTGATTAATTATTTGAGTGCTTATTTTGCATATAATTAATTAGGTTTTCCTATAAATGTTTATTCTAATTCTAGTTAATAATTTCGAATTAATGATAAAATTCCTAATTTAATTAGTGAAAAAATATGAATTACTGATAGAAAGACTGGGTAGACCAAGATTGCCCCACAGGTCCAAACACTAAATGATAATCAATGTAACACAAACCCTTTATGGAGATCTCTTCCCTACAACTTTTATATATCAATGAACCAATTTCTATGCTATGCTAATTACAACATATATGATGTAATGCCAGTTACAAGATGTATGATGTAATGCCAGTTTCAAGATGAATGATCTGATACCAGTTACAAGACATACGATATAATGCCAGTTGCAACTTACAAGATGTATGATATAATGCCTATTACAAGATGTAGGATGTAATGTCAGTTCAAAGATGTATGATATAATGTCAGTTACAAGATGTATGATCTGATACCAGTTACAAGACATACGATATAATGCCAGTTGCAACTTACAAGATGTATGATATAATGCATGTTACAAGATGTAGGATGTAATGCCAGTTAAAAGATGTATGATGTAATACCAGTTACAAGATGTATGATGTAATGCCAGTTTCAAGATGAATGATGTGATATCAGTTACAAGACATACGATATAATGCCAGTTGAAACTTACAAGATGTATGATATAATGCCTGTTACAAGATGTAGGATGTAATGCCAGTTAAAAGATGTATGATGTAATACCAGTTACAAGATGTATGATGTAATGCCAGTTTCAAGATGAATGATATGATACCAGTTACAAGACATACGATATAATACCAGTTGCAACTTACAAGATGTATGATATAATGTCTGTTACAAGATGTAGGATGTAATGCCAGTTAAAAGATGTATGATGTAATGCCAGTTTCAAGATGAATGATGTGATACCAGTTACATGACATACGATATAATACCAGTTGCTACTTACAAGATGTATGATATAATGCCTGTTACAAGATGTAGGATGTAATGTTTTCATATATTGGCTATGAAATGGAAGGTGTACAGTCGTCAATCTGTCTGCTGCGATATCTACTTTCTTCTTTCTTTCGCTGTTATTTTACGAATTTTACTTGTCTTGATGGGTCTACTACTTTCGCCACTTTATATGTTAATCATCTGATGATGTCTTTTGATTGGCTGCTGATTTATTGCCTGGCTTTGCATGCAACCAACCAAACCTCTTATCGTCTGCAGAAGTTCTTCTCTAAGTTGCAAGCTGTACATCAGGATATGTGTAGATTCATTTCTTTTCACATGTTTATTAATATGAAATTTCCATGTACGGCTGCCAGTCTACTTGGATTCCTTCAAACATTATATATCTGGCTAATGACCAGGATGAGATTTACAGGGCAGAGGGGAACGATTTGACGCATCAGCTCAGACGGAATGCCTTTTTTGCACATTGATTTTTACTCATGTCTTCACTTCCCGTGTCAAGCCAGTTACAGCTTTCTTCTGACGACTGATGTCACCTATTGAATGAAAGGAGTCTGCGAGCAATAAATAGAAATCAATCTGAAACCACGTTTCTGTGCTCCGATCTTTGAGAGTGCTTTGGTGAAAGTCATGTGGCTGTCATGCTGTCAAAACGTTGAGATAGTTATTAACTGGTTATAGCTAAGAATTACTAAGGATCCATGTATTAAAACCGAGTGAGCGGCAAATAAAATTAAGTCTTCATTTGCTATTTAGGGATAATCACATTTATTATTTACACAGAGGTTTATAAGTAATGCATCACTGGGCTTGAAGATTGAAGAGAACTACAGAAGGCAGTGTCGGTTATGGTAGTAGTTTTTCAAATTATCAGAGGAGAAGAAAGTCCTGGCCATGCAATATGTCATGGCACAACTGTCTCAGACTGTATAAGGGAGATTGTCGTCAAGGGCAGACCAAGCCCTTACCAATTTCAGGTGTTCCCTTTGGTCTTTTGGATGTGAATATGCAATTAACTGAGAAGAATAACAAATGTGTCTAGTGCAACTAGAGGACCTTGGATTCAAAGTTTCTAATTTCTAGGTCAGCTGCATGGTAATTGCCATTTTACAGTGGCAAAGTCTTAGGAGGTTTGAACAAAAACAACAGGTTCACATAGGGAGGGTCATCTTGGCCATGAGTGCTCCCAAAACTGCAATATATAACAACAACAAAAACAACAATGATGACAGCAACAGCAACAGATTGACACTCATTCAGACTGACACCAAACATAGACCTAGAGCTGCAATCCCACATTACACCTTATTGCATTTATTGTATTAGCCACAAGACAATCACCACACACCACTCTTCCTACCCTGTGTTATATTTCCAGATATTGTATGACATTTCTGTGTCCAGAGCTAATTGCTCTGATATGCTCACTCCAGGTACAAACAAATATTGTGCTCAAAATCAATGAAGAGTTTTTGTTGCTCTATGGTCCCTTGGTCAGTGTCAGTTTTAGTGGCTGGTCTGAAACTTGGAAGTAATTGAGGTTGAAACTGAAGAGGTACTGATTTCAGTTTGCTGATCTACTATAGTGTTTAGTACAATTTCTCGAACCTACTGTGACATTTAGCAAAGAGTTTCTCTCCTACTGTGGCCTTTAACCTAGTTTCTCTGACCTACTGGGACCTGTAGTCTTGTTTCTCTGACCTACTAATAATATTATTAATATTAATAATATTAAGATCATTTTACTATTATTATTATTATTATTATTATTATTATTGTTATTATTACTATTATTATTATTATTATTATTATTATTATTATTATTTTAACATTTTGTTAAAAGTGTGTGAAACTAGTGTAAGTGAAGGTGAAAGCAATTCTGGAATGGCTTGTCTTTATGGTGTTATTGTTATTTCTAGTAATTTGTTTTTTGTCATAATACTAAAATAAATCCTCTTAAGAACAAATTTAGATTGATGTTCTTGCTGCTGCTGCTACTGATGATGATAATGGATAATGACAAAATAAATAATAAAAACTATCAAACGATGCATTAATTCAGTAGGATTCAAACTCTGGTCATTGCTAATTTTGCTATTGGTGTTTTTCTTCAAAAGATCCCCTTTACAGTTGCAACCGTCTTGGCATATTCTACAAGGTAGTCATTTACAGAGCAGCTTGGCTATTGCGGACTTGATTTGATATAGCGCCGGGTGAATAAGCAGGTCTCCCTGATGTAACTTTTGTGGGCTCTGAGGTATTTTCGAGGATTTACATTTACATTACATTTAATGAAACTTTATGTCTGGTCGCATCTGCTTCTGTGTTTGTGCGAGTGGTTGTGTGCATTTCTGTAAGGCATGTATATATAAGGAAATGTGTAGCATTATTCGTACTTGAGAGAGAGGCAATAATAGCGAGGCAGGCGTCGTAAGGGTAGCAGCTGTCCTGATACTTTCCCCCACTTGTTCACATCTATAGGACTGGCTGTGGGACATAAATGACGATCTACTGTCGTATCTGACGGGGAGGGGGCTCGGGTTGCCTTCACCCCCTAGTTAATGCGGTCCCACATAAACAGGCGCACACGAACACACACACACAAACACACACACACAGACCAGGTCTTACCTCACAGAAGCTAAGCGCTGTGACAAATCGCTAGTCTGTCTCCGTAGCCAATATGAGTCTACCTATAGGTTCGGTGGGATTACAAGTATTAGCCTGATGCTACTTCACTGGCCAATGGCCATGTCCATGAGGGGATTTCATGCATTGTGTGCAATGGAGGATGCTGGCGTCTTTTCATTCTCAGCCTTTGAACACCTGTTTGCAACGATCAATAGTTTTTTATATTGGGCTCGCATTCAAATGACTAGTGCCAAGGTCATCTATATTCAATGTTATATGTATGCGTGTATAGTGTATACATGAAAGATATTATACATTATGCATATATCTATATGTTGATGGAAGCTCGATAGTGTAGTGGTTAGTGTGCTGAACTGGCAATCAAGAGGTCTGGAGTTCAAATATAGACATATATTATATATACATATATTAAATATATGTATTATATAGATTATATATTTATAAGAGGTGTCTCCTCCACCAGAACCCCTATAGTACTCAGCTCTAATGAACACTGTTAGTGGGAAGATCAGACAGTGAAAGGAAGTACTGGCTACTTACCCTCCTATGCGAGGATGCTATGAGTGTAAAGTAGATAACATTTAAATGCATAGCTGCCCCTGGGATAGCGTTAGAGAGTGCTCTTCTTCTTCATCTGCTAATTCTTTTTATTTTTATTCTGCGTCTTCTTCTTCATTTTTTTATTATTCTCTCAATCTTCTTCTTTGCAATCTTTCGATCTTCTCATTCTTCACATTTTCTTCTCCACATTCTTCTTTGCACTATTCTTCTTCTTCTCCTTCTTCTTTTCTTCTTCACATACTTACTAATGATGTAATTATTACGTAATTTGCAGCAAAATTCAAGTGTAAAGGATGGCAAAAAATATTCAAAAATATAAATGTAGGGCATAACCTAGTGGACAATTTCCACCGAGTACCGAATCCGAGTATTTGGATGAGCTATTTGCCGGATCCGGGTACGAACCGAATAGTAGCGGCAAATCTGGTCAGCGGCAGCGAGTACCATCCGTAGGTAAAGCGTAGGTAATCCGCCACGTGCACAGCTACTGAGTACTGTCTATAATCAATGCAGAGTCTATAACAATATCCTTCATATAGTGTATTGTCGCGCTCTAAGCTATGACAATATATTTCTTACTTAATAACTTTTTTGTAAAAATATGTTAAACCTTGTAATATGATTTGAAATATGAAGTTATCAACGACGTCTTTACTCTCTAATGTTTACCGGAAAGTGGATGGAACCAATTCAAGCGGGAAAATTACTGATTTGGTTGTCACCTGGAGAATGCAACCAAAAAAGTTAAAATATATAAATTAACATAATTATTTTAAAGAAAATTCAATGGAATGTTAAGTTGTTGTTTAATTACTCAATAACTTATAAGTAAGTCCGTTAGTCCTAAATTTATTTGATGAAAAATTATTTTATCAAAAAAGTTATTTTTAGCTCTTTGTCCAATATTCGGCCGAGGCGAATGTCCGGTTATGTCCTATTTAAATGCTATTTTAAAATATCATTTGTTTCCAAATTTTAATGTAATTTTATACGTGAATGATATTAGGTTAGTACAAACTATGTTCAGTGTCCGCCTTTGGTCCCTAACACCTCAGGATATGCTTTACTATTGACTAACAGCTGCATGGCTAACTCGTAATCAGTCCTTGACACTTTCATTTTATGTCATTATTCGATGACAGGAACTTCAATTATTGCAGCAAGACAGATATCAGTATTAGCTAAATATGTCAGGATGAAACGCATTTGAATTATAATAGTCAGTGAATATTTGCAACTTTTTTCATTTTACTCTTAGGAATCTCTTTTCCCGGCCACAGTATACATAATTATATGCCTGTGAACTATGAGCACTGAGTAGCTAAGAAGGCATTTTATAGATGGCAGGAAAGAGAGATAGTTTGAAATTTGTGACCCGTATGTATTCCCAAGTAGACCATAAAATGACCATACAGTGTTGATGGTTTGGTGATTTGATTGCGAGCTGGTTTCCTATTGTCCCATGGTCAGGTTCAGAGGATGATGTCTGGGATATCGCATCCTTGGCGCCCGTCACGCTTATCTCTTATTTCGTCTTCAGCTTGTCTTCCTTCTCATACAGGGACAATGAGAAGTGTTTTTTGCTATATTTTTGACAGGGCAATAAATCAGATTGAATTCTTTGTTTGCAGAATTTTCGCCTAATCAATTTATCCAATTAACAGGCCATGCTGTGTACTTAAGAAGAGATTAGGGTCAGCATGGGTCAGATACACAGGAGTGGGTTCATGTGCATTGTTATTCCATAGGGATAGACTTAACTTTACAATGCATATATATGTATATATATTATACATATATCTATATACACATATATATACACACACACATAGATATATATATATGTACAATACATTACAGAATCGTTTGCCCAAAAGTATAGATAGACCACTGCTTTAGATTTGAATACGATGAAAGAATTTTTTGGAACTGAAAATTGTTGTTTCTTTGTAAAAACTGATGGCTTACCCCTCCGCCCACCCCAGCACCACCAGTGTAAAAGAACATTACAGTGACTTCTATAAATACGATGATCATTGATTGACAATAAATAGTCTCAACATCCATCTGCTATGTTTGTTCTAGGCTTTTCTGACAAGCATGATGCATTTTTTTGTTACACTTTACTTTTTTCATGGGTTAGCATTTAACAATATGGCTGTTTACTTTAAAAAGGTGTGTCAACGTATTCAACCAACAGCTGAGACAGAAAATCATGAGAATACGTTTTGTAAATGCACAGATAAATGTTTTATAAATGCACTGTTGAAACACTCACAAATAATGAAATCGCTTGAAACAATGGGCCTCTTAAACTTATATTTAAAATATACTTGTTTGCATGTTTGGAGAATATTTGTTAATAGCAGTCAGATGCGTCAATAAAGCTTGCCGTTGAAAATTTTCGAAATGTTAAATCACTCGTTCGCACGAACTTTTTACCTGCATCCATTTTTAGCAGATCTTCATTAGAAGACACTGTAAAGATAGAATGGTATGTCTATAGGTAGATAGAATTGTATAGGTACTTATAGACCTCATGTCACCATGCTCCTAAGGAATAGAATCGACTGCCATTCTCTTCTAGATTGTGCAAGAGGCAATGACTCAAGCACTTCCTCTTGTGGCACTCCACTTGGCATTCTCGTCCAGCTAGAATGTTAAACTGACTAGTCTGTAGTTATCTGGTTCACTTCGAATTCCCTTTCTAAACAATGGCATTACGAGTGCATTCCTGTTTATTTCTGACATAGTTGTTAATATCCTACATTTACAATCCTCGATAACTTCTGCTCAAAGCTATTTATTGTTGTCCTTGTTGGCTTGTATGCCTTTATGGCACGTATTTCATTTTTCACAACTTGTTACATGAATTCTCCAGTCTGGCAGCACTCTCATGATCCAGATCCGTTTCATTCCTTGCCTCCTTCTTCAGCTTCTGGAAATTTCTACATACTTTTTTCTTTGCCCTTCTCTCTCTTAGAACCTCTCTCATTACCCAAGGCCTCCTCTTTTGGTTCTTTTGTGTTTCGTATATTTTCTTCAATAATCTTCTTTGTTAGTGCCCTAAACTTCCTCCAAGCATCATTCACCCATTGCCATTTATTTGGTTTATCAAAAATCTTTTTCCTAAAACGTTTCCTTGCTATGATATTGTTGCATTAAGTTGTGCTTCTTTTTGGTTAACCAGGTCTTTGATTATGATGTTGTTAGAAATCTGATCAGTAACTGTTTTGTAAAGCTTCAATGTCTTTTGCTTTTATCTCGAAAGATTAATTGCCTGACCTGTGTTGTCCGACCTGAAAATAGGTTTTCGGCCACAGCAATGTCACTCGTGACACGACACTGTCACTCGTGACAGTTGTTGACAAGTGCTATCACCAAAATAGCATGATCCAACAACGATTTTGGTTTTGTCTAAATATATGAAAGAAGTATATGACCATATACAGTAGTGGAAATATTATTGCTTCTCTCTGTTATTAAAGTTAGAGGTGGAACAACGAAATATTTGGACGTAATGAGTAGAAACAATAAATTCTTCTTATTGTAGAAGCAATAAATTTTTGCTTATTGTCTTCCTTGTATCGACCAACAGACATTCCTGAAGATATGTAAATGACTGATTTTGTGCTTGTTTGCAAAATAGTTTGAGAACTTTGAGTGACATAAATAAGAAACTGACTTTAACTGTATTAAACCGATTTTAACCTTTTTGCAGATCGAGGTAATAATTATTTCCGTCAATGTATATATATATATATATATATATATATATATATATATATATATATATATATATATATATAAGGGGGGCTTGGGGGTTAAGACCCCCCCCCATTGGCATAGTTGAAAATATTTTTTAGCAACAACTTACGGAATAAGTTGGGATAATTTTGGGACTGTGCCCCTCGTTAGAAGAATAACAGACACTCACAGTGCACTAAGTGCAGCATACGCGCCCACTCCACGGAGGCAACAGCTGTCGCATAGATTTGATGTATATCCGATACCCTATACCAGGGTCACTCTGGCAGGGTGTAAATGAAGCAGAACTTAGCCTATAATGTGACAAGCGCAATGTATCATTCAATTATTTTCGGATATAGGACAGGGATATAAGACAGCTGTCATTACCCCTAAACGTACGTACTATATATATAACTATATAAAATGGGTGTGCGTGTATATATTTAACTAATGCATATATATATATAAATATAAAGAAATAGAAATAGAGACTTGTGAATATAGTTCAGTTCATCCTTAGACATGATCATTGGACGCATTATACCAAGTCGAGTGTTCAGAAGTTTGAAACAGTTTAATATAAATGATAAATTATATAAATTGCTGCGTTGTATATAGTGGATCAACTATAAAATCAGTAAGCAGAGTTATCTCTAGCTGGAAGGTATTGTGGCAAGTTTAACTAAACATTGTTATCTCTTGCTATAAGATATTGAGGCAAGAATAGCACTAAGCAAAGCTAAGCGATCATTAGCAATGGCTCTGAACGCATTGGGACTCGTAGTGGCAGAACTAAGGCTGTGGTACCGTCGTCTATCACGCAAAGAAATGGGTAGTGTGCCAAAAAATGCTTTGGACGCAATGCATTTGTGTCATTCAACAGTTCATCCAAATATTACAAAGTTGTTGCAAATTTTGGCAACATTACACTGCCTGTTTCCATCTGTACAAGTGAGCGTTCTTTTTCACCGTGAAATGACCCCAACAACCGAGGAAATAATCAATGAACTACTAAGGAAGCGAAGATTAGATTTTGTTCTTTGTAGCCAAGCAAGTTAAGACCAATATTCATTATGATTAAGGAATGAATAAATAAGATAGGCCCTAATGACAAGAAAACTGAACTTCTACTGATAATCAGAAGAAGAATATTAGCCTACTAAGATGTTAAGAAAAGAAAATCTGAGACTGATTTGCATAGGCAGGGCTATTTTATAATCATATCAAATTTAAGGCTTGAGTATATGTTTGTAATTTTTTTCCATTGTTATAATTAGCTATGCGCCTTAGCCGATTTTAATAAAAAGTATTTATATTTAGTATAGAACATCACAAAAAACTGTTGCAGTTAAAAAAACGCTAAAATGTAAAAAAAAACCTGGCTCATTGAACCCCTAATTTATTGTAGATCTAGTGGGAAAAATGACTATCCAAAAAGTGCCTACACTAACCCCCCCCTTTGGGGAAATCCTACCTACGCCACTGCTATCTTTCTTACCTTTTTTTTGCTTCCTTGTTTATAAACTATTTCTAAACTATTTTCTAATTCCAAACTTCTTATTTTCTTTACTACCTTCCATATTTTCCGCTGTCTACCTAGTCCTGCAATTATTCTGGTAAGTCTCGTCCTTTTTTTCATTTAGCATCCTCTTTTGTGCCAGTTTCTTGGTCTGGCTTCATGCATCTCGTCTCAAATCCTGGTATTCATTCAGTATCACCATCCACTACTTAACTGGGAGTAGTTTTTCCTGGAGATACTTAGAAACTAATGTGATTTTAAGACTAACGAATATTTACAGCATGCCTTTTCTGTTCTCCTTACGTAGGCGAGAATCCTTTGTGGCCAGTTTACTTTGCAGGATTGCGTCTGAAACTGCTCAGTTTGGTCCATCTATGGTCATTTCAAAGTAGTGTATTTTTTGTTTCCTGGTATGTAGGAGAGTGACCTCGTGTTAGATGATGGGTTTGCGCAATCTGTTGAGATTAGACTTTAATCTTATTTAGTTTATTCTATGCAGTTTCATTGTAAGCTCAGTTCAGTTCGAAAGACGTATGTATGTACAGTACAGTACATTGGGTCGTTTATCTCATTACAACTGCGTTTGGCATTGCTCTCCTTCCAGCTTTCTGGGATCATACTTCCTTATCTTTAATTTATATGTATATATTTTCCTAATCTGTTCGAGCACATTAACCCCACGATGTGGTATATTGCAAGACGCTATGGTGCATATTATGCAGTAAGTTGGGTGACATTCTCTCCATTGGAACAGATTCTTGGAACCAATGACCAGTAATTTGTTGCTTCAATTTGCCAGCTGAATTAAGTAGATAAGATTGATGCTCATAACAACACGGAGCTATCAGAGAGTTCTAAAGGTCCATTTGTCCCAGGGCTCAGCCTATGCAATGCCTCGAATTTTGTACGAAATTGGCTTTTTGTTCTTTATCCCGGTTCTAGAACATAGCTATGCGGAGAGAGTTCTGCGTTGCATGACTTGAATGAGTATTTAGCTGTCCCTGGAAACTTGACATAAAATTGACTGTATTTAAACGGTTTGTATTATATCCACTAGACAAATCGGTTGTAAAGTTCAGTTGAATTCTGAAGTTCTTCAGCAGTATGTCAAACAAATTGGAAGACAAGAGTGGGCATGTTTAGAGAAAGAAATTGTTTATAATATTGCTGATACTTGAACTGAAATTGCCCATTAGGCATCAATTCATACCCAATTTCAATAAATGTGATGCCAAATAAATACAAAGTATGCACTAGAACTATGTAAGAACGGAGTTGCAATATTTTCTGCTCGGTCCCTGCTGTCTTAATCTTGTCATCGTATTAATTGCAATAGTAATCTCCAAACTTCTAAGGCACCACTCCAAAGCCACGTGCATAAGCTTTTCCCGCGGTATGTGGGTGGGCTTCCAAGCTTATTCACAAACATCTGAGACAGAGAACCGGAGACGTGTGTTTCTGTTCCATCTGATATCCACAAATTTGTAAGCATAGACAGCCAGCCATTGGACACTCTAGTAGTCCAAAGTATCAGAATGCAGAAGTATGTGCTTCATACAGCTCATATGCATGTATTGTTGTATGGTGATTGTGGTTTGGCGACACAATATCCAGCTACACTGCTGTGCGAAATGGATTGTTTCTAGTCGTGACTGTATACCATTTACTATATGATATTCTTAGCATGAAGCGCAGAAACGAAAGATAGTCAACCTTTTCCTCAAAGCAATGCAGCACAAAACAGCAGATAAATATATACTATATATGTATGTGTTCTGAAGCTCTTAAAACATCGTTAGTTTACATTAATTTGAATTGAACTTCAATCCTGAACTCAGAATTTACTTGGTTCCCTCAAAACACAAGATATCGAGTTTATAAACAGACTGAGAAATGAAGGCAGATCAAGAATTATGCTCACAAGAGGAGTTAGTTCTTAACATGTTGCAGCCTTGCAGGTGGCTCTTTACAGCAACATTGGAAGCAGCTAGCATGGGCAGCACGGAGTCTATTGCCCAATGTTAGACATGTCATTTGTGACCAGAAGATGACTCCATGGTCGTCCTGTGTTACGGCTGGATGGGGGTTGGTCACAGTCACCGCCCTCTGCAGCCTCCCTCTTTTATCTTTCCTATTGGTCTCCTGCTCGTCCTCACATCTTCCTCCTCCTCCTGCTTCTATTCACCTACGGTCATCCTTCTTCTCTGCTGGTGTTGTTGCTGCTGTTATGCCTCTTCTTCCTCTTCCTCCTCCTACTCCTCCTCTTTTTTTCCTTCTCCTCCTCTCCTCCTACTCCTCCTCTTCGTCCTCCTGGGTGATTCTTGATTCGCAAATTGCCTGCGAACAGCTGCAGTTGATGCGCCTTTCATTCACCAGATGGCCAGCGTCTCCGTTGTCCCTGCACGTTATCTGATCTTATAGAGGTCATTTGCACTGGACGAAGAAAATTGCATTAGGGGCTGGGCTCCTCCCCTCCCAGCCACCGGCAGACGATGGTAGAATACGAGGCCGGCGAGTGGGTTGTGATCTGGAAAACACTGTTGCTAGTTGAAGCGCAGGAGTGATATTGCTGTGTGACCATTTAACCAGCCGTATGCATGGTTGGTTGTTGGGACTTTTGACTGAGTCAGAAACTCTAAGACTGCATTCGGGTTCAATATTCCACTAACTCTCATCTGAACTGTTATTGGCAATCTTTTTGGAAAGGCATTTAGACAAGGTAACACTGTTCTAAGTTGCAAGCCCTTTAACAGCAATGGATAAATTAATAAAGGTGGCTGGTAGAAGTAAACGGTAGAAGTAAATATAGTGCTAACTGCGCCACTGTTTTCACTCTGACAGTGCCAGTCTCAAGCCTGTATAAAGGAGGAGGGCAACGCTTATGATCTTTGTTATTACACAGCTGACCAACCAAATGCAGTGTTAAGTTACAAGCTTGTAGCCGCAGAGTGCAGACACTCATTAGAATCCTGATTATATGGCTGGAAGATATTCAATTGAGGCACAAACATGACGACATGTCAAGACGACATGACATGACATGATTACATGACAGCAGAGACGATATGAATCCAACAGGTGTCCATCCTTTTTCTCAACATGATATGTTGTTGATCATTTACCAATTATAGAGTGATTGACAGCTGATTAGGCATCAAATGGCGTCATACCCTAGTGTGGAGCCATTCAATGATGAATAGGAGTATGAATGACTGATATTTATTGATTCTGAATATTTGTCAATTCTAGTGACTCCTTCCGTGTGTTCTTTTGTCCAAGTCTTGTCATTTATCATCTATTTGCATGTCATTATGTATTTGTGTCAGTGGTTGACCTGAGCAAATGGCTACCTGAAAATCTATCTTGTTACAAGTGAATTAATCTTTTGATGGACTCTACTAACGATGTAATTAGATTGCTGGTACAGAAAGTGTAGAAATTTGTCTCTCGCCATTCTTTATCCAGCACAAACAGGAATGTTTGTATGCATTGCCATTAAAGTGGCATTAGAGTTAAGGATACAAAGAGGAGCAGCCCTTTGATACTATAATGACGAACTAGTCGCTTTTAGCACAGGCTTGTTGTTAAAGTGTTAAGCTAGTCACGAGGGCCTTCCATAGGTATGAAGTGCTAGCGACTTAATTTTGCGGCTTGCGGTATATGAGTGGGCTACCAATCGTCTTTCTCACCGTATTATCTTCCAATGACGGTGAAACATGATCAGTATACTCATTGTAGCAGAATTGATGAGTGCGGACAGTGGCGGCTCTAGGATTTTTCATCAGGGGAGGCCTGAGGGGGCCGAGGATCCGACAGGGGGGCCCATTGGATACCCATTTTTTTCGAAACTGAGAGTGCTAGGTATAGCTCCACACTGAGTAACATCGACCAGATACATGTATATGTATTATCGAGCAACCTGAATTCTTCAGATCATCAGCCTCAAGTTTATTACACTTTGGAGAATTGCATGACTTTTATTTAGAAGTACAGCATAAACTATACACAATACATACGCTTAATGAAAACCGTATACGATTGTCATGTCAAGAGTCAAACTCACCCACAAAGGCATCCATTGTGATAGACTGCATGAGGCCATTGTAATAGACTGCATGAGCAGATTCAATCAATAACATTGTCAGACTACTTAGACGATTATCAGATATAGTTCTTAGTAGATAATGTTCTAATTAATTTCGGAGCAGAAAAGTGTTTCGCACAGGCTGCTGATGTTATACTGGCAAAACAATGGCTATGTTCGACAGTCTGTGCATTTCATGAAAAGCAAGTTTGTATGGTCCCAGAAAAGAAGCCAGGTCCATCATTGTGGTCATAATTTAAACGTGAACGCTTTAACAGGCGCCCAACTTGGGGAATTTTATGGCTGAGGCCTTCAACACTAATGTCATACAAAAGTGCAAAAACACAATGCTATCATAATTCAAGAAAGACTTGTTTTGGCATCAATGCCTGTCATAGCAGAACGTGAATAAGAGATTCGTCTATCTAGTTCGAAAATGATACAATCAATGATCGGATTGTAAATTTGCTGCCTAAAATATGGTTTGTGTGTTCAATGGAGGACGTTGTCCCACAGTTTCATCAACTGCCAAGCTAGAAAAAACGATTGGTCATTCGGACACATTGTTTAGTTAATACTGAGTCTACTTAACAATCCTTATTTGCTCTTCTGCGTTTATAAAGACTTCTGTTTCATCTCTATTTTCCTTGAAAGAGCCAGTTTAATGCGTTGCAACGTCCGGAGCTGCGGATAAGTCAACACTTGAAGATTGGAAACGAAGTGATACGTATCTTGCCCAGAATAGCACAAATTTAAAGTCTGCAGTAATGACGATAAGCCTCTAGCTTCAAGCTTCAACTACACTTTCAGCGTTTGCCCCAGTATCGTCGTTTAGCATAATTACTTATAGGCTACCAATGCATCTAATTGATCACTGCCGTTTTGTTACTTGCCGTAACAAAACGGCAAGCCCATCTTGTTTCACTAAGCTGCTGGAATTGCCTTCCCTGAACCACAGGATGTAACTCACCTTATGTGTTTCAACCTATTTTTTTCTTATACTTAAGAGAACTTGACCTCTTCCATTTTCTGATTTTTGACCATATCTACCACTAAAAATTCTGAGCAAGTAAGTAAGTTATTCTGTGAGAATGTTCATAAAAAATAATTTTTGATTTCATTTTACAAGTAAGTACTTTGGGCCTTTGAGAATGCACTGTCAAAAATAATTCATAATTTCATCATGCATGATATCTGAGCAAGTAAATATCAAATCTAAATGATACCATATTTCAGATTACATCAGTCAAAAATTGGGGGGGGGGGTAGTGGGGGACAAGAGGCTCAGTTTGGGGGCCATGGCCCCCTGACCCCCCCCTCTGGAGCCACCACTGAGTGCAGGTGGTGCCAAAACCTCGAAAAAACGTCTGCCGTCGTGGCGATTTGAACACCAAACCTTTCAGCTAATAGAGTGAAGAAAAATCACCATGTTGATGTAAAGCTTGGCCTTTTTCGTATTTCGAGCTTGTTTATCGTTCTGTGTGGCTGACTATCACATACCAACACGTTAGAATTAAATCCATTTTTGCAAACCTGCCTTTTGTTTTTCATTTTATGCAACTTCTAACGAAATTTGTTGACTCTCAAGCTGTGCTGGCTTTGGTTGCTCGTGACGTGTTATATTGCAAAATGAACAACGCGACTATTTTAACACAGCTGTCGACAATGCACTCGTTTGTTTGTTCTCTTGGAGGGAGAATCTCAATCAAAGCTTTAATGTTATATAAAAGTATGGACAGCCTTAACAAAGCCATTCAGATCTGCTTTAGATGTGCACTAGGTCATCTTGGTGTGTCTGTTGTAACTAATTGTCAGCCATGTATAGATGTGTAACGAATAAGGCTGTCAATGGGTACCCGCTCCACATGGTCAGGTACCTGGGTATCCGCTCCGACGGGTGCCCGGGTCGTGATTTCGTAACGAACTAAATATCGACAAAGGAGAGTAGGGGCCTACGTGTATACACACCTTGGTTCAGCTCATCTTCCTCTGTGTAAAGATGCAGTTCAAGTGCGTCTTACCTCGACTTTGCATTGCAGTCTTTAATGTTTAAAGAGCAACTGCCTTTACGTTTTTATGGATGTTGTGACACATTTGTTGCTTTGTCTTCTTTAATTTAATATTCGCCTGACAACGAATGACGTGCGTAGTTCCACGCGGCTCTTAGTAATGCTTTGGATCCAGAGAACGAGGTCCTTCCTGAGATAGTCGTTCGGGTGAATTGTATCCAGGTGTATGTAGGCCTACTTATAATGTCTTTGTGTGTGTGTGTGTGTGTGTGTGTGTGAGAGAGAGAGAGAGAGAGAGAGAGAGAGAGAGAGAGAGAGAGAGAGAGAGAGAGAGAGAGAGAGAGAGAGAGAGAGAGTAGGGCTGCTGTCTGGACCTTCCTGTGAGCGTTTGAGTCAGTAGTGTGTTGTGTGTTGTGTTGATAGTTTATTGCCAGAGAAGTGTATAATATTATGTGGAAAATTCAAATAATGAAGTAGTTAAATCCGCTAATCTGAATTGGCTGTTTCAATTATTGAAAATTTTATTTCCACAATTCTTATTTGTGTTTAACTATTTATCATGTATTTTAAATAGTCAGAAACACATGAATTATATGAAAGAGAACAATAATTCTGGGTTGTTTCAGCTGAAATCCAATGCCAGCAGAGGAATGTTTGATATTTCAGATAAATATGGATGTATCATTCAATAAAAGTACTGCTTTAGATAAATAACTGAGAATGTGCCGGTTTGAAGCCCATTATTCCAACTCTATAAGTTTACTTAATTCACAATGATGTGTAAATAAAGTCACAGCAAAATATTTGTCATATTGTAAAAAAATTATTAGGCATTGCAACGAAATGAAGGATGCACATTGAACTAATTGAACCATAGAGGCCATTGACAGGGTACTGCTCTCGCGACAGCTGATTGCCGATATTGGTGGATGAAGAACCGACAGCTCCTTGCTCAAGACCGTTAAACTGAATTGGGTTTAAGTTCGAATGATTTTGTTATTATGGAGGATCATAAAGAATTACGTTACCTTCATTCGTCGATGCTTTTTAGTAACGTGGTTCCGCTGGTTTGTTAAAGAAGTCATTGAACTAAGACTTTGCAGTGAGAAGTTGACCAGGAAGGGGTTTGGTGATCTTTAGCGGTTGTGACTCTGGATATGAAGGTGACTCTTATGGACGTTGGTCGAACGTTACAGCTTCCAAAAGAAACTTGTTTCATCACATAGTGTGTGTTGTTTAACAAGAGACTATGAAATCGAATAAGAGGTTATTGACAACATTACAAAGGACTTTGAAAGATGGGGATGTACGGGCACGAGTAAAGATGACTTAAGGTGACATCGATTCCTAAGTGAGAGCAGTTCAAATCAACTACGAAGCAAAATCAAGTCGTGGAAGGTAGTATAGGCGAATACTTTGATATATATATAAAATAATTAATCAATGAGATGCTGGACTAAGAAGTAAGAAGTATTGTATTGTAATGTACTTCGTTTATTCAGAATACACGGGTGTCAAGATGCTCAAATTTACACTCAAAATGAAGGTAGATAAGCTAATTATTTATGCTATACTATAGTAGAACTATTCACTAGAACAGATAATCTGAAGAGCCTTGATATATAAATAATTAATTAGATGCGTATTGTTACGTGGTTCATTAAAGAACGAATTATACACACACACACACACACACACACACACACACACACACACACACACACACACACACACACACACACACACACACACACACACACACACACACACACACACACACATACATAACATGATAATACGTAACAGCAATACATAACATAACAGATTAACAGAACAACGATATGAAATGTAACAAAAATACTAACAATACATAACGTTATGTAAGATAACAACATGTAGCTTAGCAACATGTAACATAACAATATGTAACATAACAGTGCTCTTGAATAAGCTGATGATCTGTGCTTGGCATTGTAGGAGTTTGAAGATTACAATTACAATCTCTATGTGCTGAGCTTTGACTAAAATAACTGTGTGGGTATGAAAGCATTGATTACAAGTGATGGGCACAAGAACTAGTGCTATATCTGTAAGAACATCAGAGGAAGTTTTGTAGGGGCTTCTTTCGTTTAGACTTTAGACTTTCCTTCTTAAATCTAGATTAGACAGACTCGATTCGTCTTTGATCTAACAGAACTCTTCCTAAGCTTGTATCTGGTTGGCCTCCTCTGTGCACATCCCCGAGGACAAGGATTTAGACCAACACACAAAATTGTTAATTATTTATTATTGTGATTGTAATTAGAAATTTTTATAGCATCGCTACAGAGAAACTAATCAGTGTAGGGAGCTATCAGTGCTCGTTTAAACGATGTTGAATATAATTGGACCCAGAACATTCGCATGCATCCAGAGCCCAGAAAGCAGAGTTGTGACTAGAGTTGACGGAAGACTGTCTATTCACAGATCTGGTAATGCAGCATGTAGAGTGGAGGATGAAGAGCAACAATGGGTAATATAATCAGCCGCGATGGCACGCGGTTATCTTACCGGTTGTCTTACCGTTTGTGTTACTGGTTGTCTAACCGGTTGTCTTACTGGTTGTCTTACCTGTTGTCTTAGTGTTTGTGTTACTGGTTGTCTTAGTGGTTGTCTTAGAGATTGTTTTAGTGGTTATATTACCGGTTGTCTCACTGTCCAGCAGAGTTTCTTACCGATGATGAAAGACGACATAGCATCCGGAATCACTTGAACCAACAGACAGGTGGGTCTGTTTGTCATCCATGGTGTCCAGCTGGAAATCTGTCCACTGTCCAGGTGGGAACCATCTGTATATAATTGAAAACCATCCCCTACGTCGGTAGACCATTCCAGTCACAGAGTATAATAGGCAACATGAACTTTGAAAACACAGTTAATCCAATATGAAACAGATAATAATTTGCTTTTTATGATGTTCATTTCAGACTCAATCAATGCTTAAACAAAGACCTGCCATGCATTACTACAAAATCTGTTAGCCATATATATGTATGATCATGTGAAACTCTCACACTCCTCATGTTAGTGAATCTGTTAGTGAGACTCTATCACTCTAAACTGAAAACTTGCCTCTTCCAGTCCGCTTCTGGCTGTTAAAGGCTGTCAGACTTCAATGTTCACTTCTGAACATTGTACGGAGGACATTATCAGCTTATAGTTGTATTGTATTGTAATGTATAATGTATATATGATAGAGTATGTTGTCTCAAATTTATGTGTGTATCAGCTAGATAGTGTTGTAGCAAGCAATTATCATCGTGCAGTAATTGTCATGTTGGAAGATATTGTGGTGAACACGTATTATGAGGAGCAGCTATTGTTGTGAGCAGTTGTTGTAATCGGGAGGTATTGTTGGCAAGAAACTTATGCTTTCATAGACTTAGAGCTTAAGTGGGCAAGCAATATGCTGACGCAGAAGAAGATACTATAAAATTATTATATTTACTCTGACATGAAAGTTAATCTCATTTATCATGCTATATAATTGAAGGCATCAATGCAGTTGTTTGCCAATGCAGTTGAGTTTTGCTTTTAATTCAACTGTCAATAGTACACGGTGTGGAATTTTTTGGTGCAATGGTGCACCTTATCTGTGGCAAAAGCTGATAACACATTATAGCTGGAAATGCTCATATAGTTTGGCAATGCAGAAGAATGAAGCATCTTGTCACCCTTTGTGTTCAGCCAATTTGGAAATATGGATATGTGTGATTGCATCAGTGTCACAGAGTGTGCTGTATTGATTGGTATTGTATTGGATAGAATATAGCATAAGACGATAGTACAATGGATGCTCAATAAAACAGGCTACTTTTGCAATTGATGTCATCATAAATACGAGACGTGTTTTGCACGAACGTGTGAATTGTTCGCTGGGTGGGTGTGAAAATATGTTAAATTAAAAACTCGCTTATGTGTCACTGAGAACGTAAATCACTCCCTGTTGACTCAGCAGATCCGCTTATAAGACGTTGTCACTGACAACGACCCAATTAAAGAATAGATCGATGATGGATGACAGGGTCTCTCGTTCACCCCTCACAAGGAGCCGGATCAACCGCACGGCTGATCGTAGCGAGCAGAGTTTGAAGGCGAGCAATGATGTAGATGTCACCGATTAACTCTCGCTCAGACGGGAAGCTACTTAAATTAGTGTTCGTTGGCTGAAACTCATCAGTGAGCGACACTGTTTTATGATGATTGCTCGCGTTCAATAAGGCTGGCTTTTTTCTCTCAGTTGTGGCCACCATCTTCCTCGCCGTGTTTTCCATGATGTGGGCATTTCTGAGAAGATCTTTAATGGGAACAGGTTGCCATCTAAATTATGGGTCAAAATTGGATTGGTCATCCTTAGATTTAAGAGATGCTGAATCTGTGCAAGAGAGTGGAACAATCTGATTTTGACAGAGGTGGAAATAAACTATGGGAGAATGGCGCTGATTCAACAGACACAAATTAAATGCCAATGCCACTAAAATCTGCCACGAATTCTCATGAGTAGCTTTACCACTATAACAAGAACTTAGTGATGAGCAGGAATGGAGTAATTCATCAGACTTAAATGAACAGATGTTTAACTACTGTTGTGGTATAGTTGGCTTAAGTTAGGAACAAACATTGGGAGGTTTGTCTTCATTAGAGAACCAGCAATCCGTGCCATTCTGAAAATGTAGAAATCTCAATCTTGTTCTTGAAATTGAAATGAATTTCATGTTTTAGGTACTGTATTTTGGGATAGTATATTGTAGCCAGTTAAGCGTTTTCTAAACAATGGGAATACAGCTTCTCTGCTTTACTTAATATATGTTCTCTACTAGTGATTACCATAACCACATGTTTCTATTATCAATCTCAAAAAAATTAAATGCAAGAACCAAAATGCATGAAAAAACTGTAATAAGAGGGATAATAGGGAAAGTAAACCCCTAAGGGACCGATTGGTCCCGCTAACAGGGCCTACCCTTTACAATTTGATATTGGGCAACAAGTACTTACTATTGAAACATGAATCATTATCTTAGCTAGTTAACTAATGCTGTCTGTGCACACACCAATTATTTAGAAAGGGTAATTAACAAATGTTTTTTATATATTTTTTAAATCTGATTGTGCTGGATTGACGAATTTCAATAGGTGTCATATTCCAAGTGAGTAATAAAAAGTAATATACCACTTGTGCATTAGCCCTACATATGTAGGCCCTATGATAGTAATACTGATACCTACCATAGCTCATTCAAGCCATACTTCCTGATCCAGGGCACAGGGTAAGCCTTGTACTGGTTGTTGGTTGTTTTCCGTGTGTTGACCATTGCCCATCGCCCATCGCCAACTACAAACTTAGGTTGGATGATGAAGCAATCAGGGTTTCGGTCGGCAGGGGACCTCTGTGCGAACCACACAGATGCCCTTGGTGCCAGGCAGACTCCATGGACATGAATCTCTGAATGACTTGGTCTATTGAAGTTTGGTCTGTGCAGGCTTTCCGTCAACTAAGGAGCCAGCGGATTAATGAGATCGTACGATAGAATACCAGACGACCTTACTCTGGTCCCATGGCAGATCGTCCGATGCCATGTCTGTATCGTGGCCTTGAGCGACACCACGACCGCGTCTTACTTGTCGGTCACCCCTTCACCCCATTCTGGTGGCCAGAAAGAAGTGGCCAGCAAACATAAAATAATAAATCATCTGCTCTCTACCATGCACTTATTCATCCCTCTCGCTTTCAAGACCATGGACCCGATCAACAACGAAAGTCGGGACGTTCTCTCCGACCTATGACAAAAATCTCAGCACAGACACGTGGGACCCATGAGAAACTCCTTCCTTGCCAGGACATCTCATTGACGACGCAACGTTTCAAGAGAGACAGGCACTTTCGCTATCCAGGACAACAGCGAGTAGAGTTCTTTACAGACAATTTGCATTGTCTGCAGGTAACATTGAAGTTCCTGAGAGTTCCTCTTTTCCTTAGGGTATAAAATAACAATAATATTTATGATAATAATAATTATAGTAATAATAGTACTAATTATTATTGTTTTTATTATTCTTGTTATTCTTGTTCTTGCTCATGATGCGGTTAACTTATCATTGTTCTTCATATGATCATTTGGAGCAAATGCAAAGGTTTCTGTCGGTTGGTCCTTGAGTCCATCCATCCATCCATCCATCCATCCATCCATCCATCCATCCATCCATCCATCCATCCATCCATCCATCCATCCATCCATCCATCCATCCATCCATCCATCCATCCATCCATCCATCCATCCATCCATCCATCCATCCATCCATCCATCCATCCATCCATCCATCCATCCATCCATCCATCCATCCATCCATCCATCCATCCATCCATCCATCCATCCATCCATCCATCCATCCACCCATCCACCCATCCACCCATCCATCCATCCACCCACCCATCCATCCGCCTACCCAATGCCCGTGGGAGGGGGCTTCTCAGGGATTTCCAAAATGGTGGCTGTGCGTGCAAAATGTCAAATTTTTCGCAATAATGCTAACATGGGCAATTCACACACTCAAAATGGTCTAGCGCAATGGCAACTGCCTGTTACGTCTACTATTGCACCTTTCAAGTACCTTATAGAGGTGCTGCTTCGTGCTAGTTAAATCGATGCTAAACATAATTAATAAAAAAATTTGGTCATTTAGCAAGTAATGTCTGGATAACTAGACATGCTACCAGATGCAGACTCGTGTGTATGCTATGAACCTATGATGACGATTTGTGCAGAGTTCCTGAGCTGAGCAGCGTTGTAGATGTTGACCAGCAACAGATGATGGTGTCAGCAACACCAGATAAGACCACCTTCCGGTGTTCATTATGCCTCGGCATTGGTAGAAGATGGTGTATCGGGCGTTGCTCAAGTCACCAGGTCGATCTGTGATGGGCGGCAATTCGATTGATGATAGAATCACTTTCTGGTCGACGTTTTATGCTGTTCTAAGCCACTACCGGCCTTTCAATGGCATTGCTAGGTCAGTGGGTGTGCGAACAGTGACCACTACCTATCATCCATTAATTAGATATTGGACTCTTCCAATGACCTGGGGCATAAGTCATGAGCTACATCTGAATAATCAAAATGACATCAAACTCGTGTAAATGACTCGGGAAGACCAAATCGATAGCTGTAGAAGTCCAAACTCAACAGAATTATCGAATAAATTCCACTTTGAGATGAGCGCTAAAACCAATGAAAACACGGCCACTTCATGGCCGCCGGACATGTGCAGAAAGTAACGGATATTTTGGAAGCAAATTGTGGTATTTGTAAATTATCTTTGGAGTCTCCTTTTCGCACACATCCTCATGTTCTCCACTGTGCATATGTGTACCTCAATGTTGAGCAGCTCATTAACTTTGTTTCATCTATGGCAACAGAATGCATAAAAATAGCTTTTCTGATTGGAATAAGTTTGCTATCCATCAGACATTGTATGATTTCCGGAGAGAGTTCGATGCAATATTTTCCATCTCAGCATTTACGCCCTGCGATCGCTTCAGTGACGATGGTGAACTCTTCAAAAAGCAGTGTACAGAGTACGTTTAACAACCTTACTGCATCGACTTCTTTTCATAGGACTTTACCAGATTAAAGCTATACAACAGAACTTTTTAGCAATAACATATTATTCTAAGGGAAAATAGGGGGAAAAGAAGGACCCTAAGAGACCTTGAGATCCCGCTAGCTGGGCCTACCCTTTCCATGAAATGTTAGTCAGCAGTGCTGCAGTAGGTCAAAGTGCAATTAACGGAAGTTAACTAGTTAACTAATCAATTTCGTGTACACAAACCCTGAGTAATGATAGTAGCAATAAGTAATGATGATTAAGATGATTAAGCAATAATATGAATAAGATGATTAAGTAGTAATAAGATAATAAACTAATAATAGTAGCCTTGACGAATATCAATGTTCATCTTATTCCATTCATTGGGACCCATATTTTAATGAAGAATAATCGAGTGTTCATTCTACAAAAAAATTGGCCTGTAAAGAGACGAAGAACGAATATTGTATGGGTTTGTAGGGGATATTTGGATGAATTGATTGGAGAAGATTGGTGACAATAAATTATTAACATATTTATACATGAATTCATTTATTTGAAGCCTTGTTATTTCATGGAGACTTAAAATACTTGTAAAGGTAGTATGCAATATAACCCTAACCAGATGTTTTCATTGTTTACTGACAATCCATCAAGAAAGCGAGTAAGTTACACAACACATTGATTGAGAACAATTTATTGACAGAGAGAAATAGGGGAAGGATCCGGACTCTTAAGGGACTGTGGTTCCGCTAGCATGGTAACCCATTATGTAAGTGGTTGATGTTATTATACGTAATAATATTAATTAGTTATAAGTTTGTATACAAGAAGAGACTTATTATTAAATAGAATTATTTAACTAAATGAAATGCTTACATGATTTAAATCAGTGATTCCCGACCTGTGTGCCGCGAGCACTTTGCAAGTGTGCTGTGGAAAATTTCTAATATGTTATAAATTGATATCGATACAAAACAAAACTTTACAAAAGAGATGTAACAGTTTTTTAAAAAGCAAATCTGTTCAATTGATATAACACTATTACCATGTTCTATGCTTCAAATGACTATGTCACTACAGTCTACAAAAGATATATAACGGTTTTGTAAAGCAAGTCTGTTCAATTGATATGATGAGGAGCAGGAACAGGTCGTTGATTTACGAAATGAAAATTTCATCAGTCAACATTTTCCAAAAAGAGTTTGGATAAGTTTTGGCTTTCCATTCAGAAATCATATCCTTCGATCAGTTCAACAGCAGTCAAAATTCTTCTGCCATTTGCATCTTCGTGGTTTTGTGAATTTGTATTTTCAGCGTTAACTGAAATCTAATGTAAAAGGAGGCAGAGACTTCTTAGAATCGATGATGAAAGCTTTATAAGAGTATGCTTGTCGTCTCTGGAGTCTCGTTTCAATTTGATTTGCTCCGAAAGTAGGCACAGATGATCATTAATGATGTAAAGTTAAACGTTAATATGGGCAAATAAATTAATAAATATTAGACAATTATAATTAGGCTATTAGAATAGACTAGGTCACTATAGTATTATTTGACAATGAGAATATTAAAACTAGAATATTATTAGATGTTAGTGGCAAATATAAAAAAAATAGGTAAGTAGGGTCTATTGTTAAGTGTGTCGTGAAAATTTTCATTCTTTTCTAGTGTGCACAAGCCAAAAAAGGTTGGGAATCACTGATTTAAATGAACGAAGTAGCACTCTGATGTTACAAATATAAGTGCTAATAATCATTGTAGTGATGTAGTCATTTGAAGCTTAGAACACAGTAAAAATATTATATCAATTGAGCAAAAATACATTTAAACAATAGAGACATCAGGTTGGATACCATTTTGAAATGAATACAGAAAGTTATTTTTATCAATATAGTCAAACAAACATGTGTATATGACTTTTTAAAATAACTTAGAAAAGAAAGGCAAGATTGAAAGAGGTGTAAAGCTAGTAGCGAGTTCACTATGGCCATGTTTATGTATGGCTATTTTTTTACTATTTTCCACTTTGGCTATTTTCATGAGAGAAGGAACAATACCAGAGAACAATTTATTATATCAGTCAATGGATTAATGATCAAGTTGAGTAAAGGAGTCGCCAAACTAGGATTGATGGCATCTTGTCGTGTGGAGTGGCGTGTATAGTTTTCAAGGACCAGGTGAGGGTGAATAACTCATCTGGAGTTACAGGATGAACTGAAAAGAAGTAGGCAAAATAGATTGGTGGGAACTCGGATGCAAGAGAAGAGGATATCTAGAATCTATTGAGTGAGCCTTGGCCAGAACTTGAACAAAGAATAACAGAGGATCGTTTCTAATATGCTTGTAGCACTTAACTCATTTCCACTGGTTCCCCAATGCAGTTTGTCACAAGATCTTGATCAAAACCACACACACACGTGCGCACGCTCACGCACACGCACACACACACACAAACATATATATATATGTATATTATTTGTATTTATATGTAGTAAATCTTTTTTAACCATGCAATGAATTTGCAGCACCAACAACATTGCCAACAGTAGCATTATATAATAATACTTCACTCTTTCATCACACATGTCTCCAGAAAAATGGTGTTTGAGGAGGTGGTAGGGGGTCATTGCAGGGTAAGATTTGGGTCACTGATTGCACAGAAATTATTGCAGGAGAGGTTGGAGAAAGAAAGGGCAGTCGGCCATAAAATCTGTACTGCTGCTTAGATATTTTTTTCTTATTGATCTGGATCTGGAGAAGAATCTAGTTTGAATGAGATATACATGGAAAATGACTGTTTTAACAATATGTGCTTTAAAAAACGTTTCTGCTTAGAGTACTATTGCTGATCACAGGCAGGTATAGTCAATGTGCCTTTATAGATGTTATCTTGCTTGATTTATGTTGTGATACTTTTATTCCCTTGCTATGCAATACTTTGTTGGCTCAGAACAATTGTTGACTTTGACAGGTGATCTGTTTCATATCAGTTTTGCAGTTTATAAAATCAAACTGTTTCTCACATCAACAGTTGATATTTAAATATCATCTGATTAACTCTGAACCATTGCCCCAAAGGAAGGCCCATATAGTTGGCACTCTTAATAACTAATTTTGGAAATGTTCTTCCGGATTTTGATATATTTGAAAATTCGACTAATATCTGATGTAATTAACGTGTTTGAATGAGTGTTCTGCTGAAAATAATAATCTAACTGCAGACCTGTGATGTAGATACATACGTAGTTATATGGATCGCTGGTTGGGATAGATCGTGTTGACTATATCGGTTTTATCAATAAGGAGTTGTCATTTCTACAATTGATCTTAATGCTTGTCTCAAGGTGGAATTTATTCCTAATGATTGCAATGATAATGCAATCAAGGGGTTTTAATACCTCGAAGATCATATCTAGATGAATTTATCTCCTGGATCATATTATTATGTGGGTCAAGTTCTTACCTGGATCAATTTGTTGTCTAGATCATATTTTGGACCATATTCTTATCTGGATATAGTTCTTATCCACATTGGGTTGTTACTTGGATCAAGTTATCATTGTATTGAGTTGTTATATGCTTTCTGGATCTGTTCAATAAGGCTATTGATAAGACTTGGTTGAGGGAGAATCTGAGAAAGAATCGCTAGAGTGACGAGATTATGACCTCTTTGTTTTCTTCCCAGCGAAATTTTTTATGTTGATATTTTCACACACGAGTGCTGAGGGGAAATGACCCAATCAGTGTTTTCAATAGACAAAAGCTTCCCGCTTTATGCTTTCAGCGACGAGATTGGGTAGTTGAATGAACACTTAAAGAAAACTGCAAAAAACTCTTAATGAAAGTAGGGCGAAAAAGCTCTGTAGAGGCCGCAGGTAATCTAAGTAATGTGTGACACAGTGACATATTTGGCCGTGGAGTGTAGAACCATCATTATTCATATATTATTAATTTATTATGACAACAAAACAAACAGGCTCAGTTTGTTTGATGGCCAACGGTCTCCCTATGTTGGTTCCTATATCTTGACTTTGCAATCCAAATGCATCATTGGAAAGTAGCTCTTTTTGGAGTAAGTCTCTAGCAAAGGTTTTCTTGTCATTAACCTGTGTAAATCTCAAGAAATTTTTTTTTATTGTTTGGTTGTATTATTTTAAGTAAATTTGTGTTGGTCTTGAATTGTGTAACTTTTAGAGATAAGGTGTTTTGCTGGTGAGTTACCAGAAAGAATAGATGAAGGTATTCCATTGCCAGGCAACTCTGATATTGTTTTTTGGAGTATTGAAAATTGTGAAAATCTTGAAGTATCATGCGGGGTTATAAAAGGCATGTTGATACTTTAGACATGACCGGTTGGGTCAAGTAAAAGGAGTAAATTAGGAAGGCTTGTAAAATAGAGACAGTGTTATTCCTAAAATGATAGGAGATGACAGCTAAGGCAACTGAATATATAATACATGTATTACTGTGTGAAGAGCGACAATGATAAAAAGAACTGCAGTATCGTAATTGTAATATCAACATTTCGACAGCGCCCACAAAAGCGAAGTCGTGGGAACCAGCTTATTCACAGAGGGGGTTATATCATCGTGTTTGTTTGAAGACAAATTTCCCTCTGCTGCAGCTTATGAGAGACCGTATGGCTTTATGACAAGCATTAAAGAGTCAGTCAGGTAAACAAACAGTGAGTATCACATGTGGTGCTTATGGAGTCTAACAAACATAGTCAAGAAATTGTCAGCTTATGGATCGGCTCATAAGCTCAACATTATTAGAAAGATAACTGGTATAAGTTAGTTATGAACCTGGCTGTAATAAAAGAAAGGACTGGCCTTTCTGCATACTTCAAAATTACAGATTTAACCATAGGATAGGTGATTTGAATGAATGAGTGATACTGAAGAAATAATGTTGAAGTTGAAATATAGTAATTAATGTTAAATGTAGGTTATTTTATTGAAAGATGCTAGACTATGGCTAATATATGGACTTTGTGAATTGGATTTAAATTGGATTACAACATGTTTAAAGTCTGATAGTTAATTAGCAGGTTTTTAAAATCAAAAGAACTTCCAGTCGTATGTATGCATTTGTATATGTAACTAGATATTTGCCATTCTATGATGACCCCAATGATTAGTTCCATTTCCCTCCACTTCCACTACCCTCCCCTTTCCTGACACTTTCCAGTCCCTTCTTCCTCCTCCTCACTTTCCCTCCCATTCACTCTCATCCTCTACTCTTCTAATTCTCTCCCCTCTCCTCGTTCAGTCTTAAAACTTATCACTATTAAATTCAATCTTAATAAACATGTTCTTGACATTAACATAATTTTAAAAAAAGTACAATCGATTTGCTGTTTTATGATTTTAATTAGCTGAAAATTGCTTAAAATTGGGATCTGGTGACAGCTAATTAATCTATTAGAATTTGTAATAGATGTTTGTCTGATTTGAATAGGTAATCGATTAGAATCTAATAGATTATTTGCCCATTTCTGATGTATGTATGTGCCAAGCCACTAGACTAGTATAGTCTTCCTTTTGACGTGTAACTGTATGCTCCATCCTATTATGGTTGCCAAGTGTGCCTAGCAGCAGGATTTGTTGGTCTGTTGATCTTATTCTTCCTGTGTCCTTTCCACTAACAATGCAACTTGGATGCTTCACTGTAGTTGGTCTCTTATTCTGGGAGTAGGTTCCCGTGCAACCTGCAAGAAGAGCTTATTTGTTTATCTCTACTTCCAACTCATTGGACACCTTTGTATTCGATCCTGCTCATGTATTGTCTGGTTGGGAGCATCTTAGACGAGTCTTTGAAAAGGTGCTATATAAATTTGCATTGACAAATTAACAATTTCCGAAGTTTTGTTGAGTTGTGTGACTGAGGAAATACTTTGAAATGGAATGCATTTGCACTCATCAGTTTTAAGAAGGTGTTGTTAGTAGAAGCCGGTTGATCGGATGACTTTGAAATATCTAAATTTTTAATATTTCTATAAGTGGGATTGGATTGCAGAACATGCAATTCAGCAAGCAGTTGATTTCCTAGTTTATCATATTTTATCAATTCTCATCCTGCATGTTTCTCTTTTTGGGTCGAGTCTCAGAGGAGTTTGAGATAACATATATAATATTATTAGTCACACCTCCATCCTGTGAAGTGATTTACGAAATGTCTGGTTTGTGAGTCAATATGTAACTCTGTCTAAATTGATTATTAAGATCCAGTCCAGTGCTTTTGTGTTATGGATAGCAGCAGGCCAGCAGCTATTCCACTACATCCCATTGCAATTGGGACTTTAATCAGCCATTTGCACCATGAGCAGCAGTTGCTACCATAAACAGTGGTTGGCACCATAAGCAGCTGTTGACACTGTAGGCAGCAGTTGGCACCATAATTGGCGATGCACTACATCTGCTGAACCTCCATACACATTGCCTTAAGCAGTACTTTAATAATTGATGCTGGTGTCAACTTATAGGTCCATTTCTTGAGTTTCTGGCACAGAGCCATACTGTGTACACCAACCTGTCACAAGCCTGCTTCATGCAGCTGGAATTTGGTTTTAATAAATGTCTGCACGTGACCATACTTGTGCACACGTGTATTATACATGGTTATTTACAAATGTGTATATATATGCATTTATGTAGGTATGCAGAGTTCTTTATGCATGCATTGATGTATATGCATTTATGTAAGTATGTATGTATGTATGTATGTATGTATGTCTGTATCAGTTAATAAAATAATAAGGATTGAAGGATGAGTGAGTGCCAGAGGATTTTGCATTCTTTGGATGGTCAGCAATCACCAAAGTATGCAGGCATTCACCTTAACAGTTACTGTCCAGCACCTGCATGACCCATGTTATGAAAGAAATTAAATACGTACTAGAAATCAATGAACCAACAAGAGGACAAGAATTTTGTCTTTAACACAATTTTTAATTTAGTGACATTAAATTTCTGAGTGTATATGTCTGTCAAATAGTGACATTGATTGTCAGCCAATTGTGGTTGTCAGCCAACACGAATTCTCAGACAATACCGATACTTGCTCTAAATAGCTACCAGTTGTAGATGTTTATGTATTTGCCTTCAACTCACTGCAAACACCATAGGCTTACATAGGTTTTTTAAGAGGATATCCCCAAAGCACTGGACCTGATAAAGTCTGATATTATAATCGAAGGAATTACAGTTAAGGTCACTGAACTGAAAATATTAATAATAATTATAGAGATAAATGTTATTATGGTGCATAGGTTTAGGGAATTGCTTGTTGCCTTTGTCGTGTAAGTTCTTGGTCGTGTGATGCAGCTCTGTTGACTTGTGGCTTTGGTCTTCCACCTCTAGTAGAACTTCTTCCTATGTTCAGTATCCATCCAGCATATGCAAATCCATAAGAAATAAAACGATGTACTACAAAATGTTCCAAGACATTTAAAGAACACCAGGAATGGGCTATCTGACATTATGTAATGCGCAATTGGACATATGGGACATGCATTTGTATGTGTAAGCTGGTTTGCTACACGGATCATTTTTATGTACGACGTTTCTGAAGTTGCTATATAGATGCGGAATTGTATATCTGACGTGAATGCAAAACATGTTCGGGTCTAATGACGGAGTGAGAACATTGTATTTATTGACTTTTTGCTGTGGCTGTATCAATGAATCCTTTTATCTGGACTGATAAGCGGAAATCCTTTCAAAATGCCAGTCACTGTGGGCGACCTGGGGGTCGCCCACAGGATATGGCATTGACGAGCAATTTATTGATGAAGATAACTGTGTGTGTGTTGCGTTCATGACTTCTACTAATGCTGTGGGGTTGTTCGTTTTCATTATCAATCCAAGACCCGAGTTAACGTAACATGTCCTTCGTATGATCATATATAAACGGATGTGTGAGTAGTGAAATGTGTTGACCATAGAGCAAGTAGTGTGGCTTCTTATGTTATGTTACGTTGCAGATATTACGTTCAGGGATGTCAGCTTATTAACAAGTGGACACGAGCAATACAGATGCAATGAATATATGTATAAAATCTATAGTTTTTCTTAAGAAGTCCAGAATGTTTTTTGTCTACAGTGAGATATGCTGCAGTTTTGTGTCCACAATTCTGTCATATTCAGTTTTCTTAAATTTGTAGATAAACTCACTTTCTAGCTAACTGACCCATCCTAACCTGTGTCCTAGAGAGACTGCATCCCGTTTTGGTATCTCTTAGTTTTTTTCTGTCATAAAATAAAATCCTGTTTGTAAACAATGGTATCCAGTTGTATAGTTCTACCATATTGTACCATGTTCTTTTCCAATCGAATCGTATCATGCCAATTCCATTCCCATCCTATCCTCATTCAATTCATTGTGTGTTTGATTCTCTCATTGTGCCTTTATCATGCAATTTTAAAGCTTCCCATTCCTGCCTAATTTTCTCTCTTTCCATTATTTGAACTGAGCATTGATGTGTAGCTCTGTTGTAATCCGGAAACTGACTTTGTTGCGTGGCTCTCATTGGTTTCATTCTCAGCTCAAATCCCATCTGGTTTCAGCTAATAGCAGAGAAAAAGAACCGAATGAAGACAAGAGACTGTGAGGCCGCTGTTGCTGCAGCCTGGCGTCTTATATCCTCATCTTGTTGTAAAAGATTCATGTGTGTATTGTGTATAGATGCTAAAATGGACTCAGTATGTAGCGGCTAATCGCAGCTCATTGTTACGAGTTAACTGTTTTATATAGATCGGCTTATAGTAGGTTTATTATTTTGTAGAAAGAATTACAGCACAAATATTTTCAGGATTATTTTGAAAATGGATATTTTAAAATGAATTTTGATGAGTTTGGACTTTAAAAGATTATCAGTTATAGTGATGATTATAATTACTATTGCTAAGGTGATGGCACTGAAGAGGATGAAGTTGGTGATGTTGTTGATGATGACAAAAAAGATATAACACTGACAGTAGGTGTAGTAGTTGCAGTTTAAGAAAACTGTGTGACTGTGTGATAACAAAGATCACTAGCATTGCCCTCCTGTTTTATCTAGGCTTGAGACTGACACTGTCAGAGGGCAGGCAGTGATGGAGTTCACATTGACAGTGAGATGAGGCCAGTGATGTGATGGGGTTATTATGGCAATATTACTTTCTTCATTTGCTGAGCCCAAGCATAGATATTCCTGTATTGAGGTGATGAAAACTGTACCACACCACTTTATGTTTTGATGTCAGTATTTTTAATGAAAGATGTAATACCAAATGCTTTCAAGATTTTATAAAACAGATCTCTGTGATTATGCACTTGAAAGCCATGTATTGAACACATAAACTCTCCCCGTGTGATGGCAGTTTTAATTCGCTTCCAACCATGAAACTAAATAATTAACTGACTAATGCAATGCTCAGGAAACTGTTATTTCTGGAGGCTCTTCTAGAAATTGTGGTTTCCAGTCACTGGTTTCAATCGTTATTGCCAACTTCTGGTGAAGACTAGTGCTCCCTTCCACGGTTCCCTCTTTTTTGAGGATGGTGTGCGCAAGAAATTTTGTGTGTTCAACATTTTCTAAATGGCTAACACTTTGTGCGCAGGTCCGAGCTGAATGTGATGATAGTTAAATTAAGACCGTATCTAAAAGTTTTTGATGATAAGTTCTGTTGACCTAAGAAAAGTCCGTTGTCTAAAGATAAATAATGGGATGTATCAATCAAGGAGCAAAAGTTTCTGGAGTCAAGTAGGCTGCAGCAGGCTGGGAGTCTCGATTTACGAAGTTTCATAAAGATATCTCAGGTATCTGTCCTTGGCCCTCTTTTGTTCATTTTACTCATAGCTGACATTCCTTCCCTACTCCCTATCACATCACTGGCATCATCACACCCTCAGTCAAATTGATGCTCTTTCCAAAGATCTTCATCAAAGGTTGTCCTCATGTCATCTCTAAATTCCTCCAAAACTCAACCTTTTTGTTTGGTACTCTGCAACAAATTCCAAACTCGACTATGCATTATTGTCTGGAAACTTTCCTCATTTCACATTTTCATCGAGTGTTCATTACTTAGGTGTCACCCTGGAGAGCTTTTTCACCTTCAACAAACACATTTCCAAGTTACCCTTTTCTTCTTACTTCCAAGTTGAGCGTTTCAGGACTATTCGCAGATTTGTTTCAGTCCCTGTCTTTACCTCAGTTGTCCACGCTTTGTCTATTCTTGCATCGACTACTGCAATTCTCTCCTTGTTGGCTAACCTAAGGTTCGTTTATCTTCTCTTCAGTTTGTACTGAGAGCTGCTGCAAGGATTATAGCTCTCCTCCTCATTTATCTCACATCTCTGCAGTGCTATGTCTACCTCAGTATTTTACTCTTTACTTACTATGGTCCACTTCCACAGAATTTATACACGTGTCATTAATTTTTCAAGAGATTACTCAGAACTTTCAGCTGTATGGATATTTATGAGAGATAGTTTATTATCTTTCAGATGATATTAAATAAATTTTTAAACTAATTTTGAGCATATCTGATGGGTTTCTCTGTAATTGATGATTGCAATTTTGCAAATCCAATTTGTGCTTGAGACTGTGTGTCTTCTGTTCACTTCTTAGATCTTATAAGTAAATGTCTTTGATATCTGGTCTGATTTTGCAGAATTTTAGTGGAATATTGAAGTACATTTGCTCCGGGTCTCCAGGTGCTTATGAAAATATTCTTCACAGGTAACTGTGTAGATATCCACTTCTGAGAGACTCTGAAGAGGCACTTTGCACATGTTACGTCGCTATAAAAGATGATGGTTTCTTCATTTTCCAGCATCAATTTAGTTTAGAAAATCATTATGTGCGGTGCAGGACAAAGTAACAGACTGTTAAACAAGTACTGAGATTTGTAGCTTCTGGTTTGCTGCAAGACTCTTCCATATTTGTCAGCAAACAGCATTTGAAACTGCATCTACAATGGTCTGAACACGTTTATGCACTCTCTGTTTAGGTGCCATTGTACTAATGCAAATAGGTGCTATGTCCTGAAAGCCAATGACACGTTTATGACTAGCTGCTTGGTTTCCCACGTGGGTCGTGAAGCAGAGGCAAGTGGATCGCTAAATTGTTTTGAGAAACATTTACTAATCGGAGCAACAACAGTTGGCTATGATTTGGCTATGACGACTAACTAACTGTCATAGTATTGTGCATGTAAGCTTATAATATATTATATATACAACAGAAAAAAACAACCATGCAATTTAGCAACTTGAAATTTTTAAAGACTTCTGCTATGCCTACAGCAACAAAACTATGTTAATTTAAATATCACAAATTAAATATCTAAGTGTTTTATCACTTTTATGCATTTATGGCATTTGTGAAAAGAGTACATAGATAAAGATAAATTTGTGATAAATTTGTGATGTGACCACATTAGCCCTTGTCATGAATCGGAGTCAGATGATGACAACACAAGTTAAACCCTTGATATGCTGACCCCCAAGCAGGAAGATAGCTTATCTGTTATGTATCACATGTATCTGTTATGTATCACATGTATCTTTATGTATCTTTATGTATCACATCTGAACTTCGAATTTATTATTGACTGTCTGGTCTGCCGCGAATGAATCAGACAGCTCATCGATAATTGATGTGATGAAACTATAAAAGGAAAGTTTTCAGAGAGATGTCTTGTTTTGTTGTCTTATGGCTTAAAACTGCTAAACTTTTTCTGAACTTTCTGACATTGCAGTGTCAGATAGTGGTATTGTTGTTGCTATTCTTAACCATGAATTGTTTTGGAAATAGTAGTTGATCGAGAATGGAAATACGCTGCAGAAAATGGAAATTTGGAATAAAAATATTGCAATTTTCAGAACGAAATTTTTGTTATGATTATTTTAGCAGTACGTTGTCTGTATAAATGAGACAATAAAATTATGTCATGATATGTCCAAGAGCAATTAAGATTGGTAATCTTTGGCTATGGTATCTTTGGTATAGACAGTCCGTAATCTTTGTCCAACCTCCTGTCGTTCATGGTTTGTTTCAAATGACTTGGTTTAAGCGGTCGTGAAAGACGCGTCATGTTTAATTTCCACGACAATGAGTCTATAGCGTATATTAGCTGGAGAAAAAAGAATACATAGTACAGCTTGGGAGTTTTATGTGATGAAAACTTGGGAAAATCATGATGCACGGTGCAGGACAAAGTAACCAGTGTTATTTTGTGTGACAATGCATGTTCATAGTACCAGCCTTGCAAGCGTATGTTGAGAGTGTTGTGAACTGCCATGTGATGAAGTCGAATGCGTAAATCTTTATAAATGAGAGTCTTTTTCAAACTTAATCATAACATTTGAAGTATAGGGTTAGAGGTAGGTCATGTAACTTGTGGTTGTTGTGTTTCTCCATTGTTATTTTAAAACTGAATTTGACGAAAATACTTTTTCAAAACTCAAATTATAATTGAAATCATTTCAGAACTTGAATTTGAGCTGCAATAGAATTGCTTTCAGGATGGAAATTGAATTAGAACTGAAATTTGACTCTTAAAACTTAATTAGAATAAAAATTCAGTATTTTTTAGATCTAAAATATTGCTCGTACGTCGCACGCATGCACCGTCGAACCGACGTAGGCACGCACAGTCGCGCACACCGTCACGGTGTGCGCGACTGTGCGTGCCTGCGTCGCATGCATCGACCAAGTGACGCATGCTCGCATGCACCAACATTGGCATGCGGCTGCCGTCAATGCCGCTGTGGCAAGCCTGGTTTTACACATATTTGCAGATCTTTGAAAATTACGAGACTAGATGCCACTAATTTAGATTTGTTTCAAACCACTTGCTGACTTGCTTTTGGTTTGAATCAATTGTGAACTATTATACATAAATTTCCTTCAAATGCTATAAATATACCTATTTCTAAATGATGAATATAGCCTAACTCCACGTATATCAATGCCAGATTACAAGGAAATGTTTCTACACTTGTTAATTTTACATTGCTAAGATATTCACAAGTGAATCCTGTCCCAAAGAGATTTGGGAACCGCGGCCTCATGAGTAGTCAACGCGTAGCAGGTGATGTTAGTTAATTCAAGATGCAAGAACTGCGATGTGTTGTTATCATTATTATTAAACGGACGATTTCTAAAGCGCTGTAACGCAGCCATGCCGCTACAAGGGCGCTTTACAATGTCACGATCAGCAAACTAACGAGAAAAAATCGTACTATAAAAATAACTACATCAGTTCAACAGGGATATGCCTTCCTGAACAGGTGATATTTGAGTTATGCCCTAAAGATCTCATTCGATGCAGCACTATATTTTCTCTCTCTCAGTATTATCCATACTTAGCATGGTATGGTTTACAACCTGTTTGACAAGTCTTATCCCCAGAGACTGTGTGTAATTATATGTAACTGTTTGTACTTGAGCTGACAATTGACATTATAGAGCAGCTTTGAAGTATCTTGCTAGTGATAAGCTATACAGATTATTGTCTTTATGTGTGATGACGGTGGGACTTGGTGGTGTAGCAGTAGGCCTATGCTATTCGTCTTGTGATCGAAGGGTTGCGGGTTCGAATCTTGCTCAAGCAACTACTTAACGTCCTTGGATAAGGTGCTCACCCTCAATTGTCTGTAAGGGAGGTGATGTGTAACCACCTCAATCGGTTCATCTCTGGGTTTCTCAAAAGCCATTGGACAGATCTTACTTCCGGCAGATAATACATTATCATCATCCTCTAATGTGACATAATCTTATGTGAAGCTTAGAATAATCGATAAATTTAACATGGACTTTTTTATTGTTATATTTAGGACTTTCCTAACTTTTAGAATTTTGAAGAAACTACACTTTTTCGTACACTGTTACTTTAGTTTCATTGGCTATCATAGAAATGGAATGTAATTTTTGACCACACAGTTTTTATTATACTAGCGTTTGTACAGCCTGTACAACAGTGTACATATATAATGCTTTTATTGATCAGATAACCGTATCTTGCTTATTTATGAATCCAGCAAAAGCTCAGGTAGCTGGAAAAGTTGGATATGGAAAAATAAGATGGACGTTTGGAAAGGAATTATATATTTATACGATATGGACATAAATAAAATTGGTCACCAGCTAAATTGATTGGTGATGAAATCAGTCAATTTTGGCTAATCTTGTTCTCCTTGATAAGAATATGACAAAAAAATAATAATTTTCAGATATAGTTTGAATGATGTATTGAGTAAATATAGTAACAGGAAATTTATAATATATTGGGTATATTTTTGTATGCCATGTAGTCAACCTTTTGTAAAAAGTCTACTTTTGTACTGAACATAACTGGCTGTTGGACAGAAGGCAAAAAGTATGGATAAAAGGGAAATTCTTGGAATGGACTAGAATTTTTGAGTGGGGTACCACAGGAGTCGGTTCTTGGTCCTCTCATTTTTTTAATATTTATAAAGGATGTAGGTATTGGAATTGTTTCTCAAATTTCACTATTGGCGGATGAGACAAAATTACGCAGGTGATGATGTTGATGCATTGAGAGAAGACCTTAGCTAAGAAGATTGTACCAATGGTCCATGGACTGGCAAATACTGTTTAACTTCGTCAAGTGTTCAATTATTCACATGGGCAAAAACAATGAGAGTTTCCAGTATGTAATGGGAGGAACAACCTTGAGAGTGTCGGAAGAAGAAAGGGACCTTTGAGTTCTTATTATTCACCAAAGTGCAAAGACATCAGATCAAGACAGTGTGTGTGCCGAAACAGCAGAGAGGGAGAACGGGATACTGGGAGTGATCAATAGACCATCGTCAGTAGGGAAAAGGAGGTAATACTCAAGCTGTATAAAACATTGGTCAGGCCACATTTGGAGTATTACATGTATGCATTAAGCTCATATTTGAGACAGAACATTGATAAAGTGGAAAAGAGGAGGGCAATGAAAATGATTAGAGGATTCAGCAAGTTGACATAGGAGGAACGTTGGAGAATATTCGATTTAACAATCGTGGATAGACGAAGAATCAGGGAGTGTTTATAGAGACATGCAAGATAGTTACTGGAAATGATACATTACCAGCTTAAATGCTCTTCAAATTTTCAATAGATAAAGGAACTGTGATGAAGACAGAAAGATGTTGCCATGAGGACGCAAAGAAGACTCAATGATGACAAGAAGAAGAGGTGAAAAAGACGAGATGGAGACTTCAAGACGATGGGAAGAAAACGCGATGAAGGCATGAGGAATATGAAGGCAGGGGACAATAGAGGGGAGAACTGGATGAAGGACGAGGAGGATGGAGGAGGAAGACGGAAGAAGTGGTTATCAGACTGACGCAATTCTCCCGAACCACAGTAAATCTCTGTTATGTTATGTTATTTGTTCCAAAAAGTGTTCCATTATATGCTGGAGGACGAGCTGCACAGAACTATTTTATTGTATTTATTAATTTATACGAAGCCGCTCGCAGCAGTGGCCATTCAATACTGCAACTAGTTTTGATGAATCTCATGCAGACTATGTTATAGACATGAATGGCTGAGCATGTCAAAATTTTATGCATGTTCTATTAATACATGTTCTTTGGCCAGAACAAGCTCTTGAATATTGATGAGCTTATAATACTGCCACCAGAGTGACCAGACACTAGTGTCTAATATTGCCATGTACATTAGGCATTACAGAGTTCAAAGTAAAAACACCAAGTGAAGTTCGCAAGTGCTGCAATTGGCACATGTTATGTAAACTTTGTTTGACCAATTGATAAAGGTTTAAAGCAGTGTTTCCAAATCTTTTTTTGGTTGTGTAACCCTTTTCATCATAAATTTCTTTGGCGGAACCCCGTCCAAAACTAAACATATATTATTGTAGTTACAAACACTTGATAATGCAGTCAATTATAATTTTAGTCCTGTATTAGATCAATAGCAACACAAATATCGATGACAAATGGCATATGAATTCTCTCTCATATGAAGTCAGGGCCTATACACAGATGTTAAGCAATAATATGACTACTATGAATAATTTGTATAATTTTTTAAAAATTGTTTGAAGATTATTGTTCACATTGAAAGTTTTTCGCGGAACCCTTGTTATCACCTCACAGAACCCCAGGTTTCCGCAGAACACAGTTTGGGAAACGCTGGTTTAAAGAATACTTGCATTTGTTTTTGTGATTGAAAGATTAAATTGAATACATATCAATAGGTATATGAGCCTGTAGCGAAACAATTATGAAATATGAGCCAAAACTGCTTTTGACCCCGATTCTCAATAATTGCGACATATCAGGAGCTTATTGTGTCAGAATTTGTTGATTTTAAAACATTAAACCTAGACTTGTTATATAGTACAAGTACAAAGTTTCGGCCATAACTATATTGAGAGCTGTGGGGTTTTTTTATCGGGATTTTTCAGCATTTATTTTTATAGAAGCATAGTGTTTAACCTTTTTCTACTTTTAGTTTTATAGGTTTTGGTGGACATATTGTGATAAATGAAGTTGTTCCAATAACATTCAATTCAATTTTGGTAACCAAAAAAATCATGAGAAATGACAAGCAACAAGTTGACATAAATAAATATTCTGGTTACACAGAAGAACAGAAAATGGTCATAGAGCCTGCTAACCAGAGTCCTCCTGTGTAGAATTTATAAACTGGCAATTATTAATAACATTCACATATCAGGTAAGTAAAATAGATAGAAGTTAATCTTAACTAGTGCCTTAACTAAGGGCTCATTGCATCCACTGAATAGACGGAAATACAAACATCCACCCTTAGAGTTGTCTTTAAGCAAATAGAGGCAAAGTTTATTTTTAAATAATTGAATATTTGGTTGGTGTTGAATATATGTTGGGAGAAGATTTCATAAATGGGATCCAGTACATTTAATGGAAAACAATCGAGTATTTATGTGTGCATAAAGGAAGGTCATAGAATGAGTACAGAAACCATGAATGTGACCATGCTTATGTACCTAATGTGCCCGATTTGCATATTTAAATTAACACAGCCTTTAGATGGTGGTTGCTATTATATTGAATATTGGCAATTCGAAACTAAAATTGTCCAAATATCTGAATTTAAAGTAAGCTGTGGCTTGAAAATAGTCATTTTGACTTAAATATTTGCATAGGAACAATTTGTAAACATGTTGATATTGCCAGAGCATTCTGTTTGCGAGCCTTTCTTGGGACAGAAAGAAACATTTTCTGCTTTATTATTTAGATATATGTGTATATATATACATTCGTTTATGAGACAAACTGACACACTGCAGTAAGTTACATTGGAAGAATTTGGTTATCTATGACATAAGTTCAAAGGTTTCTTTAATTCTCTGACAGTTTGCTTATCCTTTAGATGCAACTTTTCAATCACTTTTAATATGTACAGAATTCTTGAGGTTGAGTTTCTATCGTCTTTGTCGAAAGACTAAATGTTCAAGAACTCATGCCCTGGTTCATCCGTTCCTTCGCTTTTCTACCCTTGCCCTAAATGACACCTTCCTTTATAGCTACTCTGCCTCCTCTGACCCCTCTGGAAACCGGACCTCTGATTAGATGCAGCACTCGTGAATAAGCTGTTGCCCTATGCTGCTTATCCTTTGAATGGCACTTCATAAGTTTTTAGATTGCCATTACGATGGAAATTATTTTTGCTGAATCTATAAGTTGGTGGAAATTTCATGCAGTTCATGAGTGAATCTGAATCACAAGTCCAATTCTAATTGCTTCTGAAATTAGACTCGTGCAGGATTCTCATGTCGTGTCCATGATGTTCACTGCCCCAGGTATTTGCATGGTTCACAGAGCTGTATCGTTTTATGGATCCTTGGTGTCAATCCATAAAATAGCCAGTCTTCTGCCATAATTCTGTTGTCATGTCACTGCCCAACTGTCCACAGCGTAGCCTATTGGCGACTCAGCGTAGCGAGGAAACTATCGCAATAAAAGTGTATTATCCCGTTTTTTATGTGACAGAGGCAGGTGTGCACACACTTGCTTGTCTTCATGTAGTCATCTTACAGCAGAGGGTGGCAGCGAAACGTTGTTGCAGGAGAGTGTCTTATATGATGCGATACTGCCTCTCGATTCTCCACTGGGGTGATCCTGTTATGTAAGATGGGTGCAGGAGATTTTTGTTCCTCTGGATGTCTCCGGAGATCGATTTAGGCACGTTATGATTTGTTATCAGCCATTCATAGTGAAGATCACATTTGTCCAAGACGCCTTAGTTCGGTTGTGTTGTCTGCATTTCTGAGTCATTGAGCCACAGACAATTTGATGCATCCATGAGTATAAGATAACAACCATGGAATGTTGGTGTTTCACTCTTTCTTACACTAGACAGGTTTTTTGCTGAGTTAGTTTGAATCCTTCTTTTACCATATCAAAACTATTGCATTGCAGGACTTCATCTAAATAGCTATAGCACTGCTGTAACTTAGCAGACAACATCTGCAACATAGGAATAGCACATATTTAAATAGTATATATGTTACAGGCAATGTGTGAAACTAAGGATTTTGTAAAATGCCTAGGCAATTTGTAAAACCCAAACTCTACACTAACCCTAACCCTGCACTAACCCTACACTCACCCTAACCCTGACCCTAACTCTAACTCTAATCCTAACCGTAAATGGGTGATTTTACATATTACTTAATATCTAAGAAATCAGGCATTTTACAAAACATACAAATAGCATACAGGACAAACAGCTTATAAAAAAATGGCACAAAAATAGCTTTTGCAAATATGTTATACATAGCAACAGTTGCATCGCATAAATTGAGGACATGAAGATGAAGAACAGTTGTAACATCAGAGTTTGTGTGGTTTGTGTTCTATGTTGTCAATTTGACTGTACAACCTGGCAAGAAAGGAGACTTTGGTTCTATTGTTTATGTGTATATCTGGCTTCTTTTACAGCATCTCTTGAGAACCTCTCATCCGTGCTAAACATGACCATCTGACACATCTGTATAGATGCGATTTGATATGTCTTGATAATGTTTCCTGAGGTGTCGGTGGAGGAATAAATGGTTCTTTTTTTTAAATTGGAGATCATATTTTTTAGAAGGATGGCCCAGCACAAAATCTTATGATTTGTTTGCATCACATCGTATGCAACGTGTGTTTATTAATTTTGGTGTTCTTCATGTTCTACTTTGCTGAACAGTTTGTGTGAGTTCTTTGAACAGTCGAATGTTCTGATGACCATGACATTACGCCCTTTTGATATGCAGAAAACCAGCTTGACTGGTGTTGACTCCCATCATCGTTAATCATCACACGTACATATTTTGCTTTGTTGATATTGTGCTCCATGGAAATTATCATGTTGAAACGTGGCATGCTAGCGGTACATTATGTAATTGTAGAGGACACTTGTGAATTGAGTTCAGTGTCTTTTTAGACTCACTGGCTTCTGTTTTTGTTTTGTTGCGGTAGGTTGAGCTAAGGTTTAAGACATATACAAGTGCTAATTCGACTGCTGTCCAGCGCCATTGATGCGACTATGCTAATGTAATGTTTTCTGATAACTGCTACAGATGATTGCACTATAGATCTACTGATAGCGATGCCGACAGTGGAGCGTTATATCACTCTATGCGGGAAGGTAATTTTCACAAGGAATATTGCTTGAAGAAATGAAAATAAAATACTGCCATTCATTATCAGTTTTATGGTTCTAATAATTGTTATGAGAGAGACAGACAGACATACGAAGAGACGGAGGGACAGACAGACCGATAGACAGACCTGCCAAACGTAGGCTGACGTCGCCATGTTTGAATCGGGCAATAGATACCGTTTTGTGTCGATGGTGTAGATAGCCGAGTGTGCTGTGAATTCGTCCTGTGAAAATCATTTGTTCATTATTGCTTCCTGCACATTTATAAGTAGAAGACAGCCGGTCGCTCTGCCTCATCGCTCTGCCATCGCTCTGCCTCATCGCTCTGCCTGGTCGCTCTGCCTGTCCGCTTTGATCCATAATCACATAAACTTGCCTGATGTTTCAAGTTAATAGGCAATTGGTCGGACCGGCCACAACAACGGATTTGCAGTGCTAGTACGTAGCACGATTTGCATGGTCAAATCATTTCAGCGAGCTTGAACTGCAAACGGAAGGCTTAAAACTTTCAATGGTGCAATAGTTCTTGACAGTTGATGCACACAGTGCGTTAGTACAATCCTTGGAAGGTGATTTTCAGGCACTGGATTACGTTTATTTGTTAGTTGAACTGCTTATTTGTTGTCTCAGTAGCTATAGTAGGCTCTACTTATTATTTTTAACTGTTATTTGTGGTTTATTATAGTATTGTCCTGCCAGAATGTGCAAAATAACAGCAAGATAAAGTTTGCCTGGTATATATATATATATATATATATATATATAATGTATAATAATCTAATATATATATCTAATATATATATTTATGTGTATCTATATATAATGCTACAATATGTTTGGAACAACTTGCAACTTGCCAGGAATGTGCAGTATTCAAAACGAATCACTTCTTTATCTTTAAATTGAAATCGTTTTTCTCTGGAAAAAACAGCTTCACTTAATTGGTTGTGCGAATTTTAAATTCTGTCTTCATTAGTTTGTTTTCAAGAATCTGGTTTTGGTATTGATGTTTGGTCACAATATATATGGTTTTTGTAGCAGTTGTTTGGACACCAAAGTACATTTGCCCTAGTATCATGCAGCGGTCGTGGCTTATCTTAAATCGACATTACAATTGTACCAGTGGTCATTTCCTGTGGAATTGGTTTTAGCATTATGGTCTCGGCACTGGTGAAAAACTGGTTTCCTTGACACATCTTTTGTTCATTTCAAAATAAAGGCATGCTTTCACATTTACATGTAGATTTAAAAAAAATGGGTGTAGCCCCATGGGAAAAAGTTTGTCGATGAAGGAGACTTGGGAACATTAATGTCAGATTTCTGAATTATTTAAAGTTATGCTTCCTGTATAATTTAAATTGCAAAATCTGAAGAATCATAGTGCAGGCGGTGGTTGGATGTGAAATCCCTAAGCATCCATGTTGTTACTAGTGTCCTCTTGTGGGAGAGTGGAAGCCAATAACAGTCTTTCTGAGTTCTGACCATGTGAAAAATAGGAAATCTGTGGTGACATTCAAATCACAAGACCTGTCGTGTTTCAGTATCATGACTGTCTTTGATTTTTTAACCCATAAACAGCACCATTTTCTTCGGCCTCGGGTGCGCTACGGTGCTATATAAGCTGTCCCTTTATTATTTTTACTTTTTGTTGTTGAAGAAACTATACAACTTTCCATATGGGTTTCGTCAGATATACGCTGTTATACAGCAAGCAATCAGTGTTTGGTTACACTTAACAAGTGTTACTGTCATCGAACATTAGTCACTATATTGTGTTGCCAGAAACTCATATCAAATACAGGTCATCAAGTAATTATTATTATTATTGTTATTATCGCCGCCACCACCACCACCACCACCATCATCATCATAGTAGGGCATAACCGGAAATCGCCTCTTACATTCGCCTCGGCCGAATATTGGACTATTTGGAGTATTTGCCTCGGCAAATATTACACCTGCAGATAGCTAAAAATAACTTTTATGATAAAATAATTTTTTTTTTAAATAATTTTTTTTCATCAAATATATTTAGGATTAACTGATTTACTTATAAGTTATTGATCAGTTAAACAAGAACTTAACATTCCATTGAATTTTCTTTAGAATAATGATGTTAATTTATATATTTTAATTTCTTTTGGTTGCATTCCCCAGGCAGCAACCATATCAGTAATTTTCCCACTTGAATGGGGTCCACCTACTTTCCTGTAACCATTAGAGAGTAAAGACGTCGTTGATAACTTAATGTTTAAAATTTTATAACAAGGTTTTACATTTTTTTCACAAAAAAAGTTATTAAATAATAAATATATTGTTATAGCCTAGAGTGTGACAATGTGCTATATGGAGGATATTGCTATAGACTCTGTGTTGACTATAGATAGTTCTCCATAACTGTGCACGTGGCAGGTTAACTACGCTTTGCCTACTGATAGTACTCGCTTTCAGTCGCTGGCCAGAGTTGGCACTACTATTCGGTTCCTACCCGGATCCGGCAAATAGTTCATCCAAATTCTCGGATTCGGTACTCGGAAATTGTCTACTCGGTTATGCCCTACATCCTAGGATCCCTCAGGGACTTGAACATTATTTAAGAATATTGTTCTAGTCTCATGTTATATTATTATTTTTTTTCTCGAAGTACATATGATCCATCGAGATTAAAAAATTAGGGGGGGCATTGTTCTGGAATGACTAGTCTTCGCAGATGTTTTTATTGTTCGAAAAAGTGCTACAAAAAGCAACTGCATTGAAGCGCTAGACAATCATTGACAAGCGCTGGTAGAGGAAGGCTGTCTCTCTCTTGTCGCCTGATACCTGGGCAAGCCGGTGGCCAAGGAGATTGATCAGTTCTAGGCCATCCCGGTTGACAGGACCCAGAGTCTTGAAGGGCAAGGGCATAAAGCAGTATGATGACAATATAGCAGTGTATTTTGATGTTTTACTGTCTGCTGTGATCTCTTATTATTATTATTATCTTTATTTTATTATTATTGCTAAACCCTTGTCCTTTACTAGAGTGGTATCCCAGTTTGTATCCCAGGATGATTTTCATTTCACATGCTCGTTCTTGTCAATAAAACATTATGGCTGTGTTTCCTTTATTGAAATTGTTCTGAAATCTAGACTGTGCTGTTTTTATAGGGACGTGTATTGATACGGGACGGTGACGTTGGCTACAGCAAGATCAAGGTCAAGGTTCTTAAAGAGGGCGCCAGTGAGGATATACTAGGTTCAGTTGCTTGGAGTCATTCCTTCTACACGGCAGGTCATGGAGTGATCTTAGTGCTGAACCTTGTAAGTGAGCAATCTGCATACATCATTTTTTAATAGCCCAGTTCTACTTGTCTAAAAAGCTTATATGGCATAATTATGCGACATAATAGGACAGCGTACTGTACGCTGATATTCTGTTTACAGAATATGCAAATTTACAATTACAAATATAATTACTAGGGATCAGCCAGAAATCGCGTCGGACATTCACCTCGGCCAAGTATCACGTTTTCAACACTATTCGGATATTATTTGCCTCTGCAAATATTCTACTGACAAATTTATACAAGTAGTTGCAGATTAAAAAAATCGTAATTCTTTGTTTTTTTTAGTTTGCTTCTTTTATAATTCACCAGCAAATCACAATTTAAAGGTTCACAATGGAAGTCAGCTCCATTTAATTGATTATGGTTTCAAAATGAGATATTAGGTATATAAGAAGAGAAATAGTCTGCATGAGATTTAATCAGATAACATGTTGAACACCTAGATTGTTTACTTCATATGTCAAGTTTGGATGGCTTTTTTGTCACATTTTGCCAAAATTGACCATACAGTCATCACGAAAGTAGGCTACATTGCAAATGATCAAATAACATCTATCTATAATTTATCAACATTCAAGTGAAACCATTTTGAAATGCAATTTAATAGAGAAATGAAATCCTGTCCTGTGCAATGTGGCTAATATCTGCATATTACACAAGAGCAATTGAAGAAATAAATCACAAAGTATTTGTTTGTTAAACAATTGTCATAATAGTCGAGTCTTTAACCGTTTGAACACTGATATATGGTAGGCTCATATGTCAAGTTTATGGTGTTCTAGCATTTGAAAATTTAATTATGTCCATAGCAGTCTCACATGCTTTCTTTCATTTTTAATTATTGCTTTGGGTGGCTGGCTGCCTTATGTGCAGTAGATCAACCTAGGATAAAGAATTACTTGAATTTGTGGGATTCCTAGTATATTTCCTCCTATCACTATAGTGATGTACTGTATAACTCTTTGTGGCAGTGATGAAGAAATTTCTAGTTTACATCGGTTATTACAAGTTTTCAGAAGCTTTCTCATGTCTGTTTTCACGAAGTGTTTGAAGTGTTGCTGAAGTGACTTAGGTGCATTTCAGCATCTGATGTTTTTAATCAAATACTACAATATCTCGGTACCTCGAGGAGTGGCTTCAACATTCAAAACTCTTGAAGAATTCATTCCCCAACTCATCTGATTCTCCGCTTTCCAAATCTCGTCCTATAGCTACTCTGCCTCCTCTGGCAACCGGACTCAGACCTACTTTGGACTACCCTTATGCACTTGAATGACTTTATACCTTTTGTGACATATTCTTGGACTCAGTTGGACCAGTCGTTCGTTGTGCCTTTAATTTAACTTTATGATTAACTTTCAAGTGGCACTTTGAAAGTTTGGAGCTTATGATTACGATTACTACATTTCAAGCAAATACTCCACTTATCAGACATTGTGTCCTACAGAAACCCATATGTTACGTTATATGATCTGAAGTGATTATATGACATGTGTTGATGTTACGTTATATTGCCTTTTGTGACGTTCAATGTAAGACTCAATTACATTAAGCTGGTATAAACGTTGTATTCGGTGGGTGTTATCGTGATATGAGTTTTCCGGACTTACGATTTTCGTGCTTCGCTTGACCGGTCGTCTTCATCTAACATTTCATTCCTTCATTTTACTGGGTTCTTTCATGTGAATGTTTCTAATTGCTGCACACAGTGCTACTACAACAGAACCGTTAGTCTTGCATGCAACATCTTTACACACATCTTCCAATACATTTTCTTGGACTCAGTTGGACTAGTCGTTCGTTGTGCCTTTGATTTAACTTTTTGATTGATTTTCTTTTATCTCGATCTTTCTGCTTCGGTGATGAAGCATTGTGAAACATTTTCAGAGCTACACATGGTGCCATCGGCCCTCGCCAGATCTCTGTCCTTTGCCGTGGTGTTATTTGAGATGGAGACTTAATCAAAAACTGGCAGCAAATCAGTCTTCTGGCCAGTCAGTCAGTAAACTGGAGTTGAGCCAGCCAGACTGTAACTTGGCCAGTCAGTCAGGCGAACAATTGGCCACCAACACCACACAGTGTCTGGTCAATTGAGTGCTTACGTTTGAGTACTTCTTTTGCTACTGCCATCGATATATCGCCTGTTTACTGTGACCAATTGTTTTGGTTGAATGGTTGGATGATTGAACTGTGGCTCCTTATCAATCTAATCTACAGACTTTTGCGACATCTCTTTGAATATGCCCTTGAATGTGGTTCAGAGAGTAAAACTGCATTCTGACATCGTAATCTGATGGATAGATTCAGCCAAGATCTACAGAAGACAAGATTGTAGGGTAGTCAAGCATTCTTAAAAATTACGAGGCTTGAATTTGAATGTGGCTAGTCGCTTCAAGATCATATCTCATATACTTTATCATACATTCGAGCAGTCCTGCTTCATGATGTATGTGGCTCAAACTTTGGTTCCTCTCATGCGGGGCTCATTTTACTTTCATTTCATCTTGTAGTAGAAGTGTTTAACCCTTTAACGACCATCGTTATTGATTATGTCTTACACTTTATTACACACTGGTCGTTAAAGGGTGAAAGAAAATCCGTTTGACAGTTTCTATGAAATATGTGTATGCTTAATGTGTTGTGATTCCAGTGTTATCCGTACCGGTGTTATCCGTAGTGCTATTAACTTTTTACCTTTGTGATTTTAGTGCTTGACTGGGTCCACTGTGCTGTCATTTAAAAATCTTGTTGCGTATTTGCAAAACTGTCTGTCTTCATCCTTCTGCCATTTCTGTCATGCGACATATTGTTCTCACTGGCAGGAGTAGTTGATTATCAGTTATTACAGGAGTCGACTTTAACTATATGGCAGCCATGCAAGACATTCGTCCGTCATATGGCTCATTTTACCACTGCCACCTAGCGAACGAGAGGCTGAATTGACCTTCAGAGGGTAGTGGAATGGATCCCGTATCCACGCTCATCTTCTGCTCTTTTAGTGCCTGAGTGTTGCCGTTCACCTAAGCCTCTCGCAATAAACTCAGTTTTACACATGAATTGTTTCTATAGACTAGCTCAGCACAAATCAACTCTGTAACTCACTTCGAATCAGTCACATGAGCTAATTCTTTCACAAGCTTCACCTGCAATTATATAAAGACACCTGTAGGACTTTCTAATTAAATATGCACGGCTTGAAACTCAGCACCTGTTCAGCATAGTGTATATAGCTAACACACTGAGGCATTACGCACTCTCCCATTAGAGATATAGTATGCACTATACTGCTGTCAATCAAGCATTAAACTACAAATGTTAATTACACAATTCAAGGTTTGGCTCATCACAGCTAAATGTCACTGTTCTCAGAATTCACATTTACATCTGCTATTTCTCTTTCCAAAGACATCTCGGTCTCTGTCCAGGACTGCCTATCACACTCATCCACTGCTTGCACCTTTGCAGTGCCAGTCTCAAGCCTAAATAAAGGAGGAAGTCGATGCTAATGATCTTTGTTATCACACAGTGTCCTTAAACTAAAACCACCACCACTGACTGACCTTCCAGCTGCATTGATCAAATATGCATTGACTAAATAACATACAAATTATGTAGTTTATAATTGCCATGTGTAAGGTTGTCATGGGACTCAAAAGTATTTTTAATGTAGATTTTTTGCTGTTTGAAATTGTTTTGTGTATGGACATTACAATGGTCAAGGTCATCTTCAGTCCACAGACTATAGGCCTATGTAGACTCTGCAATGTGTATCCAGATCTCAACTAGCGATGACCTTATTGTGGGTGGCACCTGGGTGTTTGTGAATATTAAATGGTGATGACAATTTCCTTTTCAAACAGTTTTATTTTACAATGAGTGTCCAGATCTTTTTTGGCAAGATACTGCTGATTGTGCTAAAGTCTTAAATGTCCCTTAAAAAGTGCTATTTAAACATTTGCTTCTATTTACTTATTACTGCATTTGTCAATGGAGAGCTTTGCAACTATAAAAAGGAGATTGTGATTGAAAATAATGCAGCTGGCTAAACGTTGTGTCACTTGTTCATCTCTGCTTACGAGTGAAACAGCTGCATTTTCAGAGTTGTTAAGGATTTCTGCTGATGACGGTGGCGCCATCAGATAAATGATGTATTCAGCAGCTTTAGCGTTGGTGTGGAAATAGGCTATCCCATGTGACCACTGACTCCTTTAATTAGCCATTTGCACATCCTGTCTTGGCCTTCCTGCATCACTGGCCTGATGTTAGTGTTCTTTGATACTACCTCACCAACAGGTCTTGCTCTCAGAGTTGGAGTCTTGTCAGAGTAGTTCAGATATATAATGGATGAGGTTGAGGAATCGTTTCACATTGGTGCAGTTGAAGGCTGGGTGAGTCTGGTGTATCCGAAGAAAACTCATTATTATTGTCATCGAGGGAAGAGTGGGAAAAACTTTCAGGAAGCCAATCTTGTGACCGTCTTAAGAATTCATAGCATTTTCCAATGGATGCTTAAAGCTTTTTCCTGATGCAGTCGTAAAGTACTTGCTTACTCTGAATGCAAGAGCATTAATTTGGTTCTGTTCTTTGAGGACTAAATTATCGTATTTTGTGCCACATAGATCGTTGATCTCATTTGTCGAAGCATCAATGAGCAATCTTGTTCTTATTCTGTAGATCAGTTATCTTATTTGGTGTCGCAAAAGATTGATGATCTTACGGTTACAAGTGCTAGACCAAGATTCTTCGATTCTTAATGGTGTGCTTTTGTAGACTGGTGGGTTTTTGGTGCATCTTCATTTCTTCTTAGATAGATTGTTCATTTTATTTGATGGTGCATAGATCAATGATCTTGTTTGTCACTGAGGATCCCTACATGTAAACACTAGGGCCTACAGTGTAAATGGTGTTGTTAGTGAAACTATTGGAATTATGTTGTATTACTAAGTATCAGAAATTTATGCTATCTCTTAATCTCAACACACGTTCATCTGTGTAAGCATGTAGACTACTTTGACACCGGTATGTCTTATGTTGAGCTGATTTTCCTGTAGTAGCGTGGATGTTATTGCAACATAGTGCAGACGGAGCCACAGTGTATGGACGACATCTTAGATTCGGCCAACTTGCATACATATGGTTTTTTGAATATGGTTTTTGGAAAGAGGATCGTTTGGCAGAGAACGAGATTCCTGTCTGGCATGGCTAAAAGTCTCCTTTGTTATCTAAAAAGTCAACGGATACATGAAACTTCCTATTGAATTCAATGACTGCTGTTCCTCACTTCCATATTTCTGATTGAGACCTGTCTGTAGATTCCTTCTCTTATCATCCCAGTTAGTTATGATCAAATTGAATGATTAGTACCTTTGTCCTAAATCACAAATTGTCATCCATGACAAGGTGCGTTGTTCCTTTTTAATTGACAGAGCTCGACATCGACATAGCCAACTGGAATGCTCTTAAGGCTGATGATTCATTATATCATGTACATTTTGCAACGTTGTATGTAACTTGGTTCCTGAGGCTAAATCCTACTAGTCAAATTTCGTAATTTCGTAGAAGTCATCTTGCCCGTGATCTCCAATGGAAAGCCCTCAAAAAGTGTCCTTGTAGGAAAACACCAGGCACCTAAGATCTCCTCACCATTCGTTCTGGCTGATGGTTTCATTACGGTTTTTGGTGACAAGATTACTGAACTTCTTTGGCATTCCACTATCAAATAGCTTCATTTTGAATGCCACAAACGCATTTGCAATTTCAGTTACTTCTTTTTTTGATTGAAATTTAACTGTTGTTTTTTGATCTGCTTTCAGCCATTGCCACCTGTAGTTAATTCCACTTACACACTTTCTAAAGCTGCTTTGGTATGACGGGTAAAGTCAACTTGACATTTATCAGTTGGTCGATTGTTGAGGAATTCTTTCTGTTTTATGTGTCTTTCTTCTTTTCAATAATAATCAAACTATTGTTGAAAGAAACTCTTCCTGGATGCTGACAAACTGCTGAACAATCTTAAACCTGAATTTTATTTTTAAAATGCATGATCAAGATTGATCATTTTGCTAAGTTGACTGAAGGTTCATCTGTCTGCCGATTCTTTAATTCCCTCTGTGCAGTCAAATCCACCCCACTGAGGCAGCTCTTTCTTTCATTCGCAATTGGCATTATTCAATTAATGGACAATTGTAAAATAAACCCACTTGCTCTGCATGATCTATCTGCATCTCAGATACACATTTTGGTGTGACTTTTTGTGTGTTAAAAGTTTGATAAATATGTAAGTCTGTCATTTGAAACAGTCGCCCATGCTCTCTTGTTCCAAGACAGATTTGCTGCAACTCGCTTCTTACAGATATTTTTTAAGGGACATGATGAAGCTGTGAAGCATCCAATGCATGTTGGCTATCACAGAAATCACAAAACATGATATGTATAAATAGACTGTCCATCAAATAACAAATATTTTCAGAACGGAGAGAAGCAGACACCATTTAAGCTGATCTTGCTATCTTTGCTCTATGCTGACTCCTAAGAGTCATAATTCGTATTCATAAACTCGACATTTCTACTGCACTCACAAAGGCAAAGTCCGTGGAAACCAGCTTATTCACAGGCGCTTACTCAAGATAAAATCGATAGGCAGAGGGTCAGATAGTCATGCAGGCAGTCAGTCAGACTTCTTAGGTGATTGGTGTTTGGAATCGAAACAGCGAGGTGGGTAGGGAAAAGAAGAGGAATTAGGATAGGATTTGGGAAAGAGCAGTGTTTTTGGTTTTGAGTGAAAGACCTGTGGGGAGATTGCAGAAGGTGAGTTTTGGTGAGTTTTTAGGATGGCTCAGATAGATAGTTAATGCTGGAGAGGATTTGTTCCAAAGAGTCGGGCTAACTAAGTAAGACTTGGGAGCAATTTGCAAATTTTAGTGATGTTGGGATGGAAGGGCAAAGCAGTGTTAGGGTGGAAAAAAACGTTAAGCAAAGTGGTTAGACTGTAAACAACTGATCATGGACGTATGGAGACTGGGAAGATTAGAGTGTGTTGTAGATGAGCGTTATATATTCAATTTGTTTAGTTGTTTTACCAGTGGAATGATTTGAGAACAGGAGTGATGTGGTGGTGTTTGGAGTTTTGGTGACAACTAGTCTAGACCATTCTGAATGGCTTGAAATTGATTTATTTTGGTGATGTCTATGTTCAAGAAAAGATTATTGTTGTAGCCTAATTTAGCATGGACTGTTGATGTGAACAACTGATCTGATATTGCAGTTTTGAAGTCGAGTATTGAGTGGATTTTGAATATGGAGGTCAAAGCAGGAAGATGGGGGATGTGATTGGAGAAGCTAGGGTTTTGGTAAAAAATTATACCTAAGTTGCAGAGGACAAAGGCATATAAGTATGAATTCAGTTTGAAGGGGTTCAGGTACAGGAAGTTTGAGGTCATCCCAGATGAGATTTAAGTATCCACATGGAGAAGGTGATCTATGGAATTGGAAAGGCTGCTTGTGGAGAAAGAGATGAATAATTGGGCATCGTCAACAAATAGGTGATTGTCGACTGAGGATGCTTTGCTAAACTAACCAAGACAGGTAGTGTAGAGGAAAGACCAAGAAGTTCATTATGGAGGTTGCTAGGCAACCTATTCTAGAAAGATTCCTACCACAGCAAAGCGTTTATGGAGCACTGTGGAAGGCCAAGTCCTAGGAACAAGCAGATCGTCTTGCATGACAGAGAAGAACCCTGGGCAACATGGACTGTGATCTGATCATTGGCAGCTGAGATGACAAGGTAGTTTCATGGCAAAGATCTTGCTTGGGCGTAGCATATATTGGCCAGTTCCTAGCAGGGCATGCAAATAGCTAAGTCTCAGTAGTCTTTTGCTAGCCTCAAAATAGACTGGCAATTCATGTTTCCGTTTGATGGGGTCATGTTGTAGAATTCACTGTCTGAACTAAAACATCGTTCATGTTTGTATGGTAATCAGTGATAGGATCTGCCACATCAGACCATCTGGACCTTGTAAGTGGATTGACTGATTGTTTCCTTCTGCGGATAGACAAGTGAGGTCTAGGGCAGATGACAGCAAGGCTGCCAGCCACCAGCTGTTGTGTGACCTGAGGTTACGTACGTGCTGAGGAAAGTCAAGAGCTCTTTGGACATATCACACAATCAGAGAGCAACCAGGATCACGCCAGAGCATTGTGAGAAATGATCTCACGACCGTCTGCACACTGAAAGAAAGTTCAAGAGAGTGTCACAATGACCGAGACACTCCTGGGGGTGAGCAGTGAAGAATGACCTGGACCCCATGAACCTCGGCCTAAACTCAGGCTGGTTGGCGACTCCTCTATTTGACTCACCATTGATGATGATGAATGTGGTGGCTATTTATAAAGCTCTTAATTAAAACTTTTGATATTAAATAATTGGAAAGGAAGCAGACTTCATCAAGATCTTTGAGATATGATAACACAATAAGAGACAAAGTAAACTGGAGGCATTGTAGAGGATATAGAGTTGAGAAGAGACATAAATTCTTTAATAATAATAATAATAATAATTTTTCGTTAAATTTCATTCTTGTAAACCTCGGTATGGTTACAAGTACGATATGAAAGAATGATGACATGTTATTACAGGAGTCGAATATAACTTTGGCAGCCATGCACAGTTCCCATTATGTTATACATCTCACTTTGGCCACTTGGTGCCATGTGACATGGCATTCCGGCTCTAGTTCCAGTTATGCAATGTTTCAGTTGCAGCAGCCAAGCCGAGTGAATGACAAAGTTAATCTTCTATGCCCCCCCCAGTGTACATAGGTATTGCCTTCTTGAGGTACATAACAGACTGTGTATTCTGTGTCCAAATGACTTACAGACTTAGTAGAACATAATGGTAGGCATTTTCAGCTGTATAGCCCTTGAGCAGGTGGTGGACATATCCCAAGGTTCTAGATGCAAGTCCTGTGCATTGTAAGACTTTCCACAGAGTCGAGTATGTGCATTCATCTATCCCAGTGTCATCACATTGAGTCTCCACAGCAGACACAAAAATGCTAAAATTGGATTACATGCAAACCAATCTGTTTGAATAGACCGCCGTGCTGTAGGGTCTACTATAATAAATTGCAACCTGCAGTTGTTCATTGCAGTAGACGCTTTGCATCATGGTGCCATATGTGTCTGCTCTCCTTGGTCACTGGATAGTGGATGCAAGACATTACTTGCTAGTCTGCTGCTGCTATTGTCTTTGTAGCTTCTAATATAGTTCATTTTGTCATCCTGTCAGTTTCCAGTGAGTTCTCATCAGCATGTCTTGGCATGGTTTTTGCATTTTATTAAGACAGTGTTGATATGCCATGACTTGTTTTAACTCTTTGTGAACGCTGTTACCTTTGTAATAAAAGGTGCTATTTGTAAGTCAAAGTTGTTGTACTGTTGGAGGAGGGAGTCTTGTGTGAAATGATATTCTCTCTTTTAGTACTTGGTTGCCTTTAGTATGGAGTGGGATTGTAGCTCAAGAATTGATGAAGAAAGTTATGGCGAAATGATTGACTACAAATTGGATCAGTGCCTCAGGAAATTATCCTTGTCAGCCGCAGCTGCTTGCCTACCGGTAGTTATTATCTGGAGTTGAAAGCTAAGCGTCAATGTCTCACACATTTTTACAGTGCCTCGAATGCTGGCATCTATATAGGCATATGTTGGTACCAATATGGGCTCTATATAGGTCTCATATGGGAATATGGGCCGTGTATGGACTCCATGTCTATCACTTCTGTACTTCAGTTCTTGATGTGTGTTTTCACTCTTGTTAATTCTTGTAACTTCAAGAAACTTTATTAAAAAACTTGAAGACCTGAATGGTACTATAATTATGGTTTGGTAACATTTTACAATCCTCAGCTCTAAAACTTGTGAACTTTGCATTTTGATGATGAAGGATGCTTTGCAATAATTAAATTGCCATTCGATATTGTGCCTTAAATAGCAGTACATCATTTGATTACCTCATTACGATTACAGTTACTTCACAATACAACACTTTACAGCACAGTCTTCTTCTGGTTCTCTGTCTTGAGGCAGGGTTTTGCCATTTGTCTCATTGTCTAGCCCTCCCTTGCAGTCTTCTGTAACCATCCCTCATCATCCAATCAAATAACATCTTTTGAGGTCTTTTTCTTATCCATGCTTCCTTGATTACTGCCGGTATATGTGACATGTATATGTGACATGTGACAATCATGCAGGTGTCTGTTAAATAGCTAAATATCCTGCCCTATTGTTTCTCTCCTTTCGGTTTTTTTCATTCCATCAGTGTGTTATTTTCAGATACAATTGGAACAGGAATCAACAAACGTCCTGCTAGTTGCCAGCACCGCCGTTGCTGTCGCTGGTGCAGTCATCCTGCTTAGCGTGGTGGTGGCTGTCGTCGAAAAGAAGTACTTTCGCAACCGACTTCAGTCTTCGTTGTCTCACGAACATGCGACGACGACAACAATGCCCGATGGCAACCAAAGATCAGAAGGTAGGCAACAAAAACCGATACTAATGAAAACGGATAGACACTGGCGGCATGATGCCCACATTTGTACGTTAGACATTTGCATGACATGTCATGTGGATCGTGCTTCACGAAGGTCCGTAGCATTGGGAGTGCCCGCTATTGTCAGGATTCTGTCTTTTTCCAGACCGTATATCGCAAATTCTTCTGTTCATCGTAGACACTGCAAATCGGTTTTCATTAATGTTGCTTCCTATCACCCCAATGGAATCTTCTGATGGTTTGAAGCAAAGACAATAAGGGAAATCGTCCTTCAGATTTTAAATCACGAGTAAGACATTTCACATTGGTGTTATGTAATGGCCTTGGTTGCGTGTCTGGATGAAATTACAGTGAAACGAAAGATATGCATCGCTGACTTGCATAAGGGTGACTGGTTGTTAAATTCTAATAGATCTTGCAATCCGCCTGTGTATAGCTGTTTCAGTGCCAACCCGTTGTTTAGCCATGCTGTGATATGCGGCTCCAATACAGCACACAAGATACCCCATAGAATGTTGTGAGCCACTGGGACATCTATGGATAATGAAATTCAGCAGAGTTAACGAATTCAGCCAGGTTAAAACTACATTATCACGGTGATCAACTAAAAAGCTAATCTATTCCCCGGAACTGTTGTCAGTATGATCGAATCTATCCTTTGTTTTCCTGTATATATTGTCTTTTCTAGGGATTTACAAAGTGCTCGGCCTAAGTACATAACGAAAAAGTAAACATGGATTATTCCTTTACCATTAAAATTGTGTGAAGCTTCAGAGGCCATTGTCAGATATACACAGATCGTTAAGGCAGAATCACAATATGCCTACAATACCATATATGTTTATTTTACATGATGGATCTGCAATTCGAGCCTAGGTTACAGAGGTCTAGAGGTGACATATTTACTGCTTGTCTTTATGGCAACCAGATTGGATCTGCATTTGATATCTCTGACTTGGGGCAGTGCTCATGCACAAGCTGGTGCCCGCGATTTTACTTTTAAAATGCATTTTAGCTTTTTGAGTTTACAATAATGATTAAGATAACTCACTGTGGACATCCTTATCTCAAAATTTCTACAGTGCCCACAAAAGCACAGTTGCGTGAACTGGCTTATTCAACGGCATTAATGCATTAGTCCTTGGGATTCTCAATTTTGTGTATATAAAGATTTTCCTAGTGATTTTTTCATTTCTGCCTATAGCAACTATTAATTGTATTTGTAATCATCAATTGTCATAGCATCTTATCAAGAGAAACATCACCTAACACACATAAAACCACAAACACAATGGGTCATTGGAGATAAAACAAAGCTCAAAAATCTGCCAAGGTAGTGTATATCTTTAAAGAAAGGGTAAATGGGAGCTGTAGCCAGCTACAGGCCCATATCTATCCTTCCTTTTTCCTCCAAATACTACGAAAAGTTGATGCATATAAGACTTAGCATATTTATAGAAATACAATTTGCTATTCCCATCTCACCTGGTTTCCAGTCAAGTCATTCTTGATACAAGACACTACTTGACATGCAAGACAACCTCTCAGAAGCTATAAACAAAAATAATATACGTTGGAAGTCTTTCGATTTAGCAAAAGCCTTTGCTACCATAAATCATAATATTTTATTACTAAGACTAAAACACTCATGTTGGTGATCAATAACTTCAGGACATGTTGAATGGGGATTGGGAGTTGATTCCTTTTAGGACCAAAGGACTTTTTGAGTTTGTACTTCCTAGGACAAATTGAGTTGGTCAGTTTTTGTTATAGAGTATTTTCTGTGTTGGAAAAAATTCAGCAGAGTAATACCTGGTTCGAAAGTATTTGCCAAGATTTAATATCTAATTTGCATCATTGTGGTCGGTTATGGTCAAGTTAGGTATTGGTTAAGAACAGGGTTAGGGTTAGTGTTGTCATTAGAAGACATAGAAAACTCTCTTTCACTGCATTAGTAATTTAGTCATTTCTGCATTCATATGCATTGACCAATTGCATTGCATTCATTATTCAAGTGTATTGGCTCACATCATGCATCACTATATCTACGACCAAATAATTTATGTTGCACGCTTTATTACCTATTATAAAAACATAGAAGCAATAAACTCCCTCCATTCAATTTGTCCAAGGAGGAATCCAGTCATTTGGTTCCAGATGGAATCAACTCCCCATTCAATTTGTCCAAGAAAGAATCAACTCCGCAAGTCATTTGATCCGATTTCAAACTAAGACACTTACGAATAGTTTATTCACAGGTTGGAGTGTTTTTGTCCTTGAATCAATTCACTGCATAGTCGTCGTACAGGCTGGGCCATTACAAAGTAGCCCATCAGGTTTTTGCTAATATTTCGGCCAATAGTAGGAATTAACAAAATAAGTTTTGCAGGCACAAAATGAATTCATATTTGCCTATAACGGTCAAAATTTACTGAAATATTTCTAACAATAAATATATCACTTTTAATGAGTCCAACCAAGGTTTTTTTGATGGTCAAAAAACTTTTAACGCAGCAAAAAGTAACAAAAGGCAATTTTATGAAGTCACATCTCGAGTAATTGTCATAAAACATACTTCATTATTATTAATATTATTATTGTTATTATTATTATTATTCAGAAATGAGACGGGCTACAAGCGTATATGGACATCACCTTGACGTCATTAAATTTTAGTCGATCTAGTTTGGAAATAAGCATCGCTTTCCGTCGTGTCGCTGGGCAGATTATCATTGATGCAGTGCATCGAAAGACACTTGAAAGCTCCTCAGCACTGCTGAAGGTTCACAACACGAAGCGTGTGTTCTTCACGGATGAGAAGAAATTCTACCTCAATCCTCCAATCAGCAACCAAAACAACTGTGTTTGGTCCAGCAGCAAGAAATCAGATGTCAAACCTGATCGATTTATCGTTGAACACGAGCAGTTTGCTCCACATGTTTGGGTATCGGCTGGTGTTTGTTTTGGTGGCAAATTTTAAGTGAACTGCATGTTGTTGATGAAATGGCCAAAGTAGATGCTGCATATTACGTTGGTAGTTGCTTCCACATCCGATTGCAAGCATCTGCCGCCAACTGGATTCACCTTTCATCAAGACAGTGCACCACCTCGCCTTGCGCAAGATTGGCTCAAGGTCAATTGCCCTCGTTTCATTGAGAAGGTTCAAAAGCCCATAGCTCTCCAGATTTGAACCCGCTAGATTATCACGTGTGGGGAGTCATGCTTGAGAAATACTACAATCTGCGACCATAGTCAAAAACGATGAGGTTGCATTGAAGCTCATAATTATGGTAAGATTTGCCTCTGGAACCCAGCAACAAGGCCATCAAAAACTTTTCAAAAAGACTCAAAGCTCGTGTGGCAACTGGTGGAGGACACATTGAAAACAGGTTGTGAAACACTATGACGTTTGTTTTGTGACAATTGTTTAAGATGTGATTTCCTAAAATCGGTTTTTTACTTTTTGTTGCTTTAAATGTTTTTTGTGCATTAAAAAGATTGTGGTTGGACTCATTAAAAGTGATATAACTTTTGTTCTGTTTGAAATATTTTAGTAAATTTTTGCCGTTATGTGCAAGTATGAATTAGTTTTGTGCCTGTAAATTTCATTAGTGAATTCGTATTTTTGGCCAAAATATTAGCAAAAACTGAATATTTTTGCACGAGAGTGTGTTCATTCTCAGCAACTCCACAGGGTTGACTAGTCCTTCCGTTCACTAGGCGGCGGCGTCAGTTAAATTATATTTGGGAGGTGATATATGCCTTGCATGGCTGCTGCAAAGTTAAATTCGCCTCCTGCACTCTCTTGTGATCATTTGTTGATATTCGCGCGATTATATGTCGCGAGATTAAGTATCGTCGAGATTAAGTGTCGTTGTTTAAGTGTCACGTGATTATGTGTCGCAAGTTAACTGTCGGCACATTGATTGATTGATTGATTGATTGGTAATTGCTTTGCCTTCGGAAGTGTTCTCTTTATAATATGGAGAGCATGGGTTCATTTCCTCCCTTCTAAGATGGTTACTAGGTAGGGACACTGAGGTATATGGTAGTCCTTCATTACAGTTGTTCACATCCATCGATTGGTATTTGTTGACTGGCTGGTGGCACCTAATAGAATATTAATAATGATTATTATTTTTATTATTACTCTATTAATAATATCATGCAATAATTTTTATAATAATAGTGATAATAATAATAATGATAATACTATGCCATAATAATTTATGAAAAATACTACTACTACTTCCAATAATACTATACAAAAACAATACTATACAATGATATTGATAAAAAATAATGATAGCAATAATAATAATCGACAATAATAATTATGTGGGCAGTGTGCAAAGCAGAATAGCCACTGATGTGAGGCAGGTGACGTTGCGATATGACAGCTGTGGAAGAACACCTGAACCATCAATGATTGGTTGGAGTGATGTATTGCCAGCTGCATGAAGACCTATATTGACCTACAAAGTCTGTTCAGGATTACTCACTGATAAGCAGAGATGCTGATGGCCAAAGATTGTGATGTAATGGGGATGCAAGCAGTTGCTTCACTTGGACGACCTCATATCTACGACTTGAAACCCTTCGTCAAGCGCGGTGATGACGTTATAGTTATGCTGCCGCGCTTGGTTGATTTGCAAGAAATACAACTGCTTAATCAAATCCAGATGCGGCTTGCTTTGCTGTCTCTCGTATAGCTATGCATGTATGTATGTATGTATGTATGTATGTATGTATGTGTGTGAGTGTGTACGTACGTACGTATGCATGCATGTATATATGTACGTACTAGCTGGGGTACCTGGCGTTCGCCCGGGTGAAGAGGATTATTGGGCACCTTGATTGAGGACCAAGTTGTGGGAAGGCATTCCTGTTCTTGTAGCATCTGCAGCCTGTGGTTCCTGACTGGCCTGTGGGGACTCTGCAGCCCTGCAGAAGGCTGCCTGTCTGGCAGAATTCACCTTTCCTCAAGCTAATCCCTCCTCCTCATCTATAATTCGTCTTATCTTTCTCCGTCTTCTCTAATTTATATTCACTCTTTGTTCTCACTCACCTTTTCCAAACTTTCTTCCCTTCCTCAACTTCTCACCTTATCCTGACCGCTTCCTCCTCCCACCCCATCCTCCTTTTCACACTCCTCATCCTCTTCTCATGGTCACCCTTTTGCTTTCCCCTACTCCATAATCCTTCCTTACGACTTCCTTCTCCTCTTACTCCTCTTCTTTCTCAACAATCCACCAACCCCTCAGCTAGGTGTCTGAGGTGTTCCCCGAGCGATCGAGTGAATAGCTGTAAAAATGTAAACGAAGAGACAGACACACACACAGAATCTAGATATACTTGTAAATAAATAGTATTTATAGTACAGACCAATTGTGCAAACTTGACTTCACCGTAGCTTGTTCAGATGGACCATTTCTTCGAAAGTCTTTGCATTGTAACGCAATGTAAATTCATGAAAATTTCTCAGCGCCCACAAAAGCCACGTCAAGGAGACCAGCTTAATCACCCGCGCTATACCAAATACAGTCCACAATAGCCAATCCTCTGGTTTCGGTTCCGGTGCCAGGTCGAATCTGGGGAGTCAAGCTCTGATCAGGTAGTTCTGCTGTTGCGTGCACAGTGTCAGATTAGGGTACTCTATTGTTCACGTATGATTATACGCCTATACTAAGCAGACAGCTAGGCTACTCTATATGCCTATACAAAGCAGAGAGACAGGCAGGCAGGCAGACAGCTGGTGGTGGCAGGTAAACGCTGGAAGCTTACGTGTACGAAGGAAACTTTGCTTTTATGGGTGTGTGAGGGTGCGTCGTAGGTTTTTGCCCCGGGAGACGTGGAAGACGGCGTGAGCGGGTTTCAGGAACCCCTGAACTGCGTGTATCAAGTGTTCCCCGAGCCAACGTTGTAGGTTTGGAGGGAATTGCTCTAAAACTGTGCAAATGCATCGACTGCCAAGAACACGCAGACAGACAGACAGAATCCCTGTCTTATATATATATATATAAAGATGTAATATATGTAATATGTGTATTTGTATGTATGTGTATGTATGTATGTGTGTACATGTAATGTGTATGTACATGTATGTTTCTATGTGGGTATGTATGCACAACATTGTATGTATGTGTATGTATACATATATGTTTCTATTTGGCTTGCGTGTAGAACATTGTACATACATACACACACATATATATATATATATATATATATATATGTATATATATATATGTATGTGTGTATGTGTATGCTTTTGGCTATTAATATCGCACCTTCTGAGAACCTCACAAAGGAAACAGAACAATGCAGCTAGTTTAAACGAGGCTAAATAATCCCATTAAGTATATAAATTAATCAGTTGGTAAAACATAGTTCAGTTGAATATATTCACCAGTGGCAGTGAATTCTCCAATAGAGTTGACCTACATGTATGATGACAACAAGATCAGAGAATGAGGTTTTTTCATCGAGGAATAATGATAGGTGACATGACTTGCTTCCATTGTCATGCAGTTGTCTCACGATACCTTGAAGATGAAGGTGACATGGCATCCAGAAATGCCTTCAACCACCAGGTGTGTGTGTGTGTGTGTATGAGTGTGAGTGTGTGTATGTGTGCAGGTCAGGTATTCACCACCTTCTGACCAGTAGGTCATTGAGATATTCTGTGATTGAGGGTTGGTGCTACTCCTAAGACTCTTTGCCCTTGCTGTAACAGGTTCATGGCTTCCTCTTTATGACATAGACAATGTAGGCGTATGAAGTTAGGTCTGTAGCTATGAGGCTTTACAATCCAGCTGGAACCATGTTCCTTTCTGCAGGTGGAACCCTTTTTCCTCTGTATGTGGAATCATGTCCCTTCCTGCAAATGGAACCTTTCCCTCCATAGTTGGAAACATGTCCCTTTTGCTGCTGGAACCCTTCTCCCTTTGTAGGTGGAACCATGTTTCTTTCTGCAGGTGGAACCCTTTGCCCTCTGTAGGTGGAACCTTGTTACTTTCTGCAGGTGGAACCCTTCCTCCTGTATAGGTGGAATAGCGTCCCAAATCTGTCGGTGGAGCTCCGTCTCCTCTCTGTAGGAGAACCATTACATTCGCAGAATGTCATAATAACATATGACAAAAACCACATAAAATGCAGTAAATCCGTGATGAAAACAGCAGTAACTTCTGCACGCGCACTCAGCAACAGCAATAGTTGAAACTTGCTAGAATTATGGGACAAATTCTGCATCCAGACAAAATAATCCACTGAAATGATTCAGACAGCAATCAGCAACCAACATGGCTGCAGATATGCGGAAAGATAAGGGCCATGACGTCTGGGACCAGCTCCAAAAGAGTTCATGTTATCGACCTCCATGACTGCATTTTCTCGGTGTTTGTGTTATAAGGAAAGCGAGTGTTGTATTAAATTAATAGTGTTCTCTGTCGACAGCAATCTACAACCAACATGGCTGCTGATATGAATAAGTAAGTAAGTAAGTATATTCTTTAATACCGTCTGCAAACGCACTATGGGTACAAGAGAAAACATAAAAACATACAATTTATATAAAAGTTTAAAGATATATAAATTTGAAAAAGAAAGTGTTAATTTTCAGCCATTCTTATCGAATCCACACACAGGTGGGCAATAATGAGGAAAAGAAAATAATGCAAATAGGGCTGGGATGCGAGATGAACATAATCAAAAAGGATGACAAAATGACAGGCGATTTAGTTGAAAAGTTCAGCCATGAACGGCGCAAGTCACTCCAGAGGAAACGTCATCTGGAGTGAGTCGAACCCAGCCTGAGAGATGGTAGAGAAGCCGGACCAAATGTCGCCATCGGTGAAGGTGTTGGCTCCGAAATGTTAAAGTCATGGAGTTGAAAAAGACACGAGCAGAACGAAGTTGGCCGGCAGAGGGCAGTCGTCGAAATCATCAGAAAGGCACGATGTATGTGTCTGGAACCACCTCAGAAAGAGTCCATGTTGCATGTTATTATGACATTCTGGGACATAGGGACATTCCGAATCTGAGGAATTATAAAGAAGCATGTCATGATCAGTCTTTGATTGATTGTCCGCATGTAGGGGTATGTACTCACTTAAATTGTTCAGGACGGTGGTGAGGATGGTGAAGATATGCAGTGGTGAGTTAATTGGTTAGATGACGGTTGGTTTGATAAAAATTAGTCTGCAGTCTGTAATTACCTACAGACACAACCCAGGTGGTCATTCTGAGGTGGCGTCGTCTTGTTTAGACTCGGCCACTGTGTTCTCAGGCGGTGCCAGACCCAAGCCGGGGTAAAGGAGGGCGATGCTTATAATCTTCGACACAGTGTCTTTACAGCTAGTGATCATATTCTCTTGAGAAATTGCAGCATCACTGTGTTGTATATTGTGTTGATCCTTTTACAACTGAGAGATTTTGAAGATTTAAATGCACTGACTTCAGTTTCCAGGACATGCCTCGGAGCAGGGATGTTGTCTCGAGACCGCGGTCTTGGTCTCGTGACGGTCTCGAGACCGGAAAACTGCTGTCTTGGTCTTGGTCTCAAAGGCATCGATCTTGGTCTCGGTCTTGGTCTCGAATGTGTCGGTCTTGGTCTTGGTCTTAAAAGAACGGTCTTGGGATTGGACTCCGTCTTAGATTAGCATTCTTGGTCATTTGCCGTATCAGAGCAATTTTTTTATATTTATCGGTTATTTTCGATTATTAGAGACACTGGATCTTTATCCCTTACATGATTGTTATCGAATTATGGTGTGCTGACCATCTATATATACATGTTACTATGGCTAAAAAAATGCGTTTGCAACGGAGCCAGCCATTTCAAAATTTGCTTTAATAAATTTTAAGGTTTTGGAACAATCTAATAATTATGTGGTCAGCTACATGTAAACACTGTTAACCTTCAATTCTGAGTACGAGTACGCCATCCAAACGGAACGATAATCTACTTGTTCAGATGTCTTAAAGTATTTACCTATTGTATGCTGTAAGTAATTTATATTGTGATATTCTCCGGCTGAACCCGCAAAAGTTCAGACTGGCCGGTAAAACCGTTTTCTGGACCATTATTAAGATTAGTATTAATCAGCAATAGACTGTATGTTTTTAAGCGTGTTATTCCGTTTTAGCGTCTTAATAAGTTGAATTGTTTATAAATAAAGTATCGGTCTTGGTCTTTGTTGTGATCTGGAACCATCGGTCTCGGTCTTGGTCTTGGTCTTGGACCATCCAGTCTTGGTCTTGGACCTCTCGGTCTTGGTCTCGAGGTTTTTGGTCTCATGCCCAACACTGCCTCTGAGGAGTGACTAAGGAAGCACATTAAAAGTGCATTAACATTACTATTATTCCCTGCATGTTTGAACAGAGTAGAAGTTTATATACTGATATACTGTATACATATATAAAGTGCATGACTGCATGTTAATGCTTGTACTGCACATGCAACTACCCAGGTATATTATGTATTCGACAAAATATAAATTATTTTCCTAGAGCTCTTTAAACAAGTTTATGGGCTAGTGAAAACTGTATGTGTGTATGTATGTGTATGCATGTATGTGTGTATTTAAATTATTGAAATTTGATATCGCCCTTCTTCCAACATATTTTGGTCAGAAGTGCACACGCCTCCACGGCACATAATGCAGTTGTACTGCAGAGCAATTCTGAGCGAAAGACTTGCGCAAGGTCACTACACAGTGACTGACACCTCGGACGACGATCGAAACGCTCACTCAACGCACACTGTTATGGGCTGACCGCTCTATGTGTGTATGTATGTATGTATGTATGTATGTATGTATGTATGTATGTATGTATGTATGTATGTATGTATGTATGTATATATGTATGTATGTATGCTTGTATATACTATTCTATTTGCATGTGTAATTGTGTATGTATTTCGACACTACACAGCCGATAAGTGGCAGTTTCACAAGCCTATAAAGATTTATAGGAAGGCAAATTTGTATGTAGTCAAATTATGTTCACATAGGAGGCAGCATTATGAGGTCGACATTTGTATTTGGAGCTGAATAGGAACTGTCTGAAGACCGTGTGTCTGTTCTTGCGAACTCGTTCTAATTCGGCTTGATGTAATTCCAATCACGGCTCAAGACTTAGAAAGAACTTTATCGTCAAGCCTAATGTTATAATCTTGACAAGATCTATGGTCTCAGCTTACTGCCTTGAAGTTGATTGGGTGGATGCTTTTCCATCACGTACAAGTTGACCACCGCTTCTAAGGTTTTAGAATTGCATACAACATCAACCAGATCACCTGACCTGTGTCTCTCTGTCGATGAGTGTGTATGGATGTGTCTGTGTGTTGATCTGTCTGTTTGTATGTCTGTCTGATGATATCAAAGAAGTTAAAGGCAAGAAAAGCCATCTATCAATCAGTTACAGTGACGTTATCGGAACAGGTTTAAAACTGTGTCATTCAATTGCCGACTAACCACCATTGTTATCTACAACTCTGTATTTGACGGTGCAATAATTGTGTGTTTTTTAGCTTTTTAATTTTTAATCACGTCACAAAGCAGATGACCACAATAGAATTAGGCTATTCTACTCAGAAACATTGTTTGTCCAATTAAAAATAAAGATTGCATGTACGAGTACAAATCATTATTACTTAGCTATTTATTTGTCTGTGTACATATATGTATAGTTTTATATATAAAGTCAATTCTCAGATAAATATATATATTGTATATATATATTGTATATATATATATATTGTATGTGTATATATATTCTGTAATCAATGATCGGATATTGAAACAAGAGGAAATTAACATGCCAGAATTTCTTGGCTCTTGTTTTCTAGCAAGGGTAAAAAGGCAGGATTATATTACACCAATGCTAAATTGGTCATAGTTGCAAATTTTTAAAAGCAGAACTTGGATCCTCAGTGAAAAGTGATCTATTATGCATTTTTTAATGGAGTCATATCACTTTCTTCTGTCAACTTTTATCTATTTAACTGGAATTTTAATATTCAGACATGCTCAATTTATGAGGCAGTAGCTCATGCATTGGGATATAGTGATGTGATGCCTAACAATTTATTTAACTTGGCTCAACCACTGCTATAACTACAAGAGCAGACTGTCTTTGAATTTTGTCCTGAATTTTGTCCTGAATATTGTCCTGAATATTGTCCTGAATTTTTATCTGTTGCTTTCACAGCAACAGGTATTTAAGCATATATCTCTCATAGTTCGCTTTGCTTTCTTTCACCTAGAAATCTAGTGGTAAAATTTACTACATTACAAATGTATGTAATGCACACAGAAAAGACCAAGAGCAGCAATTGAACTCACATTACTACACAACACTAAATTACTAATTAGCATATGTCTATTTTACTTGTTATTTGTCAAGTCTCTGAGGAACTCGTGTGATTTTGTAGGTATATAATTATTGTGGTTTACTGTTTGTCATAAATAGTGTAATTGAAAACAATTGCCAAGTCATTTCAGTCATATTTATTACATCTGTCGGAGTTTAAAATATTCTGACCTTAGACGGATAATCTCTTTGTCTGACAGTTTTTGTCTGAAATTCTGAAATGTGAGAATGATTTTCTGCTCATGTCCCAAGGTGGTTGGTTTTTTATTCAAGGTTAATGCATAAATCTTTAATTCTGTGCAACTTTAAGTATATATATATATATATTTATAGCGCCTGTGAAATACTAGAGAAGCCTGCAATACACAGTCATTGTCCAGGGATGTTCTGTTCAAAAGCCATTTCTTTTCTTGTGAGCCATTTCTTTGCTTGGGGCACAACTCCCCACAAGTGCTGGTACTAAGATCCCATGTCCCGCAGTGGAACTTTTGGGGTAATGGTATGGGTACAGTCATCTGATAAATATTTAGTTAGAAGTAAACATCCACATTCAAATATGAGTGTAACTATTATCTTTCCTGCCATTCTGAGTTTGGTGATAGTGTAGGGGTTTGCTTACTGGACTGTGAAATGAGAGGTTGAAGGTTCAAATACCTGCCATGACAGAAATTTGGTTATAGATTTTCGTTCCATCTGTGCCCCTAACCGACTAAGTGATGATGAGTGCACTGACCTTACGCTGTCGGTGGGATGATAAGTTTGTGAGGGGGAGGACTAGCCACTTGCCTTCATATGCCAAAGGCTAGGAAAATAACTCCTTAGCACTTCATGCTTATGGCTGCCTCAGGTCCAGTTTAAGGAACTCTTCTTCTCATCCTTATTCTCCTTCTCCTTCTTCTCCTCCTCTTTCTCCTTCTTCTTCTTCTCCTTCTCTTCTTCCTTCTCCTAATCTCCTCCTCTTCATCCTCCTTCTCTCCCTTCTTCTTCTCCTTCTCTTCTTCCTTCTCCTAATCTTCCTTCTCCTTCTCCTCCTTCTTCTCCTCCTCGTATTTTTTGTGATTGTAGAATTAAAGATTACAGCCATTGCATTTTATGCAATTTGTTATGTTTTTACAATGATAGGGACTTTGTTCTGTACCTCATGTAGCTGAAGGGAGCCAACAATAATAATAATATATTGATTGATTAGTTGATTGAGAGCCAGTTAGACATTACACAGATTAATAAGTTTTGCACATTTATATAGATCGCAACACATGACTGCCATGAAGTAAAACATGGCTTATAGTCCAGAAATACGGTATCTGTGTGTTAGTGTGTGTGTGTGTGTATGTGTGTGTATGGGTGTATAGGTGCGTGTATAGATGCGGCTCGTAATCTTTCTGGAATGAGTACTACTGCAGGCGTCACTTGCTCTGAGCAGAGAAGTGTTTCTGTGCTCCGCATTTTCCCACAGGGCGAACTCCTCAGTTCGTCCGTTATGAGTTATTTCGCTGCATCGGAGCAAATTAACAGACATGTAAATATTTTATCAAGCGTTAGAATTCCACGTGCGCTAAGGCGTGTCTGCGAAGAAGGACGCCGACGACGGCAGATGAGAGGCAGATGAATCTTCGTTGGCAGCCGATAAACGACTGGAATACTTTATAAGAAAACGGTTTGCTACAGCAACATCAGTGAACCGGGACACCGTCCGGTTTTTCATTATTTTTATATAGAATCGGGAGAGCATTTATTAATGTTGTGGTAGTGTTGAGCCGCACGTTGATTCTGGAGCGAATGAAGTATCGTTGTTGGCCTTGGGAATACATCTGTCTGGCTTTTAACAGCTGTAGAACCATGTTTAGCCTTGTTAGATAACTCCAAGGATTTGGCGAGCGATTGATTGAATTAGCAAGGATTTATTAAAAAAGCACCAAATGCTACCAGATTCATCTTTTGCTTGGTATGCATTGTGATTTAATGTGTCCAGTTGCGATTTTTTTTTTCTGGGATGGTTTTCTTCTGAGGAGCTGATATTTTGTATGGTCATAGTTTTGCATAATTATATTGTCTATTAATTATTCAACTGTTCAGTCACTTTTAATTTTGAGATGATGGATGCAATCCTCGGTCTAAGGATTAGGTGCTGCGAGCAAGTTTTTATCTGTGAGCTCATTTTCTTCACGTTTTTATTTGAGCACCAATTATGTTCTATGTGCTCTTCATGTATTTCAAACATAGATTATTATGTTTGAAAAATATGTAGAGCACACATAGAGTATGAAATAAATTTCACATTTTTAATGGTACAATTGCTTTGTAGGGACTAACATTAGTGCCCAGAATGAATGAATGAATTTGTCTTACAAATTCTGTGAAATTTCTCTTCTACCTTCTTCAGTCTTCCAACAGGCGTGCACTATATCAATATGTCCAATGCTTTCTATGGGAAAAGAAAGATGCTTCAATCTGTAAAGGATGTTGAAAAGTAGCTAAATATGTGTTTCAGTTGCTTTGATTTTTTATAGTGTATTTTTACAGGAAATACCGAATAAAAATTTTGTTACAGGTATATTGCAACACTTTTCAAGAGTTCACAGGAAATTCATATGTTGTGGACTAAAAAGTAGTGCTCCTCATGAGCGCAGCTCGGATTGAACTTTGTCAAAGTTTCTATCAATAGCCAAATTCCTCATTAGCCAGTTACTGGGGAGGCAATCTTGTCCCATCCCCATCTAACAACAACTGGGTCTTCCCCATTTCATCCTATCCCCACAGGACTGCTCCACATATTTTGCAAAAGGTGTTAACCATTTAAAATTTTATTGTTTTTGCTTACAAGCTAGTGTGTTCCTGTTTGGATTTTATAAAAAAACACACACAATAAGTAGATTTTATTGAAGTTTGCATTAATCAGATCCTGAGAATTGAATGGAACTGGAACTATAAATTTAAGTTAAGCATGTAATTAGCTCTGTGCGTACATATGCACTTACGTGCATGTGTGTGTGTGTGCGTGTGTGTGTGTGTATATATATATATATATATATATATATATATATGTGTGTGTGTGTGTGTCGTTGTGTGTGCTTTGTAATGAGTTTGCAGTGCAGCTTAGCTTTGGCATGTGTTTTATGTAAGTTCTGTTCTGGCTATGATCATCAGTTGTTTCTCTTCCTTTGCCTGCTCATGTGATTAGCATCTGTGACAGTGACAGTCGAAGCCATTAGGATTAGCTGCAGTTGGATTACAGGTATCTTAAGCTTACAGCATCGAGTGCAGAAGATAAAGCGTGGCATGAGTTCTGTCTGAAGGTTACAGTGAAAACAATGCTGTCTTGTATTGTATGGCGCTGGTAGTGGACGATGGTAATGAAGACGAGGTTGGTGACATTGTAAGTGAGGTCCGTAAATGTACATAGAATGAGATTGTAGAAACTTTATGCAGATCAAAGGGCTCCAAAAGAGGGGTGTTGTTTAATATGTAAGTCATAAGAAATAGCAATTCAACTAGTGCTATAACTAGATGGCACATAACTGCAATTACCAAACGTCTCAGATGTGGGTCCTTGTTTGCATGGAATTACCTTCCTCCATAAATTCGTTCAGAGATTTAGGGGTAGTGTATCCACTTCTGTCGGTTGCTTGAAACGTTTCTGTTTCCTCTGGGTACTCACACTGAGAACGACGCCTCGGGATAGTCATTACTGCTAGGGTCAGTTTTACAAGTACCCAGGTTCTAAACATTGCAATCCATGTTGTTGCCTTGAAGTGGTTGTTGAGCCAAACCTGGACAATTTGTGTCTTCTTTTATTGCTCGGATAGTTGTTCGTCTGGATCACGAGCACCATTTTCATCATTGCCAGTTTTTTATGCTGTGATATATGAGACCGACAGAATCTGGAGAAGCGCTGTTGGTGAAGTGTTTCCATTCCATTTCCTCTCCAGCAGTTAATCAAGTGGTCGTCGGACATCTTCCGAGTTGTCCGACGGCTGTGTCTGTCAGGCAGGCCTTCCATGTCCAAGTGCATGGAAATGCAGCCCCGTGGCCCTATTTGCAAACACTGCAGCGTTTTGTGATCTATCCGCTACTTCACTGCGCTGGTTGTTACTACCCAAATATCAACGGCATCCGCGGAATAAATATTCAGTCTGTCTATATCGTCTAACGTGCCTCCCTGCTACGCATCACGTCTTGGCATAACCACGATCGTTACACGGCAGTGAGCAAGTTGAAGAAGTGACACTTAATTTAATATCTGTGCGAGCAAGAGTAGACTACGATCGACGTAGAAGCGGACAGGAAGGAATATGATTGAATTTCATGGCATAATAAGACGAGAATAGACGCAAGCAGGGCGCATGTCTTCAGTGGATCCTGTTATCTGCCGAGATTATGGCTACTTATTATGCCGAACAGATTTCTCTGGCACTGTAAGCGTGTGACAGGACAGTTAGAGAACCATTCGACCGGTTACATCTCTGTCAACGGTCGACCGCGTTTATGTGCAGCACCGTTTTGGAGTGTCTGTGATTAAGTGACGATGGTGCATCAATAAAAAAACGTTCCAAAGTTCCCGATATAGCTGGGAAGAATTCACTTTCAACTGTTGTGGCTTTTAATTGTTATGAATATGTAATGTAATGTAAAGTAATGTAATCCATAGCCATCAGTTTTATTGCTCCAGAGAGACAATCCACAAAGTAACATTTTCGTATTCAGAACTTCTTATGGAGACAAAGGAAGCCCAGAAAGGACCATAGTCCCATGAGATAGGGCCAACTATAATTATTTACATGGAGAGTTCCAAGATGGTTGAGGAACAACATTAAATCTTAACTAAGACAACAAAGTTAAACAAAAGCAAACAAAATTAACAAAATTAAACATTGAAAGCAAAATAAACCCTCTGAACATTTCTATAGCTTTCCTTCACCATACCTACTCTGTGCTGGTCTATATGATGTTAACTGTCATTTTGTACAGATAATTTGCATCAGTTAGCAGAACAATGAACAGTAAGCTGAAATCCTCGCCTGGCATGGTTTAATCACGTTAATGGCTCTTATTGGCAATCACAGATTAACACAGTGGTGCCAAAGGTGATGTGGCTTAATCATAAGAAAATGATTTGTTGACTTTCTAATTATTAATGAGGTGAGAATTTAACATAGGAAGTTGATGCTATGACCCAGTCTATAGGGTCATGGCCTTTTGTGCTAAGAAGGACATTGGCTATGAATAAGCATTATGAGCATGATATTTTGTGTCACCTAACAGGTAATTTAGGCGCGACATGAGGTATAAGATAAACACCAAGTCCTGTGCTGTTGCCCTTTGTATTTAGTGTTTATGCATTTGCCTAGAGCATCTTTTAATACCTTTAGTATTCAGTGTTTTTGCATTTAATACCTTTAGTATGCAGTGTTATTTGCTTAGAGCATCATTTAATACCTTTTGCTGACAATTCATGTTTTACCTCTTTGAGTGTGGTACTGTCTGATTCTTTTGGTTTCATGGTGGTTTGTGTGATTGATTGGTTCAGTGATCAGTCAATGAATCAATTGATCGTTTGATTGATTGGTGCAGTTGTGGTGAGGCGATGGATGTTGGTGCACTGAGATGATACGCAGAGGAAGCATCAAGTCCTTCAGCCAATTTATGAATGTCTTTTGGCCAAGACTTGTTCAATGTCTAAATATACCAGTCCGGGCAATAAAGGCTGTATATAAGTCGTCCATTCAATTCAGTCACTTCAACTGTATCAATCAGTCAATCAGTCGGGCAGTCAGCTAATTTTTATCATGCATTAGTTACAAGAATTGACGATACCCTTCTTGCTGTTAATATGAATTCGACTACACTTTCTGTTCAGGAAATTCTCACAATCATAGGGCAAAATATGTGAAAATTCCCGAAAGTTGGAGGAATGAGATCTTGACAAAACTTATATTACCATTACATACCAAACAATGGGTAAAAGAACGCTATTGTAATTGTAATTTGAACAGTTTACTCGTGTATTGACATCCTCAGTAGATGCTTTAGTCACAAGAAGGAATGATTCACATGTAGACTCTGAACATCAATGGTACCAATGAAGCCTTTATGATCCCTGAAAACACATAAATGATTCAGTCTATCGCTTAACTTTTTTCTGTCAACCCCGGTCATGTGCAGCAGAGTGGGTAATTTTTATATGCAGCTTACTTAGTTCTTGGAGAGTGCATTAGAGCCTGCAACGATGCTCTATGAGTGGGTCGTGTGACTGTCATGCATGCTATCTGGTCACGCTTAAAGGACCGTGAAGTGTGATTTTCAAACAAGTCTAAGATGAAACATGTTATGATTTACAATCTTCGATAACGAAATGGAAGACCGTTGCGGTGCCTCCTGGATGCCATTCCGTTATTGAATAATTGTGTGTATCTCTCCTTTTGTCTATCTGTTTTTTTTGTTTTTGCTATACTGCAGTGACTGATGGTGACTATGAAGTTTTTTTAAAGTGCAAGGACATATAGCATCGTTCTTAACACTAACAGCCTGGATAGGTAACTTAAAAATTGCACATATACTTAATGTAATGTTGCAGAACACTTACTTAGCTTAGTGCATCTTAGTGTGCATTAAAATCCTCTTAGCGGCGCTATGTGTCCGTCAGTTCGATTATGGTGTTATCATAATCATAATTTTCAGATTCTAAAGTGCCACTCGAAGGCCAAGGGGCACCTGCTTATTCACAAGCGCTGTGTGTCTTGAAGGCCGTTGCATTACCTCCTAAATAAGATATGTATACCAAAGCTTAAAACTGCCAACCTGGATATATATACAGATATATATATATATGTATAGAACCTGAGTGCCTTCACTTACATGTTTGACAAACCTTTCACCAGCTGGTCATAGACAAGTGGGTTATTTAAATTAGTCAATTAACAGTTTCAGAATACAGGAATGCTATGCATTGTGCTTCACTGTTTTTTGAGAACTTATAAGCATTACTATAGTCTTCCAGATGCATTCTTAACTTACATGCAATGCGGTACAATACAATTGTGTTTGATGGATGACCCCCCCCCTTCCATGGTTCAGAAGTATACACTTGACCGACGTATGGCAGAACAATGATGGCACCGAGCGATTGTACATGAAAGACTTTCACATGGTCCGTGAGCTCTGAGTAGAGGCACGAACTCATGCTCACCTTGTCACAGGTCTAGTGCTCTATCCAGTCTGCAGCTCAGTGACCGATCTGTTAGAGCGGTCAGCCCGTAACGTTCAGTGTGCACTGAACGAGCGGGTCGACCCTCGTCCGGGGAGTCACTGTGTAGGGACCTTCGTGCACAATTGCTCTGCAATACAACTGCAATTGCGCTGTCGAGGCGTGGCTGTGCACTTCTGAGCAAATAATATTGGAAGAAGGGCGGTATCAAATTTCGGTAATAAATAAATAAAAATGTCATATTACCAGTGACAGAAGAGATGATATCAGTCAGGCATCACTAGATTTGAGCAAACTGGAAATTCAAACTGGTTGGTGAGATCTTACTTGTGGTGGGTGACAATGACATCAGTGATAAAGATGATGATTAGTGATGATAATAGTTGATGGTTGCTAGCTATTTTAGATAATTTATAGTTGATGATGCTTGTGTTTTCAGATGATGTGTTGACTGTTGGTAAGAATCCTACATGCATTGCAAAACTGGAAATGGTAAGACACCTTATCATGTGATTTTTCCAAGTCTTGTATTGTATTTGTGAACTTATATAGCGCCACTCACAGTGCTGCACCAATCAGAGGCGCTTCCAGTGGAAGAGACTCCCAGATAATAAGACTCTTTAAGCAACTATAGGTTGCAGGGATTCCCCCAGCTTGAAGCAATGAGCAAGTCATGGGAGGAGGTTTGGCCAATAAAAGCTATGGCATGAGATTTGGTAATGGCAGTCCTTGCTCATGGGACAGAGTTCAAGTCCGTCAAACATGCAAAGGAGTCGAAGTGAGGTGACTGAGGTCAGCAGATGGATGCGATCACAGAGGTAGTTATGGCTCAGCCAGAAGAGCAAGGTGGATGAGTACAAGGACCTCAAGTTGAATGTGAGTCAAGAGGGGTAGCCAATGTAGGACTTGGTGTTCAAACATATAAGAAAAAATACGAGTATTTAAGGAATGCGGAAAGCGAGCTATCAGTCTAGCAGCAGCATTGGACGCAGATCGATGAGAAGAAAGACAGACTTTAGGAAGACCAATGAAGGGGAGTTTCTGTAGTCCGTTCTGGAGGATATGAAGACATTAATGATAGATGTAAAGGTTGAAGAGGAGGAAACAGAAGGCCGTTTCCTCTGAGTTCTCTCAGTTGGAAGTAGCAGGATTGGGTAAGGTTGGCAATGTGAGCAGGAAGGGTAAGAGTGCTATCCAGAGTAGCGCCAGGGTCATGAGCACTAGACAAGAAAGCGAAAGAAGGAAAGCTCTCAGCAATACAAGCAAAGTCAAGCTTAATAAGTCGGTGGTTATTAATTACCAAGCCAAAGGATCTTGGAAGAATTTACTACAAGGCGATTGGAAAAAATCTAGTAGTGTGGTTCGTTGGAAAGAGCATCAATGCGGCTATTGATATCGAGCTGGTCCGAGGGAGAGCCTCGAACAAAGGCGTGCATCATCAAAATGCTGTTGATCTGTTAAGAAATATTTAGAGAAGTGAGTAGGAATGTCAACCATATGTGCAGATCTACAATAGAGCCCTGAGGGATACCAAGTTCAACACAACTCAAGGGGTCCAAAGATATCACCAAAAAGAACTATTTGACTGAGGGGCTGGGCCAAAGCCAGAGAAGAAGGGGGCCACTAAAACCAACAGATAGCTCAGGTGTTGTAATAGAATGTCTTGATTAACGATGTCATAGGCCACAGAAACATCAAAGAGAGCCAATTGGAGTTAGTTACCATATAATTTATCAACTATAGAATAGATGTCAGAAAGCATTGATTACAAAATAGTTTTTGTAGATTAGTGGTTGACTCAGAGACCAGTTCTTGTCTGGATGGAAAATACCAGAATGTTCAAGACAGGGGTGGAACTGTAATGAAACAAGTCTTGGAAATATATATTGGATTCTGTCAAAATTTCAGAGTTGCCATTTTGGAGTTGAAAACAAAGGTCTTTAGGTGTCATTTTTTCCATCTATTGCTATAGTTTCCCAGTAACAGTTTGATGCTTTTTATGTAGCACTGTTATAAATCACAAAGATATCAGTTGATCCTGCAAAATAACTGTGTAATGATGGGTCGTCTCTGGGGAGCATTGAATCTGCACAGTGCATTGCAGAGCTACTTTCAAACTTCTCAGTTATTGCCGATTTTTTGCTGCATTACATTGAACGATGGCATTTTCAACACATCATCTGCATTTATTTTTCTTCAAAGAGCACATCAAGTTTGTCAGTTCATTGGGTCTTCTTGGTGTCATCATTATCTGTTCAGACTTTAAATGAGACATGTCACATATGTCATGGCTTGCGTGTGTCACTATTGCAGTCTTGCCCATGAATTCTCTCCCAAATATGTCATATTTAGACTTCAGTTGTTGTGTTGTCGACGGCGTCAGGCTGTTTCTGCACGCAAACAGGTCTAAGAGTAAGATCCGTGTATTCACAACTACCATGTTGTGCCTGCAGATCAATTTCTTCCCTCATTATCTAAGTCTTTCCAGGAAATCATCGTCTTAACATCACGCATAGCAGATTCGTAAACTCAAAAGTTCCGCATGTGAAAGACTGACTCATTCATTAGTTGTTGATGATTGCTTCAGTTACTTAAGAAAGATCAGAGTGGTACACACGCCTTGGATGTGAACAAGAAGTAAGTGTGCACAAGGGAGGCGTCATTTTCAATTGTCGTGGCTGAGGGACTGACCCTACAGAAACTAACCCTGTTAGAGACAGTCAGTCCATGCCCCGTTAAAACTGTAAAAAAGTTCAGCAATTGAACGAAGGTCGTCGCTGTAAGCGTTGCTTTGTCTTCCAGACTATCAAATTGGTGGAAAAAGGAACATTGGTGTTGAATTATACTTTTAGGTGATTGAAGTTATATATATATAAATGTGTATAAATATTTATTATATATATATATATATTTGTATGAGGATATATGTGCATATACATATATATACATTATCTATAAGATACTTTATGTAATTATGTTTTGAAATGCAGAAGCTCAGGTGTTCAACTCAATCATTTTCTTTCTACTCTCATTTATTTTGTTAACTTGTGATTTATTTAAGGAGTGGGACGATAGCTGTCCTAAAGGGTCACAGTTGCTGTCATTGTGTTTAAAACAAATCCATGATTAATTTCTGGGTGGGGTAAAGCATATCGATTGTGGAATTGGTTGAAGAAGGCCAAGCATATTTAGAACCTGCATAGATTGTGTATTTTGGTTTTTTGCTGAGACAGGGAGATCTCAGGGGTGTATTTAATGATCTGCCAGACATCCACCCCAGACCAAGTGATTTTATCGCCCCTGATATTTATGTTCCAAAGTGGCATCTTTAATATCATCGTAAAATTGTATGTATATACTGTCTCAAAGTCTTGAATATAATTTAATGTTTGATTTATAATTTTAATTTCCTGCTTTGAAAGTGTTCATGCCTTCTGGAGTGTGCCTACCAATCCAATGGCTTCGTACTTTGCTTTGTACAGTGAATCCACTGCTGGAAGATCTTAGAGTGACTTAAAAGCCGCTAGATTTATTTATTGGAATGCGTGATTTAGTGACTAGCCAAAAATTGTTAAGCTGATTATTCTTTGATGGAATGAAACAATTGGCATCACATACAAACAGATATCCATGCATGTTTGGATATTATACGTACAGGCATATACACACACACACACACATACACATATATAAATTAAATGTATATGTGTGTCTGGATAAGGAGAATGGTCAGCAAGTATATATATTATATATATATCTCAATTCATGAATACATACATACATATGTATGCACCAATCCACATATGCATACATGCACGATTTTATATACATACATGCATATATATGTAGATCAGGGGTGTCAAAGGGCCGGCCCACGGGCCAGTTCTGACGATATATTTCTGGCCCACTGAACCTTTGAGACAGCACACTTGAGAATAAAAGGTCTAGTTGTTATTTTTGAGGCTTTATGAATTTTCTGTGATGTTTGTGAGTTATAATGCATATTAGATTTTCAAAGCCTAATTCAACTGTCTGAGATCCTTACCCAATTTTCCTCATGCGCTTTTAGCACTCTTCCCGCCACTTGCTGGAAAATATTGCTTCTGGCCCACCATTAAAAAAATGTTTGACACCTCTGCTGTAAACATTTAAAGGTGCGTGCTTTCGAATGATCTTCTTTTGACAGTATGTTATTCCGGCTGTTGACTCTGAGCAGCATAAATTTCTTAATTTTCTTAGAAAACGCATTTCTTTGAGTTAGTAATATGGACTGCGTATTTATGTGTGTTGGGCCCTTGTTAGGCACTTAATGTGCACTATGTTAAGTGCCGTAATTCATACATGCATGCATACCTACATACGTGTATAACATAGTAGAAAGTGCGCTATACAAATGTAGTGTTACAGTTATGTTCATGCATGTAGTGTCTGATTAAGTCAGAGATGATAAAACCTCTGTGAACATGTATACATTTATACATACATGCATATCATACATAGATACATTGTTACATGCATGTGAGGCGCCCTTGTGGCGGTATGGCCGTGTTATAGCAGCGCCGTATAAATTGTCTTTATTATTATTATCGTTATTGTTTTAATTATTATTGTAATGCATTGTCATATTCATGTATATATAAATATCTAATCTAATGGAAGAACTTCTATTGCATGCCAGAGCTGTAATGTTCAAGACATTAGTCAATGGTCGTTGTTGATGTAAATCATTGTGCAGGCGAAACTCCAGTAAGTCCAGTTCGGATAGAAGAAGGGTATCTCAGAAAACATGGCAACAGCCAATGAAAGAATAAATGAGTTTTTGTTGGGATCTGTATTCATGCATGTATAACTATGTGCATGCATTGTGTGTATATGTGCATGCATGTATATGTGCATACACTTGCTCATACATACAGTGTGTTTGAAAGGCTCATCATGACAGCTGTAATATAAATGTGGTGTGAAATGCTGACACAGGTGTACATAGACAGGTGTCGAGGAGAAATTGGAATATCAGAGCACAAGTGAATTCTGTCATTTGCTGGTGCATAATAACGAGAGGCAGATGAATTTGTCTGCGCCACAATGACAACTGAAGCAATTGGGATGCTGATTATCTAACCGATCCATGTGTTGTGGCCATCCGTGTCTGACACTGCACTCCATGAGTGACAGCAAAATTGGCAGCAACGACATCACACAGGCAGGAGCGGGAGGAGGAGGAGGAGGAGGAGGAAGAAGAGGAGGAGGAGATGAGGAAGAGGAGATGAGGAAGAGGAGATGAGGAAGAGGAGATGAGGAAGAGGAGATGAGGAAGAGGATCAAGGGCAGGACGAGACACGGGAGGGGAAGAGGTAGAGGAGATGAAGGGAGAAGAGTAAGATTGGGACGAGAAGTGGGTAGGTGGAGTAGTGTGGGAGAGCAGCTAGAGCAGGACAAGAAGTGGGGAGGTGGAGGAGTGAAGGGAGAGGAGTAAGAGCACTAGAGCAGAACGAGTATAGAGGAGCAAGACTTGACGAGGAGTGGGTAGGTAGAGGAGCAGGAGGGGAGGACAAATGGTCAGTGACAGTAGCATCATCTGTGCATGCAGCAGGGATGAGTCTTTGAGGGATGAGACTGAATGGAAAGCTGGAGATTATGGCAATGGATCTGAGACGGAAGGAGCAGAGATCTGGTATGACCGTAATGGACGGGACGTTTGTCCAGGTCGTTGAAATGTATCCAACTCATAACTTTGTCTCCAGGTGACCATTGCCGCAAAGATGTACGATAACTGTCAGGCGCCGGGAAGACCATCTGGAAGGTCACCGTGTCCAACAGCTAAATGCTAGACTCATTTTCCATTAGCAGAATATGAACACTTATGAGCATAATATAATGTCTTTTGAGGCAAACAGTTCTGCAAGGAATCAACATATATATATATATATTTATATATATTTATTTGTGTGCATGGGTGTATATATATATATTTATTTATGTGTGTATGGGTGTATATGTATATATATATATAAATATAATTATATAGGTGCAGAAATTGAGAACCGAACCATATCTTTTAGTAGCAGATGTAGTCATAGATGTGAAGTATCCAGTGTGGATACTTTGATCTTTGTAAATTTAGATGATTCCTTCATTATTAGTGTTGGTTCTAACCGACACTTTGTGGAGCACATTGCGTACATAGTCTGTTGATCAGATTTTGTGACACGGATTTTTTCTATGAAGGACTCATTAATTCTTGCCAGAAAAGGGCCTACAGATATCATATATTAGTTATGCACGTTGACATCCATCAGTTGCAAGGTATGCTGTGGTGGTTGATAAAACTAGACATTGTCTGATTTAACTCTTTCATTAACTCGGAAGACACCTTAGTGTAAGGTCACATATAAGCTACCAACTAACGAGTATAATGCCGTGACTACTAATGACTGTCATTTTAAGAGCTGCGTAATTAGTCAAACTCGATTAACAATGAACATATCACATGTGTGTGAACATCATGATTCTACAACGTAAGACTTATCTGTAAATGCATATGCAGTCGTCAATTATATGGTGCATTAATGTGACACCTTTTTTGAATAGCATCTGGCGCTTATTGTTGGTCATGGAATTGTAAATGGACTTAGACAAGTCTACGGCTGCACGTTCGATGTCGCTTGGCGCCAAAACTCGACGCGGTTTGGCCGTTCGGTGGTGCGATAGATAGAGGGTTAGAGAGGATGATGCACCAATGGATGTCTGCTGCTGTATCATTTAGCAGTGTCAGTGAATGGTCGGACGCCGGTTCACCGGTTGATGCTGGAGCGGGATCAGTAGGATCATTGAGATCGCCTGCATGATGATCGGTGGGTTTCCACAATATGGATCACGTCTCAGCGATTTCTTTTGTGGGCTTTATGGCATCATGGGATCAAGGTCTGTGATGCTTTGTATCAACCAGACTCCTCACCAATTCGTTGCTCTTATGCACTCATGACATGTGTTCATGGGCTTTGAAATATGACGGAAATTGTAAATGGACTTTGACAAGTCTACGGCTGCACGTTCGATGTCGCACCATCGCGGTGTGACCTGTCATAATATGATTTCTATTGTCGATTCGACATGGGTTTAAGCTGTCGTCGTTAGTCTTTGACAATCGTTGGCTTCAGAATTCTCCTCATCAATGCTGATAACTTTGGTCCATTAACCAGATTAATCGGGAGTTGTGCTAGACCCAGGTTGAAGTCGGCGATCAATGCATTGTAGCAATGCTGGAAAGCAATATTTGAATCTGTTCCACTCTCCACCATCTTCTTCATAAGTTTGTCTAAAGGACATCATCAGATATGTCCATTTGTTGCAAGTAACATGGACTGGTTTTTCTTTCTACAAATAGTTCCATTCTTCTGCAGACTTCTTCATTGCGCCATTGCTGAAAGGCATGTAATTAATTATCTTTTGGTTTTCTATGATATGAAAATGTGTACATCAGTCTCACAGTGTCCTTTTTAACCTTCTGCCTAGGATGTTCTGGCTGCTATGACTGCTTGCTTGGTTGTGTTGACATGCTGCATGGGATTCCATGTTGCCTCAGATATCATATGCCATACTTATTGAACCACATCACAAATTCGTAACAAGAAAGTTGTCCACCTAATCACATTCACTTGAGTGTCCTGTGACTTTGTACAGCACCATAATATGAATTTTAGTTGTTGCCTTGGATTATGTGAAATTGGTGTATAACATCAGCATCTCATAAACAGTGATATTAAAAGGAGATTAGTCTCCTCTGCCTATCTCAACAGAGGCAATCAGAAAGATCTGCCATTTGCTTTCCAATTTCATATTGAAAGCAGTGTACATCAGATACATCAGAACTTCACGTTCCCAGGATACTGTAAGATTGCATGTGATGCCATGGCAAAACTGCAAAGATAGGTAAGGGTGTTCTGTGTACTATAAGTTTGTGATGTTTACTGTGTTTTGGTGATGATACACAGTTACGCACTCATGGTTTCGAACTGAATATTGCTGTCGTTCTTTTGGCCTTATTGTTGCTACTGGTGCATATTTCATTGGTTCTGGGCTTGTTGTTTGTGAATCTGAAGTCAAAATCGTGATATTTATCAATGATTCTGAATTTGTTGGTAAGAATTTTATTTTAAATGTCACGTAGATGAGGGTTGTGAGCCATTCTACACTCTTTTTAGAAACTTCTTGTAACAGACATTATTATGTTAGTGACCTGAGAAACTTAGTGTGGTGGCCATTGGAGAAGTTGCTTGCAGAACTGTTCAGTCTATTTTGTCACATTGCAGTGTAGGTTTCTCAATGGGGTGCTATATAAATTCGCAGATGAATCATGTAAAATGTATGATGCAAAGATATATTCGATTCAGAGAGTGAAGAAAAGCTATTAATTACAAGACAGTGGACTGCACCACTGGATATCCACCTAACTGTCTCTCTCTTCCAGAATTGATTTTATGTACAAGCATCGGTGAATAAATGGGTCTCTTTGGTGCGCCTTTTATTTATTGATACAGCTTCCACATTACCATTCTACCTCTATCTTGTAGGAATGTCTACATTTGCATGCTATGTCATCTATGCTTATGTAAAAATTTCTTAAATTTACATTTGCTATGGGATCGTAGAGCGGAGTTGGTTTTGTATAGATTTCTTTAACATTCGATCTATGTATCACCTTAACAATCCTTGTATAAATTTCATTTACATTCTTTGACCTTAATATATTGCAACATTGACAGTGCTTTATTGTTACTGGTTATTTTAGAGCATTTGCACTTGTCTTGGTCAGTTGGATAGCCAGGCAAAAGCAGGGCTCTCGGGAGGTTCTTGAAAGGTGCTACATGAATGCTTTGTTGCATTATAATACTGTGTTCTTTGTTTTACTGTTCTTCATATGATGCATATCAGAACCTTAATTGCAATTAAAGTCGTTTGTTATCTTTTAGCCTGCTAATTACAATGAGTATCCTATTTTTTGATGAAACAGTTATAATTACTATGAGACTGTCACTGCAAGAACTAACTAAGTCCAGATTCAGTAGATTTTCTTATTCTTTTAAAGTCTTATAGCCTTGTGGAGTTACGCTGGTTCTTCCAGATGAAGCTCCAATTATGCCTCGAATGAAATCCCCATGTGTGTGTCCATTTGAGTATAAATGCCATCTTAATCCACTGCACTTGAAAATGAACTTTATGGCCTCGTATTTGATGCAGTGATGACCACACATTGATGTAAACATCGTTGCTACACTTATGTGGACATTACTACTATATAAGTGACAAGTGTAGCCAGAACACTACATTGATATATCTTATTGTATTTTTAGATTTATACAATACAATACAAGTGTAATTTGATATCGCCCTTACAATTAGTGCACACACGCCTTGACGGCACAACTGCAGTTCTAATTCACAGCAATTGTGTGCAAAGGATTTGCTCAGGGTCCTTACACAGTAACTCCTTGGACAGGTTAGCCTAAGGGCGGTATTTTTATATACATGTATTTGTATATGGATATTTGATTTAAGAGATTTTATTGCTATAAGATTATGTACTCAGAAGTGCACCTTACCCTCTCTCGGTTGAAGAGAACAGTCTTTAGATTAGAATAAAATGTGGCCTGGAAGGCTCTATGCATTAGGCATAGTGCTTACAGGGAGCCCACTCCATATTGCAGGGGACTGGCAACCGAAAATGCACTGAACTGCATAATATTAAGTCCATGACAGGGAGCAGAGACATGAAGCAGCAGAGACATGAAGCAGCTAAGCTTGCGTATAAGAGACAACCAACGGCAATGTATGCTAAGGGTTGAGCAGCAGAGCTCCTGTAGGCAAGCAGAGGCGAAACCCAGATGGAGGGCGCTGCAATGATCCAGATGGGTCCACATGTATTATATATCTTGTCTTATTAATGCAAAGTAAGCATTCACATTTTCCAAACACTTATTGAAGAATTTACTGTTTTTGGATCATAAAATATTATAAATATTATTAACTTAGTGTTCACTTGACCTGACCTGACCGTACCTAGTGGCATAGGCTATTGTGGTGTAATTCACTCTGCCAATTAATATTTGGGTTGAGTTTCTGCGCCAGCTGTGAATCTTCCATTGTCTGGACCCATCCAGTTGATTTGCCTTTGGTGCTGGACGACACTTAGCAGATGTTGGCAGTTCTGAGTGATGGACTGAGTTATCCGAGGGGATTATTGTTTAATCAGTCAAGCGTGATGCCCTCGAAACAGCGGGCTTAGCGGCAGTGGCAGCTTGGCTGTTGCTGCACTGTGACGATGTTTAGAGCAAGACTTTGAAGAAAAGCCCCTTTACGGTCCTCTCTGTTCTCCGTCGTTAGCCACATTCCTACGGGGTTGTTGCGCTTGGAGATATTTGTGTCGGACTGATGGTTCAACCACCGTAAGGAGGAGCGGGTATGTCGTCTGCCCTGGAAATTAGAGATTATGAGGTAGGGAAGACAAATGTTCAACGTGTACCCTAAGACCAGAAGTTTTCAATGATGTATAGGCATGAAATATGTTGCACTATTTGTATGTAAGAACATTGCTGCAAAGTGATTACTCTACGGGGAGAACATTTTAATTTTATGTACGACATTCTGGAAACCGGACTATGACCTCCCACAGAATATCCTTAGCACTCTGTCACTCTGATTTGATGCAGCACTCGTGAGCAAGCTGGTGCCCTGCGCTTGGCTTTCAAGTAGCGCTTTAGTTGTTTGGAGATTATGATTACGATTACAATCATCTATATACAGATACATGCTTTACATGAAGACAAGAAATGATGTCCTGAAATTCTGCCCAGATGTTTTTCTCGCTGATTTTCCAGCTATTTCTTCAGAACCATTCTGCAGAAGACAAGTTTAGGAAGTGTTGAGTAGTTTTTTGTAATTTTTTATTTAATTTGTGTCAAGTGATGTGACAGGAGAATTGGTAAAAGCAATTTCTTTGTCATTTCATATGGAAATGTGCACACATTTCTGTCAGCTCTATTTGCGTGTATATTTGAATGTGTTATTATATGTATGTTTGTATGGATATTTGAATGTGTTATTATATGTATGTTTGTATGGATATTTGAATGTGTTATTATATGTATGTTTGTATGGATATTTGAATGTGTTATTATATGTATGTTTGTATGGATATTTGAATGTGTTATTATATGTATGTTTGTATGGATATTTGAATGTGTTATTATATGTATGTTTGTATGGATATTTCAATGTACAATTTTCTATGTGTAGCCTCACACTCACTATGGGACTATGAGGCCCTTTATAAAGTCATTGCTTGGATCTTAACTTCCTTAAGTTACATTAAGGCGGTGACAAGACTGACACACCATGAACCTCCGACACCAAGCAGTCCCTCGCAGATAGTAGGAGACAGTGAGTTCTTGGCATCCAACAGACACTGATCTGTCGAGAACAACGAATGAGAAGATGAGGAGAATCACCACAATGTGCACGATGCTTTTTTGCAACTTTTGACATCTGTTTAAATATGAAAATATTTGAAATTGCTTTTGGGACCTATTATGTATTCAATTTGAAGGGTTTTTCTGGTCGGCCAATCAGACGGGATTTGTGGGTGGACACCTCTTGAGAAACATGAGGACAGGTGGTCTCCTCCTCTTGTAATTACCTGATATCCTGTCCGCTCAATTCGCTAATGCCGTTCTAGTTTGGAAGAGCAGAGAATGCAACCAACTATCCCCAGAAGGCAGTAGTTCAGAACTTCAGAGAGTAACAGGAATGTTGAATTCACGACAGACATACAGACACTGCTCTTCTGGTATATTGTTACTGATTCTTTAAGCCATTTAGTCTATGCTTTGCCTCGAGTGACCTTATTTTGGTCCAAAAACAGATGATCCCTTGGTTTTTTAATCTCTATTTGAAGCTTTTTACATGCACAGATGTCAATCCTTATGGGCTGGAGAACAGGCCCGGTCAAATTTTAGGTTGAGGATGGCGCTTGTAGTTCTATCTGCTGACTGATTTGAATCTTAATGTTTCTGTATGTTTGTTTTCACTAAATTTACGAGCATCATATTTAAAATACGATATAACATGATAAGCATAAAAGTTTTTCAAAATGGAAACAGCACAGTGAGTAAACTAAGGTTATAAGGAATGAGTGTGAGAATGTTTTAAAGACCATGACCTTGTCAAAGTTAGGAATATATCCACACCACTTCTGACACATGTCCTGCATCGTCTATGCTGGACATTAGCATTTTTATTCGAAAGATTTTTCCTTAGACTGATTAATAGGAATCGACACATCTCTGTACTACTAATACAGATACCAAAAGAAGTGATATCTTAAGAGAAACGATTTGTTTTTCATTGATACAAAAATAGTAGCCTGTTTTGACGACCTCCTCTGGTAATTTTTTAATTGAAAATCTGTGTGAAATAATAAAATTATGAGTCGACTCATCAGCAATAGTCGATCTTTGTTCTTAAGTTACAAAGTTTAAAATAAAATTTTAATGAACACATATGCAGCTATATATGTTTAATAGTTCTTAAACTCTCATTTGAATTTAAGTCATAACCGAGTAGACAATTTCCACCGAGTACCAAATCCGAGTATTTGGATGCACTATGTGCCGAATCCGGGTATGAACCGAATAGTAGCGGCTACTTTGACCCGGCAAGTACCATCTGCAGGCCAAGCTTACAATTTTAGACTTTTGTTACTTTCGCCGTCTTGTGTAAGGAAAAATTAGCTAAATAAATGTTTGTGCCTGTAATTACCACTAATACGGCTTAAAATTAAAAAATTTTGTTTTTATATTGTCGAATGTTTATAAAAAATTATTGAATTATAATTTGTATATTTTTAATTATTTGTGTGTGTAATATTTACCGAGGTGAATAGTCCAGAAAAACGAGATATTCGACTGAGGCGAATGTCCGAGGCGATTTTCGGTTATGTCCTATTTGAATTGCATCTTGCGAGAACATCCAAAAAATGTTTGCTGTTGTTTCTGCCTTTGCAAATTAAATAGCAGTACTAAGGGCTAAGGCCAGCTAAATATAAATACTGCCCATTAATTGGAACGAATCCTGAATCATCAGAAAACAGGCCAAATGTAACAGAATTGGAAGACATCAAAATAATGACAATTTGTCAATCCCTACTACAACGCATTTCCGCGTTGCTTCAATGAAGTCTTAGTGAAGAATGTTTTGGGTGTATAATATCTATTTATCAGAACCTTTAATGTTCCACCTATCTAATGCTTCTTAAAAACCCAGCCTTTACTAGTGTAATTGGTGTTGAAGTTTATTAATCTACACCGGAAAGGTATTAAACACAGAGACTGAAAATCAAGAATAGCCGGATTAGAAATTGCCAAACAAAGCACCTCATCTCTGGAATGACCTTACTCCTGAATTTCGTGCCTTCTCTGTTCCTCCACCACCATCACTGTCCGTCATGCAACATCATCTGTCCCTAACGCCCCTATCCACCACACCCGGGCTTTCCATTCTAAACTTAAATCACACCTTTTCAAGAACTCTTATGCAGACTCATTACTTGACATTCCACTTGTCAATCCTCGACCAAAGCGACACCCTCCTTAACAGCTACTTTGCCTCCCTGCTGACCTCCTGGAAACCAAACTTTGACCTCCCATGGACTATCCTTTGAACAACCCTTTCGATTTGACGCAACGCTCGTGAATAAGCTGGTGCCCTGCGCTTGGCTTTCGAGGGATGCTTTAGAAATTTGGAGATTACGATTATAATTAATTCTGTACAGACCACTGTAGAAATATTACTGACATTACCATCATCATCATCATCATCATCATTAGTTCCTGATGCCTGCAATTTGACTGCAATTGGATGAATATATCAACTCCATTATCCTTGCAAATTTGTCATATCTATTTCTCCCCTTAGTTAGCGTTAGTCCCAGTTATGTTGTGTCCTCATTTATTTTATCTGTCTGGAATCGCCTTAATCATGGCGAAGTTAATACATGAGCGTTGTAAAAACAGTAACGCTCACGATGTGTCATCCTAGATTTAATTGAATGACAGAGGTTCTCTGATAATGATATGATGAGTTCCAGGGAATTGTATTTAACTAAAGCGCTTATTTAGCTATAACACTTATTGTATATATATATATATATATATACATGTATATTAATTACATGTATATATACATATACATGTATATAATAAATATGTGACATGTCCCATGTATAAATAGATACAGATAGTTTGTTAGATAGATACACAATATTTTAGCATACAATATAGATCATTTCAGCTTCTAGTTCAGGGAGCTTATATAGATTGTTTATCATATGCCCAAATTATCCCACATTAGTGTTTTCTTATATATATATATATATATATATGTATATATATATATATATATATATACGTATATATATGTGTGTATATGTGTTTGTGTAGGTGTGTGCGTGCTTGTGTAGCAGTGAAAGGTACCCACAACCTGTAAGATGACAGATAGTGGGCTAAGTAATTCTGGCTTAAATGCCAGCTGATAGCAGCAGATTTGCTGATAAATACAAAATGCATACAGGCTTAGGAAGCTCAAGGCGTTAACGGATTCTCTTTTCCAATTGAATCCGGTGTGATGCATGAATATTTTTTATTCTGTAAAATCTACACAAAGACCTGCACTGTTTCAGATACAGCTGTATACATTCAATGTGAATATTTATACAGTTCCTTTTTGAGATCGTTGTGAGAGTCTTATGCACGTTAGAGAGGGAGAAGAGGTGTGATAAGTTTAAAATGTGTGACACAGTGTTAGATAGGCTGCATTCGAAAGGGATATCAGATATATCAGAACACTTGGAGGAGACCTGAATGCATCTTCTTTGCATTAAACAGCGACAGACTGTGATCACTCTTCAATTGTTCAATAATTCGATCGTAGTGCATACTTAATGCACTGCACGTGTGCATTGCGTAGAAACAATGGCAGAAAAGATGGCAGTTGATCCAATTTATGATTAGGGAAAAAAATTATTGTTTTTGGCAAATTTTCTGCTCTTGTATCAATTATATATGTAAAATATATAAAAATAATTATACATTATACCTAGATTACTGTTACTCACTTCTTATGGGCCTCCCAAAACAGCATCTTTCTTATAGTCTGACTCCCTCTACATATATGCCTGAAGTCTTACACTGGCTTTCTATCGGAGCATGTATCCACTACTAGATCCTCTTAATAGTTTCCAAAGCCTAGCTTGGCAGGGCTCGAGTTATCTCTCTGATTAATTATATGTGAAAGCCATTACCTGCAACTTCATCTCGATCCTTGTGCTTTGTTGATCATCTAAATGTTTTTGTTCCTAGAACTAAGACTGCGGGTTGGCCCAACACCAGGTGTTTGCCATTGCCATCTACCTGGAATGACCTTCTTTCCACACTGAGTGTTAATATAAGTGACTGGCTTCTCTGCAACAGCCTCTCACTTTTTCCCCAGAGTTTCCGTATTGAGAGTGCCCTGAATAGTTATTCTCGAGGCGCTACATATATCTGAAAATGGATACAATATTATAGATGATAGGCCCTCGATTAAAATCACTTTCCTCAGTTCACTGGAGGAGGATAATTTTTTGTGATCCAAATTAACTGAGCATGACTGTATAATTACGGCCATAGTTGGATTGAGCACAGTCGGTTTATCTCCGTGAAAACATCCAATGGATGTCAAGACTAGTGTATGACGGGGGAGTCGGATCAGATCTCATTTCGATCAATTTACGGAAGAAGAGGTGAATTCTGTATACATGTATCAATATGACAACATGAAGAGCTGTCGGCGCTGAAGTGTGACCTTTACGCTAGGTTTTTGACCTATGCGTGATTGTGAGGCTAACTTGATTAAGAAATTGATTGTCCGTTACAGGTTGAAGTTTGTGGTTCTTGTGAAGTGGGGGTTGTGTGGTATTAAGCGAGTGTCATTATTATAACCAACAGAGCTGTTGTGTTGTGTGTTGACTTGCTATGCTGTTACTCCTCCTCTAAGACATTTTTCTGTTTGTCCTTGATTCATATTCTGATTGATTAAATCTGTCCTTGGTCAAAGCGCTTCTTCATTATCTGATTAATTAATCACGCTGTTGTGTTGATTGGATGTCTGAAGCTTTCTAGACATGTCTGTCGTGTGCTGATAAACAAAATCTGTGGAGAACTTCTGTTCTGTCAAAGCAGATGCCTCATCTACAGTTTATGTCAGGGATATTGAACTGTTGACCCACAGGTTAATTTTGTGGCCCACAACGCTGTGTTAATCATTTTCATTTTTGACAATGTATAGCTGATTTAATTAGTATTTAAATTACGTTATCTCATTAATTTTAGCAAGAAATTGTTTCAGCTATTTATGCATTAGGTAACATTACTGTATTAATGTTGTGCTACATAAGTGCAATGTGCTGGTGTGGACCTCGGCTTGTATGTTTTGATTGCTAGGTAGCCATGCCGATGTCCTAGTGTGAATTACATCAACGGTGCTGAACAAGTGCTTTGTTTCACACATACTGTGACATACATACAGACATACATTTATACATGCATACGCACATAGGCAATTTTTTTTACACATGTGTGCATGCATTTCCAGCATTAACTCCTACTCTCTGAGCTCTTCCGACAACTATAGACCCGCCTGCAGCCGAACCGATGCTCGCAAGTTCTCAGTTAAATGTGTCGATCCATGTAAATAGAATAAAATTCCAACTGATATGTGTGTTTCAAATAGTGTTGTAATTTTTTTTAGAATTGAAGAAAAGTGATTCAAGAATCACCTGTTTGCAATTTCGCTTGAATAACATGTGTGCACTGGTTGTCCACTGTTTCTAAGTATTCTAAGTAGTTAAGTTTACAGTTTTCAATCTGATTTGTTTTGTTATACTGCTGGGGCTTACTGTACTGCAGGGCAGAAAACATATAGTTAAAAAGATGTTTTCATCAAATTCTAGCTCCTTCAGAGAATGTAGGAGAACAAATTAGTTCTGGACACATACGAAAGAATATGTACGGCATCTCACTGAACTACAAAGTGGCTTAAACTGGTGTTTAAGCCGTGTTTTCGACTTGGATTCATTTGAGGATGTTTACGCAACTTGGGTCCCATCTGTTTTCTGCACGAGTTATTATCGAAATTGAAACAGCTTCTGAGAACAACATTCAAATGGTGTTGGTCACCTTTCATATTAGAGCATCTTGTAAAGAAGAGATACAGTTTGTGAATTTATACATCTCTGCCTCTTGAAAAGCATCAAAATTTCTGCTGTGTTAATATATATTACGATTATGGCACTTTTCAGAAGTCCCTTTGTAGGCAAACAATTCATTTCAGTCATGAAGCTTTACAAATAATCTTTCAGAAATAGCTTGACTCATGAGCAGTTGCAATTGACACTTGGACAGGCCACATCTCAGCAGAGGCAGCTTGAAACTGAAGCCCCAGTCAAGGAAAAATACAGCCAGATTGGGGCAAACTGAACAGTTGTAATTTCTAAACTATTCTCTTAAAACTTATGAAAATTTCGGATTTGTGTATAAATAATTGCAAGACTAATTTCTCTAAGTAACTCATATTTATCTTCCTCAGTTTCAGCATAATTTGCAGGTTTTTTATACATTATGTCATAAGGCCCACAAACTGGTGTTTAAGCCCGCTTTTTATTCGGATTCATTTGAGTTTGAGAACTCTGGTTCTGGGAAAGTAAGTGAGAATTTTTAGAAGCAAGGAGCATTTGACAGCCATCAGACTTTGATTTGGGACCTATCAGTCTTTGCTGTGTGAGTATTCACGCAAACACACACACACATACGCGCACAGATCTGTGGGTGCATAGGCTTAGCTTGTCAAGACAGAGGTGCCATAGTGGCCAACAAAATGGATGAGGTCTGGGTCGCGGAGTTCACTCGTCCTAAGCCTCCCAAAGGCTGAGTGTCCAGGATGGATTGTTCGACGTAAGTGTCTGCATTGTCTTCCTTATGCGGTATTTATTAGCGGCTGGCTTGATGTCTTAATCGTGTATTGGCTGCCAATAAGTGTTCAAATCTGCACCTTAGGTGCCACTGTGTGAATTGTTTTGATTCAGCTTTACTGATTTGCACGCATTAGGAAGCTTTGTATGTCTTAATTAAGTGTTATTTATATTTTTGCACTCTAAGGCAGTGCTTTTCAAATTGGTGGTTGTTATACAAGCCCCACAGCAGACCGGCGACTCTCAACTTCAGCTGACATATTATGTTGTTTTATATTAAAATTTTGATTTCATAATATTGTCATGGTTTATTATTGTTGCTTTGCGTCTTTAGAACTGTTCATTGTAATATAAGTACTGTGTCTTGTTTGGATTTTTTATGTTCTACACTGTACACAATTTCAGGCTTTATTGGAGTATGATCAAATTTGTTAAAACGGTTATCAATCACTTGCAGGCCTATTGATTTGCATTGTTTTATAAGTTCTGTCAGATCAAGATAGAGAGAAGAAGTTATATGATTATTACCAATAATATTGTTATGTTAAGCTGTAGTTAGTATTAATATTTGTGTTAGTGTTATTACTGTGTTGTTATTGCCAGCTGTGTTATGATAAAAGCGAAACAGAAGAAGACTGAGACCGCACTGGATAGACAAAATGAATGAAGATATAACAAGACTTCGTCTGACATTGGATAAGCACTGGACATGACAAATGACCCAGGAAAATGAGATCATTTATTTGCACCCATTGCCGTCAAATGACTGGAGTCAGGAACTGATGGTAATGATGAGTATTATGCAGTGCTAGATCCTCTGAGCTGCAGCATGGCATAACTGCACACCAACTTTGTGACACTCTGCTCTGTGCAAATATTGTCAAACAATATAAAGGTATCCGAGATATCTCAGTCTGTGAGATGCCTCTGTCTGTGAGATGCTTCTGTATGTGCAAGACGGAAACCTTGCACTTAAATTTGGACTTAGGGGAAGGATGTTATTACATACGGACGATTTATGATAAAGACTTTTTGCATCAAGCTCTCAATTTCTTAAAATTTCGGAGAAAATCTCATTAACTGCACAGTTTGCATTTGTTCTTTGTGGAAAGAGCTGAACACACTAGTAACCATTAAATTTTTGGTGAAATTCAACAAAGGCCTTTGTCGAATTTCACCAAAAATTTTAATGGTTACCAGTTGTTCGTTAGTTGATTACAAAATAAGCATGTGAAACAGCAGAACAGATGAAAACATAATGTAATAAGTTAACTGCAGTGGTCATGATGTCCCTGTTAGGTTAAATGGCAATGAGAACGTTGCGCCTATTCGTGTAAAATAGAACAGTACGCTATCCGGGAGCGCATTAATGAGTTATGTTAGACGGTTAGAGCCTCTGTTTTCCATCGCTGTACAATCCAGCTTCAGTATTTCCGACTTTTGGTCATGCTAATTAACAGTCAATGGCCCAAGAACAACCGAGGCATTGTGCTCCTTGGGTTTCATTTTATGCTCTTGTAGCTGATTGATAGATCCAATCTATGAATCTCCTATCTGTTATTTGCCTACAGAAACCGGTGAAATGTTGGATCTCGCCATTTCGTGACTGCTGTCTTGTTCACTGGAATGAAATTGTAAGGGAAAGAGGAGCATGGTTCAGGTTATCTTCCACTAATGATATTAATGCCTTTGCAAAGTTCTTTAGGGAACTATATAAATATCCACATGCTTCATATATATATATATATACACATATTATATACATAGATACATTTCTCATGCATGCTCCTGAGGTCATCTTCTTAATGATGCAAACTGCAAAACAAATCATTGGGCTACCTTTGATCTGACGCCCCTATTCATTCCCATTCATAGGGCATGCAGGCATCCATTCAGAGACATTTAACAAATATATATATTATATGTCTATATATATCATTTATCCAGGGCTGTTAAAGGAAAAAGTATTGCAATACCAATACCAGTACTTAATCACAAAAAGTATTGCGATACCAATACCTATACTTTTTCTTAAAAGTATTGCAATACCAATACTTTCACCAATACTTTTTGATGAATAAGTTGTCTTTTTAATTCACATAAAACACTTGCTAAAGAAAAAGCAGTATAATTAAAATTATTATTATTATTATATGCATGTATTATTGTATTATAAAGGAGCCATGTCACAATCAACCATTTCGCCATACGTAGAAAACCCACCATTTCATTGGAGCATAGCGATTTATTACTCATCGCTTCTTGATCGCAAATTATTCAAGCGGAAGAGAAAGGATAGCCTATAATTTTGTAATTACAGTGAGAAAAAGTATTGGCATCTCATATCAATGGCTGGCTAAGAAAATGTATCGCAATACATACGCGATGCCAGCCAAATAAAACTATCGCGATAATCGCTGCGATACTGAAAAAAGGATCGCCGATACCAAGCATTGCGATACTTTATCGCGATATTAACAGCCAGATGCGTTATTGGGGTTGGTGTCACCTAGTGCGGTCACTCATGGTGTCACCCCGCATGGAAATCCTCCCTTACAGATACCAGGTCATAGAGAATCGTAATCTTTAAACGTTTAAATTGCCACTCAAAAACCAAGCGCAGTGCACCAGCTTGTTCACGAGTGCTGCGTCAAATCAATTGGGTTGTCAAAAATGTAGCCCAAGGAAGGTCAGTGTCCGGTCTCCAGACTCCATATAGGCCCTAATGTTTTTTATACAAATGCTACTCATAAATTGTAATCTAAACCAAAAAGCTGACACTTTTCTTTCTGTCCTAAGAATGGAATGGCTCACTAATGGAACGCTATGGCGATGTGAATATTTTTACATACTTTTCTAGGCGAATTTCTTGGTCAATATGACTATTTTCAGCACAAATTGGCATTATATTCCGATATTTAGACATTTTGAGTTACACAATTCACACATATAGCCTAATAACAACCGCCATGTGCAATCGCGTCATCTGAAGATAGTACTGTACTGACTTTAACATGCAAATCTGGCACAACATCTACATGTATGTAACAATAACTTCACTCTGAGCACTCGCCAATGATGCACTCGCACTCGGTCGAATTTCAAGGGCGAAAAGCGCACACGCCGAATTCCTAGTTCAATCCCAGGCGAAGCTAGGCTTTAAGGCTAGTTCCTATATATTCATGCATTGATTTGAACATCTATATATAACGCCCCCTTAATAAGTCTACTCGTAGGCGCTACCAGCTCAACCACGGCGATACAAACCAGTCTTCAGCAATTTGTGAAAGACAAGCGCACTACTGGGTAATAATGACGACACTGACAGCAGCACATTAGAATTAAGGTTAAGAAAGTCAGTTTATATTAGCATAGAGTTATCATATACATGTAAGATAAGGTTTTGGAGTATGTTTAATTACCTGTTATTGCTGATTTAAAATGAATGAATTTTTGATGAAATTCTGCACAAGCACTTTTAAGACAGTCTTTATGTCATTTTGGTGTCACCCCTCTGAATGGCGTCACCCGTAAATTGGTCACAATAATATACCTGTAAGATAAAGTTGTGAAATATGTTTAGTTATATACCTGTAACTGCTAATTTAAAATGAAAGAATTTTTGCTGAAATTCTGTACAAACGCTTTAAAAACAGTCATTATGCCAGTTTGGTGTCACCCCTATGGATGGTGTCACCCGGTGCAGCTCCCTTGTGACGCCACTGTTAACAGCCCTGCATATATCACATAACCAACTAATCTAATGAGTCAAAAGCGATGTCATCATGATTCGACATTATCATGATGTGCAAAGCATCAGTCAATGAGGTATATTTATTATACATATAAATTTATACATATGCATATATATATATATATGCATATATATATATATATATACATTCATTTATGATCCATTATAGATGTCACACCCGTTACAGGTACAGTTTGAGGTAAAAGTAAGATTAGACCTATATTTTGATGCAATGTCTGAATTGTCAGCTTTCCATGGCTCAATGTATCTAAACACAGCTAAGAGTTGAGTTCATGCACCGAAAACCCACAGTTGGCGTCTTCAATATTATTTATCCTGGTACCTGTATACCGGATTCTGGGGGAGACATCTGGAAATGCGCAAAAATTTCAAACCCCCAGTTCAAATTTGACAATTCAAACCGTGTGTTGATGACTAAGGTCTACACAGGTGGAGATCCCTCCTGCTCTTCTTCTTCTTCATCTTCTTCTTCTCCTCCTCCTCCTCCTTCTTCTTCATCTTCTTCTTCATCTGCTACTTAAGACTAGTTTTAATCCAGATGTGTAATTAACAAACTAATCACACGACCTCAATTTCTTATTGAGGTCGTGTGAACTTGAGATCTGAACTTGAGTTCTTATTTATTATTAAAGACCTTATAATTATATCTGAGCAAGGTTATCCTGGCTGAAAATTAATAAATAATAATTTGGAAGCTTAGCAAAATGATGGGTTGTTTAGAAGGGCTGATTACAGTCCTCTCCCTAATCTACTGACCAGGCGATTAAGGAGTGGCTTGAGTGTATCGGACACAGTCCGGTTCTGAAAAGGTTACTTGAAGTTGAATAATTTATTGCCTGTCCAGTGCAATTTGTAAACCAGTACGTTATGTTCGTCAAGTTGATTGGAACCGTAGTGTTTTGTCACTAAGATGAGAAAATTTCTACAATTAATTAATATTTTATTGCAGTAATGCACATAAGTTGAGCCTTTTTTAAATGTGGTTACTGCACCTGCTTCAGTGCATGAGTCTGATGATTGGAGACAGGACAGTAGAATTCTATTATATTTCGTTCTAAAGAATTGCTGTTCAAGAGTGGGTGATAATTTTAATTATGCAGTTAAAAGTGACAATGTAAGAAATTATTCACATCAAGTTATTAAATAATTTGCATGAATTCCGAACACTTAACAGAGTTGTTACATGTTTGTAATCCTCTGGGTTCTGACAGACTTTAGAATTAAGTCTGTCATTTTCCATAACTACAAAGTTTATTTGCCTGTCTGATGGTAATGCCTGATAACATTTTGTCTGATAGTGATGTCTGATACTGATGCCTATAAAAATATCAGAATGATTTGGATCAACTCAAAGAAAGAATATCCTGCCCTTATTTCATATGAATTTGATGAATGCCGGTTTTTGGTTGCAAATGCTTTTCGAAAGTATTGTATTTTGTTACAGATGCCGATTATTACCTTGTGCAGAAAAGTAAATTTAAAACAATGTGCAGAATTGAAATAGGCTTTTTCAGTAGTGCTTCATGAATACCAACTTTATTTAAATTCTTGAAGTTTTCTTCAAGTTCTGAACTTGCTTGCATGGGTTAATCACAACTGCACTTTCATTAATTAATGCATTAATTTCTTAAATTTCTATGGCCGCTTGAAGAAAACTACTCAGAGGTGCTCCCAGCCCATCTGCGGCCGAGAGAAAGAATTCGAGCTAAAGTTTGCAAGTGCGGAATTTCCTGTGAAAGAGAAAGAGATAGAGAACTGGCCAAACACTCTAGAAACCTGAAAAATTCAAGCAGATGAAAGACGAGGAAATGAAGTTTTTGATTGTTATCCTCAGCTGTGATTGATTAGGTTGACTGATCCTGTAATTTGGAAAACTGGACTACAGTTGTTGTTGTGATTAGTAACATCTTAAATGGCATTGTCTAATGAGCTATATAAGCAAATCTCATTCATCAAGAACAGTTCTGGGATTGGTGTGACCCTTGTGGAATACTGATAATTTTGAGGAATAATGACCCATTCTAAACACTGCAGTGCAGGAGTAGAATCAGGGTAGGATACCTTGAGGAGTTCAGTTTTAAGTCGTAAGTGGAAGGCGACAGAGGAGGATGCAAACACGAAGAAGTGAATCAGCTGACGATATTAAAGGATATATATCTCCCTCAGGCTTGAATTAGTCCCTCACGGGGGAGGGGTCAACCACTCGAATCCTTCTTCTCCATTTGACTCTGTCGCACGTGTCTTCAATTTTAAAGTCTTCACATCTTTTTGTATCATATCTTCCCATCTCTTCGTCTGTCGTCCGTCGACATCCGCTTTCATAATTCTTTTAATGGAGCTTTCGTCCTCTCGTCTCATTACATGACCGTACTATCTCATTCTGGTCTCTCGTATTTTTTCCGTAATTCATATTAAAGGATGGTCAGAGTCAAAGAGACAGATTTTGTTAAGAAAAGAAAATATAGCGTATTTTATAAACCTCAGAGGAGTTATTGGCTGCAAGTATATTCTATGACAGTAGGCATGTGGGTTCATTGCACGTGGTCTGATGAAGCAGTGGCAACGTTTTTTTCTCCTGGGAATATTTGATTAATGTCTAACCGAGTTTGCTTATTAAATATTCACTGCCTACCACTTTCAACGGTCTGTTGCTAAAGATGAGGGCTAAGCTGTGCTTGCATAATATGTCATTCTTGAGACCTATTTATTGCATATTTGAAGGGAGTCTATCACATATCATACAGGGGCTTTGTGACATTTCCTGCAGACGGCTTTAACCGATTTTTACACTAAAAGTGTTTGTTGCTTGTATGTTGGATGTAGGTAAATATTCATTTAAGGACATCCCGCAAGGACTCTTCATTTTTTACCAAATGAAGTTTAGTTTTTATATAGAAGTTTGTTAAATCGCATTCTGTGAGCTTGAGGATAGTCGACAGTTTTTTAGCTTTGAGGATAGATGTGTTGAGGGTAAATGAGGCATACCGATCAGGGATACTGCACAAGCCCTTTTGTACAATTACAATATCATTGCGGTAGGCTCTACATAAAAAACCCACTTTCCAAATGCAATGCAGGTAACATCACCTCAAACAGTCAGTTCACTCTGTCTATTTGCGTCACTCTAGACGTGTGAGACATTTCCAGTTACAATCTCAATGGTGGCTGAACAATGTTAGAAGTTCTCCAGACATTATCTCCAAACTTCACCAAATCGAAAGATCACATAGGTCGCTCAGAAATGTAGACTAGTGCTGCAGTGCAGAATGTGTAATGTCCCCGGTGTGTCTCGATTCCTTTCTTTAACGTTTCCAGCGTTGGTCCTCAGTTGTTCCATAATTTACTTGTAAATGAGTCTGTTGTTGATCGATTGTTTGCGTATGTCCTCAAACGAATGCCATTTGAGGATCGATCTGCGCCGTCATTCACTCTCAGGTGAGGCCGTCCTAACTCAGTGGGGAATTGTTTCGTCAGTAACATTTGATTGTTTTCGGCGAAGATTTCGCTATGTTTTTCAGGGAACCGGGAATAATTTCGTAATAGGAAAGCACTATGATTGATGCGCTTCGATTAACATTGCAGAAATCATCGAACGAAGAAGATAATTTGGAATCTCCAAGTGCTTCGACGGGCGGTCGGGTTGTCGTCGTCGCTCGGAAGTCTCCGGTCCCGGTGCTCTCCGATCCATTCGTGCATGGTGGCCGGCCGAGCAGCCCCCAGCTGCTGTACCGGGCTACCATGCTCGTCATTACCGTCCTGTCTGTGTTGTCTCTGGTGATGGCGAACTGTTCTCCTGAGCTGCAAGTGGTCGTCCTCATCAGCATTCCATCATCGGTGCATTTACGTAAGGCAATGAATTCATTTCGGTCTGTGATCGATGTAGACAGTGTCTCTAATGTCGCGCTGACTTTCACTTCTTCCCCGCCACCCAGTCCGCCCTCCCCCAGGATGCAGTTTTGTCATGAGACATCTCTCTGAAGCCTTTTACGTTTTCTTTAACTATTGTGTTACATTTACAAATGATTTTGCACCATTATAATTATACCTCCTGGGACTATTTGCTCGGTCACAGAAATCGCATTCGTGATGTATGATTGCTATGTCTGCCATCAGTCTGCAGTCCATTTTTTTCTAACTTTTCAGATTTCACCCCACTTCAAGTTTTAATTCGCCTCAGACTTCCATTTTAGTGTGACTTTGCATGCGTTAGAATATTTGTACTGAATTATATATTTAATTGGCATCGGTTTATTATCAGATTCGCATAAAACTGTGGCTCTGATTATGTAACGGAGGCTTTGCAATACGTTATAAATACATGTATCATGGTGCATATCTGTTTTGGTTATGCAAGCAGTTGAATGCTATTCTGCTGTAGAATGGTCATGAACGACTGAGAGGCTATTATAGGCGGCGTCTTCGCCTAGACCTATGGCTTCCATGTGATAGTTATATGATATAATCATATTATATGTTTCTATGTTTTATGCTATTCAGTCTTGTTCTTGATGCCTTTTGCTTTTTCAAACATAATATCAGTGTCGTATCGTTGCCTTTGACTCTTTGCAGATGTCCATTAGTGGACACTTTTGTACTTATTCATTTATACAGCGCTACTCACAGCAGTGGCCATTCAGTGGCACTTCCAGTGCGAGGAAAATGTTTTCAGGAGGGAGAAGGATGTAGTAAGAGACCAGGGAAGAACGGCATTACATAGAGATGAGGGAGGGTAGGGCATTCTATAAGGAGGGTCCAATGGTGGCAAAAGGTCTAGTTGGAGCCTTAGTGATCCTAAGTCAAGGAGCAGAGGGCTTTTCATTCCAAGGAGTGGAGAGGTCAATGAGAAGCTGCAGGAAGAGGGTCGAATGGGATCCCTGAGATGTTTAGGTGCAATACCCAGTTTTGACTTAATGACCAGAACAAAACTTTGCACTGAATGCCGACTGATACAAGTTTATTTTACGAAGCATCCATAACAAGGATGATATGCGTCAAAACTCGGCACATTAGAGCATAACTGGAAATCGTCCCGGACACTCGGAATATCCAGTTTTTCGGGACTATTTGGAAGCATTCGCCTCGGCAAATATTACACACGCAAATACTTTAAAATAAAAATTTCTTAATTCAATAATTTTATCATGAACATTTTACAATCTGTAAACGAAAATTAAACATTTAAAGCCGTACTAGCAATTATTACAGGCACAAACATTTACTTTGCTAACTTTTTATTACTTGAAACGGCAAAAGTGAAGAAAGTCAAAAATTCTAAGCTTCCATCCTTTCACCTGCACCTACTTGTAGGGCCAGAGTTGCCACTACTATTCGGTTCCCGGATCCGGCAAATAGTGCTGGTTAAGGAAGCCAGTGCAATTGAGTGACCATAAATGAGGAGATCTGGGAGAACTTAGGAAGGGGAGCTATCAATCTGGCAGCAGAATTGAGAACTGACGGGATGCGGACAATTGGACTATGAGGAGGCCTATCAGAAGAGTATTGCAACAGTCAATTTTATAACAGACAATTGCATGAACTTTTGAAGTCAAGGCAGGTCTGCAAATGGCCCTGATATGCCGGAGTTGAAAGCAGGACGATTGTTTCCTACCCGGGCTTACCTGGCAAGCCTCATCAAGTGATATTAAGTGCTTTTCTGTATTTCAGGTAAAATAAAGGTGTTTTTCAAAGATGGACACAGAAATGAAGTGAATGCAGATGCATGGAGTCAGAGAAATGGAACGAAGATCCAGATATTTGGTAGGATTAGTTGATCCATTGTTGTGATGAGACCAGAAATGTCTCAATGTAAGCCTATACTTGCAGTCATGCAGCAATGTCTCATCGTTTACATGCAGTCAATCAGCAATGTCTCACTGTTTACATGCAGTCGAGCAGCAATGTCTCATTGTTTACATGCAGTCAAGCAGCAATGTCTCATTGTTTACATGCAGTCAAGCAATCAGTGCTAATAGTAAAGGAAATTTGAAGTAAGATATTTATTTCTGTAATTAAACAAAAGTGATATTGATGTTACTAAAGATTATCAATATATTCATTCATTCATTAGTTCATTCATTCATTCATTCATTCATTCATTCATTCATTCATTCATTCATTCATTCATTCATTAGTTCATTGAGGACATTTAATACACTTCTAGGATTTCTTCACAGGAGCACTCCAAGCCTAATTCCTGCAAAAAAGATCAGCAGACCATCCACTCATTGAATGACTTAAATGACATTGGTTGTATTAGTGCTGTTCATAAGGATATCGTTAAACATCAATCAATAGAATAAAAAAATTAAAACTGATTATTAATGTCATTGGTTATCAGGCCAATAATAACAATGGTTGTAGCATTGGAGCCTTTAACACCACAGCACTAAAAATTATGGTGAGATTTTTGTCACATGGTCATCATCAACATCATTATCATCCATGGACTGTAGGTTTCTGTAACAGGTTCAAATGTGATGTAACATAAATCTCTAACCATTGCCCAGTGCTACACAACAGCCACGTCGAAGAGACCAGCTTATTCACCAGTCCTGTATATGAGTTCAAGTTTTCTATATCCAGCGTTTGTGTCCATTCTTATGGTTAGTGAGAATTCGTGGAGATAAAAATGAGGATACAGTATTATGTTACTACGGTGGAAATGGTTGATGATGGTGGTCGTGTGGTGGTGTAAGAGTAATTAGGATGGGATGACTGGAAGAGTTATTTTTTTCAGTTATGTGTGGAGAACTGCAGAGGAGAAGGGGTAAGGGTATTTGAAACTTCCGATTAATAGGCGAGATATGAGGAGCTAGCTGTCAAAGATCTTTTGGGGTTCATTCAAAAGAGCTGTTGCCACATTAAGGGTCTAAGAGACTAAGGGTCGGTTGCAGGAATTCTGATAGGAGTCGAGAGTCTGAGACAGGGAAGGGTGTTATAGAGAGGGGTAGATATTGCTTGCAATTGAATGGTGATTCTGATTGTTCACAGGTCAGCAGATCGTGTTTTGCAGAATCTGATTCTGTAGAATTCGACAATTAGCCACTGATATATGCAACACGAGTTCATAGGAACTTTTGAGGCATGTAAAAGGGGTTCCTAAGGACCATTGGTGCATGCAACAGAGGTTGATAGGACTTCAGAATTCGTCAGTTGTGTTGCTAAAATTTTACTTGACGCTTTAATTCCTGTCCAATTTGTGGTGGTTTTACTGGCTCTGGTGCAGAACTGTTAAAGGACCATGATGCAGTCATTTCTGCTTCATGGTTTTCCAATTTTCGTCACAGGCCTGCCCATGCGATTGCCGTCGCACGTGATGTATGGACCGGTCAGCCAGACAAGATCATAGTTTGATTTGCGCTGTATTCATTCGCTCCATCGTGCTTATCTTGATACAGATGAGTGTGACCAACTTGGTTCATTCTGGGTGTCCGGGTGTTCATGATCGCTGCTCGTCGATCGGGAAATCTAGTGTCATGCGCCGCTGCAGTTAATTTCACGTTCATACAAATGGGTTTCTGTCACAGCGAGTCTGCACTTCATTTATGTTGACACTATTCGGTCAAATCCCCCCATATGTTTCCATGAGGTACATTTGCGGGTTGGTGGTAGTTTGGTAGGGAGGTATTGCCCGATGTTAAATGTATGGGGAAAATCTTCATTAGGAGATATGGATAGTCTGTACCATTTGTTATGGGCTCTCGTGCATCCAATGCCTCTGCTCCTAAGGATTGAAATCGATTGTAGCTCAAACTCACTTCCTTCTTTCATAAAGTGGCTCAGAACTCATTATTTCCCTTTGGCTTTCAAAGATTTAGAAATCTAAGTGCATCTTCTTCTAGCGACTGACTATCTGCACCTCATATTCGCATTTCAGTGTGATTTTGCACACATTACAAATTCAGTTAATAAATACTTAAATTATTGGTAGATGCAGTTTCCCATCTGCCTCAGTAAACACACCATGATCGTGCTGTTGGCATAGAGTTACGTTCCGTTTGAGCACATATGTCACTTTTTTCTTCACTGTTCACTAGTTCACCAACTTAACTCACTCACTCTTGCTCACCCAACATGTGCGCTCAGTTGCTTGCTCATTCGATCACTTTTAACTCGCTCCTTAACTCTGACTAAATGACACAAGTGAATAGTGTCCATGACGAACTAGGATCACTGCACCTAGTGACACATAGTGCTAATTTTTCAGCAGAGCTACAACAAATACAATGTAATGTGAAGCTTGCATCAAAGCTATTAATACTTAAATCTTAACATGCATCAGTAAAGAAAAACATAACATATTTGTGCCGACAGCACGAGCAAGGTGTGTTTTCTGAGGCAAATTGGAAGAAAAACGTAGAAAACTAAGGCAAAACTTAAAAAATCATAAAGGTTGTGCGAACTGCCAATCTAAAAATCCAGAGAATGAGACTTTTTAAATATCAGAAACTTGAACTCGGACTCGGCAAGAAATTCAAACTCGGTTCATCCCTAATCATCATTCAGATACTGACTGCTGTTTATGTTACTAAGAGGTTTATTTCTAAAGCAGTTCAGAAAATTATGTCTGAGGATAAAATAAATGTCCAAGATGAGACATTTATTTCCTCAACAGAGTAAGAAGCTAAAACTGTTCCAAAGAAAAACTTTTAATCTCTCTCTGTCTCCACATCACCATCTGATTCAGACTGACGCCTCGGACGAGGATCGAACTCAGCACACACTGAGTGTTACGTTCCGACCTCTCTAACCGATCAGCCACCGTGCCACACAATGTACTAACACAACAAATGTATTTCCAAATCAGAGACAATAGTTTTCAACGTAATTAATTAAAATCTATGTACACGATAGTCAAGTTCTCTTAGCAAGTATCAGTAGGGCTGGTTTGTCACCAACTGGTAACAACATGAGGACTAATTACAATAAAAGATGACAGATAAAACACTATTACTGACTGGATAGGTGTACTTAAGATCATCTTAATTAGTGTTCTGGCTGTACTAGGCCTATAGGACTCAAACGATAATAAAGGACTTGTTGTGTGGAAGGTTGGGTGCCTTGAATTGAGAGGCCATAAAGACGAGGGGTTGATGATCGCCACTGATCCCAGTGTCTCAGCAAGACCAAAGCAGAGAGAGAGACAGACAGAGACAGCCAGAGACAGAGAGAGAGAGAGAGGAGGGTCATCTGGAAGCAGGAGTGGAGGAGGGTCATCTGGAGGACTGCCTCTCGGCATTGTCCATATCCTTCGACCGCCGTAAAATGTTGCCCAATCTGTCAGAACGCGAGCCATCGATAAGGCCGCAACAAACGCCATCTGCACAGTCGGAGGCCTTTCAAGGGCGACGCACCCGCATAAGACCAGAACGGCGTCTATTGCGGTACAGCAATGAAACCAGGGCGGCGATGGCCTATGTTTAGATTGGAATATTGTCCCTCCCACTTAAAAAACCGAATTACCCTTCGACTGATGTCGCCCCAATGGTTGTTAGTTATGACGATGAAGAGGATGCCCACAATAACACTGGTGGCAGGCACACCCTGCATCCACAATGCCCGTCTCCAGTGACTGCGATGACGCCTGTGCTGTCCGGTTTATTGCATGATTCTTTGTCGCTGTGCGGATGAAGTGTTCAAACTGAAGGCAACCGTTACAATAACGTTATGGACCGACGACGCACAGGATGTTTGCACTGTTTTATTGTGCCCAGCCTTTGTCGAGAGTCGGCTTCCTCCGGACAAGTGCATGAAAGCCCAGCAGAGAACTCCGATTCCACAACTGAGATACTCTGTGGTCCGCATACATCATGGAAAAGACTCCGGTCACGGAATAAGATCAGAATCGACATGGCCGCATAAACTTCCTGACAATTCACCAATCAATTCACAACTGCATGGAACAGTTGTCTAAAGAATTAGAATTATGCGCACTTGACCAGAAGCAATGAATATGTCATATTAAGAGGCACACAGTAGATAAAAACTCAACTAATATTCGTATAAAAAGTATACAAGAAACATTCAAGCACTAGCTTAATCCACAGGCAGTCAATCATAGGCATGCACACATGCCTATACACAAACACAACCAGACACACACTCAGACACACATAAACGCACAACACAAACATAATATACAGCTGACTGTATGAAGATATAAGAGGGGAAGAGCTCGCAGAGCACAGTCTGACCGTCAAATGAATAGATGGAGTTGGCATTTGGATCTAATAGGATGGAATCATATCACACCATAACACTATGCAGACAGTGTAGGGCATAATAATTGTAATAGGTCACAAGATAACAATAATAACCCAGCAGAGCATCAACGCAACAGAACACAACATTAAAACACTGAATTTTTACAGTGTATACAATCTGTTGGTATATATATATATATATCTTTATATATATCTAGGGATCTTTCAGTAACGCCCACTAAAACCTGTTTCCAGCACTACAACAACTTGACCATATATAGGGCAATGTCTAAAATAATGTGTATGGCATTATATACATGTATATATATATATATATATATATATATATATATATATATATATATAGCATATATATATATATATATATATATATATATATAGCATATATATATATATATATATATATATATATATATATATATATATAGGCAGAGACCACCTGTTGGCTCCAACAGATGCTATAGTAGTTAATCGCATACTACTACACATGGCAACTGATAAAACCTAGGATTAGCAATAAAGATGCTGATGATGATGATGATGATGATGATGACAATTGTAACAAATGATGGTGGTGGTGGTGGTGGTGGTGATGATGATGATGATGATGATGATGCATAAGAAAAACGGGTATGTTGTAACCATTGTCCAAATCTGCTCACCCAAGAAATCAATTGTTCTTCAATTCTTGACAATGTTTTATGATGACAACAGTGATGAAGTTGCTGGGTTGCAAATGTCTCTAAGTCTGATACCTGGAAAGGGTACTATATAAAGAATATGTCAGAGGCTTTAGTCATTGCAGATTCTAATTAATGTATATTTTAAAGGCTACAAATAAAAAATGTAGCAGAATTTCCAGGCACACAAACAAAAATTGAAGACCATCTGGAAATAATAATCGTCATCACCGTAATCACCATCATCATATTCTCTTTAATTCACTGATCACACTGACAAAAACGCAGCTTGTTACATTAGTCAAACTAATTACAGGTTTATGTGTGGACCGGTTTCGCCTACTTGGGAGATCGTATCCTATGAATTTTCCTATCTTGATTATATCGAAAACAGTGCGTATCCGCTTGATGGGCGATGCAGGGGCAACAGTCGATGTAATATATACTGTTCATTTCAGCATACAGTGCAAAATAAGCACTATATGCCAAATGCCTGGATAGATGTCGCTAAACACAGCTGATTATAAACGGAATATTCGGCTAATGATTGATTATTCATGTAGAAAATGTCATAATCATTAGCATGATATGTTACACTAGGTCTGCTGTTCTTGTTGTCACATGTATATATTGCTGATACATATGTTCTCACTAATCCCCTTGCTCGCTCGCTCACCCACACGCCTGCTCACGTCCATTCTTGCTCACTAGTTCACCAACTCACTCACCCACCATGCACGCTCATTTGCTTGCTCATTCAATCACTTCTTTACTCGCACTTTGACTCTGACTCAATGACACAAGTAAACAGTGTCCATGACGGACTAGGGTCACTGCACCTAGTGACAGATAGTAGTAACTTGTATGCACTAATATTAGCAGTTCTTGTGCTTTTAGTTATGTAAATTGTCCTTTTGTTGATATAAATAATAGTATGTGTGTTGTTACTTAGGTCGATTGTCATTTTATAAATAAAAAAATCCGATTTTCGTTTCAAAACAGAAAATCTGAAACATTAAAACTCAGACCCATTGCTCGTACCAAGTCTGAGTTTTGCCGAATATTACGAAACTCGGCCGAGCCGATGGTAGTCATGATGGTGGTCATAATATTTGGTGTAAATCGTCATGGCAGTGGTTATTGACATATTTGTGTAGGTCATCCAAGTAACATTAGTCATGGTTGTGTTAGTGGCTAATGGCTATGTCCTGTGGTTGTGTTGGTGGAAGCGGTTTTTATGTTTTATACTTGTGAAGGACTGAAGGCTACCTTGTAATGGCAAGTGATGTGTTATGCTGCCCTAGAAATTGGCCCTAGAAATTGGCCCTAGAAATTGACCTTGTTGACTGATTGATTGACTGACTGACTGAATGAATGAATGATGGATTGATTCATTGACTGAATGATTGATTGATTTATTGATTCATTGACTGATTGATTCATTGACTGAATGACTGACTGACTGACTGAATGAATAAATGATTGATTGATTGATTGACTGACTGACTGACTGACTGACTGATTGATTGATTGATTGATTGATTGATTGGTGGTGGTAGTCGTGGTATTAATAGTGGTGACCGTGATGGCAGCAGTGGTCATGGTGGATTTGAGGGCGAAAACGACAAGATTAGTGAGGAGGAGCAGAGAGGTTCGTGTGTGTATGTGATAAGGGAAACAGTGATGCTGATGGATTTTGTCTGTAATACAGCAAGCGGTGTCATTTACATCGCTGGCACGAAACTTTCCTTCTTTCAGTTGGAGTCCTGAGGACTAAAGCCTCGGCAACACGTTTGTATGTCGTTGCTCTTAAAAACGTCTCCTGCCACTTGAAATTGTAAATAGATTTGCAGAAATGGTAAAAAGCAGAGGCACAGAGAAAGAGAGAAAGACAGTGATGACTGAAAAATAGCTGTACACAATCTGGCATTATGTTACTAAACGAACATGTTCAGTTTAAACCATTTGGAAGATTTGATCTGTACAAATAGGATGAGGATTTGCTATGAAATGATGTGCTACATTAATAACAATATTAATAACAATGATAATAATATCTATAATAATAATAATAATGATTCTGGGATTGCTCTTGAACCGCAGCAAATGCGAAATCGCGTGTCACAACACCCAGATGCCGAACAATTACCCTGCGTTTCAAGAGTTCATGAGCATAGCCCTCGAGGACATGAGCTTGTTGGGTGCACCTCTGATTCCAGGTCCAGCTGTGAACATGGTCGTTAATTCAAAGGCTAATGACCTCGAGAGGGCAAGCGGAAGATTGTCCTTGCTTTATACACATGACGCTCTGGTTCTGCTGAGAAACAGTCTAAGTGTACCGAAGCTCTTGTACAGTCTGCGCACAACCGTCTGCACTGATTGCCCGGGCTTGGCTCGGTTTGATCAACTGCTGAGAGAAGGACTGTCAACCATTTTAAATGTGGACCTTGACAATGACCGTTGGCTCCAGGCTTCTTTGCCGCTGAGAGATGGTGGTCTGGGCCTTCGTTGTGCATCTACGCTGGCACTTTCTGCCTTTCTGGCTTTTGCTGCTAGTACAAGCGAACTCCAGGCATGCATCCTACCAACAGAGTCTGCAGAGGAACCATATGAACTTGCGAGCTCAGCACTCAATGCTTGGAAGACCCTGACAGATGCAGAACCACCAACAGGGGCAGCGAGTCATCGCCAGAAAGAATGGGACCTCCGATTCACAGACAAGGCATGGAATGGTCTGCTGGAGTCCAATAATAATCCTTGTGACCGTGCTCGCCTGCTCGCCTCACGAGCACCTCATTCTGGAGGCTGGATGCTAGCGCCCCCTGTGATTGCCCTAGGTCTGCGCCTCTCAAACGAGGATGTACGAATGGCAGCCGGGTTGAGGCTAGGAACGACGCTCTGCGAGCCACATTTGTGTCACCAATGTCGAGAGAGCGTCGACGCAAAAGGGCTCCATGGACTAATTTGTAGAAGAGGCAGTGAAAAACATCAACGACATAGCATGTTGAACGATGTCATCTGGAGAGCGAAGATTCCAGCGCTAAAGGAACCTCTCGGCTTGCTAAGAGAAGATGGAAAGCGACCGGACGGCGTCACGCTCATCCCTTGGACACGTGGTCGATGTCTGGCATGGGATGTAACAGTGCCCGACACCTACGCCAAGTCACATCTTGTCGACACATCTGTCAGAGCTGGCAAAGCAGCCGAATGCGCAGCTAAGACAAAGAGGGTAAAGTATTCCACCATAACCAACACCCACGACTTCGTAATCCTCTCCTTGGAATCCGGCGGTGCTTGGAGCAGTGAAGGACTGCAGTTCATCTCAGAGTTGGGTAGTCGAACGAGTGCTGCAACCCACGATCCAATGGAGACGTCATTTCTGTTCCAACGTATCTCGGCTGTTCTTCAGCGTGGGAATGCCGCCTACCTCGTCAGGACATTGCCAACACTCACTTAGCTCGCCTATATGGGCGATAACAGCATAATGTGAAACATATATGTATAATAATAATAATAATAATAATAATAATAATGGTATAATAATAATAATAACTTCTGATTACTTACTAGATTCTTCGAATTTGATTATAATAATAGTAATAATAATAATAATTTAAAACGTGTTAATATCATGTCAAGCAGCCACACGGAATCTGCAAAACCATTATTTAAAACTTATTTTCACATTTCATAATAATAATAATAATGATGATAATGATAATAGTGGTAGTAAAATAATAATGATAATTAATATGAGTATGAAGGCTAGCCATCCCAGAATAATAATATCCTTGATATTTGGAAATCTTGAGAGATTATATATTTACCTCAGATAAACAAAATATAATAATAATAAGATATATATACATATATATTGGAGCGTATTAATGATTGAAGGAGGGATTAAAACTAAAGACCAACTGAAGTGTCACTTTCTGAGTTGAAATTTGAAGGTTGCAATTGATTGGTGTCAAGCATCTTATGATTGTGGCAATATTGCGCCTGTGAATAAGCTGGTTCCCGTGTGACTTCGCTTTTGTGGGTGCTGTAGAAATGTTGAGGTTATGATTACGATTTCTAGCAAGTGTCGTAGGCTTCTTACCACAATGGGGTAGGGATCTGGGAGGATCCGGTGAGTCCATTCCCTGAAGAGTTTTGCTCAACTAAATCGTAAATGGTGCATTTTTTTAGCATACAGTCAAATATTATTAGGCTTTGAAGATCTTAATTTTGATCTTCATTATCTGTAACACACATGATAGAGAACTCGTTAAACCTTCAGAAATGACAAATTTAGACTTTACTTCCGAAATTGTGTGGTCTTTAAGACAGAGCTCTAAAAGCATTGTCTTCAGGCTCTTTGATATCCCTGACTAGAGAGATGGTTGCAGACAATAGTTGAGGCAGACAATAGCTGTGTCTTATCCAAAGATGATTATGGTCATGATGATGTTTAGATCAGTTTAAGTCATAACTACAAGATTAAGCCTGTTTTGGGTCAAAGTTGTTCTGAATTGAAATATACTTGTGACAAAGATGATGACGATGATGATGACAAGTAATTACGACGACTATGACGATGATGATGATGATTATTATGTCGACAATGTGGTTCATGATGGGATTGACGACAACAACATTCGTGATTATAACAGTAGCAACCACGTTTCTATTATAAGATAGATTGTGCTCATGAAATCCCTTTTGTCTGTTGTGTATTTCTCTGCTTGACCATTGCGTCCAGTTGGGTCAATTTCTTGTTTCCAATGTCTTCTTCTGACAGGTGTGACGTTGAAACATGTGTCCTTCAAAACTCGTTGAACCACAATTTTCATGATTTCTGCTTACACATTTTTTCTGCCCTCTTTACTCAAATTGTGTGTTTGTATCAAGCTACACAATATGGAGCATTTTATGGCTTGCTCGGCGAATGCCCGCGTGACAATATAATGACAAAAGTCATTCATACATGCGGCGAGCGACCATCATTATTGGATGGTCATGCATGCGTGACTGTCTAATCTGTCCGGTAACTGGAGACTGTTCTCTTGTTCTAAACACTGGCGGCCTGCTTATCGTAATTTGAATGCAAGCCATGAACGCTGAGTTGCTGCTAGGCAGAGTTTTAGGACTGTGAGGTCATAAAAATGTCTCCAATGACTTCCCTCCTTAGCGACCGTTTCACGCCGAGTGATTTGCAGCAAATTGCTGGTCACATCCTTTTCTGGTTTTATTATTTATCGTGAACAGTTGATTGGGATTGGGTTCACTTCTGCTGTGTTCTACTTTTGTAGATGTGATGCAGATGGGGTCAGCGGACTCACCATGCCGAGCGGATTCCGTCTGCCCCATTCAGATGTACCATCGTGATGAGGTTGGATGCGATTCGGGTGGAGGTACATGCGTCTGCCAGCGAGGATTCATCTTGCACGATGATTTATGCATCGGTAAGAGACATTTGGCCCCTTGTTGAGCATTGGTTTTCATTCACTGATGCTTTGAAATACTCATGGACCAATTTATTATTGTGATTATTATTATTTTTATTATTTTTATTGTTACATGTATTACTGTTGTTATTATTGTTAGTGTGGTTGTTATTGTGTTTTTATTATTGTTATTATTTTTATTGTTATTACTAAATATTGTTAATACTATTACCACTACTACTACTTCTGTTATTATTATTGCTATTACTCTACATGCTTTTCAAATTTTGAATCAAAGCTCGTTGATCCCACTTGACTTTTCTTGCTCACATCTTGATTGCATGCCTCTCCGATGTACTTTGCTTACAACCTCTGGATTCATTTTCAAGATGTCATAACAACTTAAGCACAAGCAGTTTAGGCCCATGACATTGGTCTGCAATAATATATGCAGGTACTGGTCCATCCATGCTGTCGCCTCAAGTTCTTATGCAACCCGATGAACTTGTGCAGTCTGTTACAATTATCGAAGTAAGTGAGGTAACTCTTAGGAATTTAATTGGCCGAGTGTCTTCTATTTTTTGTGCAGATGATGACGAATGTGCGCGCGATGAAGACATCTGTGGCTTTCGTGCGATCTGTGAGAATCTGAGTGGATCCTATCTGTGTCGCTGTCCAGAAGGATTCTACCATGATGGCGATTCTTGCAGAGGTAGATCCATCATGCAAGTTTTGTGTTCTTTACCAGTGCACTCTTGCTGATTGGTTAGAGCTTTTGCCTTGTAATGTAGAGGGTGTGAGTTTGACTATCCCCTCTGATGGTTGATGTGTGTGGACCTTGAGCAAGTCCTTCCATGCTCAGCTGCTCAGCATTGTCTTGATTAGAAAGTGAAACTTTATAAATGTGTAATAATAGTTATAACATTGATAATAATAATTTTATTATTATTACTATTATTATTGCTACTATTATTATTACCATTATTGTTAATAACAATATTAACAGTGATAATATTGATTATATTTGTAATAATAAGAGCAATAATAATTATTGTAATGTAATAATAATAATAATTTAACTACTTAAATAGTCTCTGAGTCCTTGGGGAAATGAAGTACCTCAGGGCATAAAAAAAATAATAATAATAATGAAATGGTTGGATCTAACATCTATCTCATGGATTGGTGGTTGTCTCACAGTGGTAATGCAGAACAGCTTGTAGACAATTTTCAATCCACATCTTTCAATCTATGGGAGATATCATTCAGAGTAGAAACGTCCAAAGGTTTTACTCCTTATCGCATTGTGCTTAAACTCCCATACGATCATTAAATATGCAACATTCGCTTCATTCAGGTTCCTTGAATGGCGTCTGTCTTACAATGCCTACGTGGCGACGTTTTGCATCCATCACATAGCGTGTGATTGTCTCTGGCCGTTGCAGTGTGAGTTCACGACAACCAGCACAGAGCAGTGTATGCACAGAAGCCATTAGATTGTGCTAAATGACTTTGTCTATGGCAGTGCTTAGAGCAGAGCATCTATGAAGATTATCAGCCATCGTTTTTTATACATTTTTTTTTACAAAGATATGGTGTCGCATGTGGCAACTTATATCTGCAGTTGTTTTATATACACCAACTTTTTTTAAATTTTGGTGACATTGTTGCATTCATAAAGGAGGTCTGGTAAACAACTTGATGCTTTTGTTCCTTCTCCATCTGTTTACAAAATTTTTGACGTTTGATTTGTGATGCACAAAATCAGAGTGGCATATCATTAAAACCCGTTCGTTTCAGCTGTGGCTGGGCCCATAGTGCCTCTGAGTTGATATCTTGAAGGGGATTGTATCAAAGTTAGATTGATTGATTGATTTCAGTTTAAATCATGCAGGAGGAATTTTGCCAGTTGATGGATTGTGGTTTGAAGTCCATTGCTTTGGCTGTAGGATCTGTCATAGAGTTAATACTGCATTGTTAGGAACTTTGTTGGGTTAAAAGAGAGGATTAAAAGGAGCGATCAATGTCGCACTATGGCGCAATTGCTTCTATGGAGACTGAACTCCTCCCGTGCTCATTTACACACACAATGTGTAAAGGCATTAAGGTAACGAGACCCTAAGGCATTCAACTGATGTCAATTATGGATGGCATTCAAAGTTTAACAGTCAAAGCAAGGCTCATGTTTTGTCATTACCCTGTTTGTGGCATAAATTGCTATCTTGATATACTTTGGATGTGGTTGGAGACACCACCATCTCTTGGCTAATGGCTGAGTCGAGCTACCATCTTCTCACGTTGTGTGTCGCATCCACAATGTTAACTCATTGTCATTCTGGTCAGAAGGCGATTCAGTTTCAAATGGTGCTGGGTTCAGATTTTGTTGCCAGTTAGCGACTGATTAAGTCGAGTGAAGCTCAGATTTAGGATAATCAACAGGGCCCTTGGTAAGGTTGAATTCTGTGACACTAATCACTAATGTGGTGCATTGAGCACCGGTTACTGCTTTGTCATATCCACATTTATGCTGCGTTGTAGTTCTACTATAGGCAATTTGATTGGAAATAGATTCACTGTGTGAATGAATGTTTATATCACGTTGCTTTACAGTCTGCCTCTCCTCTTTCGTTGTCCTACACGCTGGCTCTTTTGTATTCTGGTTCTGCATTGCTACATCCAGTTGGAATAGTCTTCCCTTTCCCTTTGGGCGAAGCTCCTCGTGATCTCCCCTTTTCATGTCTTGGAAGCGCTTGAAGACCTTCTTGTTTACTACCTAGTCACCAACTTGGATCGGGAGCGCTGCTAATTTGAGCGGTGTTTTAAAAATGTGCATTTACAATTATTATTACAGATGCTTCACTGGGGCTCACTGCTAGAAAACATTATTAATCTGCTGCTGCGGCTGGGTATATTCTGCGCAAAAGTCTTTCCAGTCTTGATGAAATTTTCAGGGTGCAATAAAACAGGTGTTTTAATTATAAGATGTCACTTGCCATTGTCTTGAATGATCTTTCATTTGTTTAGATCTTTTCATTATTAATTGCAGTGAACACATCGATCATTGAGGTGTTTTAACAGATGAACATGACCTGTGATTTATGTTCTTGTCCCATTCCACAGTATTTATTCATGGATGGCAACGTGATTCATGTGGAATGGAGAGCACTTTTAATGTTTTTCTTTTATATTTGAGTTTTTGCCATTGACAATAGGAACTAGGAGCCATGTCTTAATTTTATTTTCCCAACGTTTGAACCCTATTCTTTTATGGTTGTTTTAAGTGGGTGTATCTTAAATGAAGGAGGGCTGCACCCAGTTTTGCATATGGATGACTTGGCAATAACAAAGTCAAAATAAATATTTTATGGTGGTGACTTAACGTAGCTGATGTTGATTTGAAAAATTGAATGATAGCTGAGTTTAACTCGCCCACTATCGCTTGATGCTACTGTAGTTGTATGTGTTGAATGTGTAGCTTGCAGTACTTGGTGTCCAGAAGGTTACTATGAATCAATTCCATGTTCCTCTAACAAAGACCGGATCTGTTCACGTAAGGATATTGTGCAAATTCTTTAAGATTATGGTTAATACTGGTCAATGAGGCTTTGCTAAATTATGTTGTCTCAATCTTCGTCACCATCAAGAATGCTGTTTTCACAAAGGTTACTGTCGTTTTCATTGTCATGATCGTTCTCATCATCAACATTGTCATCTTCTGCAGCATTATAAACAAACGGGGGTGTTTGTGAGGAGTTTGACAGAACTAAAGAGCTTCATCATCATTGTCAGCATCATCATCATCATCATCAATCATCATCTTGCGAGTTAGGCATAGAATTACAAAATATTAAGTCTTAAGTTTGATTTACAATGCACTTCTGATGATTGCAGTTCCTATTTGGCCAGACTCTCAGGTCCAGTTTTCCTTGTTTTGGTATTGTAGACGCTCTCGGTGGTTCTGTTTCCTGAACTCCAGTAATCCATTATCCTACCACACGTGTTTTGTCTTTAGTAACAACACAGAATTCAATTCAGTTGTATAAATGTGTCTGATTGAGTAAACAGATTATCCAACTAGCCCTAAGGGAGTCTGTGCAGTGACTTGATAGCTGTTGTTATCTTTACGCTTCAGCTGAAATCTCTTCCAATCCATTGACCATGCCACTCTGCGGACTACTTTTTTGGTTGCAGCATGTCATTACTTAACCACGCAGACACCTCCCCTTTGCCAAAGAACGCATAAATTGGACAGCAAGTGATCGCTTATGTTGATGTTCTCTGCTGTCTCTTCAGCACTACCTATCTGGATGACTAGATAGAAGTATATAGATAGAATAGTCTTCCCTTTCCCTTTGGGCGAAGCTCCTCGTGATCTCCTCTGTTCATGTCTTGGAAGCGCTTGAAGACCTTCTTGTTTACTACCTAGTCACCAACTTGGATCGGGAGCGCCGCTAATTTGAGCGGTGTTTTAAAAATGTGCATTTACAATTACTATTACAGATGCTTCACTGGGGCTCACTGTTAGAAAACATTATTAATCTGCTGCTGCGGCTGGGTATATTCTGCGCAAAAGTCTTTCCAGTCTTGATGAAATTTTCAGGGTGCAATAAAACAAAGGTGTTTTAATTATAAGATGTCACTTGCCATTGTCTTGAATGATCTTTCATTTGTTTAGATCTTTTCATTATTAATTGCAGTGAACACATCGATCATTGAGGTGTTTTAACAGATGAACATGACCTGTGATTTATGTTCTTTCATTTTGAATGCCTACAAAACATTTTACTATTGTTTTTATTAAATTGAAGGCATTTAGAATAGAAAATGGCTTTAAAACAGAAAGAATGGAAAGCAGATAGAATAGAAAGTGGACTGAATGGAAAACAGCCAAGGATCAGATAGAATAGAAGACAGATAAAATAGAAAGTGGATTGAATAGAAAAATAACTTTTGAATAAATTGAATATAAATCAGATAAAATGGGAAACAGCTTTAGAACAGATAAACCACTGGTTCAGTTCACATTGTGTAAAACAGCTCTGGAATGGATAAACCACTGGTCCAGTTCATGTTGTGTACAACAGCTTTAGAACAGATAAACTACTGGTCCAGTTCATGTTGTGTACAACAGCTTTAGAATGGATAAACCGCTGGTTCAGTTCATGTTGTGTTCGTTTCTTTTGCGGAAAACAGCGTGCACAGTTTGTGGTCATCAAGAGTCGGAGGCGAGGCCCTGCTATCCGCTTCATGACAGACTCTGCTTGCGTAAGACAGACTACTCCTACTTCCGTCCATCAGCCTGTGAAGAACTAAGTTGACCCTAAGCTGTCACTGCCATGATTTATTGGTCATTCACTTTTCAGTGAAACTATGAGAACATTTACAATTCGAGGCGTTTGACTAAGAGAGCTAGATAATCATAATGTTACAGTATATCTTTTAATTCAACTTATTTAAAGTCATTTATGCTTTATATAATGTTTGATATACTTATTTAAAATTCCAGGAACTCTGATAGTAAATATTTACTGGTAATATTTGCTGATGTTTATTAGTGTATATATATATATATATATATATATATATATAAAAGCAGGTTGATAATTTCATATTAAAAGTGATGAAAGTATACCACCCTGTGCTGCCATTTTATTCATTCATGATATTTTGGCATTTGATTCAATCTCTGTGTAACCCTTTGATGATGAGCACATACCAACATGTTTGGGAGATCAATCGATGCAACTCATCGCTAAGGGGTTAAGATGTGCTTTTCCATGAGTTGATGCAACTTTTAACAGCAGTCTCTTGTTTTTTTTGCTCTTTTGTTTTGTCTCATTATGAATTTCTGTTTTCCAGATGTGGCTTATCCTTTGCTAGTGGCTGATGGCAAGAGCTTCAGCAGCGTATTGCAAGGTATTACTTTCAGAGATGTTCAAACATGTCTCTCCAAATGCTAATTACCTATGAGTTTTGTTGTGACTGACGACATTGACTGGAATAAGTTATGGCCATAAATACTGCATCGACTTATTGTAAGAAGATTGGGTAGCGTAAATAACTGTTTGCTAGTAACTTACATCTGTTCATTGTTTATATAGATCCATTGAAGCTTGTGACATGTTAGCTGTGATGCACAGTGTCACCGTGATCTTATCATCATCATCATCATCATGTACTTGAGTTCTTCATTCCTATTATTCTTCTAGATTTTTTCTGTAAGTTCATGTCCGAAATATTGTCAAATAGAAGAGAAGTGAGAAGTTTAAATTATCATCATCATCGTCGTCAGCAGCAACATCCATGTCATCATCATTCTTGTCATCATAATCATTAATTTCATTATCATCTGCCTTCATCTCCTCAACATGATCATCATCATTATCATCACCTTTGTTCTTTCAAAAGCTGTCCCAGTGATTGCATTGAAAGCTTTGTTGAAGGAGGCATCGTGGCGAGTGTCCTCATAGTAATTTTGATCTGGATTATTAAAGGTTGAGATTAGATTAAGAATACTGATAATGTGCCAGTCGTTACATTCGATGAGAGTTTCGATTAGATTAAGTATCAGGGGTTTGATTAAGGCATGATGTTAATTTATTTATGTGCTTGTTACTCTTTGAATTTGTAGGGTTTGCAAGACCTCTACCTCCAAACAGAAGGCGAAAGCGTAAGCATCCATTTCTCTGTGATCAGGTAGTCTAAGGAAATGATCCAGACATGCCTCTAATCTGCTGATTCTTGTAATAAATCAGCACAGGTGGTTTGGAAGGCACATGTGACACTGTACAGAAACCCATGAAATGGAAAAGCTTTCGTTTTGAGCTAAATTGGTTAATATTAAATTGTGAATGGCTTTTGATTGGCAATGTTTGGGCCTCAGACAGAGCAGTAAAAGACAATTGCAATGGTGATTACAATTAGCAGCATTCTGTAGTGACACCAGTCAGTTCTGTGATTTCAAGCATCCAACTAGCCAGCCAGCCACCCAATCTACGTACCTCATTACCTGCCAGTCGCCTGACCAACCATAACATTTTCTCAGTTGTGGACTAACCGTAAGCATTAGTGATAAATATCGATGATGCGCTATCTGCCACCATGTCACCCTTGATCTACCCACCCATCAATCTGGTGACGGCATATGCGTTGACCTTCCTGTTGACCTTTCGTTGACTCTGATAGCTAAGCATCCCTGAAGTGACACAATATGAATGTTGGATGATGCTTTCCGTTGTCTCAGGAGTCCTATGTTTACGAATTCTGAAGGTCAGCGTGACCAAAGTAACTAATCATCGGTAGGCCTATCTCGTGTCTCCATCATCATAGGGGCTGGTGCTGCATTTGCGGCATCTTTCAGCTGAAGGGCAAATGCAGATACAGCAGTTGTTGATGAACAGGTTGTTGTCGAGATGTTGGACAGAATTAATTGCCAGGTCAGCAAGATACACTTGCGTCTGAATCCAGACGGTCGTATGTAACAACGCGGTCAGAAATATGATGATTTCGATGTCGAAAACAGAGTCTGCCTGCTGGAAATTTGCTTATTGATAATGGGTCAAAAGTCTGTTCCCCAGGGAGCGTTTCTATACTGCATGTTCTCTAATGAATGAACTAGGTAGAGGGTTGAGATGGGGAGTGTTTGTGACATGACTGGGGTCTGGGATGAACAGGAATACATGTGGCTGAAATTAGACTACTTATGGAAGTCATTCTATGAGCATGAATGGAGGGAGGGTGATTGTTTTGGATGTGGATCATTGGATATACTGATTGGTTTGTGGTTTTACTGGTTTGAGGATAAATAGATAATAGAGGATAGATGTTTGATAAAAGGCCTGTTGACCTATTTGTTCGATTTGATTTTGTAAATATTGAATCCTGAATCTTTAAAAGTTGAATCCTTTTGATTTATCTGATCTTGTACAATTGTCTCATTACATCGATGTAAGACAATATGGTACTTGGAAACATAATTACCTGGTTGCAGACTCCTTTGCTGAAAGGGAACTTGTTAGTCATCTTAGGTTTTTTTTACACTTTGTAAGCACATTATATTTCAAATCTCGAGCACTTGTCTAACCTAGTAATGGGTCTTCAATATTTGTCTTAATTAAAATTATCAGGTTTGATACAATATTTGACTTTTCAAGGAGCTAAGGGCCAATTTTAAACCATCTTCCATAGGAATAGATTGGTCTTACCTTGCAAGTTGCATGGCTGAGCTACAGAACAATTATGATACTGTTTATATTCACTATGTATGTATAGAGGTGTGCAGTAGTGTAGTGGTTAGCATGCTAGACCGTCAATTGAGAGTTCAGGGTTCTAATCCCTGCCACAGCAGAAATTTGATTCCAGATTTATGCTCCAACTCTGTCCCATAGCCAATTTGGCTATGATGAGCATGTTGACCGTACACTATCAATGAGAAAATGAGTTGGCAAGGAAGAAGACTAGCCACCCACCCACCCTTGTATGCTGAGGCTAAGAAAATGAAGTCGATGGCACTTCATACCCATGGATGCCTGAGGGCATGCTTAAGGAACTGCTCCTTTTCTTCGTGTTCATTGCACTTCTGTGAGGCACATGAAATGTGTAACACTCAGAAAGATCACCTTCAAGGACCTTCTAGATTTCACAGTTTACACAAAACATCAGAGACTTTTAATAGTGCTGAGAATGTTTCTTGATCAATCACAACCTAAGCAGAGCATCTCATGTGTTTAATTCTGTGAAAATAAATGAAAACACCAGAATGTACTTTTCAGGATTGCGCATCGAGGCGTCAAAGAACGTTTTCCTCGAGAACCTTCACAGCACGCGACACATGGAGACGATGTACTACGTCACGGACACGAAGCAGCTGACGGATTTCTTCTGGTTCCGGGATTCCGGAATCCGGATAAACATCGGCCTACAGAACCTCAACGTTATTCCTGTCTACGAGGATGTCGACCACGACAGCGACAACGAATTCATGATGGGACGACCAAAAATGGAAGAAGAAAAGGAACACTTTGCAAACATCATGAAAAACCACTGCAGGTAGAAGTGCGTCTCCTGTTGCTGCTGCTGATGATGATGGAGCACAAAATGGTTTTCTGGGTTTTCTATGTTGAACATTGCACTAAAAATACATTTGCCGTCTGCTGTCAATGGTCGTTGATGTGTGTAAAACTCATCAGCTGAGAAGTTGTTGTAGAAATTGAATTTATCCAGTTACTGCAATGGATGTCGTTATATATCATTTGGCTGTGAGGGAAGAACTGGATATACTGTTTTGCTATTCGATTTGTATTATGCATGTACTGTGTGCCACACTTCAAAGACATGAAATCTATAAATTCTTGACACTTTATTGAGTTAGGTTGTAAACACGATCTTTTAGAAATACATGAAAACAACAATTTAGAAGAAGAGGAGGAGGAGGAGGATCAGTGGTGGAAAATAGGAAAATCATTTGTTATATTTCTAAAAGATTATTATTATTTCTCTTTGTGTATTGTAAGGATGGAACATTTACCACTGAGGTTGCATGTCTGTTCACGTGCCATTTATAATTGTGTATGTATGCATGCACGCACGCATGCAGGCATGCATGCATGCATATATGTATGCATGTATGTTTGTATGTATGTATGCATGTATGTATGTTTGTATGTATGTATGTATGCATGTATGTATGTATGTATGTATGTATGTTTGTATGTATGTATGTTTGTATGTATGTATGTATGTATGTTTGTATGTATGTATTTATGTATGTTTGTATGTATGTATGTATGTATGTTTGTATGTATGTATGTATGTATGTTTGTATGTATGTATGTATCTATGTTTGTATGTATGTATGCATGTATGTATGTATGTATGTATCTATGTTTGTATGTATGTATGCATGTATGTATGTATATATGTATCTAGGAATTCATAGAGAGCATTAACCAAACAATCTAACAGATGTAGACAGACGATGGCTTGAAAATGTTTCTTCAGGTGTGTGTAATGAAATAGTTTCTAAATTTAACCATAGACTGTTCCAGGAGGATGGTCCAAAGCATGAGAAGGCAGGATGTGTCTGCATCTTCATACAAAGGCGCAACCGGACCAACCAGTTGTTTTCATTCTCCTTCCATGCCTCAGATTATTTCAGGCGCTTGTGTGTGGATTTCTATTAGAAACCATTAATAATATAGTCATGTTTGATTCAGACTAATGGCTGTTGACATGCTGTGTTGGCTATCATCAGCAACAGGTGCTACATGTATGCAGATGTTCTGCTGAATGCATATATATATATATATAGAAACATACTGTACTGTATTTAGGTTGATTATTGACACACAGGAAGTGAAAATGATACATAGCTTAAGAGCTTGTGCTTTCAATCATCAATCAAGTTGTGAAGTATTTCCTGATGAAATATTTCTCCAGCTAGGGACAGAGTGCTGCCTTTTCTTATGTGCTGTTTTATATCCAGGAAATATATTTTCTCATGAAGAAATGGCCCCTGTGTGTTTGAGGGGTGTAATGCTAGGCATGACATTCCTCAAATGACTCCTCTCTGGTAGTCATGCATTTTGATTCATTCATTCTGTAAATTTATGGAGTGCCTCTTCAAGAAGCACCCCCATTGACTTTTGCTGGAGGTTCCTTTAACCCTGGCTCAGAGGAATTTTCAACAAAGCAAATCTTGGCATCAAACATCCAGCAACCATAGTTATTTAAAAAATTTCGAAAATTTTAAATAAAAGTGGAAAAATGGTTTTTAAATGTAAATGAATAGCAGATAAAGAGAGAAAAAGTTTATTTGCCTTTGTTACATCTTGCATGGCAGTTAACAATTAAAACCTTATTTATAGAATTTAATCAGAAAATTGCACAACTTTAAGTAGCCTATAACGATTTTTTTTAAAGTTTGTATTAATAAGAAATTGAAAAATCATGAATATTAAAAGTTTGAATTTTTTCGGATTTAAATGGTAACATAAGTCTACTTAAGTCCATGTTGAAATGAAGTAACACAAAGTGTTAACCGCCAGCGAGGAATAATGTCAAAGGCTGGCCAGTTGCAAGGGAAATATTCGCACCTCAGATCTCAAACACAATCTGTCTCATCTTATGACTTCTGAAACACATTCTATCTTGTCTTATGACTTCTCAAACACAATCTATCTTATCTTATGACTTCTCAAACACATTCTATCTTGTCTTATGACTTCTCAAACACAATCTATCTTATCTTATGACTTCTCAAACACATTCTATCTTGTCTTATGACTTCTCAAACACAATCAATCGTATCTTATGACTTCTCAAACACATTCTATCTTGTCTTATGACTTCTGAAACACAATCTATCTTATCTTATGACTTCTGAAACAATCTATCTTATCTTATGACTTCTGAAACACAATCTATCTTATCTTATGACTTCTGAAACAATCTATCTTATCTGATGACTTCTATGATACTGTTATCCTAATGTACAAGTCATTAATCAATTGTTACTAAGAGTGAAACTGCATTCAAGACCATTTGACCTATCAAAGCTAATCTATCGTATCTGATGATTTCATTGCCCCAGTTTAATAATGTCCAAGACATCAGTCGATGGTAGCTAGGAGTCAAACCACAATCAAGACTTCTTATAAGCTAAGCTAGAAAGGAAAATGCTGTATCAGTCAAAGAGGCAGAGGCCCATGTAACTGCAATGTCAGTGTCAGTATATTATCTGATGATACTGTCTGTGCAGAAATCCGATGCCAGATTATTACAGCGTGACACTGGAGGTCGCCCGCGACCGCGTGACCCGCGCCTGGTTGGATACATGCACACCGGATAAACACGAGAAGGGGATTTGTCCGGAGACGGTCTTCTCTGGCGAGCAGTTCCTGCATCGTACGCTTAACGAGCCCTGTGAGAAAATGGTGAGCTGAGCAAATGTTTTCTTAGGCGCTTGTCGCATGGAAAGCGACAAAAGCAATTTTGCGTGTCGCTCCCACATGAAGTGAGACAGGCGTGTGTGTGTCCGTGGGACAATATGGAACAGTTTTTGGCTGCTGCTGTGCATTTGTTTGGTGTGCATTGGCTGTGCTCTCTGGCTCCACTCCCTCTCTCTCTGTCTCTCTGTCTCTTTTTTCAAAGCACAGAGTTATGCCAAAAACAAAAGAATATTCCATTTGTCTTTGCCATTTTATTTGAAACACATTATTTGCTTTTCCAATTTAGGTGCTGGTCAATATATAAACCCATATTATTTACAAGGCTGTTAATATCGCGATAAACTATCGTAATACTTGGTATCATCGATACTTTTGTCAGTATTGCAGCAAGTATCGGAATAGTTTTATTTTGCTGGTATCACAGGTGTATTGTGATACTTTTCTAGATAAACTTTTCACATACATTTGAAAAAGGCATCTCTAGCAGAAATCAATCGATAATTAGATGCTTTTTCTCTGGGATCCTTTTTATGTATAGGAATTGCACTGCCAGTTTTTTAGTGCAGAGGCAAACCCCTTTGGGTAAAGAGCAGTTGGCAATCTCTGATTCTATTATAGTTGAACTGTTATATTTGCCAATTTATAGAGCACCTGTTCAATTAACAAATTACTGTATCTTTAACCCTGATGATTTGGCCTCTGTTATAGTGTGTTGAAATAACGATTACCAGTACCTGACCTTATATAATTATTACTTAACATTAAAGCAGTCAAAAAATTTGGAAATCACGGCCCGGGTACTTGTTGACCCACGAAGTTCGTACCCGGGTACCCGTTGACAGCCTTACTTGACATAAACATATAATTATGTCCCGCAACAGTATCATAAATATTGCTCCCGGAAATTACAACAAAGGTCATGAGCTTCAGTTCACTAGTTTCACATTTATCAGTTTGCATTCTGAAATAACACACATGCAAATCGATGGTAATCGGTGCTAATGAAAGAAATGTTGTCTACACTCAGTATGTTACTGTGTTGTGGCATGTGTCCAGGGGCCAAAACTGGTAAGTGCTTATGGCTTCCTATGTATGTACGTTTTATTGTTCGTTTTATTCTAGATGTTCAGTTGCTCCTAGCTAAGAAATTTTAAGTTAAGATGTGAAATAGGCCTATTTGGTTTTAGTTGTATATGCTGATAGATAATACTAGGTAGTATTTCGGTAAGTCAACCAATTTTGTATTTCATGTTACGCAGGCTTCCGTTGAAATAGTTTAGTTCTTGCTTGAAGTGTTGCTCATTTTGCATATTTTGATAGAATGTTTGTGATTTTTCAGTTGAAGTGCTAAATGTGGTGAAAATCGACAATAGTTGTTCACCTTTTGGTTCAGTTTTGCCATATTGTGTTGAGTGCCTCTTGCACCTTTACAGTGTATGAGTATCTAGAGACTTTCTGTTGAAATACAGGGCCTTCTTAATCTATGGTCATCTCATCGGCTTTTAAATCGAAGCTTCAGCAACAAGTGCTGGATTTCAAAAGCGGTCACGTGTGTTGGTGCTTCCTCCTCCTGTGAGATTAATAGGATGAGTCTTCCCACGCAGGCTTCCGGCTTGATTTATTCATTCCAACAGGTCTCCATCTTCTGTTGTTTGGTCTTTGATGTCAGCCGCTGCAGCAACTCCTCCTCGTGTTAATGTTGCATGGAAAAGTGTCCAGTTCTTTGGTCACACGTACCCAGTCTGTCAGTTCTCCTTCCCCCTTATGCACGAGATCATTTACCATGCATCCCCTATTCCCCTTGCCTGATACCTATGTGTCTTATAAGGATCTCCTCCATCCTTTCCATCATAGGAGTTTTTCTCTTATATACAAGCTAGTACCGTAAGTAAAGAAACAGAATTGAAAGCTATCTGTAAAACGGACACAGGCTGGAGATATCGTTTAGCACTGCCTGGCATTAATTGACTTTTGAATTTGCATTGCAAGTAAATTTGTAGATGGCGTTATGTTAGTTTGTGTGTGGTCTTCCTTGTTCAGTTGTTCTTAATGTCTATACAGTGCTCTAGTGATTTCAAGTGCTATACCTATGTAGCCGTTAATTGATCTTATTGCTTTGTAGTCATTTTCAGTATTTTATGCCTTGGCATGCTTTTGATTTTGTTTTGTTGTATAATGTTGTACTTGATACTCTGCATAACGTAAGTTCATGAATTCTGTAGTAGTAGTAATTATTATTGTTATTACTAGAAAATTGCCAAGTCAATATGTTAATAATGCTGTTTTATTATTGCAAGGCTATAAGCCAATTATTATTACTATTATTTTTTTAACCAATTCAATACAATGATAATACAACTGTCATTTGATATCACCCTTCTTAAAATTAGTTTAGAAGTGCACACACACCTTGACGGTGCAGTTGCGCTTATATTGCAGAGCAATTATGTGCAAGAGACTTGCTCAAGGTCCCTGCACAGTGACTCCTCAGACGAGGATCAAACCCGCACTCTCTGCGTTACAGGCCGACCACTTTAACTAATGAGCCACTGTTCCACACACTTTGCACTTTAACGCCAGAGGATGCGTTAATCTCTCGTGTCGTTAAAACTGAGATAATATTTAACTATTAATTAAGTAATGTATTTATTTATTATGAGGATTTATATAGTACCTCTTCAAGAACATGTTCTCAGGAGCATTTGCTGATGCTAATAATAATAATAATAATAATAAATATTATTATTAATATTTTTATTATTTTGCCCCACATAGAAATGATCCCACAGGCTAAGAAACTAAAGCTAACACTCTGTTAAAGGTTCTCATCTCCAATGTGCTGCATTAAACATCCCTTAAATGACATGCCGTTAAAACGTTGTGTGCAAATCGACAAGCGCTGGAAAAGATGGATTGACTCACGGGGATTGCCTGTTGCATCCGTCATGTGATGACCCAACTGAGGATTGCAAAAAACTCAAGCCCTGTTTGGCTAATGGGGCCAAGTGATTCCATGGCCACCGGAATGAATTTGTGCGTAGCGGGGAGTAACGAGTATTTGATGCGCTTGCTCCGCTGCTTCTCCCGTTACTGTCGAACTCAGATGTGCATATGACAGTGTACATGTGTGGACGGCTGCTGCATCCCATGCTATAAATATTATTGTTATTATTATTATTGTTATTATTATTATTATTATTATTATTATTATTATTATAATTACACATGATACATTGTAACATTCTGTTGTGACATCTTCATTTGGTAATCATTGTAGCAGTCTTTGTAATTCAGACATGTGCTGCAATTAAGTGTTGCACTTTAAGGCCAAAGGGACGAATCAGTTGAAGAGTTTTCCAGATGGTTTGAATTTATTGTTCTAAAGATTTTCTAAGACAGCTGTGCAGACTGGGGCTATGGAGATCGACCTAATTGCATTAAGCCTACTTTAACCCTGTTTCTACTCAGCTTTAAAAAATGCACTGACGGTACATTGTGGGTTGGCAGATCAGACAGTGAAGGAGGGGCCTGGCCATTGGCCACCCATCCTCATGTTATGTTGAGGCCTAGAAAAATGCCATCTCTGGAGACATTCACAGCAGAAGACATGTCTTTTTTAACTTCCATGATTAAGGCTGTTATTGATTTATATAACTCATGTTGGCTTAATACACTTTCTTCAGCCTTTCTGTGTTAAGTATTATATAAATCGTCATGTTGTTGTTATTATTATATTATTAGTAGTAGTAGTGGAAGTAGTAGTAATGGAAGTGGGGGAAGTAGATGTAGTAGTAGAGTATTATTATTATTATTATGAAACAAACTAATTTCTTCATAAAACTATCTAACTTATATACAGACTAATTAAATTGACTGTTTTCAACATTTTACAAGCCGTCATTCACTCGTTGTCTACTTGGTTGCTTATTATTGTTATTGTTGTTGTTGCTGTTGTTGTTGTTGTTGTTGTTGTTGTTGTAGCCACATAACTGTTTGATTTCTTCCCTACTGTCACATTAGCAGCTGTCATTTCCTGTGCAGTATGTTTTTCCATTGTTGATTGTTGGTTAGAAGATAATGTTGTCGATACGTCCAGAGCGGACATCGTTAGGATGTCATTTGCTGTCTATAATGGAGGCAGCGGCATGGCCGATGCAGATGGAGAGATGTCGCTTCAGCTTCATTCAATTTTGGATATGTTTACAAGACTCAACCAAGCTGTCAAATGACCGTCGCACATGGCTGGATTCTAGCTCATCGCTTCTTCAAACTGATCGTCAGTGGATGTCTGTAGGACATGCGCAGCTCTGGACTCTGTTGTGTGGCTCTGTTCTGTAGTTGTAATGTTGTCTTCATGCTGGTTTGAGTGAAAGGCATATGATTGATCACCTGAATTGTAGCAGGAAGTATCACTTTATAGGCATGTTCCATCTCTCTGCCTATGTAATTATCATGCTAAATTCATTATCGTTAAATAACTAGTTCACAAACCTTTTGCCATCCTTTTGCTATGCTGCATACACAACTATCTAAGGCATACATGTAGAATTGTAGATCATTTTATGCAGCTTACCAATAATGTTATGTAAGAAATGGGATAAAAGCTTTGTGGTAAAAAATGTCCCGCAACAGTATCATAAATATTGCGCCCGGAAATAACAACAAAGGTCATGAGCTTCAGTTCGCTAGTTTCACATTTATCAGTTTGCATTCTGAAATAACACACATACAAATCTATGGATCGTTGCTTGGAGGTGGTTCTAGTGGAATGATGCTATTTAGGTTTTGGTCAGACTCACATCGATGTATATATAAATATATATTATATATAAGTGTATATGCAGCATCTTGAACAACGAGGCTATAACTCTTTGCAAATTTCCAACAGCAAGAAATGCTCAAAGGTAATCGTCTGCTTATTATAATTATTGAAAAGCATTAGGCTAAATGATGAAAAATTAATTCAGAGGAAGTAGTAATCCTGCAAGTAAATTAAGATTGATTTAAAAGCAGTTTGGAATTTTAGGAATTATGTGGTTTACGTTTGCATTGAACTGTTCAACTGGATTGCAATGTCTAGAACAATGTGTGCGTGTGTGTTTGTGTGTGTGTGCGTTTGTGTGTAGGCGTTTGTGTATAGGCGTGTGTGTGTAGGTGTGTGTGTGTGTGTGTGTGTGTGTGTGTGTGTGTGTGTGTGTGTGTGTGTGTATGTGTGTGTGTGTGTGAGTGTGTGTAAGGCACTGTAGGCCTACATAAGCAACAACTGAGGCATAACTGGATGAACAGCTGCAACTGCAATTCGGACAATTTGCATATTTCCTTAGTTAGGTTGGATTTTCCCTTTAGTTGGTTGTGCATAATATTACTCAGTTTTTTCCGTTAAGCTATCATAATAAAAAAATTGGTTTTTGATATCAATGTTGCTGTTTCTTGTTCACATTGTCTTTCTTTCTGGATGTTTGCTTTATGCTTCTGAATAGCCTTCTGGTTACTCTTTGTGTTTTTGTTGAGTTGTTCAATAAATGAACCAAAGTGAAGTAATGAGTGGATAAATATGTGAATAACTGAATGTGTATATGTCTGTGTATATGTGCAACATTGCATGGTTCTCTATGTTTCTTTGTCTTGCTGTTCCACTTGCCTCAGTGATGAACAACCCAACTAATCCCCTTTAGGCCTCTCCATTATGTCATTCATTTCAGCCTCTGCCTTAGACAGGTGAAGTCTACAGTACATCTTATCCTGGCATTGTCTTTTTTAACTCCCTGGTCCCCTACGTGTCCCATCCTCTCCCACTCACTAATCCACTCGAATCGAATCTAATCTAATAACGTAATGCAGTGACCCCCGAAGAAGTGGTCATTGCGCAATCAGAACCAAAGGGACAAACGTCAATTGATTGATTCAGAAATCAGATTCCGGTGATCTCTCTTGCTTTTAGGGTGTTTATCCGGCATCGATGGATGCTGCGACGAATAGCATCGCCTGCACAGATGCCAGCAACAGCCTCCTCCGCATCTTCAACCTCACATCCGGAAATACACACCCATTGACCTTTCCGAGCAAAGAATGCAAGAGCGCATACTCGCGCTGTGATAAATGTCTGCAGATCGACCAGTGCCAGGTGAATGGTGAGTGTTTGTCAGGGCCTCTGTCTATCATCACTTGACGAATGATGTCGACGATTATGGGGTTTAGAGTTGAATGTCCAAGTTTCCTGTTGCTGGGATAGAGTCTCTGCAATTTCGTGCATGGCTTGTTTTAACCTCAGCTGTGGCTTCTTTCGATAAAACTTTGGACATCTACTGTAGTCTTTGATGTCTTTGAATAGGTTAGATAACTGCTGTCCGACCTTTTTGACTCCGTGCACCATTGAAGACATTGTTCCTAAAGTCGTTGGCCATACCAGTTAAGTCAAAGCAAGGACTAAAGTATATTGAAAATTTTTTAACTGTCCTGTGATTTATTATGGAATAATCTTTAATAAATGCATCTTAAGAACTGGATTTTGTGTTCACATTGTCAAATGATGAGCCAAGTCACGAACAAATGCTAGACAAGTTGGCCAATGACAAAGTCATCTATCTAATTTTTACACAAATTGCAAACATTTTGAGAGCTCAAGCGGACCAATTGAAGTCCACCCATGGACCTCCTGTTGCACAGGACAGGATAAGATTCTGAGAATTGATTGTGCAATTTGACAGGACAGGATAAGATTCTGAGAATTGATTGTGCAAATTGTTGCAATTTGCAATCACTGAAAGAGAAGTTATAGATATTATATAATAATGATAGTAATAACTGGGTTTGAGGTGGTTCAGTAGACTGAGGCCTGTGTGAGAACCATCTCTGAAGCTTGCCTGATTACAAGCAGGTTAATGGTTATAGTAGATAATATGAATATATACTACTGTTGAAGTCTGAAAAGGACTAACCAGATGGGTCATCGCTCAGCTTGATTAAGAGCTCTACCTGTCTTATTGGTTATGTTACATGGTTGCATGCAGCTCGCCTGATTTACAAGCAGGCTAAGGGTTATTAGTTTTTGTCTTAATTATTTATTGCAGTAGCTTAGATTAATTATTCATGAAAGGTTCGATTGATGACTTCATGAAGCAGTAAAGACTGCCTTTGAACTTGAAGAAGAGCAAAATACTGGCACTATATACAGACAAAACGAAGATTTGATGGATTGTTGGAATTACAGAGAAATCAAGCTGTTGTATCATACCTAAACATTTATAGAACGCCTCCACAGTATAGACAATTCAGCACAGAAGCCCCTTAGGGGTATGCTATATCAGAACATGTAAGAAGAGAGGTTCCATGGGGTATGCTATATCAGAACATGTAAGAAGAGAGGTTCCATGGGGTATGCTATATCAGAACATGTAAGAAGAGAGGTTCCATGGGGTATGCTATATCAGAACATGTAAGAAGAGAGGTTCCATGGGGTATGCTACATCAGAACATGTAAGAAGAGAGGTTCCATGGGGTATGCTATATCAGAACATGTAAGAAGAGAGGTTCCATGGGGTATGCTATATCAGAACATGTAAGAAGAGAGGTTCCATGGGGTATGCTATATCAGAACATGTAAGAAGAGAGGTGCCTTGGGGTATGCTACATGCATATGATCTTTTTTGGTGACTGACTTGGAAGAGGTGATTTATGGGAATTGACTGGTGGGGTTGAAAAATGAACTTTGTGTTGAACCCTCCCAACCGCATGTCCCAGACAATTCAATCACTGATGGTACGTACAACAGAACTTAAAACTTCTACAATTGAATAAGGAAGACTGGTGGCAGAATCAAGTGGAGCAGAAGGGTCCCTCTGGCTAACTGTCCCCTGGAAGGGATTAATTCAAGCCTGATGGAGATTTCTATATTGGAATGATTATGGATTAGATTCATTTTTATTGTTTTATATTGAATGGATTGGTGGACAGATTAAATGTGTTTTGACTGAACTTATTATTATTTTCAACGATTCAACATTGTTTCAACACAGGAAGCTTAAATATTTTTGACCATACAATGTAGCTTTAGCTGTAGTTTGAATACTTAATGGAATGCAGTGATGTAGACGTGGCATGTTCTGTGCCTTGTAACCTGATGGTCAAAGGTTCTAATCTACCTCATTCCACTGCATAGTGACCCTGGAAGGCTTTTCGCTCACAATTGTCTATGAAGATTGCAATTGGAAACCACCTCACACATCTCATCCCCAAATGACATAAAAGTAGGCAGCAAAATCATCACCATCATCATATTAACATGTCAGTTTATGAGACTATCAGTGATGTGCAGGAACTTTTAGTTTGGAAGTACATATATACACACACAAATACACGTAAGTTAGCAGGGGCCACTTAGACATCAGGTACTAATTCTATATACTTTTAATTTCAACTCTTCAATCAATCAAATTTATTTTTTTATCAATGCAGTTCTTTTAAGTGTGTTTAATTTCCTACCATGTCTTTACTCTTTTCTTATGCAATATACATATATAATATATATTATATATATTTATAAACCTCTTTTAGATGTATTTGAACAACGTTGCTGCCAGATTGATTGCTACAATCTAACAGAGTGCAAAGTGTCTATCGCGAGGAAGTGTGACCAGATGCCAGTGGAGTGTGCCAGCGGTAAGTGGCACATCTAAAAGATCGAAAGCATTGATACAGTTCAAGGGTGATGTACGTAACTGTAATTGTGGATTTCATAGTACTGTTTCAGGAAGACATTGGGCAGAGGTGTTTGTATATGAATATTTATGTAGTGCCTTCATAGAACGTTTAAAGGTGCTCCCTGACCATTTCCAATATAGCCTACAGAACTGAGTGCTTATTGCGTCTGATGTAGGCTATTGGATGTGATTGGACTGGGAGCGCTTAGAAGTAGTTTTGACGTTATTTTGGTAACCACTTCCTTAAAAGTATTTCCAAAACCAACCATGACTTTTAAGAAAATGTTAAGAGTATAATGCCATTGTAAAGTATAATTCTAGGACTTTATTTGCATGGTAGCTATGAAATGCACAATTATTTTTTAGTTTTAATTTTTTTTAGCTGTTTGAATGCTATGGATTTTAAGTTGTTCTGAAGTGACTGATTTGTGTTACAGAGATGAAATCATTTTGCATTAACTTTAATTAATCTCTCTTTTGAGTACCAAAGAAATAGACCAGTTTTGCCACGTTTTAAGTGTATGGTCCTTAATTGTTATAGCAATTTCCGGTCAAGGTTATGAGTTTATTTGTGAAATACAAAATATATGTAAGATGTGAGTAGTTTTTGTAACTGCATACAAGATAATTTAGCCATTCAGTCACATATCACCTTATATGATATCAGTGTGACACTGTTTTCTGTCACATTATGAACTCTATTGTCTGGACTCTAGAGGTCAAACCACTGCATTATTTACTAATTTAAGGACCATTTCAATTAGCCGTGGTTGAACTGTAAGTGCTCCTGGGTAGATTGGCTTGAAGAAGCACCATGTAAAAACTCTTTAATAATAATAATACGTGCTGGTGATGCTGTAGTGCATGTTCGTGTTGATTTCTTTACTAGGCGATGGTTATCGCTACACACTTCAGCCTGTCTTTAAGGACCTCAAGCATACATTCCACTGCCACTTAAAGCTCAACCAACCTCAAGTCCTCTACCAGGTCTGGTTCTACGTGAGCATAACGAGCGTCGGTTTTGAGACTCCACGCGTCGTTCGCCAGGTGAGTTTCAATGACATTGCCAATTTCACGAGCGGCAGCTACGACCTGGAGTTCCTCATGATTGAACACAATGCCGGGGTCGAGCTGCACAGGGAACTCATTCTGACTGGGAATCGATCGGGTGACGTGTGGGACCATGTCGTCAGTCTCGTCCACGACGAGAACTCTGACGAACAACACGGAGAGGGTTCGTTGTTTCCTTCAAAGTCCTACTCGCTGAACGTCCATAGCATCAACACACAGTTTGACTTGCCTTTCGCTTACAGCACGTCGTCCTGGGTGGGCGGAAAGAACCGCTGCGAGAAGGACATCCGTAAATTCCGGCCAGTGGATTGGAAGACGAGCAACTGGTCTCAGACGGTTAACGTAATCACTCAGACCGGTCGAGCACCCTACACTTATGTTCTGAAGTCAGTTGATAATCCGCCACATATGAAGTTCACCATTCCAGGCATGTATTCATCACCTTTATTTATTGCAAGTGAACATTTTTATACTACCACTCAGAGATCCACAGGCGCTCCTGGCCCAAGTCAGGACTGTCCATAGGTCTATTACAAATAAGATAGTCTTCAGGCATTTCTAAGCAGGGAAAGAGGTGAACTGATGTGCTCAAAATGCAGTTCTTGCACATGATGGTTCCAACTTGAGAGATCGACATAGGCAGAGCTTCTCGATTTATGCTTTTGTATCTCTGAAATAGTCTGTAGACTCTATTCTATATAATTTGTTTGGTTTTGCTAACTAATGTCATGGTGCCAACAAGAGAACAGAGCATCTCTGTATGAGGGACTTGGCTTCAGGTACACTTAACCCGACTCTCTCACACGTATGCTTCAAACCTGGTCCCTTCATCTTACATTCAGCCCATTGGCTGTCATCACTTGATATGTCATGGTCGTGTATGCATGTGAATTTTTTTGTTTCAGTGTAAATTGAAACTTTATTGTTCAGCTCTGAGCACCATTAACTTTATTCAGTTGTTGGATTGCAGCTGTACTCCTGCCAATAAATCTTTCACATTTAAGGTTGTGCCTTTTAATCCATTTGTAAGGGTTAATCTCTTAAATCTTCCAATGGGTCTCAGAGACAAGATTATTAGTCATCAACCCTATATCAAAGAATATACAGAGAATGCCAGTTGACCAAATCCCACACTATGGGTCACTTGCAACATTCAAAGAAAAAGGAACATTCCCTGAACCGACGAAGACAATACTGGATACAGTGGATGACAATTATAAATGTGGACATAACTACACTTTAATTAACACTAATTAAGGGAACAGGGGACTCGGCAAATGACCGACGACAATGGAGAGCGTTAATTTTATTTGTAACCATCACTGCCAGATGACTGGTGTGGGGAACTGATTTGATGATGATGACAGTATCAGATGAGGGAGCCAGGTTATTTGTTCAGTGTTGGTACCATGGACACATCTAGTACATTAGTCTAATCTGCATCCTGTTACCTTGCCATCTCTTGCAATGGAATTGGTTCTTAACTATGGCATAAATCTGTTCGATTTGCAACAGCCAATGCTTCAGTGTTGCGATGGTGGTTTCGTGGTCGAAACACTTCACTCGTCATGGTTGATCGGTTTCATTCCAGTCTCGCCTTAAGTCCTGATGAACGTGTCTGGGAAGTTCAGCTGTCAGGTAAAGCAAAATTTTATAACATATGAGTTCTTAGATTCAGATTTTGCGAGGTGGGACAGTATAGATCAGTGTTTCCCAAACTATGGGTCGTGACCCAAAGTGGATCCAGCATGCTTCAGGTCTGTTTAAAAATAGTTCCATTAACCCTTTAACGACCAGCATGTACTAATGTGAAAGGCGTAATCAATAACGCTGGTCGTTAAAGGGTTAAATTCAGAAAACCAAATTAAACTGTTCTTTTGACCTTTGTCATATAGTTGATAGAGTATACTCTGCGGAGTAAGTCTATACTCTAGTTCATATGCAATGCATGCATTGCAAATTTGCGTTGAAATGCCACTAAAATTTTAACCCAATATTATTTGCCTTTGTGAGGTGGTTCGTGGGAATTCCAAGATTTCCAATATGGTTTTCAAGACTTTCAAAAAGTCTTGGAAACACTGGTGCAGATTAGAGTAGATGATTATTATCTGGTATTTTAAACTTCTTTTTTGGTATGGGTTGAGGAGATGGTTGAACGTTAGGTCCTATACGCTCATACTGTACTTGTAATCATACTGTGGTTTGTCAGTTTTAAATTAAATAAACGAAGATTTTTTTTCCCGAGGTACATAGGATCCCTATCCCTCAGGGACTTGAACATTATTTAAGAATAATATAAAATATATTATTATTATTATTATTATTATTACAGCAGTTTTATATAGTGCCCCTTCAAGGTATTCTACTCAGAAGCGCTCCCAACCCAACCACGGTCAAACAGAACAGTCTTAAGGCCAGACAAAAACAGAGCAGATTGACCTATAGGTGTGAGGCGCAATGCTACTGGAAGGCCATTCCAGGTCACCGGATCAGCCAGTGAAAAAGCACGGTGCTGTCGGATAGCAGTCCTCGCACAGGGGACAAGCAACTCTGCTTGCGCAGCAGAGCGCAACAAACCACGGGGTCCAACAGTAGCAGTATGGCAGCAGAGTTCAATCAATTATTATTATTATTATTATTATCATTATTATTATTATTGTTATTATTATTAGCTCCATAAGTTTAACTGAGCCTTCCTTGCAATGGGATGACTGTAAATAACCAGTTGGATAGATGGGCAACTTGCACTCCTGTTAAGCTTGTTAAGTCTGTTGCTACTATATCAAGTAGTCTTACTGCGTGCTCGTCAGCCTGAGTTAATAAACAAATATTATTATTATTATTATTATAAAGTTTAACGTCGTCATATGACATCTATGGCCATTGACGACAATTTGAAACATATACAGTACAGTGCAAAAAATTCATAGCGTCCAAAAGACACCATATATAATATAAATATATTTATAATATATTTATAATATATTTATAATATATTTATGTATTATAAATATTTTGACGCAGAATTGTTTTCTGCTTTGATTTCTGCTTTCCATATTCCAACTTTAGGTCAGCTGACTGACTGTCCCGGTTACCTTGGCATCACCATCAGCGATCGCTTGGAGATGGAAGAAGTCTTCAAGTACGACGCCTTGATCTCCTGCCCTCCAGAATTCAACATCACGTTCAACATTCCCAACTGGGGCGTCAAAGTGGAAAAGACGTTTGACATCGTTCTGGATGATTCCAATCGAGAGCATCGCATTTTCCTCACCAACATTCTGTTTGATGACACCACTTCAACCTGTAAGAAGCTAGCAGACGACACCAGTGACTCTTATCGCTCAACCGTGGATAGTATGTTCTTGGGTGTTCTCGCAATAATCGTTCTTAGCATATTAGCAGTCTGTTTCTTCATTTGGATTTATATCGAACTCTGCAGAAAATTGGTTTTTGAGAAGCTCGAGGCAGACCACTACTGTTTGCAAGCAGAAGTTGATCAGAGGCAGAAGAACAATGCACAGGTGCCTAGGTGCTTACAAAGATTCAGGCATCTGAGTAGGATGCAGAAAACAATCGTCATACTGTATCTCGTTTTTCAGGTGATTTACTGTCTTTTAATGACGTTCACTGTCGTCTCGCTGCTCTTCGCATTGTCGATTCGTGCTCATTCTAATTCGTTCGCGAAAATCAGCACAGTCCAGTTGAGATTCCTCAACATGACAAGCGAATCGCTAGCATTCCTAGATAGACATGCACTGGGCGAAATCAAAAGACAAACAGACCTTCTCAACAACTTGCAGGTGACCTGCAATGCATACATCGAGGATTTATCAGACCTGCTGTGGACGAAACTCGATCGCTTGTTTGGCGCGGAGAAATCAGCCGAAACGCTTTTGAACGCCAACTCGTGGACAGGAAGAGCGCTTCAAAATTTCAATGAATCAATTGCTAGATTTCATCAGGACCTAGATTCGTTTCTGCACCGGTATCAGTTGAAGAAGGAGCGTACCGTTCGGCCGATGGTTTCCAAGTACAAGACCTATGTACAGAAGATTCTCAACAGTTCATGGTTGATGCAACCAAGGAGCCTCTTCAATAAGACATCGTGGTGGCCATTGACTGATGGTGCGATGCTTCACAAGAATCTGCACAGTCATCATCATCGTCCGCTCAAAGACGAGCTGGCATTTGCGACTTTCCTGAATCTACCAGATGTGGAGGAAGTTAACACTTGGCAGTCACACTTTACTCAAAGGTATTCAGCTTTACTCAATTGGTATTGATTAAGGTTATGAAAATTCAATGAAGTAGGGTAAAGGCCATGCAGCAGTTACAGATGTACTTAAAATTTACTGCAGCCTAGCATACATCTGTACCAAGTATAAGCTTTTATTACCAGTATTATTGTTATTATAATTATTATTTATACAAATATCGCTCATTATTGTTATTACTTTTACTTCTGTATATAATTATTGTTATTATTATTCAGTGCCACTATCTAATGACTAAGCATCTGTCGATGTTACTGAGCAGTTGTGCCTGAGGGACTTGTTCTAGGGCTTTGGGGGCTGTCCACATATTTTCGGCGATTTTGCATACGGGTGCGTACGGTGGGAGGGGGAGGGTTCTCGAAAATATGTACGTATGCAAATATAACTGTCTAATTATGACGTCCACAATACGGAATATTAAAATCAGAACTGTAAACCCAATCACAGACTATTCCTGCTTAATCAGTTTTATGTAACATTAAAACTTTTCAAAATGCAAATGTTGTTAGTGTTTTATTTCTTCGCAAAAGTTGACAAATTTAAGCTGTTAAATATGAGGCTTAACCAATGAAATAGTCTATGGTAAAATCAAAGTCTTATAGATGTCTTTAGCTATTTGCCCTTTACAATGGGTGGGGGTCCAAGAAATGTACGCGGTGCAACATGGGGCAGAGGGGGTCCAAAAATCCAATTTTTTTGTGTACGTGGATGGACCCTTACTCAGTTTTATTGACCCATCAGAGGCTTGAACTTACACACTTATCATTTCACTCAGTGGTACATGCATTCATTGTATTCATTCATTCATTCATTCATTGTGCTCCTCTACCAGTATCTAATAATTAATTGCATTTAGGTTACGACAAATGTTATGGCTCTGAATAAATATAGACACAGGACAATAGAAACTTCTATGGCTGGTCAATATCTGATTGTTTTGTGATTATTTTATTGGCACTGTACAAATACGAGAATTCGACATAACGTTGTTTGATTGACCAATGGAAAATAGTGCAATCTTAATGACTGCAGGTGTCTATTTGCAGTGCTTTATGGCAGCTATGCTGTTATCATTTCAAGTGATTGTCTTTTGGACTTTTCTAACTGTATGGTCTCTTAAATGTTTGAATGAGGAAAAACATTGATGTTGTTTGCTCTCATCCTAACCCTTTAGAACGACATTATATGCCAGCGACATCTAAAGCTGGCAGTTTCAGGTTCTACCATTGGTTTCAGATCTGCTCTTAGTATTATATTTTGGACCTATGCATGCAGAAAATTTGGGAGTTGTCGCAATCGGCTTACTGTCCTTAAAGGGTGTGTCTCCAGTTTATAGGTACAGCAATAGTGAAGGATCTCACTAAAAAATTCAATGAAGTAGGGTAAAGGCCATGCGGCAGTTACAGATGTACTTAACATTTACTGCAGCCTAGCATACATTTGTACAAAGTATAAGCTTTTGGTTTAAAATCTGTTATGAATGAATATTTATCATATTTGTCAACTTATATGGTGTATCTTACAGAACAAACTATAATAATAATAATAACAACAACGCTGATTTTTGAGGCGCCGTAAACGCGGCCCTAACCACTATAATGGCACCGTACAACCTAAAACAAAAGTCAGCAGACAGGATAAGCCTTAGAAAACAGAAACACTTTCAATTTACTTTTAAATGAGTCTACTGAGTCGGTCAATCTAACGGTAGGTGGGAGACCGTTCCGCAATCCAACGCAATCGGACCTGAGTTAACCGACGCAGTAGGGAAGGAAAAACCGCACAAAATCACCAAAAGGAACCGAGCTGACTTTCACGAGCAGCCCCAATCGGTGCTCCTCCTAATCCAGTGCTATGTGGAATGAATTATTCAAAGTTAGTTGTACTGTGTTCATAAAAGCTTCAGTTCAATTCAAATGAGCCTGGATAACTAGGTGTTCTTTGTTTTTTGGGATATACAGTGAAAAAACTGACAAGAAAAACTTGTAGTACACACAGTTCTAACAATTTAGTAGAGAGAGGGCTTCAAGTGTATAAGATATGTGGCCATATTCGGTTCGGAAACATGGTAGTACTTTCATAAGTACAGAAGGTCCGTAAAACAATTAAGAATTAGTAAAATATAAATACAAAATACTTTCCAATTATATTGGTATTTGTTTTTATTCGTATTGTTCATAGTATTATTTGAGGATGACTAGTAATGTGCAAAATTAATATAACTAAATCCATCACTAAACTGGCTGATTGTAAATCGTTGGAATTTTTGTCGTTTAAATTTGATGTTTTATTCTATTTTTTTATTTTCCAATTCTATGCATTTCTATTGCTGATAGTACTCATTTCTAGATGATGAATCCGTTGGCTATTTCATAGTAGGCAAATTATAACAACAAAACATTTCGTACTGTCTTTTGTTAAAACATCCTTAGGTCTCTTTATTTCTATGTTTTCCATTTTAAACTTTGGATATAGGAAAATGGAGTGTGAGCGAGTTACCAAGGGTTTTATAGCCCTTTATCTGAGAAAGTATTTTAATGTCTATTATATATTTGATCGTTTCATTAAAATACTTAGGCATGCTTTTTACTGAATGACTAATTTATGGCTTGTTATGTAAATTTTCTATAAAATGTAAGATAAATAGATTATGATAATAAATTATAATAGCAGTTGTGAATTCGATCAGCTGAGTTTTGTTGTGATTTTCAGATTGCATCATGATCTCCAGCGGCTCGTCTCATCGATCGACTTCAAACTGCCAGACTTTTTGCTTTGTGATTCTGTTACTAACAAACGAAGTCCTAGATTCTCATTTGGAAATGTGACTGCCTACTCTGAAATGGATTCAAGTAAGTATTTTATGACGAGGGTCTCCAGAAGAACGAACTCTCTTTCGCTTAAGGTAATGCTGAGACGCATGGAACTGCTGAAACGTGAAGAGCACCTTGACTCCAATGACATTCCACTGAATGGTCTATCTCATTCGGAAGGTCTCCGGACAACGGATCATGAATCCATCGAAACAGACCAAGACGACAGTTTCAGCGGTGACTTCCATTTCCACAGTCCGCAGAATTGGGTGGAAGACCCCGAGGATTTTGATGTCGTTTCGTGGGATGCTATCAAGTTAATTTTCCTGGCCCTAGACATTATTCTTCTCGTGTTTCGTTTTAGTCATGTCTGTTTAAATGTAAGAAAGATGTGTAATGGTTTTGATGAGACAGTTAAACTACGACTAGCCGACACAGAGTGTACCCACGTCGCTCCCGTTTCTGAAGCCGGCCGAACCGACTATCCGCCGTTGCTGACAGATCTGTGGCAGAATCACTGTGATCGTACTCAAAAGTTCAGCAGTGAAAGCATCCACGAGACGTCAGAACATAACAGTTGTGCTGAAAGTCTGAAAGCGTCGAGTGCTACATCTGGCATGACCTCCTTGTCAAACCATCACTATACGCCGAATAATATGCTCAGTCACGACAAAACGCACGATAAAGTCGGTAATTCATTTCCGTCGATCAGGATAAAACAGAATTTCGTGTTCTTTAAAAAACCTTTGATGCAGAGTTCAGTTGCGAATCGTAAGATCCGAAAAACTTACTGCTACAAGGATTTCTTGAAACAGGTCTGGCACGGACTCAGCCGATCAGAAGCTGTTCCATCACTGATACTCATGATCGTTATTCTTCTGATCATGGGTCTCGGTCTCAGAATATCTCACGAGTTTCTAAAGTCGGGTTTTCTGTTAAACTTCAATGGATTCTTCGCAGCGATGCGGACTTTAGCAGTGCACACGAACACCACAAACGACTTCCTCAGCTCAGTTGGAGAAGTCTACACTGCTGATTTCTCGTATCGCTATACGAACCACATGGTCCATGAACTGTCTAATCTTCAGGGAATTGCAGAGTTACATCTAACAGGTGGCACAGCTGATAAAAGTCTTTTCTCAGTTTAGTTTTTACACATGATTGCCATGAGATGATTGCAGTTTGTTGACTCATCTTAACGACAAGTTTATTCTCAGGCTACAAACTCACTGCTGACATTGAGTGGGTTATAGCCTTGCCTTTTATCTAAGCGTAATGTAATTGATACATATTTAGTCTGGATACTTCTATAGTACTGTGATCATAATGCAAGGAGATATCAATCAATGGTTGCTCGTAAGCAAAACTGTTTCCAAGCTGCAATCATTAGAAAATGGATTGAAATGAATTTGTTGGAATTTTGGCATGTAGTTGTTTTTCGAACAAAATTAGGAATCAATTGACTTTAATTTGGTTTAGAATACAACAGCAAGTTGGGCTGCCAACATTTTATTTAGCCAATCCAGGATGTCCGCACGGTCACTCGATCTATCATTACCAATTCGCCCTGTCCACACCACCATATATATCGAATATATATATCTGCCTAATGTTAGGATCTAGTCTCCTGAAAATTATCATTAATAACTACAATCAAAAGACCAGATTCACTGTAGTGTTTTTTGCTGCAGGCCTACCATTGCACAAAGGATAGGATACAATATTGTTTCCTACCCTCTAATCTATGGTCACACTGTAAAATCTATTAAGGCTGGATGTTTGAGTTTAATGTGCGAACTCAAGAACAATATTTGTCACGTATCAACATGAGTCGATGAGTGGCGCTTCTGCATGTAGTCACCAACCTAGTGTTGGCTCGATTTGGATGCGCTGAGGTTAGGAGCACCTCTGAGTAGTCACCTTGAAGAGGCGCTATGCATAAATTCTCGTAAAGAACATTTTATGGAGTGGATATTTACGCCAAAACCAGGACAATTTGAGGTGAACACACTTGGCTGATTCGAGAATTGTCCCAGTGAATCCAGGATGGTTGGTCCTAACAGCAAAGGTGACCACTGGTTTCCCTGTTGTTGTCTTGCTTCTGTTTGACCAATAAATCATTTTCTATTGCCTAATAGAAGTGGCATCTTCACATCTGCTTTTATCCATTTTCGTTAACTTGGCTTGCATAAAGTTTGTCAGGAACGTTGGATCATCGGTTCGTCGGAGTTCTTGCAACTTTTTTTTTGGTATGTTCCCGTTGACCTACAAAGCTGAAATTTTGCACACATGTTACACTTGCATGACAATGCAATTTTTACGGACATAACTCAAAAATTGAGAGAAAAAAATGCAAAAAATTAAATATCGTTTAACCACTCGAACGAGTCCTCCTTGACGAGCTCCACTCTGGCAAGTTTACATCATATATGATCTCTCAAGGAAATGGATCGATTGCGCCATCTACCATATTACCAAAAGTCAATAAAAGAGGGATTCGAAAAACCTATGTTTTTCTTTTCAATTTTTATTCCTGATTTCTTTCATGATTCCGACCTTAATTTAACCCGTTTTAAGCCCTTAATTATTGCCACCTTCTGTATCATTTTTCATATGTCATTCTGTTTTACAGGGTTTGATGGTAAAAAAGGAAGCGACCACTCAAAAGAAAAGTCGGCCGATCTGAACGCCACAGGTGACGATATGCAACACTTGGCCGACGACACTTGGCATGTTCCAGTGCTACCTTGTAACTCAATTCCAATCCAGCCTAAAATTTACTCAGGTAATACTTGCGTCTTCTTCTGTCAGTTCATTGTACCTAATGATCAAGTACGCAGTCAGTGAATTGTGACTGGACAAGCTTTGACAATTATTTAAGAAGCCAAAAGAAACATTGGGGTAGAAGAGCTGTAGACACATAGAAGGAATTTGATGACAGTACTGTCTCAGTGGACACTGTCACAGCTTTAAAGAGAAAGATAGGGAAAATGAACTATTAGGAGTTGCAGGCTCATTTGCAGTGGTTCTAACACAGCCTTCTTAACCACTTAAAACCGTTGTTGCATTACGTTAATGTGCCATATTCTGCACTGTTTTGCTGCTGCTTGAAGGTTTGCCCCCATTTTACAAGATTTTTGATGCATTAACTGTTCAGATATACTATGTTCTGGTATAACTAAAGTAGAGTCATTGATTTAAGCCATAGTAATTGCAACACAAGGCATAATGTACAATAGTCACTCTATTATTAAATGTATATATATGACAATTTATATGGTGCCACAACATAGTCATGCCATTTAGGGGCACCTCAAAGTCAACTCACCAGCAGCTCATTTTGCATCATTATTGATGGTCATCATCTATTCTTATGAGTTTCTCCTGATGCAACATTAGCATCTCTGTTTTTGATATGAGTCAACTAGGAGACCTATTTGCAGGACTTTCACATCAATTCAGTGTCCTTAATTCATTATCCTGATGTCGCATTTGCATCCAGTTTACGTGACTTAGCACCTTTCACTCTCTGAGCACCTCTTGCAGTTGACGCGCTCATGTTACTATCACCTGAGGCGTCTGAGAGCCATCAGAAGATCTATATCCAGAAGATCAATATCCTCGCCTGTCTTTACAGCCATAGTCAATGCTTTCATCTGTTGTCGCATTGAGTGCTGCAATTCACTGTTTGCTGGGCTTCCCAAGGCATGCTTATCTTCACTGCAGTTGGTTATGAACTGAACAGCCAAGCCAATAATTATTCATCTTCCTCACTACTCTTACATTTCTACCAACATGACCGATGTCCTACACTGGCTTCCCATTGCCTCTTGCATCTAATACAAGGTATTCTTCTAAGTCCTAAGGACTCAACTCAATATCACTGTAACTTAAGGCGAAAACCTCCGTCTGTTGTCTCCTCCCACCCTCTACCGTCCGTAGATCGATGTTATCTTCTAGTTCCACAGGCAAGGACTGCTATAACTCAACACCCTGCCTTAGCCATTGTGGGTCCTTCTATGTGGAATGACATACCCCTCTAGCCCATAATCCGTATTTGGCTTTTAGTCACGTATCCACCCTCATCCCTTCATTGGCAAAAGACTTTCATGCTGTAAGCGCTTCTGAATACTGTAAGAAGTGCTAGATAATCCTCGAATACAATACAATTATGTTTTTTCTGTTAACTATTTTGTTTAAACACAGTTTCAACCAGTATGACATTGATCTTTGAGAAAATTTTTTGGTCAGAATGCAGTCAGGCACAACTGTGGCAGGAGCTTCGACATGAGTTCAATGCAGTCTTCCGTTCTACCTACCTTCTGCTCGCTGCCTTCTCCCGTCTGGTTGTCCTTCTTTTTGCTATCGTCATTGTTGCAAGTGCCGCCGAGAAACTATTTCTCCATTTCGTCCGAAGGCAGCAGCACTTTCCAAGTCACTTCTCCTATGTCACGTCCACGTGGCAGATGTATGCAACGAACAGTCCAAAGACGCGAACAGCGTCCAGCTCCAACACGGTCGTCAGCATTCTGCCTGGCCAACAAAGCGCAAAAACGATACAAACCGTCTACTGTGAAGTGGGTCAGGCAGAAAGCGCCATTGACCTACAACGATCGTCTTTAAAATCGGAATTTCCGGTGACCCTCTTTTCTGAAACCAAAGTATGATTAAAGGCATGGTTAATATACAGAAGCTGTATGTGTTGAAACAGAAATATCAAATGGCCAAAGTACTGTAGCTTTAAACCAATTAAATGCTACGAATGAAGCATTGAAATCCATAGTCGGCTCATAGGATTGCAAACAACTGCATGCATGGCCTTCAATGATCGATCTAAATGCAGACAGGATGTCTATATATATATATATATATGTATTTATATATATATATATATATTTATTTATTATATATATATATATATATATATATATAATTTATTTCTGCCTCTATATATATAGAGAGAGAGAGAGACAGAGAGATGCTCATGTAAGATGAATTCACAATCTTCAAAGCATAAGTACTGATTGCTACTTGTACCATGACAGCAACCACCTTTATAGCGGAGGCAGAAATACATAAATAAGTGACTTCACTGGTGACTATTCAGTCAGTACTAAGGAGACTGTAATGATGACTATAAGATGCATTTTACTTTTACATGACGGCAACCATTTTATAGCCAGTGCAAAAACAATTTTTTAGAGATTTATGGCCATCATTGCCACAGGGATTGCTTAAGGGACTGCTCTTCTTATATAGTATGTTCATTTTAATGATGTAAACTCCTTATAATGTGGTGAGCTGATCATGATGCTACAAATTATGTGAACTGTATCATTGTCCAATTTCAAGTAGTATGCTGCTGGGGAAAAGCGATCAGAGTTGTTCATCTGCTGTTTCGCTAACTGCTGGACTTGTGCAATAACTGTTATTAATATTATTAACAATAATATCTTATTATTAATAATAATATCCTATTATTAATAATAATATCTGTTCGTCAGCCACTGATTCACAAGTGTTAAGTATTCCTTCAGATGTAATATAGTGTAAAGTCTTTTTTCAATTTGTACAGAATCCATCTTCAAGATATCTATTCTGTAAGTTGTATTATTTGTTATTTTGTCAAGACCTCTCAAAAATTCTATACATTTGCCGATGTAGATACAGATAGCTGGTTTTTATAAAGCAGATGTGTTAAGAGGAATGCAAAATGGGGATCATTCAACAGACACCAATATCAATTTTCAAAGCTTATGAATGAAACAATGCCTATGCCAACGTTTTTGTTGTTGGTACAGACATTAGAATTTGGACCAAACAGATTGAGCCAAATTCATAGGAATTCTGGTAGCTCATTGGCAGACTGGCCATTGTGCCATGGGGATTCCTATGCCAAAAATGAAGTAATTATACGCCAATACACGAATATTCTAAATATGCAATCTCCAAAACCAAACATTAAACTACCAATGACAAAGATGTTAACCAGTTTGGGAGAGTCTGTCACATCATCGTGTGACAGACTTTCTAGGCATAGCTTTTGAGCTAAGAGTTCTATTTGATTTATTAGAGTTATTATTTTTTATATTTATTATTGTTATTATTTTTAGTATTAAGCCCCAGATATACCTAAAATAAATCAATTGGGCTGATGCATCATTTTATAGACCATGTTGATCATGTGGCCCCTTGCATGAATGAAATAGAAGGGCCCCAAAATAGTCACAGTCCAACTCTGAGCTAGCATCGCTTACAATCAAAGGCATGCTGTGAAAATCCATGTGCCTTGCATACAGTAGGTTGTCGTATTTCTGCTTTCACTCCTAATATTGCGTCTCAATTGTTACTATTAGGACTACTTTGTCACTTTCTAAACTATTGCTTTACTTGATGCAGAAAGGGACCCTCAGTAGTTTGAAAATGGTTAATGAATCTTTGTTCCACTTACTTAGTTTCTCCCGTTCCTTTTGGAACAGTGGTCAATAAGAGCTCTCCATTTTGTACAATCTTCAGCAGTCAAGTCGTCTCTTTTCGGCCTTAGTGTACTGGAATGGTATCCTCTTATTGTTTCTGTAGCGGTAGCTTTTGTTTTTACGGGAGTGAGGTTGCTAACCTAGTGCCCCAATCCTCCTCTTTCAATCGGGACCGGCTTTGGCAGAGTTCCACAATGACCAATATATTGTTAGAATTTTATTAATAGTAGTTGGATGGGAATAGTGGTAGTAGTAGTAGGCCCAGGTGCATTTAAACATAGAAATCATGGAGCATGACCCAGGGATGGGATAACAAAATTGAATTTATTATTATTCTAAGTTCATTACATAATTACATCCTGTTGTGGCTCACAATCCTATCACAACAGATTCTACTCTCACAGCACATAATAAAATACAACTCCTATTACTAACTGTATCATGTACAAGTGTGTTGCTATGTTAAAGAAATATTATTTTATTGATCACTGAATAATGTGATATTCATCTACTTCTGAATATTCCACTATTTTACAACTGTTTTTGCCTTTGCTGAGTACAAAACCTACTGCATGGATTACATTAGTCCTTTAGCGATGAGCTTTATTGGTTTCCCAGTCACCTTTAGTACACCCACGTCGTGAAATGGTTACCACAGCTAAAAGGAATGCTTTAGTTCATCAAAACAATCTACATCAACACCTGAAGTTAGAAGTCTTTTGTTGGCAGAGAGGAAACACAGTGAGGACTCAGTATAAAGTTGTTGGGGCAACAAGTCTTGTGTTACAGCATGTGAACCAGCCAAGCATAAAAGAAATAATGCTCAGTCAATATTTACATTAACACAGTAGTTCTTGTATGAACCGTTAACCAATACAGCTTATAAAGCTAATAGCATTGAGGGATGACACCATGCTGTGTTAAGAAGGATTGTGCAAAATAACAATAATAATAACAATGAGAATTTCTATGTTGCCATAACACAATCATGCTGCTACTACAGCATCTAAACCTGTGCATAAACTGGGAGCATGTATAGGAGTCCACGCTGTTAATGTGAGGGTGACGTACACAGTTTTATTAAGTTTACATAGTTTTTTACACACATTAAATCAATGTTATAACCTTCTGATGCAACAACAACAGCACAACCATAGCTTATAAATTTCAAATAAACCTTTTACATAGTCAGATTTAAAGTGAAGCCGAGTAAATGATAATTTCCTGACCAATGATATAAATCTAAGAAAAGCAACAGAGTTCCTACGCGCATACGACGTGACATCAAATGATCAACATCCATTGAAATCAGAGATGTCTCACTTCACACTAACATCACATTCAACTGCACGCCAAATTGTTGAGGAAGAACTTACCGCCTTTCGTATCAAACTACACACTACTTAGAATATGTCACATCAGCTAGCACACGACCAAATCTGTTACCTCACTTAAAATCACAGAAATCAAACAATAACAAAATTATTGGACTGAAATTGCATACATAGCAATACAGCCCTATGAGTTGTGTTATTTCAATATGATATATAAACCGTTGACTCATGCAAGCAAAGTTATCATTACCTTTTCATACAAAGTGTAAACCAAGGCCATTCATTAGGGTTAGAGATAATGCTGAAAACATCAATATTTAGCTGTACATTACCATTCTGTTTCAGAGCATGGTACCCTTACTTAATTTCATATAATGTTCTTCAAATTCTTTATTTTACAGACAAGCAAATATTCCTTGCATTCAACTGCTACACGAATGTAACTATCTCTACACTAATTTAAGTTTTAAGAAATAACTATAGACGTATGTCTATAGTGATAGTCATAATCAGTAGTTGATCAGACATTTGAGACAAAACATTGCAAAAAATGTTATGGCCATGTTATCCAGCCACGACACGCTTGAGCAGGTTCACGGGTTACGTGGTACCCGCGTTGGGAAGCACTGCTCTAGGCAGCTGTTAGTTTAACCCAGCCAGATTGATTTCCCATACATTTTTTATGTACTGGTCATTAATGTGTTCAAGAATTGTAGTCAAGATCTAGCAATGTTGACAATGCAAAACCTTTGACCTGTATAATTAATATGCATGGCAAAATTATTATTATTTCATATTTGTAATTTTATTATTACATAATTGTTAAAACAATTTTTGCACACAAACAATGTCACACAACTGACAATGTCACACAACTGTGTGAAATGGAGCGATGGGCGTTGACTGCCCGGTTATAAAGCAGTGCTAGATTCCAATCCTTAAAAGTCAGTAAAGAACTAGCAAGTAAAACTTTAGAATAATTTATAGACAAACATTTCACCTGATACATATTGTCTATCGATAAGGTTGAATTAGATCAGCAAATTTTATACAGATAAAACTAGAATATTCAGTCTTTTACATATTATATCTACAGTTAGTAGACGTGGTGTTAATGACACATCATCAACAACCCCAGAAGAAATCTGCCAATATAATACCACACAGTGCAACAAACCACACAGTTCATAAATGATATGCATGACAAAATTACCAAACCATTCTAACGGGAAACCTCTACTCAATATACACGTACATCGTCAAAATACATATAAAAAATTATATACCAAACACAAATTCTAGTTTAGCTACATGGAATAACAAAAACCGTAATAGTTCATTAAAACCATGCAAAATATCTTCCACACTGCAAAGACAATAAGTCTAGCAAATCACTCTATCACAACGCTTATGAATTATTGAAAATTAGAGACTACACGATATACTCAATGGTCCTATTTTATTTACCCTAGCCCCTGAAACACAAACTTGCAGAATAAATAAGAGCTTTTACATCCAGCTGTTAAACTTTTCCATAGATGGCACACAGCAGGTTCCAGGGCTTTGAGTAGCATTCATGATGCCGACCAACTTCACATATACATGTAGCCATCACAATGCCATAAATTTGTGCAACAACTATAAAATAAAACAGTGGAAAGTTGTGCTTTTATCAAACACTAAAACAAATCGTGCAGGGTTCTCTACAAACTCAAGCCCAAAACATATAATTACAAACTGTTCCACATACTCAAACACCCAATTTCAGCACAGCAAGAAAAATTGAGCCAAACATGCCTAACTAAGCAACTAAGTACCGAGCAGCCAAGTCATATAAGGTGAGTGCACTTTGTTAAATAAGTCGAAACCTTGTTGTATTTCTGGAAGAAAGTATATGATATACAGCTCAGTCAGATCATCAAAGTTGAATGTAACAAATTGAGAGACAACATCACTTCATCAATCAAAAATATCATGCGAACTTTTTGTGTAATAGAAAGATAACAGAACACACAATGAGAAATAAAAGGACTGAATAACACCCAGAACTACTTGACTACGATTCTGTCCCTTAAAAAACAAAAGCAGAGATTCAAGAACTTCATTGTTCTAAGCTTTGAAAGAAGTCAAAGCCCTCAACGAATGTAAGTGTTTCAAGTATTTACGTGGTGGTTAACGACTACAAGAAAACTAGATGGCTTACAACCACTTCATTGCTAAATAAGAACACAATGTGCCCTAGGCACATAGCATAAATGCAACAGTGTGGCATAAAGTTCAGAATCCATCTATAGAAATAGTGGTTCCCAACAAAAGACTTTAAGCTGAAATAAATGACAAGCACATGACAACAAGAGGTCATAAAATAGGGTGAAAACTGAATAAACACAACATATCCGTATAATCGAGGAATTATCAGTTCAGCAATTGGAACAAAGTTCCCTGGTCAACCTTCACGCAAGCACCAGGGCATAAGTCGAGATTCAGGACAAGAAACATTAAGCAATCTAGAACAGATGCACGCCTGACGATTAAAACGCTGAGTTACGGTTCAGTGAAGCAAAACGACTACCTCTGGTAGCTGGAACTAGATCTGAAAAAAAGAACATGCTCAGAAATTCAATAAACATTGTGTGATCTATCATAATGTGTTTGACATCAATGGATGAGTTTATATATTCTAATATTCTACTGGCATTAGAGAGTGACACGGTAATGGGAAAGCAGTAATATCGAGGTTTTAACCATGGCAATGGTTTCAGAAAAGGTGGTAAACTCGCCATGCCTTCAGATAATTGATATCTGGAAAACAACCAATGTACACACTGATTTATCAAGATATCATATATTAGATATGGGATGGGGTGACATAGCAGTATGTTCTGTGCCTAGAAACCAAAGGGCTGCAGGTTCACACCCACCTCAAGTCACTGAGTGTTAGTGCGTGATGACTTTGGACAAGTTGCTCACCCACAATTGTCTGTGAGGAAGGCAACAGGAAACCACCTCATCCCTGGGTGGCATAAAGCCAATATATTAGATATGTGCACCATAGAAGTCATTTTAAACTGTTGAGGCTAAAAGTTCCCCCACTTATCCAAAGCATGTAAATTTTTATTAAATTTTATTTTTATTTTATCAAATTACCACATTAAAATTACAATCTTTTGCCAAGCCATCCATGTTGTTCTTGAAATGCTGTAGTCCCCAGAACTACACTTCCTACATCCATAGTTAACCAAGCATACAACTACCTTCCTTTACATCACATAGACAGAAGACACAGGTCTAATCACCTCCTGGTCTTCTGAATCGCAGAGTCCACAGTCTCTGGAGTCATTGTGACGCTAGCGATTCTGCTGACGACTTCCGCAACAAAGATGTCACATATGCCGGGATCGATTCGCTCGGCCACTTCGAATGCATTTCGCACTTCATCTGTTGGCTGGGTCTCGTAATTCGAACGACCATAACTTTCTCTGAGCTGTAGATAAAAATCAAAAACTTAAAACCGAATTGATCCCAGTCATCAAAATTATTCAAAGCAGCACAACAAAATCAGATATTTAAACTAAAACTTACAGATACTGAATTTACTAAATCATTTTGCCCATTGCCTAAATGATTGTTGAGGTGGATTTAAGTTTACATGCAATAAAAAGGATTGTTAAAATAATAATCTTCACTTCTCCTAACCCCTTCAACGTGCAATTAAATTTTTCTTAACTCTCGCCCAGCATGGAACTATTTTGAAAAGTTTATTTCCAGTATTCTTTGTCCAATAATTATTTTTTTTAATTTACCACAAAACAAAATTTTGGAGAGGGAAAAAAATTTGGGAAGGTGACCCACAATATATTTTCAGGGTTTTTCGGTTGACAATATCATCAAACATTGGTAAATAAATTGAATAATGCCAGCAGCTTCTGCGCATCAGTCACGTAAACCTTATTCCTAGATCCACTAGCTGCATGATGGTTCACATAGGCCTATACATGGAAAAAGGGTCTCTGTCGCACCATTAAAAGTTGAATCTGTATTGTTAGCTCTCATCATCAATATTCTCACTAAACCTTGAACTATTATGAAGTCAGGGTCTCTGCAACTTCAGATGACCACTTTCCTTTTGTAACAAGCATGCCTTTCAGTTCCCCCAGACAAGCCACAGTCATGACCTGCCCCATTGGCCTATAATATGGTGCCGGCTGTGGCCATTTGCAGCCGGCAGAGATGACATAATTATGCAGAGGGTAATTAAGCAGGTACTGTGACTCACTATACACAACCGCTATGGCGTTCTGACAGTTTCCCACGGTATATACGAGCACAATGCCTACGGGGTTGTCCGAAGTAGCCATACCCCACGCAGCCCGAGATATCTCGGGCTGCACGCTAAAGGGGTTAACTAAGTATTACATCTTTTATGACATTACCACTTTATGCCATTGCCCATCTGTTAAAGATTAAGACCCCATGGCACTAATTGGTCTCAAGGCAATGTCAAACAAAACCTGAGCCTACTATGACCAACCTGTAGAAGACTATGTGTAAGACCCTGACCTCTTTTTTTAAAATATGCTGAGACTGCTTCAGTTAAATGTAAAGCAGACCAGAATAAACAGTTCCGTTCAAATCAGAAGCTTGAAATACCTTCGATAGAAGAGGAATAAGAGTGGCGGTAAGACTCTTGGACAGCGGAAGAGCTGGTGGAATGAGATCATGATGTGGCTCCTGTGGACAAGAAATGTTTTCCTTACAACACACCGATAAACAAACTATTTCATTATGATAAATAAATAAACCAGTGAGGAAAAATAATTATACTTAATTATATATAATGGGTCCTTAGCCATGGGTGGTCCAATAGCTTTCAAATAGGTTTATATACCTCACCATTTACAGAGAATCTTATTCCAACAGTTAGAGGCACTATATAAATAGCTATATGGCTAAGTAATGGCTCTAAAATAGTTCAACTGAAGCATATTATTTTCATTATACTCTAACACCAAAAGCAGGAAGCGATTGCTCAGGATGTAAAAATACGAGGAGCAGCAGCAATCACTAGAGCATATTTGTATATGTACTTCGTCATTCTCCAACGTTATTGTGCCATGGCCATGTACACACTTTTTAGCTCATGCACGATACCGAAAAAACACAGATCAGTTACTACTTAAGCGACAGAGTTAAATTCATTTTGAGATAATAATTTATGAAAATTCACAATTAAGCCACAAGAAAACCAAGGGTTTTAAGTAAAATCATCAGTCCATGAAGACATTCTCAAGCTCTGTTTATCCACAGTCAAGACATAATTTTTCTGTCTCCTGAACTGACTTTAAATTCAGATTGGTCTCTATTCTCATGGTTTTTGTCTTAGACGGCTCATTGTCTGTTCCAGAGACTAGAGCACCGCTCACACTACACTCTGCTCCCCAACACACTACACTCTGCTCCCCAACACTACACACTGCTCCTCAACACACTACACACTGCTCAACACACTACACACTGCTTCCCAACACACTACACACTGCTCCTCAACCCACTACACACTGCTCAACACACTACACACTGCTCCTCAACACACTACACACTGCTCCTCAACACACTACACACTGCTCCTCAACACACTACACGCTGCTCAACACACTACACACTGCTCCACAACATTCTGCTCCCCACCACACTACACACTGCTTCCCAACACACTACACACTGCTCAACACACTACTATCTGCTCCACTACACTCTGCTCCCCACCACACTACACTCTGCTTCTCAACACACTACACACTGCTCCTCAACACACTACACACTGCTCCTCAACACACTACACACTGCTCAACACACTACACACTGCTCCACAACATTCTGCTCCCCACCACACTACACACTGCTTCCCAACACACTACACACTGCTCAACACACTACTATCTGCTCCACTACACTCTGCTCCCCACCACACTACACTCTGCTTCTCAACACACTACACACTGCTCCTCAACACACTACACACTGCTCCTCAACACACTACACACTGCTCAACACACTACACACTGCTCCACAACATTCTGCTCCCCACCACACTACACACTGCTTCCCAACACACTACACACTGCTCAACACACTACTATCTGCTCCACTACACTCTGCTCCCCACCACACTACACTCTGCTTCTCAACACACTACACACTGCTCCTCAACACACTACACACTGCTCCTCAACACACTACACACTGCTCCTCAACACACTACACACTGCTCCTCAACACACTACACACTGCTCCTCAACACACTACACACTGCTTCCCAACACACTACTATCTGCTCCACTACACTCTGCTCCCCAACACTACACACTGCTTCCCAACACACTACACACTGCTCCTCAACACACTACACACTGCTCAACACATTACTATCTGCTCCACTACACACTGCTCCCCAACACCATGGCTAAAAAGACTTCATACAGCTTCACGAATCGCAGAATTATCAAGTAGTAATGTTACATAACCCAGTGGTGTCATTTCATACCTCTGATTTGATCCCAGTCACAGGCAGAGGTAGAATCTGTGCTACCATACCATCTCTATGCTGATGCTGCTGCTGTTGGTGTTCCTGCTGCAAGGACTGCACATCAACAGGTGATCGGGAATTTTTCAGCTGGCCATCTTTGTGGCGGATAGTGAATGTCCACTTGAAATCGACATCTTCACCACTTCATTTGGAAATCAAAACAGAAATATAATTTACTGAAAAAGGTGACTGACTGAGAATCAGTGACTCCAACACACAGCTCAATAAAGAGAAAGACACACATTTCATAAAACTATTGATTAACAATTCTATGCTGAAATATTAATAATAACTCAATGAATGGATTTTTTAAAACTTAGTATCTCCGCAACAACACAGATGCTCACTGCTAGGGCCATCCGGACGACCCGAGACACCAACTACTAACACCAACCAAACCCACTCACTACTCCCCTCATTGCAAGGTCCCAGTGAAATGTCAATCACCCGACGACATAATTCCTCAGCCGACAGCCTGATACACAAAATATTTTTATTGCTAGGAAGCTTTATACCTTTTAAACAGATGTCTGTACAACACGGAGTACACCAGAGGTGTAACAAGCAGGGGGCAAAGCCTCCCAGTTTTAGTGTTCAGTGCCCCTCATGTGCACCAAAATCGTTTTTTTTTTATGTTTATCCAATGGCTTTTTAAGATTACTTTTGTTAAGATAATTTGTGCCACCCCCATTTTTCAAATTGCTTTTTTAAATTATGCCCCCACTTTTCTATTCTATTAATGGATTTATAAAGCGCCTCTAACAGTACAACCTAATCAGAGGTGATCCCAGTGCATAACACCCCTAGAGAAAAGAAAAGTCTTAATAGAATGAGCAGAAACAGTTGAGCTACTAGATAAGATTGCAGCACAAGTCACAGCAGGAAGGCTGTTCCATAGCAACATTCCAGGGCCAACAGAGGCATAGGCACGATACTGAGCTGTGGCAGTTCTAGACTGCGGTACTAGAAGATCGTGATGGTCTAAAGAATGGAGAGGACGTCCAGTGAATGCGGAGATAGGTTTCCTGATAAGATCACATAGATAGAGCAGAGCTTGACCTAACAACGCTTTGAATGTAAGAAAGAGAACTTTGAAATGAATCCTATCAGTCAAGGGAGCCAATGAAGATGTTGAGTCATGAAAGTAGAAATATGTGAGAAACATGGAAGACGGTCGATCAAACGAGCAGCTGCATCGAGTACAGACTGGAGCGGAGTGAAGTTTCGGTAGGCCGATGAGTAATGAGTTACAGTAGTCAATGCGAGAGCAGATGAAGGCATGAACCATGATCGAAGACACAGATCGTCGGATGGCGCGTAGTCGCCGCAAATGTTAGAAGCTGGACCGAGAGAGATTAGAGATATGTGCAGAGAAGGATAAAGTACTGTCCAGAGTGACGCCCAGATTGCGGACATTTGTAGAGAAACTAAACTGAGGGAATCATTTCGTAAGTAGAGCGCAATCAATTTTAAACATACTTTTCAAAACATTGTTACACCTCTGGAGTACACATGCTTACTAACTCATAATTGTTTTCAAACAAACAGCTGTGGGAGTTGGAATAGGCAAAACTGTGCCATATATTAAAGGCTAAAATGATGAACATGTTAGAAACCTTTCAAAAACATTGAACTGAAACTATAATTGAAAATGGTAGGAAAAAGAATGTAATTTCATATCAGTCAGTCACACTCACTGGTTTTTCAGCAAGTTCCTAAACCACCTCTTGCCTATCTATCTGACTGTCTGTCTATTACCCTTTACCAATCCATGTATTGCCTATATTTTAACTTTTTAATTATTGTTCTGGGAGTCTACTCTTGAATGATGCACACATTTGGTACTAAACTACATCACAAAAGATACATTAACCATACCCAGATTCACATCTAAAATTCAATGATGCTTAAAAAGTGTTCACTGCAGCAAATACACCAAGTCACACAACACGACGAACACCAACCCCTCATCATCATCCACTTCATCATCGCTGTTATCCTCACTATCCGAATCATCTCGATTGGCTTTCCATCGCTTGTAATGATCGATTATATCCGCAAGACAACAAGTCTTCTTGGCTGATTTGATGAATGGGTGCTTGAGCAGATCCTTTGCTGATGGCCTCTATCAACAGACAGATATTTATCAACAATAAATACTCTGAACTAATATTAAGGTGATTTCCTTTAGTCTTTCAAGCTCAGGTTTTTCTATTCTCCATTAGTTATTATTATTATTATTATTATTATCATGCAATTATTAATGGCAGCTATGTAATGAACAAGCACCAATAAATTGTGCTTAGCAAAAGCAAGCAAGACTTGATCCTTGTCCCTACACAGTAACTGGCTCAGTAGGAGGAGGCTCAAACCTGCATGTTACCAGTGGAGCATTTTTTAGCCAATCAACTGCCATATTTTATCTACTAAGTGTATTATTTATCATTTCAATTAATAATTTTGACCATTCATTAAATTTGGCTAGTCACTAGATCGAACTCATTCTTTTTGCTTTCTCCTTTGCACAAAACGTCTTATCAGTTAGGTTTTCTTTGCATACCTCCCCCACCTATCAATGCCCTTCTTCAATTTTTCACATATTCCATTGATAAATTAATTCAACTTTTAAATGTTAACTTTTTCAGCAAACTTGTGCAAAAACAGTTTCCTAATACTTAATAACATGAGCTTATTTATTGCTAAATGGTCAATATTAATTTACCTTTCAAAATAATGTCACCTGATTATGTTTATAAATTCAAAAAAAACAACAATTTAAATATAATTTGTACAAAATCAAGCAAAAGTAACCTACACAATCTGGATCTTTATTGAGACATCTCTCAACAAAATCTTTACATGACTTGCTGAACTCTCCAGTCAGTTGGGGTGGGGGACTTTTTGGAATCATGAAGAGTACTTTCATCGGGTGGAGTTCTGAATTGGGTGGCTCTCCTTTGGCCAACTCTATTGCTGTTATTCCTAGACTCCAGATGTCAGCCTACAAAGGATCCAAAATTCAAAACTTTAGAAACATTGCACATTAACCACAACGACTTGAACTCGTACAGCAAAGTGCCCATTATTAAATCTGCAAATTGGCAGATCACTATTACATATTACGTATTCATACTACTTATAATGAGATCAATATTTATTTGGCAGAATATTATTACATCTGTATTCTTACAGCAGATTATTACCAGTCTCTCAAGGGTCTTGGAAAGAAAAAAGGATGATAAATAAGCTGGAAGTTTTGGCAAATGTTTGTATCCAGGTTAGATTTTATTAGAGTGGGGAACACAATGAATTGCTATTGCAAAGGTGACCCTCAATAGGGGATCAATTTAAATAGATACACAAGAAACGAAAATCATCTAAAATGTCAGTCAAAAATCAAAATACAAATGGGGAAGTGGGCAAAGCTAGTTAGACTTATGAATAGATGACATATGTACATGGTAAAGTTCAGTTTCAAGAACAAAGGGGCATTCAATGCAATTGATAGTCATTCCAGACTTCACTACTTTCCTACCTTGGAGTCATATGGTACTTGTTTAATGACTTCAGGGGCCATCCAAAAAGGCGTGCCAACAAAAGTACCCCGCTTGTTAATTGTTGTCGTCAGTTGGCCGGCCACTCCAAAGTCAGCTAATTTCACTTCTCCGGACTCCGACAGCAAAACATTGGCAGCTGAACAACACATTTACATAAAACAAGCACACTAAATTTATTGGCAATCACATGCAAACAAATCCTATACATCTGTCACAGTAAAATATCATTGCTTATAACACCATTAATGTTTCTTATACAAGTTAGTTGATAGGGTATAATTACGTTGAAACTAAGATGGGATACTTAAACACCACAATAGTATTACTTCTCAGCTAAAATCCTGGATTGCAAGAAAAAAATTACAGCACAGGTTCATAGAAGAATTCTTAGACCACAACAAAATCCATAAGTCAAAGATTGAAACTCAGAGTAGTAAAGTTGATCCTTCAATACAAAGGCATCCTTTGAGCAACAACAGTGGAGATACAGAAGTGAAAATCTAGTCAGAAGGAAGAATAATGTGATGTATGCATTAAACACCCATCCTACTCTAAAGGAGTTGATTACTATTAAGGCACCTTTTATATCTCTGTGAAGCTTTCCCTCAGAGTGAAGGTAGTCAAGACCCTTCAAGATCTCCCGTAGGATTATCGCAATGTAGTGTTCCTCAAGGACACCAGCCTTCATAAGATCCAGCACAGATCCACCACCCAAATATTCCATTATTATCCATAGCTTTGATGCCTGCAACATGAACAAAAACTACTAGATATCAGAGTTTACAGAATATTTCACGGTATTAGAAACATTTCTACAACATAGACCGAGGTTTCAAGACAAAACAACACTAGCACTCAGAAGTAAAAACGTAATATTCATTCATTTATTAAAAAGTTTTATGAAGTATCCCTTCAGGGTTATTACAATGAAGCGATCACGACCCCAGCATGGCTAAAAGGACAGTTTGAAGGCGAATCTAAAAAGAGTCGGAGTGGACCTTGGGGGACAAGTAAAACACAGTGGGACGATGAGTATGCCTCGCTCAGTAGACCTCTGAAAACTGCTTGTTGTGGCCACAAATAAGCAATTTGATTGATTTATCAATCACAATATTTATAATATTGAACTTCAAGATTTTGAGACAAAGACAGATCGATATTTCTCTACATGAAATCATATACTGTATTCAACTCATGCAAACATAATTTGACAGAACTCGCAGCGCACCTTGAGAAACGATCCGAAGTACTTGGTAACGAAAGGACTATCACACTGTGACAGGACCATAATCTCCTGTTGGATGTCTTCAATCTCATCTTCTGCCTCTTCTAAGTCGATCACTTTGATCGCAACAATCTGCTGCGTCCGCTTGTCGATGCCTTTGAAAACCTCGCCAAATGATCCTCTTCCAATTCGCTCCAATCGACTGAAGTTGATTTCTGGATCAACATTTCCCTAAACAGAGTCAAAGGTTTAAATTAGCAGTCAGTGTGTGTTCAGGGAGGAACTATTGCTACTCCATCTATGTATGTCCGTTCTGTTCACTCATTTGTGTCATTTCGTTCTCAACTGAAAACTTACCTCTTTCAAATAGGTAATCAACAATACACAGTTTTATGATTAGTGTTATGATCAGACTGGTCATCTAGCTAGATCTTGACCAGATTGCGGCTTCCTTTTGATGTGCCATTGGCCGATGACACAATAAAAGTAACTAATTAAAATTTTCCAATTTTGGTTCTGTTGCCAGGGATGTATAAAATAAGAATGGAAGGGATAAAAAAATGAAACCCAGTGCATCTGGAAAAAGTAACAATTCAATGTCAGAACATTTCACCACATAATGAAAAAATGTGTGAAAATGATCTGGTTATTTGATTGACATTTGCAAGAAAATGGTCGGGATGCTTGATTGTTGTTGGCGTGATTGTGCTTCAGCAGAAGGACCCTACAACTAAAGGATAATACCTCTAAGGAAAACTGTTGATGGAAGTGTGTAGCAAATGAGTAACTACCATACCATGTGAAAAGAATAACAGTTGAAAAATCCAACACAACAGCATGTCTGGTTCAATAGAAAGATAAATAAATGACAGAAACTGCCAAATGTTACACAGAACCAAACAATGACCAAGACCAAAGCTACGCTGAATACAGTATATAGATATTGAGTGTATATATGAGTGTATAAATATGACATAACACAATTTGGACTAAGAATGGTTAAGAAGCACAAGATTTGACAAATGACCAAAGAGGACAGGGATAAGTATTCACTGACTTCGACCTACTGGCTGGATGCAGGAACTGATGATGATGACCCCACAACATTATGTTAGATTAGAAAGAATCACCACACAGATTAAGCCAAGAAGACACACTTGGGTCAAGAAGGTGCAAGCACATCTCCTCCAAAAAGAATTTTTGATAACACAACAAAACCATAATTTCATTATGTTGCTCATCTTACAATTAGTTCAGAAGTGCACAAACGTCTCGACTACGCAATTGCACTTAGATTGCACAGCAATTGTGCATGAAGGACTTGCTCAAGGTCCCTACACACTACACAGTGACTCCTCTCAAACCTCAAGGTCTCTATACAGTGACTCCTCCCAAACCTCAACGTTCCTACACAATAACTCCTCTCAAAGCTTAAGGTCCCTACATAGCGACTCCTCTCAAACCTGATTTACAAGTCGATCATTCTAACCTATATTGGCCACTGTGCCGCTGTACTAACACACGACCTGAATATAAGTTAAGGATCGAAGACTTGGATAATATGCTGTGAAAATCGCAATACGCCAGAAGATGAACAATTCATCAGTGACAGTCGACAAAACAAATTGCAACAGAACAGAGTCACTGCACAGATGGCAATTCAAACCAAACCTACAAAAATTTACCGGTATCTAGGTTCCACAGTGGCAAGTAATGCTGCTCAGTCTTGCCAGCTTACCTCTGTACCTTCTCAATAAATGCATTTATATAATAGTCTTAAACTTTCCAATTTATAAAACACGATGATCTCTTCTTGACTGCATCAACTGAGAGTGCAAATGCATTTGCTAAAGTTAGTAAACGATTTTTAATGAACTTCAACAATCAACATAATTTAGTTTACCACAGTAAACTGATCAGTTTTGCTTTCAAGACTTACTACAGAAAATAAATACAACTATATAATTATCATAATTAAAGTAGCAATTTTTCACGTAAGGCTCAAATCTAACATTCCAATTTAAAAAGGGAATGAGTGAGTAATTATTAAAGAACCATGCTCCCATATTTCAACTTTTGCATCAGTGGAAAATTGTCACTATCTTAGAATGAAAGTCCGAAGGCTGTCATATTACAGAAAAATAATACATCATGCCTTGATGACAGTAATTGGGAGAAGTTTAAAATACCGTGAAACATCACCAAGTGGATTTACTTCGAAATATCTAAACTAAATCAAAAGTTTTAAATACATTCACGTCAATTTCAAATCAGCAGCTGTGAGAACCAGTAAGGCAATAAACTACTTTACATGTAACATTTTCAAAACAGAGAGAGCATTTCAAATCAGAAGTAAACGGAAAGCAGGACAAATAAATCAATAAGTACAAATGGTGGATGAAAGAAGAAGATACAACATTTTCAAGACATAGAGATACAGCATTTAAAACAAGAAGCACGTGAATGCAAGTATCCAATGGGGCATAACCGAGTAGACAATTTCCACCGAGAACTGAATCCGAGTATTTGGATGCACTATTCACCGGATCCGGGTACGAACTGAATAGTAGTGGCAACTCTGGAATGGCAAGTACCATCTGCAGGTGAATATAAACATTTTTTACTTTCGTCACTTTCGCAAAATGAAAATTAGCAAAGCAAATGTTTGTACCTGTAATAAGTAATAACTACTAATGAGGTTTTAAATTTCAATTTAAGTTTTAGATAGTTAAATTTTCATAAAATTCATTGAATTCAACAAAATTATTTTAAACTATTTGTGTGTGTAATATTTGCCGAGGCGAATACTTTCGAATGGTCCCGAAAAACAGGATATTTGGCCGAGGCTTATGTCTGAGGCGATTTTCGGTTATGCCCTAGTATCCAAATGTCAGAAGTCAATAGAGTGCTCTGAGAAACACTCCACAGAGAAGTGACATTTAGCTGCAACCAATTTATAAACAACTCTTACAGAATGCCCTTTGTAAACTGCATCAAATTCACTGCATTTAGCAAATTTAACAATGCATTCTGATGTTCATTTTTTAAATGTAAACAAACCTGTCTGTGAAATGTCATTGTATGTAGATCTACTGTTCGACTGGATGCATGCCAAACGTCTGACTTCTAAAATCGAACAGTCAGATACTGGCCTATACTCACGTTTCAGTTAACTACAGGTAATGGTAAAAAGTAATCTATGATTTAAAAGTATCAGCAAATTCGTCACGTCGAGTTTAGTCTAAATTATAGAGCTTCGCATTATCTTGCATTCCTGTGGTCATTTAGCTGAAATTAAACTATTTTAAATCTTCGTTTAGTCGATATCAACTTCGCGGGCGCCTCTGGCTTAATAAACACATTGTCTAGAGCCTGAACTTTCTAACGAGGATTAAGAAACAGAAATGCTGGCATGCTGCGTTATTATACACCTCATGGTACACAGTGCTACTAGCCTAATACACATCCCACCCAGAGACGTGTTGCACAAGGGCGTGGTGCAATAAGGGAGTATGCGCAAAAAACGTTTATAGTCTGATATGATCCCTACACCTACATCATGACTAAAATACTGAATAAACTGTCCTATACGTAAAAATAAAATAAAACTTCCATAATACCAATTAAGTCTCAATTACTTGCTTTACTTTTAAGGAAATGCAGAATATCAACAAAGACGTTATTGCCAGAGATCACAAGAAGCACCACTAATAAATGACGTCACTCTGTATTTTTTGAAGGAGATAAAACCGGCAGCTCTTCGGCGTCTTCGCGAGATTTCACTGATTTGGGGGAAAATAGACCGTGCAGATACAGCGAGGCTACTGTTGCGCACAAAAATTTTCATGGTGCAGAATACGGTAAATATTATTGTTCAACGAAATTGAGTCATGACAACGGCAACTAGGTTTTATTTAGCCTATATATTCGTTAGGTTGTCGCTTCAATTTTACTTTATAAAAGTTCGTGAGTTTGACGTGACCCGTGAGTTATAAGTCTTGTTACTCGTGAATTGACTTTTAAATTGAGAACTCTTAAAAGTTCATCACTGTTTAGGTTTAAATCAAAGAACTAGCTTATTAAATTGATTTTTTTCGATTGGATTATTAGTGTCACAGTGTCTAAAAGTTCATCGTGTCGGTCTGATGCATGAGCGATATTGAAAGAAATTAGGCCTATAATTTTGGCTGTGACAATTCATCGTTTTATTGAATAGTGTTGTATTAAATATTTACTTAAATTAAAGGGATAAATAATGCAACCAAACAGATGTCGCGATTTTTGCATAAAATATAAAAGTGGCAATCTATAGGCAAATGGCAATACAAGAAGACCAATTAAACTTAGCCATTTGTCGATTTAGAATCAAGTTGCTATATATACATTTAGCTAATCGATCTGGAATATAGTGAAATCCTAACGGATTTTTCCTCCATCAAAGATTTCCGTGGTAATGGAAGCTTTTAGAAGATACAAACCACTTTATTGTCTGTAGTGACTAAAAAGCTTTAAATTACAATAAATTGACAAAAATATAATTTCCTTATTATTAGTCTCCTTTTCCAATTGTCGGATGCAACAATTATTGTTTACAAGAAGCTGATTTTCAGTTTATATTCATTAGCACTTGGATATAATTTCGATTTTGGATTCATTTAATACAAATGCCCATTGGGCTACCAATGCGTTTTGGCATGAAATAAACTCCACATGCAATATAATTTATCTTGGGCCACTGCGATGGCCCACTCACCTTATAATTAGGGTCAGGCGTGGTTCTACCCGACGTATCGATCGAAGGTCTAATTGTGATCGTAATCTCAAAACTTCTATAGCGAGACTAAAAAGCCAGGCGCAGGGACCAACATATTCACGAGTGCTTTGTCGAATCAGAAGGGTTGTCCAAAAGGGACGTCAAGCGCAGGTTGCCAGAGGGTCTGAGTAGTTGATAAGGCGGGTATCGTTTGGGTCCATAGTGGAAAGGCGGAGAATCGTATGAGGCAGCGACTCAATATGCGCACTTGAAGAGTTAACACTTCGGTTTTGAGTGGAAAGCCCAAGGGCTGGTTAGTAGAGACGCCTGAGGCAGATGATTAAGAGTGACTGGTTGTATTGAAGGAGGAATAAAAAATTAGCGGATTTCAGAGAGTAGATCGTGCCACAGGCGTATGTGTTGCAATGTGGGATACGGCTCAGTTAAAGAACTTGAATAGATCGAAGTAGTGACCAAAGGTCGAGAAAAACCAACATTCTCGATTTTACTCCTGAGCCACCACACGAACACCATCATCATCAGCTCCCACCGTAGCACCACGTACGCTGTCTCCGTCTCCTATCAGCTAGGGCTGTTAACAATACCGGAAAAAGGTATTCCAATACCAATACTTTTTCTTAAAAGTATTGCAATACCAATACTTTTTCTTAAAAGTATTGCAATACCAATACTTTCATCAATACTGTTCGACGAGCAAGCTTCCTGTTTATTCACACAAAGCATGTGCTAAAGAAAAAGGAGTATAATTGCAGAATTAATTTTACATACCATGAAGCAGTAGCCTATAATTGCAATTATTATCTTCACATAGATCAGTATAATAACAATAATAATTTTTAAATAAAAAAATCAGAACAACTACAATTATTATCAAAATTATTATTTTCAAAATGTGTACTACTCAAACGTGCTACACTATAGCCTATTTGTAATACGCTTGCTCGCGTAGCATGCGGTTGACTCCGTGTAACGACCCTGGGCAAGTTGTTTGCACACACGTGCCTCTGTCACCAAGCAGTAAGCTGGGAAGTAAACGGCAAGTCCTGCGATATCACTGGCCCCGTGTCCAGGACCTTGGGATTCGTCCATTGCCGGCTCAAGGGCCTAGGAAAAGGAGATGAGCACTTCTCCAACGTTCCGTATGGAATATGGGCTGACTACTACTCAAGGATGTGCATAGAGGGGAAAACGCTATAATTATATCCGATCGTTTCCCTATTTATAGATTCCTTCCATTCGCACCATAGATCGTTGATTGCAACAAGAGACAATTTTCTGAGTGTGATGATTTATTGCTCACCATTTCTTGATCGCAGAGATTTCAAGTGTAAGAGAAATATTAATTTTTTTTATTACGGTGATAAAAAAAGTATTAGTATCACGTCTCGATTACTGGTTAAAAAATGTATCGCGATACACACGCGATACCGACCAAATGAATCTATCGCGATACACGCTGCGATACTGCAAAAAGATCGCTGATACCAAAGTATCGCGATACTCTATCGCGATATTAACAGCCCTGTCTCCTATGTGTATATATATATATATATATATATATTAGTATATATAAATATATATATATATCAAATCAATTAAAAAATCTGTATTTGCTTCCAGTATGTACAGTAGTTTACAAACTTCAAATCAATAGATAGGAGTGATAAGAAAAAGGAGGCCCAGAAGGGTCAAATGACCCACTTAATAGGACCACACCCCATTACATAATAGTTTAAAGGCAGCAGTGAGACATATTATACGGAGGCAAATTGTATTCTAGACACAGAACAAATCATTAAGAATACTAAGAACTTAAAAACTAATGAAGTCGACGGACAGTGGCTGGCTGATTTAGGAACAGACCAATGAAATTAATAACTTATATCCAACAGGTAATATTGCAATGATTTTAAAAATAATTTCAGTCTTGGTAATTGTCTAATTTCAGATGGTATCTCATTCCACGTAGAAGGCCCAATTGACCTTAGAGCAAAGAGTCTATAGTGTTTGTCCTTGCGTATACTCGTCGGTATGACTCAGCTTGCCTAGTTGTATAAGAATGTATATCAGAAGTAGTGATAAAGTAATTATCAAATGAAAATGGTAACAGTTTATTTACAGCTTTATACATGAATAGACCCACTTGTAGTGTATTCAACTGGTGAATTTTAAGTATGTTATGTTTTACAAAAGACAGATAACTGTGATAGTTGTGTGGTAATTTTGCTATCATCCTGACAGCTCTTTTTTTGTAAGGTAACTAGCTTTAATAATCGATGCAGATAATTAGAGGCCCATACTATATTACAATAACTCAGATACAGATGAGTCAATGCAAAGTATAAACTTATTAATACTTTATTCGGCACGCATTTAGCAAGTCGATTTACAACGCCTGCAATTTTGGCAATTTTTCCTAGAGATAGCAGTAATGTGTTCTGACCGGGTCTTGGGCAAAACCCCCGGAAAATAAACCCCCTGGCAAACGCCCCCTAAGTAGGACAAAACCCCTTAAGAATAAATTTTTTTAACTTTTATTATTTAGAAATCTGTGTATCATTTCAAAGTCTGATGCAGCCACTCAGGTATCGTCGTCCAATAGTTAAATAGCAAACAGTTAATTAGTTCTTTGGTCTATTTGTTGTTAATATATAATAGGTGTATGTACACTGAAGGCACCACTGTGCGTAATTCATTATAGGCTATCTGTGACTTGGCTTTTTCAGATGCGTCAGGTGAGTCTATGCAGAGCGTATGTGTGTTATCTGTGACATGATTTCTTATATAAGTTACTCCAGGGGCATCAATCCCCCTCTAACTGATGGAGACAAACACCCTGTTCCAAGTGTCAGGTAGTCAAGATATTAATAAGACTCAAAAATTATCCCCGTCCCTATCTGGACGCCTCTGAGTTAGACTAACAGTTGTACTGAGTGTCACTTGTAATGTTGTGCAGATTTTGTTAGTAGTGTCAGTTATTATGGTATGGCTTCTAATTGCAAAACCTAGTTAGGGCAAAAGGGGGTTTTTGTCCGGGGGCTTAATGTCCTGCCTAAAACAGGGGGTTTATGTCAGAGGGGTTTTGTCCTACACCCGTTCTGACCAATCGAGATGTTCATCAATACAAACACCTAGAAACTTAGTGGAGGTCACTTGTGGGATTTCAGAAAAGTCTATAATTAGTTTAACATAAGTGAAGGTATTTGTTTCCTATGCGATCGGAACAAAATAAAATTAGTTTTCTTTACATTTAGTGACAATTTATTTTTTCTAAATCAATCTACTACATTTCTTATTTCAGCAATGATTATGGTGTATAATGATTCTAAGGATTTATGTGAATGAAGTACATTTGTGTCATCTGCAATGATGATAAAGTTTAGTATATAATTGAAATAGTAACGGACCCAGATTTGAGCCTTGTGGCACACCATATTTCACAAGTTTGGTTCTCAAGAGCTTTGCATTACACATAACTTGTTGATATCTATCCTCAAGATAAGTAACTATAAGACCATTGATTCTTGAGTCCTCGTATGCCATAGTATTGTAATTTTTTGATGAGAATAGTATGATCCACCTATTGTACGCATGTATGTATGTATGTGTGCATATATGTACGCATGTATGTATGTACACACATATATACGCATGTATGTACGCGTATGTACGTCTGCATTTATGTATGCATGTATATATGTATGTATGTACATGGCGAGCTTATGGTCTGACCGGTGGGGGTTGTGGTAATTGTCCTATTCGGGAGGGGCAATTGTCCGTTCCCCGCATGCATGCACGCATCGTTCCACCCACCCATACACATACACACACGTACTTACACACACGTACATACATACATTGTCAGTGGGAAATTAAGCTAAATAAGTGTTATTATTACTAAATTGAATTGATAATAAATCAATTTTGCAAGTCTGAGATTACACACATATTTAACTTTTACATAGGATGGAGCAATTGTATAGGGGGGGGGGGGGCGGACAAATGTCCTACCCAAAATCTGGTGCAATTGTCCGGGGGCAATTGTCCTACACTCCATATAACATGGTTCGATTCGATCTATATACAACGAGTTGCCATAGGCTACGCGACATGCATGCACTCGGTGTCTATTATTATTATTAAGAAATAATTAAATAAAAACAACTTATTGTCTTTGCACTTCATATGATGTCCTAACTTTGACAGCAAACCTAAAGGCAATACCAATTAGAATAAAGCCAGACTGAACGGCGATATTGTGGTACGAAAATATCAATTCAATATCGATTCATTGTCAATGCGTAGATATAAATTCACTTACAATGATTATTCCGCTACACAACATTACGGGCGCTATGATCGTCTGATGATTGCAGCGCCGCCTGTTGAATCGAATGAGCGTAGTCAAGAATGCTACATGTCAATCAGAGGAAGTGAACACGCCATGTATATCTTACACCGTGGTGAGAACAAAATGCTTCCGGCGCGTGATTGACAAAAGGAGTAAGTAAATGAATCAGTGTATTTATATATGTCTAAAACTACGCTAACCCTAACCGACCCTCACGATGCTTACCCTGACCCTAAACGACCCTCACGGTGCTTAAGCTGACCCTAACCGACCCTCACGACGCATAATTATAACAAATTATAGGCTTTACTCTGCGCGTGTTATCATTGTATTACAAGTGCTTGCGTTCTCATGATATGTAATCTGTGTCCGCATACAAGCCTCGCCCGAAATATTATGAGTAAGTTTGAGTCCCAACTACAAAACCTCGAATTTGCCCTTGTTACCGATAGGTGACACGCAGAGGTGTAACAAGGTTTTGAAAAGTGGAGGAGGGCATAATTTATTAAAAAAATTGTCCCCCACTTTTTGAATTTTGCCCCTCCCCAGAAATTTAAACAATGAGGGGACACAAATAATCCTGACAAAACTCATCTTAAAAAGCCATTGGAGACACATAAAAAGAACCGATATGGGGGCACTGAGCACTAAAACTGGTGGAGGGCTTTGCCCCCAATTTTTAAACTGGGGGGGGGGGCGGTGCTCCTCTGGCCTCCCGCTTGTTACACCCCTGGTGACACATATCTAACGGAAAAATTAAAAATACGGATAACCGAAGTTCGCTGGTTTTACAAGTAGGCCTATGATATGGTAGATTCAATGGGAGTCATGTGCTTGTTTTCATTCATTATCTAAGAATATTTATATAATGCAAATTCTGCTAGTGTTACTATATCTGCAATTAGTTATAGAAATAATTTTCAAGGAATGTGAAGTTATTTTATTTAGTTTAAATAACGCAATTTATAAGTGTATAGTAAGTAAGTAAGTATATTCTTTACTTAACCATCTGCATATCTGCACTCTGGTGAACAATACATTTAAAAGTACAACATTCGAATTGAAAACGATTATATAACACTCGATTGTCTGCCTGTGGAATAGCACGGTCATTCGTGAAAGGAGTAGGTGGTCATCTTTAAAATTGCAATACATTTAATAGTACAGGATTCTCATTAAAAGGATTTTCGAGCCAGACTGTCTACATGTGGAATGACAGTATACTTATTCGTTTGCTGCAATGCAGTGTACAAATCCCATAAACTTGGATGATGTTTCTGCTTTCAAAAAAAGATCAACGATTATTACAGAGAATGGCAAAGGGCATTAGCAAGACCCTTCATAAAATTCGTTGAGCAATTAAAGTCATTCAGCAGATTAGCAAGACCCTGATATTTATCTGTGTCCTTTTTCAGAACATTTATGTTGCCTCTTTTCTTTGGGAATTTATTTGGCCTGCCAGAAAAGACACTATTTTAGGCTCTGGTCCAGACATCAAATGCATATCGTCCTTGTCATGGATGCGTCATTGAATAAACTATCACACATCAAACGGCCCCACACTAAAGCCATATCATAGTGAGCAAAAAATGTTGGAAGGGCAGTATCAATTTTCGATTAAAAAAAAATAGTGACCACTGACCAGATCAGAAGGCCTATATTGCACCGCCATTTAGTGATAGGCATGCTGGAGAAAGCCATATGGCAAGACGATGACGGAGTCAGAGGAGGGGCCGATATAATGACATTCGTTTGAGTTCAAACATACAAATCCTGAGCTATGAGCATGGCCGAGCGTGCAAATCCACGCGAGTATGATGACACGAAATAGTTGGAGCACTTAACGATAAAAATTTAAACAAGAGTTATAGGTGATGAAATCAAATCCTACAGCTGCATGTTTTACCACCATCTCATTGGGAGTGGAAGATGGAATCAACCACTTACGGATAGCGACCATCGAACCTGTGTCCATTATGTTCTTCATGCCTGTGTTTTACCGTTCAACTTGCCCAAGTAATGGGTGGAATTGTCACTCACCATCCTAAGCAAACACGATCCAGTCACGAGCCCTAGCTACCATTAAGTCGAGTATGACCCATGGAATGCGATTCATATCCAGTCAAATCAGAACAAATGTTTAGAATGTTCGTAAGATTTAGCCACTAAATTCCAGTCACAGGTGAAGTCAAATCAATCGCATATTAAACGCTCGATCGATACAAAAATCAAATCATATTTAGTGCATCCATAAAATCAAATTAACACTGCGTTACTTAAAACATAGCAGTACAAAATAGTAAAATAGATAGCAGAAAATAATGATCAGTAAAAAAACTATTACAATTGTTATACGCCTAACTCTCTTTTAAACAGTGTTATCGTCATACATTTCTAAGGCAATTACTAAATTATTTTGCATTATGTAAAGGTAAGTTGGCTGCTCGCTGTTAACCATTCTTGCTTTATGCAACATATTAAAGTGGATGCCTTGTAAGCTGTACTGTCACCTAGCGAATGCGTGTGTAGCAGTTCCTTTTCGTTTGCATTCGCTAGGTGGCCGCGTAATTTTCCGTCCATGAAGTTGATGAAAATAATTTGTCTTACACGTTTTCTGACAAATGCCTTTTATTCAGCCGCCTTGTATGTTTCTAGATTTTTGTTTTTCTGTCTTTGTTTATTATGTGTATGTATCGAACCACTGTAATCAGACAATTTTAAGTATTTGACACCGATACTGCCGTGTGGCTATCTTCAACCATTGTTGCCAATCATCCATCATCTGACTCAGAATCTTTCACTCATCGGGCTTTCCATTTCAAACTGAAGACTCGTCTGTTCAAGAATTCATCTCCAAGTTGCCCCAACTGATCTGATCCCCACCTTCCAATTGTTGGCCTAAATGACTCCCATGGCAGTCACTAACAGTCACTATTAACCCGCTGCCAAGTTCCAACCCGACTCGGACCTACTAACAGGACTATCCATTTAGCGAATGCGCATGATCATCGCCTTCTACTTCTATTTAACCCAATACAATGCCTAGCGAATTGAAGCACAAGTCAACCTTATGGGGTAGCAAGAATCGATCACGCTTCCTGCGCTGCTCTTGCGCCAGTGTGTTATATTCTATTTGCGGGTTTATACAGTGCATTTTGCAGTACAACCGAATCAGAGGCGCTTCCAGTGCGAAGAACCCCTAGAGAAAAGAAAAGTCTTAAACGAAAGAGCAGAAACAGCAAGTGTTGTGCTACTATTAGATAAGATTGCAGCACAAGTCCCAGCAGGAATCCTTCCGCGAATCCTTCCATAGCGAAAGGCCAACAGAGGCATATGCTGCAGGCACGATGCTCGAGCTGTGGCAATTCTAGAGCGATTCATTACTCTACGATTGGAAGCGACAGCCGACGGCTGCCAAGTAGGCAAGGGCAAAATTAACTCAGCCTCTGGACACCCGTGCATTGCACATCCATGTTCCATGGTACTAGTACAATAATTAATTACAATAATGCTGATTTATTTCAGAAATGTCAATCTCTTGTTAGTACAGTCATTGCGCGGGGACCTTGTAAGGCCATTCAAACGGACGAGCGGTGGTGATGGATATCTCCTGGTCAGACTCTCATTGAATAATGAGCTGGGTCGAGACCATAATATTATACGGTTGCTATAAAAAAAGTTTACATTTACATTTTGCGTTGCTAAGCTGCTAACAAAAAGCGCAACGCTATCCGATGCTCTAATAGAAATACGTAATCTATGAATTCGCATCGTAGGGCAGGAAACCAGCGTTGTTTATCACGAATGTGGTTGTTTACGAAAGTTTCTTACTTACAAATCTTTGGATTAATTGCACACATTTTTATAAAAGTCAAATAACATGAGAATCACCGCTTTCAGGAAGGTGGATGTTGACTGGTTTTCGGACGAGAGCTACTAAGAGGATCAGGCGACTGACTAGATGGCTATCGGACCCTCAGAGGCAGATGAGTAACTGAAGATCCTCAATGAACTCATGCAGCAAGAACATTAGTAGAGGGTCGAGCTCTCATGACTTCGAAGCGGAAGACATGATGATTGTCCGTAGCTCAGCAGAAGTTACCTCACTTAAGAGTGCAATTCAGGTGGAGGCAAGCCCGAGGTGTCAGCTCTAACAGATTGAATTTTGGTGGTACAGTGTTTTGCAAAGGCATCAGCGGTGAAGGCGCAGTCCGCAGTTCTTCAATTTCTGCCATTAGCTAAATATGTCTTGCTACTTCTCAATGGCTTTTAATTCAAATATCGGGATACTGCCATCATTGACGTGGTCTTAAGACCGCGGTCTTGGTCTCGAGACGGTCTCGAGACCAGAAAACTGGCGGTATTGGTCTCGAATGCATCGGTCTTGGTCTTAGTCTTGGTCTCAGACCATGGGTCTTGGTGTTGGTCTCAACTGTGTTGGTCTTGGTCTTGGTCTTAAAGGAACGATCTTGGGATTGGTCTCCGTCTTAGGTTAGCGTTGTTGGTCATTTGCCATGTCAGAACAATAGTTTCTGATATTTGTTGGTTATTTTCGATTAGAGAATAGAGACATCAGTGTTTAGGCCCTTCACGATTGTTATCGATTTATGATGTGTTGACCATCTATATATACACGTTACTGTGGGCAAAAATGCATTTGCAACAGAACCAGCCATTTCAAAATTTGCTTTCATAAATTTCAAGGTTTTGGAACAATCTAATAATTATGTGGTTGGCCAAGTGTAGTCACTATTAACGTATACAATTCCAAGTTCAAGTAGGCCTTCATCATTCAAACGGAACGTTAATCTACTTGTTCAGATGTCTTAAAAGTATTTACCAATCGTATACTGTAAGTAATTTATAGTGTGATATTCTCAGACTGAAGCCAAGGGCTGAACCTGCAAAAATTCAGAGTGGCCAGTAAAACTGTTTCTGGACCATTATTAAAATTAGTATTCTTCAGCAATAAAGTTAATGTTTTAAACCTGGTATTCTGTTTTAGCGTCTTAATCAATTGAATTGTTAATAAAAAAGAACATCGGTCTTGGTCTTGGTCTCGGACCCTTGGTCTTGATCTCAGACCACTCGGTCTTGGTCTCGGACCACCCGGTCTTGGTCTTGGACCTTTCGGTCTCGGTCTTGGTCTCGAGGTTTTGGTCTCGTGCCTAACACTGACTGCCATCAACCACATAATATTATGCGAATAACTTCTCGTACAACACACCATAAACTGTTTAGATTGTATTAGGGGCCATCCATATAATAAGTATGCAGTGAGGGGAGGGGTTTTCACTTTTTGCCCATTTTGCGTACGTGTGCGTTTGGTGGGGAGGTATCCCGAAAATATGTACGTGCCCAAATATAATTGTTTAATTATGGCGTCCACAATGCAGAATATGAAAATCAGAACTGTAAGCCTAGTCATGGACTATAGGCCTACCTATTCCTGCTTAATCAATTTTATGTATCATTAAGACGGTTTCAAATGCAAGTGTTGTTAGTGTTTTAATTCTTCATAACTGTTAAAAAATTTAAGTTATTAAATATGATGCTTGAAAAAAATAAATAGCCTCTGGTAAAATCAATGTCTTATAGATGTTTTTAGGTATTTAACCTTTGCAATGGGTAGTAGAGCTCAAACGTACATATGCATGGGGAGGGTTCACAAAATGTATGCGGTGCAACAGAGGGGAGGGGGTTCGCAAATCTGATTTTTTTTACATACGTAATGTATGGATGGGCCCTTACCAAGAATTTTGAACAGATGAAAGTTAATACATCTCCATTACAACAAGTGGTGAACAGAAGGAGGGATGAGTTACCAGTGACATCATGCTGGTGGTCACACGCCCCGAGCCAAGTACCCAGGGCCAGAAAGTCACTGCTTGTCGGTGATGATATTCCGCAGAGTAGAGCAACTGAGGTCACTGATGACTACTGATTGACTGTTCCAAAATGAGTGTGGTAATGACATTGTGAGGCAGTTTTTTAGATCTATTTTCTTAATAGTCCAGTTCTTATAAACATTTGACACTCCTGTGTTGAATCTGTTGATATTGCATCTGAACGATTTTAGCGATTAATCGTAACTGTAATCTCCAAATTTCTAAAGTGCCACTTGAAAGCTAAGCGCAGAGCACCAGCTTATTCACGAGCACTGCATCAAATCGAAAGGGTTGTCCAAAGGATAGTCTGTGGAAGGTCAGAGTTTGGTTTTCAGGAGGTCAGCAGGGAGGCAGAGTAGCTGTTAAGGAGGGTGTCGCTTTGGTCTAGGATTGACAGGTGGAATATCAAGTAATGAGTCTGGGTAAGAGTTCTTGAAAAGGTGCGACTTAAGTTTGGAATGGAAAGCCCAGCTGTGATGAATAGGGGTGCTAGGGACAGGTGATGTCGCATGACGGGCAGTGATAATGGAGGAATTGAAAAGGCACGAAATTCAGGAGGTTGGTCGTTCCAGAGATGCAGTGCGGCGTTTGATATGGCGCAGTTGAAGAACTTGAGATGAGATGTAATCGGGGGTCGAGTGAGGGTGAGGCGAGAATAACATATTGTCGGATACTAATTTCGTTAGGATGATAATTTCATTAACTTCACAGATGTTGAGCCACCCCTAAATATCTAAATATGTATCCAAAATTCTAAAAATAATTACTATGAATTTCTCCCATGACAGGTAACAAAATGGAAGGGTACCACCAAAGAAATTCAGAAGTGTTCCTATAATGCATACATACACAATGTACTAAAATAGGCGTTGAAGAGAGATGGGGACAATCAGTTAAAGTGCTTATTGATTTTAATTAAAAGTCATTTATCAAATCGATTAGCTATTTGATTGACTAAATTGGTAATCAATTATAATTAGAATTGGCAAAATATTTGCTATTTGTCCAATCAATTTGAATCTAACTGGTAAACCAAAGAAGTTTGTCGTTTAAATATTAAGTGACCATGTAACGTAATCTAGCACTTATATAGCGCCCCTTCAAGATATTTACTCATGACCTGTCATTGCTGAGTTCTGCTGTTCAAATTAGTAAACTATTTGTTTTATTTTCTTCAGGACAGACTCCGACAGAGCGTTGCAGTCCATGATGAAGTTTCTGATGTCGTTCAAGGCCAACGAGATCCAGTTTGAGGCCAGCCTCAAAGGCCTCGACCAGACGAGACAGTACATGCTGATGAAGTACGTCTATCGAGGATTAGAGAGCCCCTCGTAGGGCAGCAGCGAACAGCTTCTCGTTTAGCATAAAAAGGTAATTATTACCATTACTTGTATTAGTAATACTAGTAGTAATGTAATGTAATCGAACATTTATGAAGCATCCCATCAAGATATCTACTCAGTGGCACTTTTAATATCACTACTACTATTATTATTATTATTATTATCATTATTATTATTATTTCTCTTGTTATCGTTGTTGTTTTTCTTTTATCTTTTTATTGTTATTATTTTAATAAATTTCATTGTTATGTATTTATGGTATCCGGACATTTCCCCTGGACATTTTCCCTCAGACAATTCCCCCTAGGACATTTCCCCTGGACATTTCCCCCTCCCCATATGATTACTTGCTCAGCATAAATATTAATGAGAGTGTGCATTATTTTCACTATTGTAATTTATTATTAATTATTTTGATACGATATGTAATATATGTGCATATTAATCGCAGCGAAATTGCAGTTTTGTGTGTAACATATAATATGCTGCCATTATCGTGTACAATTGTACATAGCATGAGCTCTCATGCTGGTTGAAACAGAAGCTGTATTGATGAAGATAATTCTTTCTTAAATGGAAGTTGATTTGATGTAAAGACATGCCTAAATGGAAGCTGGATTGATTAATGAAAAGGAGTCTGTTATTGATAAAATTATCAGCATAATTAGTATGTAGCCTATAATTAAAATTATGCTTAAACGGAAGCTAGTTCGATGAAAATAATCGTGCTTGCGTAGAAACTAGATTGATGAAAAGAATCATGTGGCATGCCTAAATGGAAGTTGGATCGATGAACAGATTTCTGCTTAAATAGAAGCTGGATTGATGAGAGGATACCGCTTTAATAGAAGTGACATCAATAAAGATTATGATGCTTAAGTTGAAGCTGGATTAATGAAACGATATAATGCGGTTTACAATGAGCTGGATGAAAAGATTTCTGCAATAATAGAAATTGGATTGATGAAACAAGATCGCTTTAATTATTGCGCTTGAGCAGAAATTGGATTGATGAATATAATTATGCTCAAATGGACGCTCGATCGAAGAACGTGTTTCTCCTTATGTAGAAGCTGGATCGATGAGAGAATGCATATTAAATGTAAGCAGGATCAATTAAAATCATCGTATTTCAGTAGAAACTGCATTGATCCAAAGATTAGTGCTGAAATGGCCTAAATGGATTGATGAAAGTAATCATGCTTAAATGGAAGCTGGATTGATGAAACAATAACACCTACATGGAAGCTGGATTGATTTAAGGAAATATACCTAAATTTAAGCAGGGTTGATGAAACAAAAATACCTAATAGGAAGCAGATTTGAAGAAAAGAAATACTTAAATGGAAGCTGGATTTAGGAGACAATTCTGTTTAGATGCAATCACAATTGATGACAAGAAACCGAAGTCTGCTGAAATAGAAGCTGGATTGCTGAAATGACTTTGGTCGGCATAAATGGAAGTTATATTGATGAAAAGATTATACTTAAATGCAACCTGGACTGGCGCCATAACAAAAGCGCACAGGACATCGTGCAGCTTCCATCTCAGTAAAATATTTTTCATCCTGCTTCTACTCAAGTTTATTTTATTTCATCAACACAGTTTCGTATTAAGCATAATTCTGTTCGTCAACACAACTTTTAATTAAACAAGATTTTTTCTCTCATTAACCCAGCTTTGCTTGAAGCCATAAGGCAATGATTATATATACATGTAGATATATCAGTACAGCCATACTAAAGTTTAACCCCTTTAGCGTCCAGCAAAATTTTTGCAACCTACCCTTATACGGCAAGCAAATTTTATGTATGCATATCTATGTATGTATGTATGTATATATGTATATGTATGTATGAATGTATATATGTATGTTTATATGTATATATGTATGTATTTATGTATGTATGTATGTATATATGTAAATATGTATATATGTATATACAAATCCATGTATATATGTATATATATGTATATATATATATGTTTATATACATATGTATGTATATAAAAGTATATGCATATATGCATATATATATATATACATATACATGTATATATATATAAATATATATATATGTATATGCATGTACACTTATGTATATATATGTATGTATGCATGTATTTATGTATGTATGTACGTACGTATGTATGTATTTATGTCTGTTTGTATGTATCATCAATTAGACGATTATAATCGGGTTTGCCGTATAATGGTAAGTTGTTAAGGATGAATATACTCGGGTTTGCCGCTAAAGGGGTTAAAGGTTTACCATAGTTCGCAACAAACGCATATCAAACAGACTTTGATATATAAGTTATTAATTGTATATAATTAATTAAAATGGCTATTATAAAATGCTGTGCTGCTTATAAATATATAAGCTGGGTAAGTGATCAATCAGGGGGAGGAAATGTGTGGGGGAAATATTTTAGGAGGGTAATGTCCGGGGGGAAATGTCTTAGACCTGTATTTATTTACCATATTTGTTCCCTTCTGAATTTATGTCAACTCGAGGCTCTCACACAACAAGTATTTCAGAGCAGAGAGCATAGAATACATGGCCTCCACCTCTACCCCCTACATTACAAAAGTGAGGCAGAAATGTCTCCCTGACTTACTTCAGGGTAATTTTTAAGCATACCAACTGCTTTGAGGCAAGAAGTAAATGAGCTTTAACTAGCCATTAACACCCCTGGACACATATTTGAGCACCCATGAGCATTGAGGTGAGGAAATGTATAATTTGGTTCCCGCATTGATGACACTATTTAGCATTATGGCCAAAGTTTTGGGATGCTTGTAGATGTCAGATTTTTTTCATATTATTTTATTTCCTTCAATTATTGAAGCCATGTTTGATGGTCATATTTCAAAGTATCAAGTGTTGTATTTCTGGCTTTGGTCTGTTCTTGATATGATATCAACTTTTGGTTGAATTTCATTTTACTGTCATTTGGGGCTTAATTTAAATGCTGTGTCATTCAAGGATCGATTCAATTTTAGTATGATTTAAGGATTGAATGAGTTTGAGCAAGTTAGTAAGTAAGTTATTTGAATATGATTTAAGGATTGATTGAGTTTGAGCAAGTTAGTAGGTAAGTTATTTGAATATGATTTTAGGATTGATTGAGTTTGAAAACTAGTTAAGTAAGTAATTTGAGTATGGTTTAAAGATTAACTAAATTTGAGAGTAGTTAGTAAGTAAGTAATTTTGAGTGTGATTTAAAGATTGATTGAGGTTGAGTAAGTTAGTAAGCAAATAATTTGAGTGTAATTTAGAGATTTATTCTATTTGGTGTATGATTTAAAGTTTGATTCAGATTGATAGTAGTTAGTAAGTAAGTAGTTTGATTGTGATAGAAAGATTCAGTTCAAAATTATTCAGTTAGTAAGTAAGTAATTTGAGTATGAGTTAAAGATTGATTCCGCTTGAATAAGCTAGTAAGTAAGTTAGTTATTTGAGTGTAATTTAATTATTAATTCAGTTTGATTAAGTTGCTAAGTAAGTAAGTAATTGAAGTTACATGATTTAAAGATTGATTCAGTTTGAATAACCTAATAAGTAAGTTAGTTATTTGAGTGTAATTTAATTATTAATTCAGTTTGTTTAATATGCCAAGTAAGTAAGTAATTTGAGTGTAGTTTAAAGATTGATTCAGTTTGAGTAAGTTGGTAAGTAAGCAATTAAAATGTGATTTAATAAAAATTGATTCAGTTTGAGTGAATTGGTTAGTAAGTAATTTGAGTATGATTTCAAGATTGTTTCAGTTTTAGAGTAGGTAGTAAGTGATTTGAGTGTGATTTTAAGGTTAGTTCATTTTGAGCGAATTAGTAAGTAAGTAAGGAATTTGAGCTGCATGATTTAAGATTGATTCAGATAGTAAGTAGGTTGAGTGTGATTTAAAGATTAATTCAGTGTAAGTTAGTATGTATGTAAGTAATTTGAGTTATATGTTTTAAAGATTGTAGTTTGAGTGTGATTCACAGATTAATTCAGTGTCAGTAAGTTAGTAAGTAAGTTATTTAAGTGTAATTTAAAGATTGATACAGTTTGAGTGAGTTTGTAAGTCAGTAATTTGAGTGTAATTTAAAGATTGACACAATTTGAGTTAGTAAGTAATTTGAGAGATATGATTTAAAGATTGATCCAGTTTAATTAAGTTAGTAAGTAAGAAGTACGTAGTTTCAGTTTTCTTGGATTTCATACAGTATTCTTGAAACATTGAGAAATTTTAACAAACTGTCTGATAATCACTTTTAAATTGTTTAATATAATAAAGAGAAGGTATATGAACCCAATTAAGGTCAAAATCATCATATTTACATAATTTTACTTTTATTTTTTTACGGCTTAAAATGTCAACATCTCTATTATTTCTTCATCAAGTGAAGATATTTCTGCAGTCCACTGTTGCCCATAGGCCTATAAACAAGCTGTGAAAAAAAATTTCAGTTTGGAGAAGGTCGACTTTTTTGTCCGAAAAAACCAATGATGGTTAGTCCATCGGTTTTTTCGCGCAAAAAAATCGACCTTCTCCAAACCAAAGAATCATGTTTATGGGTCTACAAGCATCACAGATTTGCACAGATATCTTCTGTCGATGAAAAAATAGTAGAGATATTACGATTTTCTTGAGAAATTGAGAAATTTTAAGGTTTTTGGGAAACACTCTAAAATGGTTTATTATGATAAAGAGAAGCTATATGAACGCAATTGAGGTCAAAAAGCATCATATTTACATAATTTTACTTTTATTTTTTATGGCTTAAAATGTCAATATCTCTGTTATTTCTTCATCAAGTGAAGATATTTCTGCAGTCCGCTGTTGCTCATAGGCCCATAAACAAGCTGTGAAAAAAAATTTCAGTTTGGAGAAGGTCGACTTTTTTGTCCAAAAAAACCGATGATGGTTAGTCCATCGGTTTTTTCGCGCAAAAAAATCGACCTTCTCCAAACCAAAGAATCATGTTTATGGGTCTACAAGCATCACAGATTTGCACAGATATCTTCTGTCGATGAAAAAATAATAGAGATATTACGATTTTCTTGAGAAATTGAGAAATTTTAAGGTTTTTGGGAATCACTTTAAAATAGTTTTTTATGATAAACAGAATCTATATAAATCCGATATGGGTTAAAAATCATGATATTTCCCCCCCAAAATTTCTTTTGTTAATATAAAAATGTCAATGTCTCTGTTATTTTATTTATTAAACAAATATATTTTTGCAGTCTGTTGATGCCTATAGGCCCATAAACGAGCTGCCAAAAAATTAGAAGGTTGAAGAAGGAGAAGAAGAAGGAGAAGGTTGACTTTTTCATCCAAAAAAATCGATGGTTAGTCCATCGGTTTTATCGAGTGAAAAAGTCGACATCCTCCAAAGTGAATAAGTTTTTTACAGCTTGTGTATGGGCCTATAAGCATCACAGATCTGCTCAGATATCTTCATTCGATGAAAGAATAACCGAGATATAGACATTATACGGCTTTCTTGAAAACTAGAGAAATTTTAAAGTGTGGCATAATTGCTTTAAAATGGTATGCTATGACAAAGTCAATGAAGCGATACTTATATTGGGCACTTCATGTTATTTCTTTTGACAGACTACTTCAAAGTCCTACAACTTGGAAACCGATTAGAAGAACCAAACACAGAAGAAGACAGGTATGTTAAGAAGCCAAAATTATTTATTATTTGGAAGTATTCCTTGTATATAATCTCAGGAAACATCTCTTTAGAGAAAAGTAATTGTTTGTTCTTATTAGCATAAATCAGTCCATGTTCATAGTCTTATGAAGAGCATTTTCTTTATAAATCGGTCCATGATGTTATGAAGACTTCTCACAAACTTTCATCACTGTCGGAGCTGGAGCTTCTCTAGACACTGAAAGCAAAGCAAAACATTATTTTAAACTTTGTTTTTATTATGTTAGGCATTAAAATCCTTAATAGGGCAGAAATACAGTTGGAGTTTTTGCTCCATCTGTGCCCATAGCCAGCTCGGCTACAATGAGCAAACTAGCCTGCTCGGCTATAATGAGCAAACTAGCCAGCTCGGCTATAATGAGCAATCTAGCCAGCTCGGCTATAATGAGCAAACCAGCCTGCTCGGCTATAATGAGCAAACTAGCCAGCTCGGCTATAATGAGCAAATCAGCCTGCTCGGCTATAATGAGCAAACTAGCCAGCTCGGCTATAATGAGCAAACTAGCCAGCTCGGCTATAATGAGCAAACTGGGGGTGGTTAGATAGAGAGCTCTATCTTACCACCCCTAAGGGCACAGATGGAGTATAAGCTATTATACTCCATCTGTGCCCTTAGCCAGCTCGGCAATAATGAGCAAACTGTAGGTGGTAAGATAGAGCTTTAAATTAGTTTATTATGATAAAGAGATGCTATATTGTATACCTCTGAGTGGATTTCTTGAAGGGAGCTATATAAATTTTTGAAATGAATGAATATATATATATATATATATGCCGCTATCAAACTGAATCACTTCTTAAATCACAATCAACAGTTTGCTCATTATAGCCAAGCTGGCTAGGGGCACATAATGTGCCCCTAGCCAGCTTGGCTATAATGAGCAAATTGTTGACTATGATGTAGGAAGTGATTCAGTTTGATAGCAGGAGTTGGTATTCTTGTTGTAGCTGCTTGGAGCCTGGTCTTGGAGGTGTCATCCGAGTCTTGACCGAGCGCAAGAGAGTTTGGAATCAGAGTACTCGACAGGCAGGCACCACTTTCCCTCCACTGATTCTGTAGAAACGACTTTCATCTGAAATCAAAGACGAACTCTTCACTAGACACTCGATGCTGGCAAAATACCCTTACGAAACACTTTGATCCGATGTTGAACACTGACAATTGTAGATGTGACTTATATTACGTTTGTGGTTGGGACTTAACTGTGGCAGTTGTGTATGTAATGCTGTTCAGGTGAAATTTGTTTCAAGTTTAGTTAGGTTATGTGAAACTGAATATATGCAAGATGCAGATCAGTATCAAATGTCTTGGTTCTTCTCAACTCACAATTATACACTGAACTCGACATACATGCATAGTAAAGCAACCCTCTGGCTTTAGAGCTACCTTAGCATGCATGTACGTATGGATTTGGTTATTTAGATAACGCCTTTTACGAACCTCACCAAGATAATAAGCGAATTCACCCGCTTTACCAAGTCAAGTCACCCATGACCAAGCATCTTGTTCTGCTCCAGTGCCAGGTTAAAATCTGGGAGGTCAAGCAAAGAGCCTCATTGAGGCTAAGACTGTTGAGTGAATAATCCACCTCTGCATCAGATATATATCCTATCTAAATAGATCGTCAAGGTTTTATAGAAAAATCAAGAAATTTTAAAGTTTTGGGAATCACTTTAAAATAGTTTATTGTGATAAAAAAGAGAAGCTATATGAACCCAATTGAGGTAAACAATCATCATATTTAAATAATTTTATTTTTTATGGCTTAAAATGTCAATATTGTCGTTATTTCTTCATCAAGTGAAGATATTTTTGCAGTCTGCTGTTGCTTATAGGCACATAGACATGCTGTGAAAAAATTATTCAGTTTGGACAACGTCGATTTATTCGTCCGAAAAAACCGATGTCGGTTTTTTCGCGCCAAAAAATCGACTTTCTCCAAACCGAATAATTTTTTCACAGCATGTCTATGCGTCTACAAGCATCACAGATCTGGACAGATATCTTCAATAGGTGAAAAAATAACAGATATTACAGTCTTCTTGAGAAATCGAGAAATTTTAAAGTTTTTGGGAAACACTTTAAAATAGTTTATTATTATAAACAGAACCTATATTAACACAATTACGGTCAGAAATCATCATATATCCACTATAAAGAAATTTTTTTGAAGGCCTGAAATGTCAATATCTCTGTAATTTCTTCATAAAATGAAGATATTTCTGCTGTCCGTTGATGCCCATAGGCCCATAAACAAGCTGTGAAAAAATTGTTAGCTTTAGAGGAAGTGGCTTTTTTTGTCAAAACACGCAAGGGTGTTGCAGTTTTTTACTAACATACTTAATCTCAATCAATTTAAAAATCACACTAAAGTCACTTAATAATTGTTCTCAAACTGTGGCAATTTTTAAATCACACTCAAATTACTCACTTACTCAAACTGAGATATAGTCTGCAGTTTTCTCGTAAAATCCAGAAATTTTTAAGTGTTTGGAAATCATTTTAAAATTGTTAATTATGATAAAGAGAAGCTAGTCCTATGTCAACCAATTCAGGTCATGCATAATATTTTAATCAAATTATTGCAAACTTTCGTTAATTTAATCTTAATTTTTGAAATCAACCCAAAGCCCCAAGCCCAGTCCGAGAGCGGGATGGGGCCAAAATCTCCCGACACAAACCTAGGATCGAGATCCTAACCCAGACCCTGACAGACAGCCAGACCCAGACCAAGGCCGAAACCCTGACCAAAACCCCAGCATGACCAAGACCATGACTGCCTAATCCAGACCGAGGCCAAGACCAAAACCCAGGCCGAGGCTTTGTTCTCAGAATTAGAATAAGACCCAGTCCGAGACTCTGACCCAGACTGAAACCCTGACCGAAGCCCATACCTAAATCCAGACCGAGACCCTGATCGAGATCCATAGCCGAGACTCTTTCCACACCAAGACCCTCACTCTGACAAAGACCGTGACCCAGACCGAGACCCTGAGCAAGACCGAGACTACAACCCCACCCGACCCTGAACGACACCCCGAACTTATACCAAAACCTTGACCCAGAGCCTGACCGAGATCCTGACCATGAGTGAGACCAAATCTTACCAAGGCCGAGAGGTCCTAGACTCAGATCAAATGTGCTGAAGTCGATTTCAAAATATCATGCTATGGAAAAGCCTATATAGCCTACGGTAAAAAATCATCATAGTTTAATCGAAATACCGCAAAATGACACCATTTTAATCTTTATTGTGAAAGCTTCAAATGTCAATATATTTTTATCACTAATATTGTTCTTTCATCGAATGAAGATATCTGCAGAATTGTGAAGATTCTTACACCAGCTTCAAAAAGCACTATATAAATTCCTCGACATCAATTTTGTTATAGCGCTATTATTTTCAGCGGATGAATATATCTATGCAAACACGTGGTACTCACAGTTCCCGGATGATGGTAGGCTAGAATCACGCGGCAGTTTTCTTCCTTCTTTCTTCACTCGTGCGAATGAGAATGGATCACAGTCTTACAATCCATTCACGTCATGCTTCGAGTTCATCTGATATCTTTCACGTCTTTAACAAAATCAACTTAAACTATTAAATACTGTCTGTGCTAGATTCCGCAGAGGCACTGGCGTTACTCAAAATATTTAGACTCCACAGGTTGTTGAAACGGCCTATAGCCTACACTGAATAGGTCCTACTTGGAATCACTGAAGCATGCCCATCCCTAAATTAGCTGCTCAATTATATTACGCAATTGATCTGCGCGGGAAATTTGACTGGAATCAGATTGTCTGGCATAATACTCCCCCATGCATTTATTCGTGGACTGTAGGCCCCTATTGCTGCATGTATGCTTGCATATGTTTGCATGCCTGTACTTTACTATGTATTTATGTGTCCTCCCAATTTAGTTCAGATAGACTGTCATCATACTTTACTCTAACCACTGCATCATTCTAAAATTTTAATCTTATTAGGGGAGAGTTGCCCCAAATGGACCGTTGCATTAACTGGATCACAGCCGATTTAAATCCTTGATCCCAATATAGCCTCGTTTTTGGTGTGCGCTCGAAGTCCGAAGGTTCGATAGATCGAAGGTTCGATAGTCCGAAGATTCTATACTTCGATTAATTGATGAAAAGAATGTGTAAAACTGCGCTTTAAACTTCATTTCATATACCTACGATCTATTTTTGAGGCGTAACTGACAACGGTGGCCTACATATTAGGTTAGTGTTTAAAAATGCAATCAATTTGGTTATACTTTGCAAAACCCCTTATCTTTGAGCGAAAATAAGTGTTTTTCACGTTAAAACTGACTAGTGTTGAACTATCGCAGTGTAACCAGAAGTAGTTCGTGTTGCCTGAAATGGACCACGTTAGGTGTCCTGAATTGGACCACTAACTTGGGGATGGTCCATCTAAGAACACCGACATTAACAATATTATAACATTAAGATCCATTGCCTAATAGGTCTATTAGGCTAAGTCGCGCAAAATATTCTTTCCAAAGTCGGAAAAAACTGCAAGGATGGAAGCAAACGCGGAACAATTAACGCTCCCCGTACTACTCTTTAGTGGTTACTTGCGGACAGCGTAGCATAGAATTTGACGATACTTCTGACGAACGTAAAACGGAGAATTGGATAACCCAGCAGATGTACTTTAAGGTTTCACGACAGTTGCTCTTAAGTGAATTGCTGCTTGATGATGATGCGTTCGTCTGGATGAACTGTGCTGAGTGTTGTTAGACAGCAAGTGTCTTAGTGTTAAAGTGTTGGTTCAAATTTTCTTTAGAAACGTTTTATAACTTATTGTTCCATTCAGGGCAACTGGTCCAGTCAAGGACACTATGTGGTCCATTTAAGGAAGCGGGTTGCCTTGACTGAACTTCCTAAGGCTCAATTTGTTTTTGTTATTTTTTATATATGAATAAATACGATCTGTTCTATACCTGTTGACCACAGACCTGAATAATCGTCCTATCATATGGCATTGTTTCCTTTGAGATATTCGATAGGATTTACTCAGAAAATCTCAGTTTGTCTTAGGTGGTCCATTCATGGCTACCCTCCCCTATTGAACGAATAAAATGTCTGTTTTTTTCTATTATTCTTTCATCGAAATGATCGCATGAAAACATTTTCTGCAGACGCAGGCGCCGACTTTTGGTAAAAGGTACTGGGGCAACAGGCAAAGGATAATATAGTGCAACAATGTCCTTCCATGCTCAATCATTTGTACATGTAATGTACTGTAAATCCTCGAAAATTTTTCCACAAAATCCACGTCACGGAGACCAGCTTATTCACCGGCGCTAAAGACAAGCACTTAACAACCACGAGCATCACCTAAAAAGAAAGGAAGAGAGCAAAATTGAGGAAAGGGAGGAAAGGGAGGAGAGATTATGGGGGAAAGGAAGGGTGAGAGCAAGTGGATAAAAAAGAGGAAGATAGCATATGGAGGAAAAGGTATGACGAGGGAAAAATGTAAAAAGGAAAGAAAGAGAGCAATTGAGGAATGGGAGGAAGAGAGCTATGGAGGAAAGGGAGTAGGAGGGCATATGGTGGAAAAGGAGGATGAGGAATTGGTTCGTTTCGATTCGCTAGGTGTCGTCATATAAACGGTGTTTTTTTAACCAATAAATATTAGTTCACTTAGATTCGCTAGGTGACGCCATTTATACGGTGTTTATTTAACGTGTTAAAATGAGTTCATTTCTATTTGCTAGGTGGCGCCATATAGATACGGCGAGTGGTCGAATGATGGTGAGAGTTGCCCTCACCCTCCCTTTCCTCCATTTGCTCTCTTCCTCCCTGTCTTCCTAACGTAACAGCAATAACAGTAACCGTAACAACAACCGTAACAGCAACCATAACGACAATAACAACAACCGTAACATCAATCATGACAACAATAACAGCAACCGTAACAGCAATCATAAAAGCAATTGTAACAACAACTTAAACTACTAAATATTGTATGTACAATATAGTAGACTCAATGGTTTAATTCAAAACTTTGAGACAGCAAACCTAACAGCAATCTTAACAGCAATAACAATAAACGTAACAGCAGTAACAACCAACTGTAACAGCAATCGTAGCAGCAATAGCAGCAACCGCAACAGCAATAACAGCAAACGTTCGTAACAGCAACCGTAGTAGCAATCGTAACAGCAATAACAGTGATCGTAACTACAATCGCATCAGCAATGACAGCGACCGTAACAGCAATCGTACCAGCAATAACAGCAACCGTAACAGCGACAATAGCAAACGTAACATCAATCATAACAGCAACCGTAACAGCAACCGTAACAGCAACCGTAACAGCAATAACAGCAACCGTAACAGCAACCGTAACAGCAATAACAGCAATCGTAACAGCAACCGTAACAGCAACCGTAACAGCAATCGTAACAGCTATAACAACAACATGCAGCAATCGTTGCAATAATCCTAACAGCCAAAAAACCGTATATATGGCGCCACCTAGCAAATGGAGACGAACTAATTTTAATACGTTAATAAACACCGTCAATATGGCGCCACGTAGCCAATCGATATGAACTAATTTTGCTCCCTTCTTTTCCTCCATATGCCCTCATCTTCCCTTTCCTCTATTTTGTTCTTTTCCACACCTTCCTCCATTTTGCCCTCATTCTCCCTTTCCTCCATATGTTATCTTCCTCCCTATCCTCCGTTAGAAGAACGAAATAAGTTGGGATACAAGTCCTTAACTCCGTCAATGCTCACACTCTTGCGGTACCCGTCCAAGGCCTGGATGAAAAAGGAGGGCGACGCTGATGAAGCTTTGTTATCACACAGCGTCGTTAAACAGAAACAAACACTGTCCGCACTCAGAAGAACTGGAGGAAAGGGAGGCTGAGGACAAATGGAGGAAAGTGAACTAATTATATCGAAACTAAATTGTCGCCGTATAAATTGCGCCTCCTAGCGAATGGACGTGAACTAATTATATTGTGTTAAATAGACACCATGTACATTGCACCACCTAGCGAATGGTCGTAAACTAATTATATCGTGTAAATATACACCGTATACATTGCACCACCTAGCGAATGGACGTGAACTGATCACATCGTGTTAAATAGACATTGTGTATTAAGGCACATACCTTATATGGAGCCACCCAGAGATTCGAAATGAACTAAAATTAAGGAATACATACATACATACATACATACACACATGAGAGGTTGAGGACAACACCTCGCCCTCCCTTTCCTCCATTTACTCTCTTCCTCCCTTTCCTCCATTTTGCCCTCACTCTTCCTTCCTTCCCTCCATTTGCCCTCACATTCACCCTTCCACCATTCGCTCCATTTTTGTGAAGGTTACCTAGTTGGGATTTTGCTGATAAAAAGAGTCAATTTCCTAAAAATCTAAAAAATTATTTTAAGTTTGCGTAGGGGCCTATAGGAAGGAATCTGGAGGTTTGGCGAACAAGTCACACGGTTTGTATGTATGTAGGCCCTATGTGTGTATGTATGTATGTATGTATGCATGCATGTATGTAGCCTATGTGTGTATGTATGTATGTATGTATGTGTGTGTGTGTATGTATGTATGTATGTATGTATGTGTGTGTGTATGTATGTGTGTGTATGTATGTATGTGTGTATGTATGTGTGTATGTATGTGTGTATGTATGTATGTATGTATGTAGATCTACTTAGATATATTCATTCGATGAAAGAATAACACCCACCGATCAATCCCCCAATCGATCAACATACCTACCGATCTACCCAACCACCGATCAACCCACACACCAATCAACCCACCCTCCAATCAACCCACCAGTAAACCTTCCCTCCGATCAACCCAACCACCGATCAATCCCCTTCCTGTCAACCCGCCCTCCGATTAACCCATCCACCGATCAACCCACCCATCGATCAACCCACCCACCAATCAACAAACCCATCGATCAACCCACCCACCAATCAACCCACCCACCGATCAACCCACCCACCGATCAATTCACTAATCAACTCACCCTCGGATCAATTCACCAACCCACCGATCAACCTACCGGCGGATAAATACACCCTCCGATCCGCCAACTGATCAACCCACCAATCTATGAACTCGGCCACGGTTCCACTCACTCGCCGACGACCGATAGATTAATCCAACAACAGATAATGGTTTTCTTGAAAATCAAGAAATTTTAAGGTGCTTAAAAATCGATTTCAGTTTATCATGGTAAAGAGGAGCTGTATGCAGGCCCGGCTTTAGGTATAGTCGATATAGGCGATATAGGCGGCTGCCTAGAGCAGCATTTCTTCAAGGGGCGGCAAATTCGGGATAAAAGGTTTTGATATTGTATTAAATTCTCAAATGGATTTCGTTATATTTCAAATTAAATTCAATTTTTCAGAGTCACGTGGCACAAACTCTAGCTCAACGAGTCGACGTTATCACATGAATATTTCAATGCTATTCATGATAGTCAGACTCAGTATACGTCACCTTCGTCAAAATATCGTCTGCCTTTTGGCGGTCTGCTCATAGTACTATGTCTGATGTAAGTAGGCATATTGTTCAGAAAATTGTCATTTTTTTATTTATTGATATGACCCATGTCTGCAGTTATCATACTTATTTGAATTTTCGTATGACCTTAAAAAATCGCAGAAATGTTAAAATGAAGGTCCAAAGAGTGTATGGACCTCTAATTGACCATAACGTCTGAATTCGAAGATTCGGCAGACAAATTAATGCAGCAGAATTGTTTGACGAGCTATACGCTTTATCGATAAGAATTACAGAACAATCAAGCCCCGTAGCTGTATTGGAATATCTTTGTCGCAGAATCAGGGACAGATCCATAACGGTCACTGATTGACAAAGACATAGGGGAGCAGAAAAATTCGAGAGGAAGGTCGTCGTGGGTTTCAGAGACATGGTGCAATACGGGATATATCTCGGCTGGAAGTGACCGGGATCGAAAAACACTGAGACAGTACGTCACAGGAGGATGACCTGGTAGAACGAATTGGATGAATGGTAAAGAGTTCACGAGCACGTTTGAATTTGCAGTAGAGAGTTGTATGTTGGTGATTCGCTAATTTTTAGCCAATTCAGTTAGGCTATTTCAGGACATGAGTGACATGATGCCGCCCGGGCATTCTGGCAGTGGCTTAGACTAGTAAGCTTTGGATATGCTGTAAGTTGCAGTCGCTTGAGGTATGTTGATTGAAGGTCTTGGTCCTATTTGCTTCGTCGCCGTAGTGGTGCACTCTGCCATTATAAGACTCTAATTTTCAAAAATGACTAACTTACGTGATCATGTGACATTTGCCATCTTGAAATTAAAGTCTATAATTCAAAAACTTCAAATTAATTAAAAGACCTTGAAATGGATTTCAGCTAGGTCATTGCTCAAGTATAGCGCTCATTCGAATGAACCCAGCTTCCTAATATGAAGTTCATTTAGATTGGAAAAAATGTGGTGTCCCGGTCTCCCGGATTGGCAGAAGAGAAATATGGTCACCCAGAGAAAGAATAATAATACACTGTGCTAAAAGGAAACAGCACGAAACCGAATAATGTAAAAAAATCGAATTAGACGACATATTATTCGAATTAGAGCGGATTCACATCAATATGATTTTATTTTTGAAACCCCGAATGCCAAATGTTGAATATGAAACAATTCGTATAGTTCTCTATAATTCTTTCATTTGACATACCGCCGATGTATTAGGTCGTGCTGTAGCTTTTGTGTGTGCTGAGTAATTTTCGAAGATTTACATACACACTACATTTAATCGAATGAAGATATCTATGCAGTGAAATATCAGACATATGAAAACACGTGATACTCACAATTCCCGGATGGCAGTGGGCGAGAATCACGTGGGAAGTTTCTCTGTCTCTCACGCGCAGAGCAGATCAAATTCTTGCAATCCGTTCATGTTATCCATGGAGTCCATCTGTAATCTTTCATGCCTTTTTAAAATCAGCTGAAACTATTAAACCCTGTCTGGGCTAGAGTTTACAGAGGCAGTGACGTACCGTAACTCAAAGCTTCGAGACTCCAAAGGCTGTTTGAACGGCCTATACTACGATGCCTGGAATCATTGAAGCATGCCCATCCTGCATGAGTTTGGTTATTGGGAAACTGCGCGGGAAATTTGAGCTGACTGCGATTGTCTCGCATGTATATACTCACGCAAGTGTGCTCGTATGTGTGCATATGTTTGCATGCTAGTACGCATGCAAGCCTTGATGCAGAGTCGTCCTCAGGTAGTTTTGCGCCCTATAGGCAGTCATCTATAAGAGCGCCCCCTCCATTTCCGTTGCATGAACAGCAAAATGTGATAATATAGGCTGTTTCATCAGATAATTTTTAATAAGTTTCAGTTTTGAAGCACACACTGCACGGAGCACATGAAATACGTTTTATGGAAAAATACAGACGATTTTGGTTAATGAAAATTGCTAGGGAAGGAGAGGGAGCGCAGATGCAAACATCTTTTTTAATGTAATGTAGCAAAGAGAGCTGAATTCAAATAATAAAATAGTAATTTTAGAATTAAAATTTGAAAATTATGCAAATGCTTAAGTATGAAAAAATGGCATTTGTTCAAATTAAGTTTTATCAACATAGGCCTACCGATTTTTTTAATTTAGTCAACTATAGTCCTAGCATGCTTTGCTGCAGATACAAGTATGTTGATATGATATCAATGATATTTTGTTCTATAATGATCAAACTTGTGTAATTATATTACTAAGGTGTGCTATTAAACAAGTGACTTAATGTTCCACATGAAAAACACACTATTTTACAATTTAAACCTTCTTGCTTTTAATTCTGCAAATGTTCGAACAGCCAAGGTGAGGTAATGCCTGCTGCAATATCTTTTTATGTGGACAGGACTGACAAATTCACCAAACGATTCTGTTTCGTTCGCAGATAATTTTTAATAAGTTTCAGTTTTGAATTCCTGTGTTCCTCTGAAACAGAGCTATTTAAAATAATTCTCAACGCAAAAGTAAAGTTTTGAATAAATTAAGAGTTGATGTGGACTATTTATTTCTTCCTCTTCTGTCCGATGGGAGATGCAGATAAGTTCAGCACAGAGTTGCAAAGCATCGATATATCTTTGTTATCGGCGGACTTATCGCCATGTGTTAGTCTATTATTCGTTCTAAATTTGCATTTTTTCAGTCAATTCTTTTGTAGTTCTATTCGAGGCCAATTAATAAATGTTTTAAACAAATCCAAATTAGAGTTGTGATCATCCAGCTGATTAAACCGCTCTGCGACAGACTTAATGGCTGCTTCCAAAGCAGCAAAGAAAATATTGGTTATGAAATTTTCCCGTGGATTTCTCACAGGTTCATCCGATGACTAGTAATTAAACAAACGCCTCCTTAACACCCGAACTATAATTTATTTTTTCTTGGTTTTAAATTTTGCAGCTAGATGTCGCATGTGTATCGCAGATCCAGCTGCAAGCTAGGCCTATTGTAACAAGCTATGGTTTCTGTTGTGAGCCGATATGAGATTGAAAATTGTTGTTGGAACTGGAATTAACCGAGAACCATTTTTGAATAACTAATTATACAACTGATTTTTTATTATCATAAGATTGACATTGCTGAAATAATGTTGTTCTAAAATTTGGCGACCCCTATAATTTGGCGCCCTAGGCGGCTGGTCCTATGTCGCCTGTGCCATAAGTCTTGATGCATGTACCTGTGTGTATGTATGTACCTGTGTATGTATGCATGTGTGTATAAGGGCTTGTATGTGTGCATTTGCTCGTGTATAAACAGTAGCTTTTTGTAAGTGGGTTTGTTCGTATACATTACTCTGTGCGTGTATGTAATGTATACGTACGTCATGTCATGTCCCATCGTCATCGTCGCTTAGCGACGGTTGACTACATGAATAGGAAAGTGATGTTCAATGCTTTCTGTCTCGTACGATGTTCGTTAAGCTTGTGCCTTTTAATTAAATCAGTCCAAGCCATGACCTTGTCAAACCAGCAGATTCTGGTCTTCCGCGACTTCGGCTTCCTTGCACTATACCCAACATCATACTGGCTGTCTCACGATGTGCCCGAAGTACCGCAGTTTCCTGGATTTGATGTGGCCCAACAGTTTGCAGTCAACTCTCGCCATTTGATACGGATACACTTGTTCGGTGGTCACCATTGCTGTCCATGGAATTCTGAGCAGTTTCCTCATGCACTTGTTCTCAAATGCTTGTATGCGTTTCTCTTCTTCTTCCTTATTGTCCACGCCTCACAACCATACGTTGCTACTGGCCACGCCAAGGACTTCATGAGTCGCAGTTTTGTTTTAGTACTGACTGATTTATTCTTCCAGATGCTTACCAAAGTAAGCATGACTGACATTCCCATAGCTAATCTTGATTTTACCTCACTCGCGCAGTCCCCGTCCTTCGTTACTCTCCAAACTATTGATCGAGTCAGGTCTATCACATAGATGAAGCACCAGCCAATCAACCCATCCATCGATAAATCCACTCATCGATCAACCCACCCACCGATTCATCCACCCACCCAAGGTTCAGCCAACCTACCGATCAACTAGCCCACCGTTCAACCAACCTACCAATCAGTCCGCCCACCGATCAACCAACTCACCTATCCACCCACCCACCTATCAACCAACCCACCGCTCAACCCACCCACCTATCAAATCACCCACCGATAAACCCACCCACCAATCCGCCCACCCGCCGATAAACCCACCTACTGATTAAATCTACCTACCGATCAACCCACCTACCGATTAACCCACCCACCGAATAACCCACCCAACGACTAGCCCACCCACCGAATAACCCAACCACCGATCAACCCACCCACCGATCAACCAACCCACCGTTCAACCCACCCACCAATAAACCCATCCACCGACTAACCCACCCACCGATCAGCCCACCCACCAATCAACCCACCCACCGAATAACCCACCCACCAATCCGCCCACCTACCGATAAACCCACCCGCCTATAAACCCACCCACTGATCAACGTATACCCACCGATTAACCACTCACCGATCCACCCACCCACCGATCAACCCACCCACAAATAAAATCAACCAATCAATGTCGGGATCAACTGATGGGGGATCAACTGACGGAGGATCAAAAGACGTAGAACCTGAAATTTGACTGGCTGGCTTTCATATGGCTACAAATAATTGTTCCATGAGCGTGCGGTGATTTCAAAGATAGGTTAGGCCTATAGGGCGAAGAATCTGGCCGCCCGGTATAGTCACAGTTGACCCAAGGTCATAGACACTGGAAGCAGCACCTGCCCTTCCGCGTTGCTCCACCGGCGATGGTTAGGAGCTGTTAGTCTCCTATCTGGCCTCAGCTCTATATGGGCTCAAATCAAGAACCATCTATATGCACGGTCATTCGCGCTGTGTGTGTCATCTTTGAAGTAGAGAAACCTGGTAGAGCAGCAGCGACAGCCGTCATAATTCAGTGATGTGTTGATGTCTGGATTTCGTTTGGATTTTACGCTGAGATATGATGACAGGCTCATGACTGGCTTTGTTGTCTATTCTTATTCATCTGCGATTGGAAGCGGAAGTCCGTCTTATTCTGTTGCAATGCACGATGCATGCACACGAGAGCAGCAATACTAAATGCATGCTAACATGAACTGATTAATTGATTGTTTGACAAACAGACCATTGATTAATTGATAATTAGACCAAGGGCCATATTGGTTGCACCTGAACAAATGAAACGCTCGTCCGTGCAAATTATTATAATTGAAATCATAATGAAAGTGACGACAATAATATATGATATTATGCTGGCATATTTATGCTAGGCCCTATCCAAGGAATCTATATACATGTAGCTGTATCTTGGTCCTTGGGTCCTATCTATAGGCCCTATTATGTCCTAAATAAAGCACGAAATCTCCACACATGTTATCCTTAATTATCGTGTTTAGTGTCGCATATTTTCTTCAAGAAATATTTGAAGGTATTCTTAAATACAGAAAATCCATATGGAACAGTGATTTCGTTTATTATCTGTTGCCCTTGTTAGCATTTCCGAGGACATTATAGGTGGAACTGCTACATGGGCCCCATACGGATCCATTATGGGCCCGATGTGGTCATGCTGGTAGGAATTCTACACCATGCAGAGATGCCAGCTAGAGCTGTGCAGATGATAATAATGACGATGATGATGACGATGACGGTGTTAGTGGTAGTGGGAATGGTGATGATGATGATGATTCATAGATCTTTTGGTCATATTCATAGCAAATGCTACTTTCCATTCTGACTCCTTTGAAGCTGCACTCTTGCATTCCCTAATTTATACTGCACTCGTTTATGACGGCCGAATAGAGCGCTAATTGACCGTATACGCCGCCGCCATCTAGTGGCAAAACTCCTCGTCGACGACGACGACGACGACGATTTATATCGGCTGTTCATATTATCGACTGTTCATATCTGCTGTGGTCCTGCAGCAGCAGTGGGAGCCGTGACGGCCACTAAGTCTAACCACTTGTGGTTCACCCTAGTGATGGAAAGGCCCTCCGCCAATCGTCGATACAAACCAAACGAGTTCATTGAACGACACGGAAAGAGAGAAAGACAGACAGGCACACAGACAGACGAAGAGAGAGCCGTGCACAAAAACAGGCAGGATCACATAATCATATAGGCCCATATATATTTATATATATATATATAAATATATATATATATATATATACGCATATAAGGCCAGCAGAAATAAGTTCTGCAGCGCGTCAATAGAGCTGTTTGTATCCATCCGGGAGTTCTTACACGCACGCAAAGACCTACGCACACGCACACTCAGACGCACATCTAGACACATTCACGCATAGGGCCTACACAGAGACTGCGATCGTCTCTTTCTCAATCTAATTGACCGTGGAGTGTGGCTGGCATTGCGGTCACTCGGTCGGTCGAAGGGAGAGAGAGGTCGAGTAGAGGGAGCGGACGAGACAAGAGCCGTTGCCGCCGCCGATTAACCAAGAGACCCATTAGCCGGAAGTCGATAAATTGGAAGGAAAACACAGCGGAAGTACTAGAGGCCCGGCGATGACTGATGATATTTCCGACTTCCGCATATGTATACACACTACAGAAGCACAGAAGGAGACGACTTAGCGACCGGTCGTAGTCGATGACTTAATATGGCGACCGGCGACTTCAGTGCGACCACCGATGCTTATAATTGCATCGCCTGAAGTGTCCTGTAATCACCAATCGCTCGCCTAATCGAAGCCATTTTTTCGTCTTGTCGTTTTTGATCTTGTGCGTGTTCGTAGAATTGTTATTGCGCTATATAATTTATCTGCGAAGTGTACTCGCGCCTTGGTTTTATGCGCGCCAATATCTCGGATTCTATTGTAGTAAAAATCCGAAGCTTATTAATTCTCTCCGTACACCTATTCACAATTATTGTAGTTCTAGGAAGTAATGTCCTTATATAAACGGCCCATATTAAAGATCCGCTTCCATTTTGGGGAGTTCAGAAACAGAGTTTACAACCAATTTAGTTCTATTTATTAGAATTGAGCTTGTCTCTCTTGTATACACAGGAGTTCATTGGTTATGCGCTGGACTTCTAACGCGGAGATTGCAGGTTCAAATTTACTCCAATAATTACAGCCCCACGTGCAAGCTGTACGTATACCGAGAAAGGATCTTGAGCAAGTCATTAACACTCTGTAGCCCTATTCATCCAACGATATGCAGGATAGCATATATAAGCTACATGTATTGTATTTCATACATAGTTAATCGCCTTAGGACATAGAAATTAATCGATGGCACTAATTCTTTTGCGCTATATGATATCCTTATTGGAACGTGACGTACAGAGGCGTAGCGAGGGGGAGGAGGAGCAGAAGGAACATGTGTCCCCGGACTCCTCTTGGAGGGGGCGCCAAAATGAGAATTAAAACTATTACTTTTTATTTTGAAACAAACTAATTTGTATGAATTAAGTTAGTAAGGTTTAATTTTAGCGCACCTAAAATATCCTCATTGGAAACAGGTTGTCAAGTATGATTTTGGCGCCCCCAAACTCAACTGAACAGTGATCACTACATGGCATTTGTCACTTAGGTATTGCTGTATGGATCAGAGTGCTGGTGTCTGCGGAAGGAGGATGAAAGAAGGATTCTAGTGGCGGAAATGTGCTGGCTAAGAAGAATAGCGGAAAGGACCAGATGGGATATCTGCAGGATTCGCAATGATGTAACCCGGACTGAGCTGGAACAGAGAGACACAATGGTAGACAGAATCGGAAAGAGAAGACTGACATGTTTTGGCCATGTAACACGAATGGACAACAAGAGGTTACTAGCTAGGGTATTATAGTTCCACGTGGAAGGAACACGGAATCGAGGAAGACAGACAAAGATATGGATGGCAAATGTGAGACAAGATCTTAAAGAAAATAACATGTACATAAGAACAGCCATGGATACAATCAGAGACGGACAGAAATGAAGCCATTATGTGAAAACCTCATCGTTGGCACACACCTGATGGAAGAAAAAGAGAGAGAGAGCTCAGAGAGGCCCCTTTAATTCATAGAATAGGCCCACATTCATGTCTAAACTTTCAATCTTATAGCTATTATAATGAGGGTCAGGCTTTGCTAATGCTGGCCAGAGAAGGCGTCTCAACGCATTTGTAAGGAAACTGATACGGCTCAAGTTTCTGCCTTTTGACCAATGACTTTTGATGACCTCTGTGGCCTTGCAGATTCCTCTCTTTTCTCTTCTGTGCTACACAACCCTTGCCATGTTCTAAGTTGTCTTTTGCCACCTTTAAAGATTGTTACCTATTCACTCCGTACTCGATCGCACAATCGAGAGGTCCCACGCTCTCACGCACTAACTCTATGTGGTTTCATCACTCGAATGCTATAGGCCCACAATTGAATCTATTCCTATTGTGAGTGCAATTAGGCCTATCATAGTTTGATTTCTATTTACTCTAGGTACTCGTAAGATGTCTGTTGTGTAATTGCTAGCTATGATTATTTTATGAGTATTGGCCTACATTATTTTACTGTAACTACTTTGAGGATGTCTGCTGTGTAATTGCTTGCTGTGATTATTTTGTGAGTGTACATTTTTTGAACGTTCATATTATGAGCGGTTCAACAAAGTACATACATACTTACTTACTTACTTTAATGGTGATAATAGTTATAATTATTATTATAATTTACGATCTTGTCAGCATTTTCCGAATAAGCTATTTAAGTTGTCTCCCCGTGCCCCGTTTCTTAGGAACGGTGGCGCAATAGACCCGCGCAGCGTTATAAACGACTATGGAGCGCCAAGCGTCGAAGGATAACATCCGAAAACCGAAGCGTTATAAGCCACAGTTCACGCAATGCATTAAAACGCCTAAAATAAAATAAAATAGTTGTTAATTTATGAATAAGTAACAGATTTAGGTCTAATTTTATAGAGACTTGAAGATAAAAATTCAATATAGCCCTCATTTGGAGATATTGGTTCTAACTAGATCAATTTTGTTCAAGTAGATGATTTTCTTTGTTATAGCTCTATGCCCCAGAACTGGCAGCGAGCAGCACACACACACACAGGGAATGATGACGATGAGGAGGAACTGTTCGATGGCTGTATATCAGGGCTTAATCACGTCTGCCATCGGTATAAAGCCGTGCTAGACTTTCCCAGAAGTCTTTATGATTGAAACGTGCACAGTCGACTTTCACCATCCGTCTTCAACAACCATCGTCCCACTGAAAGCTACGACCGACCGTCGCTCTGACGTGTGTGGCAACGCATGCCTCGAACTATCGCTGACAAAAGAATGAGTCGAAAGGTAAATTTGCCAAGTCCTTCATACGTCATTCGCAAACGTCGTCAGACGTGGACTTACCTTCTGTTCCATGAACGACAAATATCGAATAGGAATACCGGCTCCAGAGAGGGTAACAGTCAAAGCCCTGGACGTGCCCTGGCAAGCGGGAGGTGGGGAAGGGATGGGATCGGAGAGGGAAGGGTTGGTGCAATAATTCTTCGACTATAACCCTTCAATCGTCATCGGAAAGACGTCACTCGTTCTCGGAAGCCAAATATCAATCGGAATAAACGTCGCACTCAATTACCCGCACCTGAGCAGCCTAAAAATCAGCATTTAACTCACATTAACTCTCAGCAAAGAGAGAAAGTGAGTGAGAGACCTCGTAAAGATCAACTATTAGAGTCTTATTCAACAAGAATAATACAAAAGAAGGCAACCGAAAACACGCAAACTGAGTCGAAGAAAGACTTAGGTGGAAGCAAAACGTCGATGACGGCCAATATCGACCGCCTCGGCGTGCCATAGTTCTTATTTCGACTGCTCTCTCTGCTGCGCAAACGCGTCACTCGAACTACTTGACGCTGTCAGCCATCCGACCGCCATATTTATTCTCCAACGACTCTTGAGTTTCTCGCAATCGACCAAGCCCTTAATTATAGGCCAATATGACTTCTAATTACAACAGCAATTTATGATTTCTCAGCGCGTAACACCGAGTGTATTTGCAATGCAGCATAGTTGTGATGTAGTTCTGTGGTCCACAATGCAATTAAGATGGAAATGACCTGATGATGATAGGCCTAAAGACAATTCTGATGTATTGGCCCGTTAATTAAATAAAAACTGTAATCATTTAATTATGATTACATTGACTAATATAGGGGCCACTTAAGCAGACAATGAACCGTGATACATTACACGCTTGTTCAGGATTTTGTCGAGGAGACTATAAGCCGTGATGCTTCTAAATGGTTGCAGAAACACAGGCTGAGATTTCCAACAGCAGCTGGAGGTTTGGCGAACAAGTCTTGTATGTATGTATGTATGTATGCATGCATGTATGCATGAATGTATGTAGCCTATGTGTGTATGTATGTATGTATGTATGTATGTATATACGTATGACATGTATGCATGTATGTATGTAGTATGTAAGCATGTATGTATATATGTAGGTATGTATATATGCACGTATGTATACATATGCATGTATGTAAGTATGCATGCATGTTTGTGAGTGTATATATGTAAGAATGAATGAACGAGAGTATGCTTGCATGCACGTATGCAAGGATATGATAATTGTATTATAAGCTATGTATTTAGCTAATGCACAAATAACACCGTACACATAGTTACATAGTTAACTCTTTGACGACTATGCAGCTGCAATGGTTTACCTATCATTTTAAGTACACTGTCGTTGTTAAAGCGCTGCGGTTTCAGTTTGCTATAGGCCTATAGACGTATAGTTAATGAATAGTAATTTGGGGATCGTTTTACTAATTAAACTGAAATAAATAATAAATCCTTATTTAAATCAACACCATTCACAGCTGTCCATTAATTAACTCTGGAAGGACCGGGAAGTCATATCAGAGGCTCACGAGTATACGGCCCTAGTTACCGTAATAATCAGTCTGGTTCTGGGCAGTGTTGGGCACGAGACCAAAAACTCAAGACCAACACCAAGAGGTCCATGACCAAGACCGAGACCGACTGGTCCGAGACCAAGACCAAGACTGATGGTCCGAGACCAAGACCAAGACCGATACTTTTTTTTATAAACAATTCAATTTATTAAGACGCTGAAACGGAATAACAAGTTTAAAACAGTAATTTTATTGTTGAAGAATACTGACCTTAATAATGTTCCAGAAAACAATGTTACCGGCCAATCTGAACTGTTGCGGGTTCACTCCTTGGCTTCGGCCTGAGAATATCACACAATAAGTTACCGTACAGTATACGATATGTAAACACTTTAAGACAACTGAACAAGTTGATTAGCATTCCGTTAGAATTGTGTACTTGTACCACGGACCTCGGAATTGTAGGTTAACAGTGCTTACACATTTTTTATGCCCATAGTAGCATGTATATAAAGATGGTCAGCACGCCATAATCGATAACAATCGCGTAGAGCCTAAACATCCGGTGTCTTTAGTAATCGAAAATAACTGACAGATATTGAAAAAATTGTACTCATACGGAAAATCATTGAACTGTATTACTATAACATTTTGGGTTCGACACAAACTCACCAGGTGACATATATTTGCATGAGCATGGCTTAATCTGACTATAGAAGTTTGAGTCTGGATCTAAATCAGGGCAGTTGGCGATGAAGGCGTTTTCTTCGTATTCTTCGACAGTTTTAAATTCTGGATGGTCAGAGTCCAATGGTGGTGTTATGTAGGTAGGAGTGTTCAGTGTAATTGAAAGTAATTCTTGGCTGTCCGTCTTCATTAATTCAAATCTATTGGTATTATTCACGTCAATTCCGAATTCGCACGTATACCTCTTGCTTAACAAGTCATATGCCTTGTCTTTGAGGACATTGCAAAGGCCAATTAGGCCAAATAACTGATTCTAGGTCTAGAACACAGTTAAGTCAATTCAAGCAGGTCCGGTGCAAAACAGTTCAAATTAGTGAGTACCGTCTTTTTTTGTCGAGTCCCGTGGGCGTCTCAAAGCAGTGGATGTCTTTCCTGGCTGTTTTCTCTCGGTAGGTCATCGAGCGACATGATACGTGTAGGCTTTTCCTCAAGCGCAGATGACCTCTTGATGTAGACCATGCCGCCTTGAGTCCAGGTTCTCGAAATGTGTTTGTTATGCAATGGCAAACGGGCTTTGTAGAAAATTTCTCCATTGGGTTTAATGAGATGCTCATTGATGAACACTGGACGTCGTGGATGCTCAGAAAGTCCATGACCCTGCCTGAGTGCTCGACGTGACTGATAGATCTCATCTCTCTTTTGATGCGATAAAAAGCGGACAACTATCGGGGCTGACGATTCACCTTTTCCTTGCCGCAGACGATGTGCAGTTGAGATGTCACACCTTTCAAGGTCAATCCCCATCCTTTTCTTGCAGAAATCCACAATTTGGTCACTGATGAATATGGGTCCCCAGACCAAATTTCTCCCTGCCGTCCTCGTCTTCCTTTCTCCCTGTGTATTTCTAGAGGTATTGGTCATGTGAGGTAATCCACAAAATAGGAGATTGTCCGCCCTCGAGTATATCTCACTATAATTTAGCTGCTCTTGTAGTTTTTCGTTCTTGGCCTTCAGTACTTTTATTTCTCTACGAAGAACCTCGCCTTTCTTGCTAACCAGGTTTTCTACCATCTTTTCCAGGGTGTTGTTGAGTTCCGATAATTGAGCGCGTACAACAGTTTCCACGATTGGAGTCAGTAGGCCTACAGCAGTTACTTTTCGATAACGCCTCGATGACGCGTCCCTCGGTGAGGCCTCTGTCAGTTCGTCCTATCAATCTTTGTAGATTCTTTTTTCGGCATGTTTTCTTACTTTAGTATTCCAACGATTAGTCACGCAGGAAACACGATTTATTTTAAGTAGCTATAGACACTTTTCAAGACGTTAAACTAAGGATTTATATTGAATTTTAGTTAAATCACACCAGACCACGCTTGATGTTTACCACTCCATCTTGTGGTCACGTGACATCTCTACTTAACTAATAGGAAACAAAGGATTTTGTATAATGGATTCACATCTGGATTATTGGAAAGGTCTATAACCTTGGGGTTCCTCAAGGCTCTTTACGCATCTATAATATCATCGTACAATTGCACATTAGTATAAAACGTGTAAGTGTCTAACTAAATTCACTGCGCTATAACTTGTGAATTTTGATTGTTTTATCTTGGAACAGTGTAATTGAATAAGTGTGTTAAAACATTTTAATGAACCGTAATTGGTACATGTTGTTGTAATCACTCCATTGAAATTTATCTGATGCAGGCCTAATGAGGCAGTCCCTTCTAGCGGAACGTTTCGCTCATTTGGGGCATACCTTTTGTTTGCTATTATACAAATGAATTAACTACAGTTTATATACTCACTTGTGCAATTTCATGTTTCTGCTGCTTTCGCATTTGGTTGGTGAACAATAAAGAACTTTTGATTGATTGATTGATTGATTGATTGATTGATACGACTAGAATGATAACGCTTCGGTTATTGGGTTACGGCCAACAGCGAATCAAACGTGACTTCCGGTCATGGTACACGAGACTTGAACGTGATTGTGTTTACACATGAAACAATGTTAAATTTGTCTATTTTTCATGAAATTCAGTCAATGGGCAGTAAAGTTAACAAGGCTAATAGTTTTCACTCAACTCAAAGTCCCCATGCTGTTTTAAACCAAGTCTTTGTCGCTACTAAAAAATTAGTGTTAATGCAAGTGGCGTAGCTGCTCGCCGCCGATATTTTTTATGCAGCAAAGCACCATGCAAGTTATAATATGGAAATCAGTCACGGGACCAAAATGTTTATTCATCGCTGTGGTCTGTTCTAATTTGCCTCAAAGAATCCTGGGATCCTCTGACTTGAGCGATAATCCGAACTTTCATAGGCAATTAGCTGGACTTGCGACAAATGACCAAGAACGCTAATTTAAGATGGAGACCAATCCCAAGACCGTTCCTTTAAGATCAAGATCAAGACCGATGCATTCGAGACCGAAACCAAGACCGATGGTCCGAGACCAAGACCAAGACCAAGAGCAAGACCGATGCTTTTAAGACAAAGACCAAGACCGCAGTTTTCCGGTCTTGAGACTAAGACCGCGGTCTCGAGACCACATCCCTGATTCTGGGGCTGACACCTCTGATTCAGCAGGTTTTGGAACCGCCCTGCAAGATGTAGAATGTCTAGATATACCTCTCGAGAGGGCCTGAGTCCCGATTGCAGGACGAAGAGGAAGCTAATGGGTCACTTGTCCGAAGAGACGCATTTATATAGCATAGAAAGAACTGTGTTGGTCTACATGCATAGCAAGTAGCAACGGTGACATTGGAGTCAAATAAAAGAATTCCGATAACAGAAATTTGTCAGATTAATGTAATATAAGGCCTAATGTAGACTAATGTAAAACCTAATTATGAGCGTGAAATGATGCTGTGAAAGGAAAGTTTGCAACGAGTGACACTAGGCCTAGGCTACTGTAGAAGTAGGCCTACCAATAGCCTACACGTATATTCTGTATACAGACGGCCTCTGTGTAAGCCTAGATATTATCTGGACGATTGATCGATCGATCGAGACTGATCGAGGCCTGGTTGATTGAGTATAAATGTATGTGATCATTGACTTCTATGATCTGCAATGACATAATTACTGCTCCGCATCATTGATCTTAGTTATCGCTGACACAGTATATGCCCAAAGCATATATGTTTCTTAGTCCTCCGACTAATTGAGTAAGATTAGGCAAACGCTGCCAGGTCCGCCGTCTGAGGGACAGTCACCCTGCAGAGACCCGGCGACGTTTTAGGTCATAAATTAACACTCAACATAACATTATTAAATATATGTTCTAAACTTGCCAAAGGCGTTCCTAGGTCGTAATTCGTTCATTGATTGATTCATTGGTCCACCAGCCAGTCAGTCAACCAACAAGCGAACCAGTCAGTAAGTAAATCAACCAATAGCAGGCAATCAACCAGCCGTCACCAAACAATACAACCGCCAGTCATGATTTTTATTATAAGGCACTGTGATTTCGAACGGAAGCATTCTCCTTCGTAACTTGATCCATCCCCAATTCAGCCCAAGACAGGAAGCACCGAAGTATAACTAAAGGACACCATAATGGTCTTTGTCTTTTCTTAAGCCTACTTATTAATTGCTGAGCGCAATTTTTAGAAGCGGCACCAAAGGAGACGAGATGGTGCCGCCTCCGTTCTCTACATCTAAAGACAGCGACGAAGCATCTGCAACCAGGCTCTGCGCTGCTGACAGCATCATCGATCACCACCCACCGACAGCATCAGCACTCGCAGCTGCAGCTGCAGCAGCCAATAGCATCCCGTCTTGTGGGTCGAAGCTCAATCAAGCGGCGCCACCCACGTCTCACTTGAATGGCTGGCAGCGTAAGATCGACGCTGGCCGTGCAACCACGCTCGCTTCTTTACTCGATGCTAAGTCGCTAGTCATTCAGTTCCAGAGACAACAAGCTGGTTCTGACGGACGTGACTTGATATAGCGCTGGTGTAGAAGTTGATCCTCTGGCACTGATTATTGTGACGTTGGTAAATCGGAGATCTGTATTTATAGGTCTACACGATGTCCAAGTCGCTTTTCACCGTAGACTCTCTGATTCTTCCCAAGAAGAAGGCAGGAGGGGGTGCTGTTTGTGTCGGCGGTGGTGGTGCATTGGTCTCACCCTCTCCTGGGTCGCAAGACCTGATGAAGACGATCGCCTATGGTGAGATATTCCGTCGTTTCTATTACGACGCATCAACCGCAGGGACTCATCCTTCGCGACCCCCCGTCATCGACTACCGCCTTCTCGTACCGTCGTTTCCAGATCGCTACGACGCTCAGTCTTGGTCCCAGCACCCTCCTCCTCCGGTCCATCCCTGCTGCCTGCTGTGTCGCCCAGGGTACGTGGCCCCGCTTCAGCAAGCACCCACCGGACGTCCTCTACGAGAACCGGAAATACCAAGGATGCGATGCGACGAGATAATGTGTGCTGGTTCTGCGACGCAGACTCTACTTCCGTTGGAGAAAGAGACTTTGATGCATTCCAAATCGGATTTTAATCAGACGATAGCCAGCGTGACGATGACGCCGAGTGGCGGGAAAATATCGCGCATGCGCCGATCGGATTCGGCAGGAAGAACTAACGAGGGAAGAGGTCAAAGGTCAGAATCAGAGACGCAGGTCGTCGAGAAGAACCTCGCCGGACAATGCCTCAGCAACACAAACGGTAGAGTTAACTAGTCTCTGTTGGTTTCAGTAATTGTTGATTGGTTAGTTGTATAAACTACCGCGATGCCAGCACGAATTAAAAGAACAGAAGATGAATTAGTCGTAGTTTTCAGATGTAAGGCACAGAGTCACAGAAATACCATGGATTCATACATGTAGTTCATGCATAACCATACGCACATGCAATAATATCATCACTATTTTTTTATTTGCTCCGTAAATATACAGGATGCTTATGGACTTCAACAATTAAGAACAATCAAAGAAGTCTGTAGGGTGACACATCGTATTCGTAGAGGTTATTATTATTTTTGGTTTCGCCCGATGTAGGCTAGGAAGGATTCTCGGTTTCTAAGAATCTAAAACCGGGGTAGAGGTTCTCGTCCCGAACTTACTGCGTATTATGTATTTTGCCCTTGGTAAGCCTACTTTGTTCCCAAAGGATATTGTTGTTATTTGGGATTAATGTCTGGAATGACAATCTGGTTTTCGGAAAGGTTACTCCACTGAGAGGATATTATTTCGTCTCTTTTCTGACATCTATGAGGCTATAGGTAATTCACAGCTCACTCTACTAGCTTTGTTGACGTCAGTGGCGCTTTGATACTATTGATCGTGATATATTGCTCAACATTAATGGCTAGAGATTTCATTTGGCCTGTCTGTTAACTTGCTCAGCTGGTTGGCCTCGTTCGATAGGGAACGCTCCATTTGTTTGGTTCATGGGACCTCCAGGCTCTCATCAGGACTCGGTGCTGGGTATCTTTCAGTACGTCATCTACACTTCTGAGACTACTTATGTCCTTATGCCACTGCTGGCTGTGCTGGGGCATCTTTACGCTGATGACGTTCAAGCTTACTTACAAGTTACATTACAGTTCGTTTAATACCTCCGCTGCTATTCAGGCAACGAGTCAGACTCTGGCGCCCTGGAGGCTTGTATGTCGAAAAACGGCCTGCCCTGCTACTCAACCCGTCAAATTAATCTGGCTGGGCACTCGACAGCAGCTTCCGAAGCTGGATTTAGCCTCTAATACTGCTGACTTCCCCTCTTTATCCTCTTTATCTTTTCCTCTACTGTCCGAGACCTTGGCGTCACACTGGACCAAGATCTTACTTGTGCATCGCATATTCACCGCCTCTACCGTGATTCACATTACCAATTGCGTGAGTTCCGCGCTGTACCACCGTTACCTTGTCCACTCCTTCATCACACAGCCCGACTAGATTACTGCTGCTCACTTTATGTAGGCTTTCCTGCTGGGCGATTGCGGTGCCTGGACCGCGGGTCCTGCGTACTGCTTCAATTCATCTCGGGTGCATTCTAAAATGTCACCATGTTTCAGGCTATATATATGACGGATGTTTTCCACTCACTCTGGAACAGACTCCCTTTGGCGTTGCGCTTGTCCCCAAAATGGAGGAAAGAGAGGAAGAGAGCATATGGAGGAAAAGTAGGTTGAGGGCATAATGGAAGAAAAGGGTGGAAGAGAGCAAATGGAGAAAGGGGAGTATGACGGCAAAATGTGGCAAAAAGAGGCTGAGGGCAAAATGGAGGAAAGAGCCGTTCAGGTGTAAAAGAGGAACTGGAGGGTGAGACTAATGGAGGAGGTAAGGGAGGGTTAGAGTATTGGAGGTATGCATGTAAGGGAGGCTGAAAATGTTGAATTAAGGGAGAGTGGGTAAGGGAGGGTGAGTGTATTGGTGGTAAGGGTCACTTCGAGTTTTGGATGAAGGGTAGGGTGGGAATATTGGAAGTAAGACTTTAGCAGCTGGACGAAGCGCGCGCTCGAGCTATGAAGAGCGTTCCAAAGGAAGAACACCATATATGACACTGCAGTAGGCTATAGTCATTCCTAATTTCCGGCAATATATGCACACGCATGAACAAGAGCAGCTGGGGAGTTGAGTGAGAGTGAACTGGAAATGACTGGCAATGCCTCAACTGAAGAAGCGAGCACGCCATAAAAGATTTCAGTGTTCAAAGAAGATAAGTTCTTGATCAAGAACAACCCTAAGATTGTTGTGAAGTCAATGTGTGGGAATTGAGCCAATTTGGCCTCAGAATATGTTTTCAGTTGCAGCCCATCATCCATCCATATGACTTGAGTTTGGAAGCGTTAAGGCGCAGACGATCGCATGCCGAGTGCATCTATAGCGCGCTTCATTAAAGCCATTGCAGTCAGAGACTTAGATGATGGACATCGCAGATAAGCCTGAACTATAGCATCAGCGTAGACTCCGTATACAGACGACTCAAAGCACCGCAGGAGACCAGAACCGCTGCAATATCAGCAGTTTATGAAAACTACAAATGTACAGCAACGGACTGAGAACAAAGCCTTGCGGCAGACCAAAGCAAGCGACAACCCAATGAGACCTATTATAAATCGCTGACTCAAAGGCAGCTCAGGACGTACACCCATTCTAAGATAGTGAAGCCAGTCATGTGGCTCACAAGAATTGCAAAAGGAGTCAATTGACGATGGATAAAAATGTCGCTGTCGACCGCTCCAAGGCCGAAATGTCATCTAACAAAGCGAGAAGTAGGGCCTATAACTTTTGCCCTATCCATGGCGACATATGTATATATATATACATATATATACATATATATACATCTGAAAGTAAGCGAAACAAGAGTGACTCTGTTGAATGGTTTTTCCTCAAGCCTGACTGATTCACCGGGAGCAAGTCAACGGAATCATGGAATCAATATGCAGTATAATTTTCTAAATGATTTTATATGTCAATATTACATTTGATATAGACCGGTTGTCAAGACCCTCAAAACTTCAGGGAAGGAAGAACTATGGAGCGTTTTTGGGCAACTGGCAGATCGCCTTTCTCCAGCGAGCGGTTGAATAGAAGGCCGAGAAAAGGAAGAAGATTCTTCACAGATTTCCCAACAAGAAGGGTGTATAGCAGTGGTCACCAACCCGTGGCTCGCGAGCGGCATGTGGCTTTCAAGGAGTTCTGTGGCGGCTCTCCGAAGATTTCCAGAAAATGACATTTTATGGAAAGCGGAGAAAATTTATATGTGACGAAATCAAATTGCAAAGGAAAGGTTTTGGATGGTTTCTTTTTACTGTAGCCACACATTAAATAAGTTTTCAGTGAGAAAAGAAAAACTTCCCAGAACTTTTCTCGCATGGTTGCTGGACATGACATCTTCAAGTGACATTACAGGGCGTCTTAACCAACTGAATTTGAAGTTGGTGGGTTTTAATTTTGGACTGATTTTTTTGATTTTTCGATCAACTCATCTATGTAAAATATTCTTCTTCCTCTTCTTCCTCTTCTTCCTCGTCCTCCTCGTCCTCCTCGTCCTCCTCGTCCTCCTCGTCCTCCTCGTCCTCCTCGTCCTCCTCGTCCTCCTCGTCCTCCTCGTCCTCCTCGTCCTCCTCTTCCTCTTCTTCTTCCTCTTCTTCCTCTTCTTCTTCTTTTTCTTCTTTTTCTTCTTCTCTGCCTCTTCGGCAGGTTCAAATGTCCGATGTCGCCATTCTTCTCGCTGATGTGTCCCTTTTCCAGCTTTCCATTTCCATCTGTCATCAACCAGTCAAGCATCATCTCTCTCTTGGACCTCCTCTTGTCCTTCTTTCCTTCATTTTTTTCTTCTATGACCGTTCTTAGAAGTGATAGAGTCTCCTCTCAGTGTGTGTCCAATCCATTTGTTGACTCGTTCTTATTGTGCGTAACAGGGTTCTTTCCTCTCCAATCTGTTCGAAAACTTCTTCATTTGTCTTGTGTTCTGTCCAGCCAACTTTCTCCATTTTCTCCATGTCCACATTTCAAACGCCTCGAGTCTTCGTGTGACTTCTTTTTTCATGGTCTATGTCTCTTAAACGTACAGCACCACACCCCATATCAGAGTCTTTATCATTTTTACCTTTAGATTCCTGTTTAGTTTTCTTCTCAGAAGTTCACTCCTTCTTAAAAATGCCTCTTTTCTTATTGCAATCCTTCTTCTAATTTCCCTGTACCATTTGGCATCTGTCATTATCATACTCCCTAGGTGACGAAATTCTTTCATCTGTCCTATTTCTTTTCGTCCAATGTGTATTCTGACTACAGTCTCCTTTCCTTTACTTATCGTTAGTACCATCGTCTTCTTGACGTTCATTTTCATTCCGTATTCATATGATATTATGCACAGTCTATCCATCCTTGTCTGTAAACCTTTCAGGCTCCTTGCCAACATTACCTGGTCATCTGCAAACCTCGTCATCAGCGCCTTGACCCATCTTCCTCCGACTTTTATCCCTTCCTCCAGATCATCTATAGCCTCTCTGACAAGCTCTTCTATGTAAAAAAAAGTAGTGGTGATTGTGGACATCCTTGTCTCACGCCTCTGCCCACGTTTCCTGGTTCTGAGTAATCTCCATCTATTCTAATTCGTATCTTCTGCCCCAAATACAAGTTCCCAATTAATTAATCTTCTGTCTCTCCAGTCTATTCCCATCCGCCTTAAGGCATGTAATAGCCTTCTCTGGTCAACTCTATCAAATGTTTTTTCATAGTCCACAAATATTGTATACATCCTGTCCATTCTGGCAGCTCCTCTCTGTTAGTAATCAGGTAAGTAAAAATAAATAGAAATTAATCTGTTAATCTGAACTAGTGCCTTAACTGAGGGCTCATTGCATCCACTGAATAGACACAAACAGAAACATTCAATACTTAGAGCAATCTTAAAGCAAATAGAGGCGAAGTTTATTTTAAAATAATCTAATATTTGACTGGTGTTGAATATACTTATGTTGGGAGATAAGAGTTTGAGGCCAAAAAGTTATTAAAAAAATGTGGCAATAAAACATAATTATAGCTCTAATATTTGCATCTGCCTAATTTTATCAACACTAAATAGCCCATATTTTTGAAAATACTGAGAAGTGTGTGCTATATAAGAAATGTTTGCAATATATCTGACATCCTTTTTTGAAGGGTGGTGAGTTTCTTAAGATAAGAACCAGAGGTGGAGGTCCAATTAAGTTAGATGGCAATAAGTTAAGTATGGATAGATGAGAGAATAATAAAGTGTAGTCCGGATAGAGAGGGGAATCAATTTGGATGAGCGAAAGAGTAGGGTCTATAATAAAATTATAAATATAAATATGCCAATTGACCGTCACATAAAAATATAACAATAACCATAACCAAAATTTTTATTGGCAACTGATCAACCAATTAACAAAACAAAACATTAAGATTATAATAATTATATATGTATTGTTATATTTACGTAGAGTTATAAGACACACGCTAGGGAAATGTGTAACAAAGTATATTTAAAGAAATATATATAACTTCGGTAAACCAACAGATAGGCCTAAGCTTCGTATTAATGTTTATACATTACCAACGTCAACGGGACGGCATACGGAGACGAAATCAGCAGAAGGATGATAGAACATCAGCATGTCTTGGCAGCAACAGACGTACCACGACACTGTTCCTTAAGTATAGGCTAACTTAATTACGCCTATACAATGAGAAATGCTTTGGCTGTCAAATACGCAAAAGGAGACCCTGGTCTCAGAGACACCGTTCATACTTAATTAAAGCCAGCCGAAACACACTCTGGTCACACCGTAAGTAATAACGCTTATAACACTCGTAAAAGTCACCCAAGCAGAACCATCAAAGGTAGAACCAGATATACCAGTAAGATAGTCCACAGAAGGAAGCATGTAAGGTCAGTATCAGAATGTGTTAGATACATAGATCAGATCAGCCAATTACCTAATAAGCTAAGGACAGTTATCTAACAATATATATATATATATATATATATATATATATATGTATTATTTCATATTATATATATCGTTGTTCATTGTATTGTATTTTAGGCGGCGGACGGGGAGGATGCGATGATGACAAATCCGCAGACGACATCCGGTGCATAAAGCGCATGCGCACTGCGTTCACGAGCGTTCAGCTGCTGGAGCTCGAGCGACAGTTCTCGGCCAACATGTATCTGTCTCGTTTGCGTCGGATCGAGATCGCCGCCTATCTGAATCTGTCGGAGAAGCAGATCAAGATCTGGTTTCAGAATCGTCGAGTCAAGTACAAGAAGGAGGGTCCGCTCAAGTGCCACAACCAGCACGCCTCCTGTCCCTGCCAGCTGCGGACCTGTTCCCAGAAGGCAAGGCGAACCGGCGAACTGGAAACGACGAGGAAGCAACCGGAAGCAACTAGGAAACGGAACTGGGATTCTCTGCAGTCGTCGACGGAAGATGAAACGATGGAGGGAGTAGAATCGTCGTAAATGGAAGGGGAGTGTGGGAACCGTGCTGGAGGTGATTGCAACCTTGAGGGTCCCATTCGACGCCATTGAGAAGTGACTGAGTCTATCAATGGTCGGGCGTAGTATGTTACGACCGTAAGGCCTCCTACCTGCTCGGTTTTAAATTCAGTTTCGGGTGAGGTTCTTCTAAGCCATTGCCCTTTTGAATTGGGTTCACGCCCTTTAAGACCTACGTGTTTTAGGAGCGTGCTTGGCCAAGATTCAGCCACCATCGATATGAGAACAGGCGAACAGACATCCAGACACACGAAGACGCTGTGACGTAGACCTACACACTAATCTAGAGTAGCAAACACTAGCATTGCCACGCTTTGTGTAGCCCGGAAGTCCAATACTGAGCTCAATCCTCGGTATATTCCTTATGAAAATTTCTTGTGCCATCAAACAACGCGAACAGTATCACCCTAAAGCAAAAATACCCACAGTATCGTTAACTGAGCTGGTCCCTTGCGAATTCGCGTTTACGTGGATCGACTGTGAGGGTGGAGTGTCATATAATGTACCCGGCTTACAGCCCAGCTTTGCTTAGCATTGAATTTTGAACTGAGGGGGCGCTTCTTCGATCGTGAGTTTTCCATATGGCGAGCGCTCCGAGTGAGACTGTGATTATAATAACTAACGTGACTGATTTGCATATTACAATTAGCCTACCATAAATTTGTCAACCCCCAGTTCAAATCTGGCAATTCACACCATGCAAGAACGTTTTGTAAAAATTGTCCATATCACCATAGCATTCTGTTCTGTGAACCTTTCTTGTGACAGATAGAACATTCTCTGCTTTATAGTTTAGGTCAGATCCAACCCTCAAGGAAATCGTATAATATTATGAATGATCTTCAGATATCGTGATTTAGCAAATATGTTTTTGAATAATCTCTGTTGAGTTCTGTTTTTTGCATAAGTTACACCATACGTAATCCACCTCCAAACGATTCATAAACATTCCAATAAATTTTATGCACTTTTTTGGGTAGAACTAATTCAACTACTTTTCACTAGATGGCAAAGAAATTGTGGAACACTGAGAATTTAATGCTATTATTTTATAAAAAGAAAATTTCTTACTTTTCAGACTAATGCAGTTTCACTGTTTTGTGCTTCTGATCAGTGAGGAGAGCAAGTTGTTATTGTAACTAAAGCCCTACCTGGCTGCCCACACATACTGAACCCGTGCACCCACATGGGGCCATATAGTGCCAATACGAGTCACATCTGATGCCCATGGATATGTTGGCAAGGAAGGACTTTTTTACTTAAAATGTCTTCAAAATGTAGACAATTGTTTATGTATGAATCTCTAGGGATTCACCCCGAGACTCCACTATAGGCTGGTATTCCACACTTGCTAAGCGCTGGCTCCCTAAATTCACTGCACATTGAAGTCTCTTTGGAAAATCTCAAATGAATTTTTCTAGGCCTAACCATTAACAGTTATGACTGGCTGACAATCTCATAGAACCCAATTGAACTGAATAGAGTTGCAAAGTCTCCTTGTTAATGTGAATAAACTCCTGCACCATGGTACAAACACAAAAATGGTTCAAGCCTCATTCCAAATACAAATTATATTTATCAGTTAACATTTCTGAAATACATGAAATACTAAACTAAACTGTCAGTCAGCAACAAAATTCATTTATGGCACAAAATGCATGCACAGATTTAAAAGAAACATCTAAGAAATGTCATTAACACAGTAAACATCTATAAATTTACATCAAAACAAAAAGTACATATGATAATCTACAGCTTACATCATTTAAAAACAATACTGTGGAATACAATAGTGCTAAAATTAGGCAAAATGCAACTGCAATAAAGGCATTGTCACAATTGATCTTACTTGTAATACGATTACACTTCAAATGATAGGTTAAGTTCTGATTAGGGCTTTCAAATATCACTATGTCTAGACTTATTGCTGCAATAATGATATCTATTAGATGTAACTACAAAATACTGACATTGATAATAATATTTTCGCTTATCAATTCAAAATGACAAACCGCAGTATGCTCACATGAAATGGTAGGAACTCTGGATAACAAGTTAAACAAGAGTTTACTTTATGACTGTATGACAGTCTGTCAGGCATCAATCCATTCTACCGAGCAGGGGCGTCAATCCCCGAGTGACGGAGGCAAACCCCCGGTCCCCTGTGTCAGCAAGGCAAGATATTCCCCCCTAAGACTATAAAATCATCCCCCTACCTGAAATTGAAGGCATTTGCTTACGGACCCCACCTATGTGGCTGCCCTTGCTACTGAGACTACTCGTTTTACGTTTGCCATCTAGGGAGTGGAAAGCTGAATCAACATTATAGTGCTAACGAGTATGGAGCCCGTGCTCTTCTGCTCTTTGTGCTTGCCTGTCACCATTCAAACATCGACACGCCCCATACTCCTCATTATTATATTTGTTGGTAAAAAGACACATAGACAGACAGACAGACAGACAGACAGACAAACAGACAGAGGTAATCACCTCCAATTTCAGCAGGATTCACCCTTATTTATGAGTGACTAAATAAGGCACAAATTTGAAACTGTTGTTAGCAACACTGTTTTGAGCAATTGACTTTATCTATCCATCATTGGTTTTATGAGGCCAGAATTCCCATAGGTCCGTTTCCGGTCTTGGTTGCAACCATCACTGTGCATGAATCAGAGCATATATATATATATCTATATATACCTTAAACAGGACCTCAAAAAAGTACAGAAGCTGAGGCTTTCAAATTCTGAGTATAATATCATAAATAATGTAAACAAATATTGAAAATACTAACAAAAAAGATAATCGGTAAGGCATTGAAATACTTAAAATGCCATACTTGAGATCTAAAATGTTTAAACTGCAAAAATACTTGAGGCTAATATGAAGGATTTGTGCACAAATACTAAAATAAACATACATTAAAACTGTCAACTAGTATATGTCACTGGCATCACACAATGTCAAAAGGTCATGTGCAGCCAATGAAATGCTACATGGAAACAGTCAACAGCGGACTGCCGGCACTGTTGTACGGGGACGGAGAGTACGAGTCCGCCTCTTCAAACACAGCATCCGAAATTCCGCTGGAAAAGTCAAACGATAGCGAGCAACTGCCTGTGCTGTTCTGTGGCTTGAGCGGGTGACCGACGCCCCCGTAGCGCGCGGTCGTGTACCCCGACAGAAAACCTGTCTGCGCGTTCTCGTACTCTGCTCCAGGGCTTGGCAGGGCGCTTTCAAAATCGGTGGACCAGCCGGAGTGGCCGTCGACGGCGCTCGGAGGCAGGTATTCAAAGTGGTCCGAAGCTTCTGTCTTGGTAGGTGAGGCATATCCGCTTTCTAAGGATGCAATCGTCATCATGGTCTGACGATTGTCCGATCTGCTGCACTGTCCATCAACGTTGGAATAATTGACGGATTCTAGACAACCTGACTTAGAATTCATTCGTAGGTAGTCGATCGACTGAACCTTCAGATCTATATAATGCTGAAACAGAAGCAAACATCTATGAACACTGAACACGTTCATAGAACACTGGTAAGCACAGTGGAGAAAAGCAAAACTGCGTGAGTCACCTTATGATCAAATCTATTAATCTAAACTGTGCTTCTTCTATCAACGATACAACAGGAGAGCACATGAGCCAACTTCTCTCCAACCTTAAATTGGCAAATAAGAACAGGCGAGGGGTCAAAACAGATTTATAATTGCAACAACAGCATGTTTTCCAATTAGATATTGGATCGCTATATTAACATCATTTAGGCCAGCGCAGAGTAGATATCTTGACGGAGTGCTATATAAATGTTCAATTACATTACATCTGTGCTTGTGCTTTGGCCAGTAAAAAACTTTCAAACACAGAATCACTTCTGTAGAGTTTTTCTCATCATCATAATTTATCATCGTCGTCGTCGTCATCGTCATCATCATTGTAACTACCTGTTTGACTGTAGCCTCCAGCATTCCTCCAAATGTTTCCACAAGCTGGGTTGCATCAGGTCTTGTTCCAGGTTCAGAATTCCAACAGTTCAGCATAGTTTCGTACCTAGAAACGCAGCCAAACCAGAAACTGGTACCCATGTCAAAAATAAAACAGTTAAACATGCGTTTGTCTGGCTTAATCAAGCCTGTTGCCAATTTTCAGGCATCTCAATAATTCTCCTGGCCACTGAACAACTGCAACAGATTCAAAAAAAAGTAGTAACTTTCATTATTAGGTCTACACACTACAATGGAATTAATATATGTACTAAATTAATTCCTAATATTATTAATCAGATACTTCTGTTGTGTTAATTTATGAATTCACCTGAACAGCAGCAAACAAGAGAAGAAGAAGGTAGTGAATTCATTGCAATCATTTGAGATATAGTAAGCAGTTTGCTAGAATAAGTTAAAGCCATGCCAGGAACCAGTACTAGTCATGTTCAGTATAAAACCAAAAGGAGTACCTTCACGAGTTCACATATATGCATAAAACACAAAATCTGATCATAACCAGTACATACACCATATCTTCAGCCAAGAGGGGTCTCTCCAGTCTGTAGCCTGCTTTCAACAGTTCTATAAACGTTGTGTCTATCTTCAGAGTTGGATAGGGATGGCCACCTGCAAAGCATTCAGTTCGGTGTATAAAACCGGATCAACTAAGGGAACATTTGTGATAGCTAAACTAATTAAAAAGAGGTGGATCTTAGCCTATAAAAAATTATTTTGAGAATCACTCTAAAAGTGTGAACTTAAACTTCAATGTGAGAAACTTATCAAAATCTAGCATAATTCCTAAATTTGCTGCAAAAAGATCTACATTAGCATAGGAAAACCAGCTTATCAGTGCAGACAACCTGTTTTCGCTAAAGAGTAAGCTCAAATGCTGTTCTCGCTCACAAATTTCACATAATGGTGAGCAAGAAGAGTTAGTCAGTTCCAGTAAGGTTGCAATCCTTAATATGCACATGTATGTGATATCTTCGTTTAATATTATACCAGCTGACAAACTGCAGTTGCTTACAATCGATAAAAAACAAAGAGAAGTAGTATAAGATTATTAAGAGTAAACAGCTATATAACACTCTAGGAATGAAAAAATTTTCATCATGATGATATAATGATTGTAGTGGCCACGACTAGAAAGATGATGACGTTGTGCAGAATATGTGAAGTATATTCTATAGTATTTCAGAAACTGATGAACCGGAAACTTTGACACTAGAAATGAAAAGCCCCACAAATGACTGAACGACAAGTCATCAACCCTCTAAAGAAAGTACACCAGAAACATGAAACAGATTAGCTGATCCTGTCAATTGTTATATTGCAAATGATGAAAGAGTAACTAATTAACTACTCACCAACGGTGAACAGCTCCCAAAGTACAACACCATACGACCAGCTGCATCACAGAAACCAACAGAAGCAATTACCAACACCACACATTTTCAAAAAAATCAATTCAACAAAGAAACTTAGCTCATAGTCCAGTTCTAGTCCAAATATACACACATCCATACACATAGACATGAACAAACATACCAATCAAATACATACATGTAATGCATATCATATATATAAATATATATATATATATATATATAAATATATATATATACATATACAACTGAGCTTCCATGGTAGTAGGAGTCTAGGCAGATAGGTACAGTTAGGTACTTTTGGCTGAAGGAAGGTCAGAAGGTATATAAGAAGGTCAGGACAAGGTGTGGGGGCAGACTGGTCCATTTCTTAGAGAGAGCACCCGTTGTGCAGAGGCCAGGTCTGTCGTTTTGAGTTTTACGGTTTGAGTGTCAAGGTCTGGTGTTGTGTTGAGTATTTTGAGACCCAGGTGAAACCTTCACTTTTGTTGTTGAGCTTTCGTGATGTCTGTACTAAAGCCACGAGTATGCTGGTTCGGTTGACCTGTCTTCGCTGTGGAGAAAGTGACCTTCGGTTTTGGACGGTATTATGATTTTCCTTTTGTTATTAACTGTAAATACTTGTGCTTAAATATACATTTTGAAATTTAGCATAAAGTTTTATGTTTGATTCACTACACGCGGGACCATAAACTAGCAGAATCCAACAATATATATATATACATATATGTATATATATATATATATATCAATAGGGAGTATTCACATGTATGTATATATACATCATAGATTAATGTCTTATACGATGTGATAATGTTGCCACAGAGATCATAAAATTAGAATAGATCAGTAATTGTAAGTGTTAATGATGGTGGATTGGTCAGGAAAATGGAAAATTAATTTGGTGTAAGTAACATTGTGTAAACAATAGTCAACAGTGAAATTGCTTGAATGAATAGTTCAAACTTCATAAATAATATCACCTTTAAGACACAACAACATACAAGTCAAACCAAATGAGGCACAAATCCAGACTTAAATACCAGCTGCAACTTTATTCAATTCAACTTCTTACTTACATGTCACTTTTCGTTGTGTACACATTATGAGTCAGAGATTCAATGGCCATCCATTTTATTGGCACAGGTGTCTAAAATATTAAAATGTGTATTTGAGATCCACATAAAAGAAGACCCACTTGATCTGGAAATTCGTAAAAACAAATCGTCTGCAATTTTTCAAAATTGTCAACAATATAAGGACAGAAATTACCTAGTAATCTAATTCTTTTACAACTTTCTGCTGCAATGTTCCAAGGTTCATCTTCCGTAATGTACTAGAAATCACATAAAAGTTGATCCAACCGGATATCGCCACAACAGATAGATGATTTTCATCATCCATATCCCTCAGATAAAAAACTAAACACTGCCTTTAAAGATATGCCAGACTTCCTATAACTAAACATCAATGGCAGCAACATCACAATAAAAATAAACTGAGTTCAGAAACAGAAGCATTAATCACACATCCATGAGGAGCTTCTCTTCAAGAGGTGCACACATATGGATATGTAAGATTACTGGTAATTCTTTCTTGGGTAATCACTATAAGTACCCAGAAATTTCAGAGCAATGACTGCTTAATTACACAATAATAAATGCATAACAAATTCAAAATAGAGCTTTGCAAACACTGCATGTCCTAACAGCTGATTTTTGGAGTCAATTGTGCTACACACACCTTGCAAAGTGGAGCCTGCAAGTTTGATTGACTGGAAAAGATAATTGGGCAGCATCATTGAGAAAGTCATTCTCGTAGGACTGCCCCGGTCACTCACCCATGCAATTGAGGTCCACAGAAACATTGCAAAACATGCAACTAAAAAGCTGGTAAAGTAGCTGATAACGATGTGGCTACACATTAGATGAATGGGAAAGTTATTGACTCCAGCATTAACCAGTATGCTAGCCACAATCTTAAAGTGGATGATGTTAAATCAGGATGCAAGCATCACCATACGACAATGAGATGACTTTGTGGATGACTTTGCAAGTAATAGCAATTCAGATAATAATAATCAAAAGATAGCTTACACTCGACTTTTTACGATATTCATTGTACTTGTAGCAGTCCTTGGCGAGTCCAAAGTCACAGATTTTGACGATGTTTCCCTCGGCCAGTAGAATGTTTCTAGCCGCCAGATCTCGATGTATGTACTGTGGTAGATGTATGGAAGACACAACATAAGTAAAACCACCAGTGCCATTGTATAGGCTAACAGAGGAGAGCAAACTCGTGATGACCATAAATCACCATTTATGACGTGCCATGCTCTGAAGCATTGTTTTTGTCAAATTATTATATTATAATACTGAGCTTTATAATATTATTATAATTATTCATAGTATTAAAATTAATAATATGAAAATAATTCTTAACATCTTATTACATTTTATTATATTACACATGGCAATGCGTTAACAATGCTCAATTATGCTCAAAAATATAACCCAAGTGCCAATGGCATATAACATAAGGCACATAAGATGAGACAGAACATAAAATGGCACATAAGGTACACCTGCTTTGTGAGACCTATTCTCGTATCCCAATTTACTAAGAATAGAAGACGTGCAAACGCTTTGAAAGCTAAACATGCCTTTCAGGTAACGAAAAATTTGCAGCATCGCATGTAATATATATTAGGTACCAAACATTGCATATAACATAAGGTACACAACATGGCATATAACATGAGGTACATCACATGACATATAATATAGTGTACATAACATGGCATAAAACATAGGGTACATAACATGACATATAACATAAAGCACATAACAGATAGCTTAGACTTGCACACGGCACATAACATAAGACAAATAGCATGGCATATAACATAAGGTGCATAATATGGCATAGGGAACATAACACGGCATATAACATATGGTACCTGCTCATTTATACATATCTAAAACAGCCTAGTCCCACAAGTTGCGAGTTTTGCCTTTAACATTTTATCTATGTTAGTCATGGCTTCACGCCAAAACTGCCAGCCTATTAGATCTTAAACTCGGGTTCACATCCTTAACTCAAATATCATGTAAATAAAGATGTTTTGAAACTTCTGTGACTGCCAACTTTGATATCACACATTAACACTGAAGTAGATAGGTACCCCAGAAGGGGACTAAATTTCTGGCCTTAATGTTAAACCTACAGCAAAGTATATATGTTGAATGCTGAATAGATGCACTAACAGTGACCGATCCTGAAATCAAAACACCTACCTTCTTTGAATGTAGATATTCGAGTCCTCTTGCAATCTGGAAGGCATAGCAAAAAAGGTCCTTCACAGTAAGTGGTCGCTCATATTTGTAATTTCCACATGGAGACTTGGCCGCCTTCAGATACCCCACCTCTTCCGCGCCCACCACTTCCGCCTCATTCAACGCCATGCTCTCGCGGAAAGATTTGTTAAAAGCCCCGATGAAGTGACAACGCTGCTTGATGAGATGGTCACGAAGACATCCATAATGACAATACTCCATGATTAAGTAGAGGCTACCTGCAATAATACATTAACACAATTTCAACACCTTTATTAAGTGGTCACTGTTATATAATGACAAAGTGCCCTGCAAGCAAATATAATTTGCATACAAGGCCTCATCCATTTGAACTAACAATCAAGAACAATAAGAGCCACATATCGATTCTGCTATTTAAAAATGCACACTATACTGATCCAGCTACTACCACAACACTTGTTAACGGTATTGTCATGACAACAGGAAAAAAACCAATAACAAATATGATGATATGGCACTATTCTTTTTTAATTGACCGGACTACAGTATGGATTTGATGCGCCATCGATTGATGCACTCAGCATTAGACGCAGGTGCAATAAAAGTGCTGATTAATAATAATAACTAAGAACTATCAAGTGATGAACAACAAAGTCCAAGGTTGTAGGTGGAGGCTTCTGTTAGATCTCACATGGATGACCCAATAATAATTTTAAAATAATTAATTAAACCTTTATCAATCTCACAATAAAATTAAACATATAAAACATTTAAAAATACTAATCATTGTTACATGTAATATCATTAATGAGTTCATAATGAAATCTGTAATAAGAAAACAAAGAAGAGATAAAAGCATCTGAACCTTTACTGATGTCCTGTGTCACAGCTCCAAGTGCATTCAGGATATTGATGTGCTGGCCAAGATGGATTAAAACTTTAAGCTCAGATATCAACGCCTTTAACTGATCCATTTTTCCACAGTCTATCACGTCAAAATATCCGATAAAACCATCAACAGAGACATGCATAATGCATTAGCAAGGCTGGATAATATTGCTCTATTCTTTCTGTATTTATAGCCTGTTCAATTTAGAATTTAGTCCATTGCAAAACTATTTGCTGTTCTGACATATATAGCAAATCCTAAGCTAATCTAGAGACGTCTAAAGTAGGCTACCATTTCATTAAGCACAGCTACATATCGGTGCATTGTGAAATGAATGCCGATTAGATACCCTGAAATATAGCGCCAAATAATCTGGTCCCAACGTTCCTTCGAACACATACAATCATGCGTTGGTAAGTACATACAAACAACAATAATTATAATAATAATCATAATATGAATATTAGATGAACTGCCGTCGATTTTTTACTCATGTTTGGCACCATTTCTTTGACCTCAGCTGGGCTACAGCTCTATGTAAAACATCTTATAATTATACTATAAGCAAAATACAATATAACAAATGATACAATGAAACTGTGAGATACATGAAATGGAATAGCACATACACATACAATCAAACAGACATGCATACAATGAATGAGAAAGATAATCGTTAGGTAAATGTATTCAAACATTTATATAGCTCCCCTTAGAGATATCAAGCCTGTGTAAATGGTAAAAAGGTTCGAGCGACTCCTCACCTTTAACCGTTTTCACAGCTACAGTAGTCACTGACTCAGAGTCATTTATTCCAAATGCCTGAGCTCGATAGACTGTTCCAAAAGCCCCCTTCCCAACGACAACATCTACAAAACGCAAAACAGCACAACGCTCTAAAACTCCATTGGTCAAGGCTGATCCCAATACTCCCTTCTACAGTTCAAATCACAGAGATATGCTACAGTAGTGTTTCCCAAACTGTGTTCCATGGAATACTTAGGTTACTTAGGGTAAGATAAGGGTTCTGTGGACAACTTTCAGTATGAACAATGAGCTTCAAGCAATAAGAAATAAATTATATGAATTTTTCATAAGAGGGTTTTTGCTTAAGATCTGTGCATGACTAAATATGAAAGAGAATTCATAATTCATAAGTCATTTTCATCAAAATTTGTGTCGTTATCAATCTGACTTTGGCCTAAACCTATAATCATCTGTATTATCAAGCATTTGTGGCCCTACCTATGACAGAATGTATTTAGTTGTGCACGGGGCTCTGCCAAGAAAGTTAAGATCAAAAGGGTTACGCAGCCAAAAAAGATTGAGAAACAGCAAGCAAGAAACAGCTACAGCAAGGACAGTTCAACAGACCAAAAAGTTCTTCATCTTAAGTTACCAAGTAATCAGGCTTTGTCAACATCAACATTAAAACAACTGCACAGCAAAATAATGACACAAGTAAACAACAGTAAGAGCAACAGATACAAATTATGTTGACTCTGCAAGAAACCTTGAATGTGTTACACTATTACAAGTTCACATACAAGTCACATTCACAGGCATGTTCATCAAGTTCATCACTTGCTACAATTTCCCATCAATGGCCAGTAATGGGCCTAATAAATGTGGCTCTCTCTCCAAGGTACAAGAATGTAAAGCATTAACACGAACATAAGCCATTAGTCCATCACCAACTCCTATGGCTTATGGCTAACACATAGCTGTAACAATGGGAACACATCAACTTTCTCTCAGTACATGCATCATCATCAACTGTACACAAATAGCCGGGATTCAAACTCTAGAATCTGCAGCAAAAGAATTTCATCATCATCACTCAGCTGCCATGCCCAAAATGATCGTGATACTCCCTCCCACACAGATTAAAACATATCACAGAATTTCTAAAGAATCTACTGTCCTTTACCAAACTGAAGTCGATCCTTTGGAAATTCCAGTTGTGGATCATATGAAAGTACATCCGTCTGTTCATCAAGAGGCATTTCAGGATTGTACTTGCTGTTTGTGCTGGAACGAAGCAGCTCTTCCAGATGGAAAGCAAAGAACTGAAACACCAAGACAGCAATGCAAGGTAGATAAATGCAATAGAACATTTATATAGCGCCCATCTAGATATCAACTCAGAAACACTATGTGCAATCATTTATAAATGAAAAAGAGGTTTGAGTGACTTACTTTTAACTGTTTTCACAGCTACGGTAGTCACTGACTCAGAGTCAAAGCCCACTTACAAAGTGAAAGTAAGCCACTCCCGTAGGGGGGCAACATAAATTTTAAAATTTAACCCATCAAATGCGATCAAATGAGCGATGGCTAGAAACAATGTAATGTATGTACAAACAATGTAAGAAAGCTGCCTGAGTATGCAACATAATGCTCTCTGGTCTGCTGGGGACTGCACAGAAACAGGAACATTGATCTGAACTTAATTAAAAGAGAATTCTACTCTCATCCCACACATCCTCTTCAACTGATGGTTAGTGTTTAATCTCGTCCCCCTCTTCTGTAGGGGAAATCAATAAATGTATGGGGTCACTAACAATCGCCTTTCTCAACAAGTTGTCAATAAATTCTGTTTTTAAGTCTTGTATTTCATGCACGACCTCAGGCAACTCCACGAATACAACACCATTCTTTGCCGTTCTGTACTTTGTACTTAATTTCTGCAAAGTCTAATTCAGCTCCTTCCACTGCCAAGTCCTGCAGCAGAGATCTCATGTTTCCTACCACACATTTATCCATCTTTGGCAGTTCACATGAGGAAGTTAGCCAAAAAGCATATGTCAAACCAAGCATATCATCAGCTGAAGCAAATTTCAGTCATGACCCTTATTCATAGTACAGATGTCAACAAGAGTAACATTATTTGCATCACCAGGTGTCAGTAAACCATTTGCATGCAATATTACCATATTCTGAAATGGACTGAGTATAGGATACCTTGCTATATCTTGGTCGTCTACAGAGACAAAGAACGGCGGCAAGAAAGCCGAAGACGACCAGGACCAGACAGACTGAGATGACAATGATGATGTTACGATGCCCCAGCAAAACTGCTGATGCAGTTGACTCATTTATCACTTCATCCGTTTCTAGAACAAGTTCAGTTGGCAGAACATCTGTAGTTTTCCACAGTGAACTCAGAGTCGGCATAGCTAGAAACAGCAGACAGCTCTCATCAATAACATAATAGAAGGGAAACGTCAGTGTATCACGTCAGTGTGTTGCACAAGTGTGTCACACTGCTACACACCATGCAAGGGACTTAACATGAATTCTGTAAGCAGGTGAGCATCAGCCAGTTCAGTAGAGGGAAGGAACACAAACCCCATTTTCCAGATGAAAATAAGCCACTACGGTAGGGGCCAACACAAATTTTAAATAGTAACCCATCAAATGCGAACAAAAGATGATTAGATTTCAAATTCTGTCTACTCATCTAGTACGATAGCTTGAAAATGAATCCGACTCAAGACGGCTTAAAATACATCTGTCGTCAGATAGCTTGAAAATGAATCCGACTCAAGACGGCTTAAAATACATCTGACTTCAAATAGCTTGAAAATGAATCTGACTCAAGACGGCTTAAAATACATCTGTTGTCAGATAGCTTGAAAATGAATCTGACTGAAGACGGCTTAAAATACATCTGACTTCAGATAGCTTCAAAATGTATCTGACTTTAGCTTCAAAATTTCTACTGGAAAATTGTTCCAGAAAGCTGATCCAATGCACGAGAAAGTGCAAAGTCCCAGCACTGTCATAAGGCATCGTGGGATCATCAAGTCCCAATGGATCAATAAGTGCAACCATTGTTGACTAGAATGGGAAAGTAAAGCTCCTTGATGTGGGCTAGACAAGTCATCCTGATTAAGTGGATTTCATGTCGTTGATAAGAAGTTAGAGCAATCTTTATCATATAATTACATTTACAATCATAATTCAGAGATTTAAGTTGCATAATCCATGAATTTGCTTAATTTAAAATTCTTCATAACCTGTAAATGAGAGGACCAGTTAGCAAAAAAACATAGAAACCATAAGTCTCTTTTTGGTTTACACTGAGATAAATAGGAAGTTAATCTTCAGTGTTCTATCGCTTATTATTATCATTAGGCATCAATGGAATGCACAAGTCTCGCTTGGCTACACCATTCCTAGATACACACTGGATTAAATACTAGAATGCTTTTAAAGGTTAATGTTCAGCAAGTCTGGCACATAGTGTTGAGGACACAGCTAAGGTAAAAATAACATGAACACAATTTGGACAAGGTCAGTGCTAGATTCAATAGGTAATATGTGCTCAATGTTGATATCGGGGTTAGGTGGTAAGCTTGTGGCAGCCCTTCAAGGGTTAGCTGATAGGTAAGATTCGTTAAAATTATACGTAAGCTTATTAAAGATCTAAAGGTTAAGTTTGTGTCTGAGTTTAGAAGTCTGATATTTGTAATCACATCAGAGTCCTACATTCTTGGTAGACTTGCATCAATGAGATGTCTCTTGCTAGGATAGATATAAAGATATACCTTTTAATACCAACTGCATGGCCTTGACCATACTCATATTTCAATGAATTAATCAGCCAGGATCCTTCACTCCCACTAAATAGGTGCCATGCCATTCGCACGGATGTACTGAGCTAGCCCGAGAATAAACTCTCTGAAATAAGCTAACATCGGGATGCAAACCCGGATCTGCATGCACCGAGGCACATAAGAACTAATGCAGGTAACAAGGATAGGGAAAAACTTTGAGGCAATCAGGACCCATCATCAGAAAAAAAGTCGTAAAAACTAAGACTGACAATGATTAATTTAATTTTGATAGTTAACTTTTGAAAAATTAATGATTAATCAATAGTTTATTTTGATTAAATAATAAAAACTATAGTTAACATTTGTCCGACAAATTAATGACATTTCAATTAAAATTCCATTATCCAATAATTTAAATCCAAAATGTTCATGTAATCAACCTGATATATGTTTATATTTAATACCTCGATTACTATCCGCCGCTGTTTACTGTTTTTATTGTTGCTTCCAGACTTTCGATATATGTTAGTGATGGGTAAAAAAAATCGAACCAAACAATCCTTAAAAAACATTTATCATTAATATAAATCGATGATTAATCGATTAATTAATCGGTAATTTTCGCAGCCCTAAAAAAAACATTTGAAAAACTTACGTTTAACAGTCAGCATCCATGTCTGATTTTGCTGAGCTCCCTTCAGATCACGAGCAACACAGGTGTAAGAGCCGCTGTCTGTGGTCCGAACACTTGCAAAAGACAACTTACTGACTACATGATATTCATCCCTGAAAAAAGACATTTTCAAAATCATTCAACAATAATTTTGAAAACAATAAAAAATATTAGTTTAAGTCAACAAATCATTTTTAAAAAAAATAAGTCAACAAATCCTTTAGAAAACCGTAAAAACAATATTTTGTAACTGTACCGTTTACAGACTTATAGGTCAAACCTACTCGAAGTTGACGACAGTATACTGGAAAGTTTTATTCAGCTGATTCTCTGAGTGTTGATCATCCCACAGGTCGTCAGAGATGTTTTTGGGTGTCAGTGAATCTTCATCGATCCAGTAGAGTTCAGTTAAGTCAGAATGGAATCGACTGATCAAGCAAGATATGCTGATGTTTTCACCTTCAATAACAGGACTCAGATTGTTTGGCTGAATTCCAAAGCCATCTTTTACATCTACAAACACACCATAGAAACAAAAATTAATCATTAGATATCTTCTTTTCAGTTCTAAAAAGGTGCAGCATTTGCAGAAAACGTCAATGAAAGCCTTATAGTCATTTGTTATAAAAACATTTTGAATTTTATGTAACCAGAAACTAAATTTCACAACAAATTTAACAGTTTTTGCTTTCAGAAACAAAATCTAATTTTAACAAAGGACCATAGCTGCTTTCATTGACATTTTCAGCAAATGCAGCACTTCCTTAGATCTGAAAAGTAGACATCAGAAGACTGGAGACTGTTGAAATTTGGACCTGGAAAAGAATGGAGAAAATCAGCTGTGAAGAGCATAAAACAAATTAAGAAGTCATGGAAGGATTGGAGAGGGAAGAATCTTGATACACACAGAGAGAGACGAAGGAAATGGATTGGGCAGACGCCGAGATGAGACTCACCGCTAAGAAACTAGTCGTCGAAGGAGAAATTGAGTGACAGCAAACAGGAGGAAGACCAAGACAGATGATGCAGGATTGGACAATGACAGATGGATATAGAAAGATCGTAGAAGAGGCTCAAAGGGAGTGGCAATATGAGATATTTAAACCTATATAAAGTGGCACAGAACCAGAAGGAGAAGAGCTCATAAAAAGATGCACATATACTAAAAAGGAGTTACATAATCACACAAAAGTGCATAAAGTTAAATAATATTCATAATATTCCAAAATTCCTGTGAATTATGAATAAAACATAAGGGGCCGTCCACATATTACATATGCAGCGAGGGGAGGGGTTTCAAATTTCGGCGGTTGTGTGAATGGGTGCATATGGCTGGGGGAGGGGTCCCGAAAATATGTATGTACGCAAATATAATTGTCTAATTATGGTGTACACATACAGAATATTGAAATCAACACTGTAAACCCAATCAGAGACTATATTCCTGCTTAATCAATTATATGTAGCATTAAAACTTTTAAATGCAAGTATTTTTAGTGTTTTATTTCTTCATAACAGTTAACAAATATTACCTGTTAAATATGATGCTTAACAAAAACAAATAGCCTGTGGTAAAATCAATGTCTTATAGATGTCTTTAGCCATCTAGCATATGCAATGAGAGGCTGTAGAGCTCAGATGTACGTATGCATGTAGGGAGGGGTCCACAAAATGTACGTGGTGCAACAGGCGGTAGGGGGTTCGAAAATCCGATTTTATGCGTACGTACGTAATACATGGATGTGCCCTAAGTGCAATTATGTGCAAGTCTCTGAGGTCCTTGAAACTGAATGTCTGGTACAAAAGGAAAAATTAAACAGTCAGTTCAGATCACATTATCATCATCATCATTACCGATATTAATGTTATCAACATGATAATTATGAATAATTATGGAGCACTAATCATCTATTAATTCACACAAGTGTCAAATTGTAACCAGAGCGAAAACGGAAACGTCTTCAAATTAGGGCAGCAATAAAAATGATAATAAACAGTTTACTGAACAATATAATGATTGGTGCAGGTGAATCAGTTGGACTCAGTATTGGTAAGGAAAAATATGTGATAAATTTGTAGAAATCATTTATTGTTTGATTAATGTTATGAAATTTCATTTTTTTAAATTGTATATACATAAAAACGAAATTGGTGAACCAAGCAAGAACCAATGAAGAGCAATCACTCTGGAGGCAACTTGTGTTTGGAGTAGCAACAGGCTTCAGTCTGTTATGGTAATCAATTTGGGTTCAGACTAAGGACATAATAGGAACACTAAAAGTGCTAACAGACAGGAGTAGCCACAATGGTCAGGATGCACACATGTCACAGGCAATGGGTGAAACCATGTAAGAAGCCAGGCATTTTGTAAAATGCCTGCTTTTATGCAATTTGTAAAATCCCCTATTTAGGGTTAGTATAGGGTTAGTGTTATTGTAGGGTTTTGGTTATTGTAGAATTAGGGTTTTACAGCTTGCCTAGGCATTTAAAAAATCCCTGGTTTCACAGATTGCCTGTAACATATACATGTTTATTGGATTACACAAAAGCATTTGATAGAGTTGACTGGAGAAGGACATTACATGCATTGAGATGAAAATTCTCAATGTATAAACACTACCTGCTTCCATAGAATCTTGCCTAGCAGACTGTTACATATACATGCAAATACATACTGGTACATACCTGTACAAGTGTACAGTGTACATGCTTTGGAGAGAATCCATATAAAAACTGACCTGTTACACGGAACTGGCTTTTGTCTGAATTACTGCCAATTTTGTTGGAGGCGACACATTTGAACCAACCAGAATCCTTGGCAGTTGCTGTCAACCTAGAGTTCTGCCCTCTGAGAAGTACCTATCATCAACAAAACAACATAATGCAACTTTGTGTTTTATTAGTTACATAATAATTTGAGAAAAGTTATCCACAAACACTGTATACAATACAGTCCTGTAAAGCAATGTAATAGTTTGTAAATAAGATAAGATGAAGAGAGTTGGGTATAGAGAAGAGACAGGAAGAGTGATGAAAGAAGAAAGATAGCAGAGACACAAGAAGACAGTAGAGAGAGACAGACAGGTGCAAGACAGACACACAGACAGAGATGCAGTATATTCAACAAAACTCCAGCCACTCAAAACAGAGATTACAGACTCGTTATAGTTATTACCCAAGGACCATTTTTGGATTGCTCCACTGGCTGCCACTTGTTGTCTTCCAAAACACATGTAACATCATGACATCTCTGCCACATCCATTTGATTTCTGGTCCAGGAAAGCCATTGGAATGACAGTCAAGGCTGTAATTGCTGTTTGCCAAATACAGATTGGTGACTGGAGCAAGTATCGTAACAGATGGTTCATCTGAAACAAATAAATATTAGAAAAACGCCATTACCTTGAAACTACATCTGACATAGGACGACATAGATATAATTATGTCTGATTTTCAAACAAATCCGACTAAAGCCTTATGGGAAATAAAGCTTGCTGATGCAGGCCATTGAAGTCCATCCGATTCAGAAGATCTTCCATCATTGATAGTTGGAGCAGTGTCTCTCACATATAGCACAAATATGCAAGAATTCAGTGATGATTCAGGTGATGCAGTTAAGGACTGTCGCTGTTCCATAAAGAAGTATTTTGGCATGTTGCAGAGACAATTACAATAATCCAGGCACGTCAGAATTAAAGAGCGAACAAGAGTTGCAAAAACATCAAACAAATTTCGCCATGACTTTTATCTCATGGCGCTAGTGAAAAGCAGAACTCGCAGAAGGAGCTAACGAATTCCTCCATGGAGGGGGGTCAACATCCAGAAGTGATCCAAGGTTCTGCAGGATACATTGTGCCTTCCACCTGGAAATGCTGGCAATGTTGCCCTCCTCCTATCAATCCTTCTCATGCCTGTCCTTTATCCAGACACACGAATTCCATCTTCATCGAGTTTTGCCGATTAAAAAACATCAATACCTGCAACTTGTTCATTCATGATAGTCTGCATTTCAGGTGCACAAGCCGATTTGTCAGACATCAAGCACAGTGGAACCTTATCAGGATATTGAGGAAACTTCACATAGCACCTCTTCATGAAACCTACTCAGAGGCATTCCCAGTGCAAGTTAAACCTAGACTGAAGTAGACAGATCTAGGCAAGATCCAATGGGAGCCCATTCCAAGCTGTGGGTCCACAACGGAAAAAACAGGATACTGTATCATAAATGTCTGAAAGGAAGGGACAAGAAGACCCTACAAGGCAGAACGTAGCGCCTTGCCAGCACTTCTATTAGCGGCAACAGGACAGCAAAGCTCCTGAAGGTAAGTAGGTGCAACACTGCAAAGGCAGTGCAGAAATCCTAAATGTGATGGGGAGGGGTATATTATATGCAATCATATTAAATGCAAGCTCTACAATAAATCAGCGAATTCAACTATAATTTAGTTGAATTCGCAAATTTATTCAGTGATATTATCATTGAAGACTAACATAGAACTGAGCTTGAATAAAAAGACTAAATAATGAAAGTGGACATCATTGGATTAAATCATTATAAAAATCAAAGAATAACTTGCAATTAACGATAAGTGTGACATTCAGTGAGCTCATGGCATCCTTGTTCTCAGCTTTCAAAGTATAGACACCAGCATCTGAAGGTTGTACGCCATTCATTACCAGCTGTCGCTCGTTCATGCCACCGAACCTGTCTTTGCTAAAAGAAACAAATAAACACATCATTGTGTTATCTCATTCAAATTCATTTCACTGTTGGCACCTGAGATTGATTGTAGTAGCATACCAAAAAGCTGTCTGTAATACTTTCCAGCTGGCCAAAGAATGAGGCATGAGTAACTGGAAAACAATTTTAAAAAGACTTTAGATTTACGAGTATTCATACAATAAGATAATAATTACCTTGAAGCTTAATCAACTGTAATAAGAGCTTCACCAGTTTTAAGTCATGAGGAATTAGAACTTGTGTTTTTTAGCATTGATAAAGAAGGGCATAGTGTCTTTGCTATATCAGTAGCTTTTTCTGTGGTAGGCCCAGTGACCTGGAATTTGGTCTTCCACTAGAGCTGTGTCTTCACCATGAGATGCCAAATGGAACTCTCCTCACAAAACTTAAAACTGTTCTTTTTTGGTGTGTTGGAGTTGGCAGCGCCTCTGACTAGTTTCCTTGAAGGGACACAATATAAATACACAAATGAATAAATTAATTAATATAACCTATATATATATTTATTGAAAGCTAGCACCCTTTTGATATAATATAATGGACATACAATATATTATTATCTAATACATGTATAATTACACAATATACACATTATATCATACCCAACAATATAAGTACACATAGAATTGCTGGAACACTGCGCAATGGTGTCACACATTTTAGAATGTTTATCTTGCATTGTATAGCCACCAAAATTCAAGCACTTTGACCTTGCATTGCAGAATTTTTATATATATGGCTACATGCACTGAATGATGCTGATCTTAACCTGCCCTTCAATCAGGGTTGTCCAGGAAGGAGGCATAATCCAAGACTACATTGATTGTGCTGTAATGTTTAATTGAGACTTCTTCTCTTCAAGAGATCATGCCCTTGTTAGCTCATCAATATGTCACATGACACATTATTGATTGTTACTCATAGAACATAAAAAATAATACATTTGATTGAAATAAAATAACCTTACAAATACACAAAACAAAACACTATATAACTTCCTTTGTATAAAGAACTCTTGCATAAAAGAAATATTACCTGTTAGGCAAGAGTCTGATCTCCTTATCATCCCTAAACCACTGCAGCTTTGGAGGAGGATAAGCAGTGACATCCACAGACAGAATAAAATCCCTCTTATTCACCTGCACCTCGACAACTGGTGATGTTGTTGACAAATAGACAAATGTCTTCTCTACAACAGCACATTATAAAAATAATTTTCTCATTTTCGAATGTCTTCGAAAATATCAAAGTAATCATTCAATATACCATAATGCACTAAAATTTAAACACGGCAAACCGAGGTTAAAAATTAAACTTATTTAATTAAGAAGCAACAGGAACACTAACACTGAAATTGTGCAGTGCAAAACGTTCAGGATGGTTTGGACGGTGTCTTACAATCATGATATATGAAAATACTTTATACCAAAAGCTGTCATGTTGATCTGAGCTGATCCCGTCTTGTCATCATGATCCGTTACGACACAGACGTAAGATCCAGAATCATCCATTGTGAAGTTATGAACAATCAATTTCGCAGTTACAGTGCCATAGTGAAAATATGCCACTCGGTCACTGTCTTCAATTCGATCTGAACTCTGAAAAAGAATTTCATACATTGAAAATAGGGAATAATCGGGTAGACATTTTCCAACAAGTGCTGAATCCGAGTATTTCAATGTACCGGTACATTGAAATACTCGGATTCAGGTAAGAAAGACAAACCACTTGTTCCAATATAATAAGAAATCATTATTGTCCAACAAAACTATTGTAAAATAATTGAATAGTACCACTCAAGGAGCTAATTGCTAAAGATTTTAAATTACAACTTAAAACTTAGTTCGTTTAGAGACAATAAGAAACACTGATGTCCGGAGATAGATATGCAATTATTTGCATGCATAGTATTTGCCTAGGCGAATAGTGCTAAAAACTGGATATTCAGCTAAGGTGATTTCTTGTTACTCCCTAACCTGAACAAAGTGCTTTAAACAAAACACAAAATGTAGTCCCCAATGACCCAGGTCCTTTGACTTTTTCTCTCTAACTTTACTACATCATAGAGACAGGCTATTCATGGAGCCCGAGTAATGGACAACACACTGGCGTAAACATCAGCATGAAGCAAGATCGATTCCTGCAACGGTTTACTACCAGTCCTTCCATTTGCCAACAACCAGGCAGTAGCGATCATCCGTTCATACCATACTAATAATCATGATCATATGGTGTGTCAATATGAAATTAATAAATGAAGATTATAATCATTATCATTATAATTATTATCATGTTGGGATGGACTTCTGCTTGAATACTTTGCCTATTTAAATGCTTTGCCTCTGACAACAGATATGCTTGATACAGATACTCTGCATGGTTCTCGATTCAATACAGGCCTGCTTGCCCAGTTTCAACTTTGGCAAGTTTGCTTGATATTCTATCTCCTTATCCTGACAGAAAGTGCAATTATTTCAGGGAGAGCGTCCACGTCAACAAACTGTGCAAGATGTCAACATGTGCAAATGAACCAAAAATTTACCTCATTTTGAAGTGGGTAATACCACTTCAATGATATTCCTGCAGAAGGATAGAACGTTGCATTGCATATAAATGCAACAGTTTCTCTCGTCAGCGTATGTCCGCCTTGGTGATCCGAAGATAGCTGGACTTTTGGTATTTTTTTAGTAGCAGCTGTCAATGCAACGTAAAATTCACTCATCATCATTACAGCTGCACGTTATCAAACACATCTCGGGAATACTGCGAGCTCACAGCTTGAGTTATAAGCTCAGACAAATTTCTAATCTTGTTACTAACGCTGAATGCTTCTGAGAGCTACTCTACACAGTAGCATTAGATTACATCACAACTGTAATAGGGTTGTTAATACCGGTTTTTGGGCCAAACCAATTACTGGCTTTAAAAAACCGGTTTTAAACTGGTTACTGGTTTTTATAGGTGTTCTTAGAAAAATATTGTAAATTACAATATAACACAACTCTGCACATTATTTCATGTATTCTGTATAGCAATGCAGCGTCAACACTCGATACGGAAAATGTGTTTAAGTGGGTGCTGCCATATTCGTCGGCTCAGGTTAGCTTTCCCCTAGCTCACGTTTCCACTTGACTCGACAAAAGGGCCATTTATTAGCTATTAATTACCCAGTTGGAAGATGCGGATGGGAAATATTTCGCTTAGCCGCGTCTGTACCTTTGAAGTGAATCAACCTACTTGAGCATTTTCCTATGGGAATTAATCCGGGATAGGTGAGATAAACAATAAGGTGAACAAAAATTTAAAAATTTGAATGCCGTCTTGCAAATGACAGAAACCGGTTACCGTTTTCAAAACCGATAACCGGAATTCCAGTTATTGTTTAACATCCCTAAACTTTAGTTGATATTATTATTATAATTATGAAAATAAATTCTTGTAATGAATGAATGAATCTGTTATAAAGAGCCTTGGCAGCAGACAATTCAGAGATGTGACAGTTCCCTGGTTATAACAAATTGGACCAAATTAGGATTAACACCCTGTTACGCATATCGAGTCAAAAACTTGCCTTGAGTTGCCTAACAGGTTAGAAAATATAAAGGTCAGCAAAAGAAGAAGGCAGGTTACTGCAGCTATGCAAATTTAAATTACACATTCGGTGTGCCAAAGACTTTAATGAGGATTGGCAACTGCTTTGTCTCTGTTTTCCTTACCAAATGAAGAACGTGCCATCTCTTCTCTAGTTCAAATTACAGATCAAGAACATTCAAAACACAGATCAAGACATGTCGAACTTTCATATGAATGTTATGCAGTTTTATTTAATTCATGAACATGGACATACCCTTTTCCACAGTGTCATCTGAATCACCTTTTTACTATTACTACTACTAAGACTAAAGCAGGACTAGTCTAATAGAAAAAGAAGCCCTCATGGAGCAATAAAGTAATATCAACAAAGATTAGACTTACATCTTAAAAGAACATACAAATAGCAACACCTATTGCAATTACCATAAAATTGAAGCCGTATTTCTTTTTTATCAGATACATTTTTATAAAATGCCTTGCAGATGAATGAGCCCTCAAAATAACGGCTTGCACGGCTGATTACAAAGCCAAGTCGTGGGTCATATGAAACAGGCTTTGTTGGCAGCGTTTGGCCTCGCTTTTGGTATTTCCTCTCCAGTGTGACATCTACATCTGGGTGGGTAGAACGACACCACGAAATTTCGAAACTACGACCCTCACGAACCTTTACATCCATCCCGTTATCAACAAGAAGGTGCTTTCCATCTAAAATTGACCAATGACCCCATAGACTGCAAAGAGAATATTTTCAAAACCTAATAAACACAAATTAGCAATTTCTATACGCGTCTACGTACTGGTTTATTTATAACAAGCAAACTAATGATCAACAACAATCAAACACATACAATATTCAATATAATATAATTATATATAACATAGGGTCACCTTCTCTGTTGCTAGTTTACTATGATTATCTTGCTATAATTTTGTTTTTTTTACTGTTTCATATTCTTGGGACCTCAAGACATATTTTTTCCTTCTGTAAGACACCCACATCCATGTGTAAAGCATCTCAGACTAGATGTTGTGGGCTAAATAAATGCAAATAGGTGATGATCATGTGTTTTTTGCTCAAACTTATGCAAATGAGTAATGCTAACTGCTGCCATATCAGCATCAGGTAGGCTGTAACAGTGCTATTATTGTTCCCATTATTATCACCGAATGACCAGCATCAAGGTTAATAGTGAAATCAACTGTGCATGAAAGACTTGCTCAACATCCTTAAATGGTGACCAGTTCAGGAGCAGGAACCAATATACACTCTGAGCAAACAACTGAATGCTAAACAAATTAATCACAAGTAAATAAATATTCAATCAGAAAAGAGAAAGTACTGGCAACATGTCAGTTCAGACGACATCAACTTCTGACTTCTGTAATTGCGCTCATATCTAGTACAGTGTATTACAATGGATTCATCCTTTAAATTACAATTCCAACATTGACCCACCTGAAGACTCAAGTTACAAGAAGTTCTTAAATGAAATTTGTTAACCATATTCCCAAAACGAGCAACATCACAACATTAATTTGGTGTAAGTATGCATCTATGCATGAATTTATGTAAAGTATGTGTAGGCCAAGATTTATATACTATGTAAGTAAGTGTCAAAATATTGTTAGTGCCTTTCAAGAATCTTACAAACATGCTGGAACATGGCAATTTAACATGATCCTCAGAGATTAGAAAAAAATGTCTTTACATCAGCTAGAATTTTCAGCACAAGATTCTGTTGCAAAGGGACATAAACAAGCGACATAGCGCAAAGTTATTAATTGTAACAGCATTGTAAATGAATCCCACCATTAGCCAAGTTGCATAAGCATGTCTGACATGTGTCTTCGCATGGTTAGAGGTCAATTCCTCATTCAGTCTCACATGCAGGTCACATACTGTCACAATCATCTTTTAATCTCTGTCTAGTGTCAGGTCATACCTACATCAAGAACTGTTCTTGGCGAGTCAGTGATACTTGTTACTAGACCTACTTTTGGAACTCTCTTCCTGTATCTGTGAGCCTTGCTCAGTGTTCAGTCACATGTGTTGTTTCATTCTCAACTTAAGCCTTACCTTTTTCAAATTGCTTACCCACCATAGGCTGACCCTCTATTTTACAGACTGATCTTCCATATATTGAGCTGATTATGGCTTGGCTTGGAGTGCCAATCGATGGATGCCCTGCTCAAAAGAAGTCGTTAATTAGAATTACAATTACTGTTACAGAGCACAGCTGCAAGTCTATTTCTGGCACTCCTCAAGGCTGCAAAGTCAGATAATTTTAGTTTGCCCGCATGAAGGCCGAGGGAGGTGGTTGGATGAAATCTAATAAATCGCAAACCAGACTTTTCCTCACCATGAAGACAGATCAAACATTTTAACACTATATACTCAACAGTTACATCTCAAAGACCACACAAAATGTCTTACCAAAAACGTAAAAGTAACTGCTTGCAACCAATTCTGTGTTAGATTCATCTGGATAGACACACTGGTACAATCCAGTATCTAAGTACATCAACCCAGTCAACGTGAGGATGCTTTCGTACTTGGACGAGTTATCCAGCTGTCGACTGGTAATGATTGTTCTGCTCCGGAGAGAAGGGAACTGGAGAAAAATCAAACACGAGCTGGCAGGTTATCATCAGAATCCTTTCCTCTTCCACTTCATTACTATCTTCATTAAGATCACAATCAATATGATACTTGATAGGGTCAGATCAAAAGCTCTTTACTGTAAAGTTTGGGTATTGGGTAGAACATCAGAGCTGGTGGAAAAGGAATCAGAAGAACATTACCAGGATGTACTTTATAATGTCTTACAGCTTTAATTCAATTAACCAATGGCACTAATCCCATTACTATTATTTATTATTGTAGTCAATAACAGCTGGTGCTCAAAGTCTATGCAGTCTTAAATGTTTGAAAACTGTGAAACGTCTGTGCCTCATGGCTACACTTCCTTCTTTTGTGGTACACACTACAAACTAACAGAGCACAATACAGCAACATTGAAAATTCCAAAGAGTTGGAAAGTGTGCCTGTATCATGACAATACAGTCAGTCAAATAGGACAGACTACAGGATAAGTGCAGCGCATTTATTGGTTATCCAAACTACTAAAACCCTGTGCACTGCAAGTCATCTTTTAACAAACTCATTCACAATGAGTTTGGTAGCCTATTATCTCATTGCTAACTTACTTGCTAACTTCAATAGCTCCTTTATAATAATTATGAGGCCATATTCACAGAATCCTAATAATGACTATAAAACTGATTGACTGCACACTGAATCATGCATGTACCTGCTCATTTAACAACTCAGCCTATGAACCTCTAATACAATACAATACAACTTATTTGATATCGCCCTTCTTACAGTTTAGTTCAGAAGTGCACACACGCCTCGATGGTGCAACTGCAGTTGTAATGCAGAGCAATTGTGTGCTAAGGACTTGCTCAAGGTCCTTATACAATGACACCTTGGATGAGAGCCGAACCCGCACAATCAGCGCAATGCAAGATACTTTTCTTTGTCCTTAGAATTCAACAGAGTAAAGGTCCTAAATATCTCTGCGACTTAATGCGAAAACATCTGTCTGCTGTTTCCGCCCGCCCTCTCCGGCCTGCAGATCGACTTGATCTTCTTGTTTCACAGGCAAGGACTGCTATAACTCAACACCGTTCCTTAGCCATGGTGGGTCCATCTATGTGGAATGACCTGCCCCCCCCCCTATTATCCGTAGCAAGCACTTAATCGGGCTCCCACCCTCATCCCTTCGTTGCCTGAAGACTTTCTTATTTCCTCGGAGCTGTCACGCTCAGAGCGCTTCTGTATAGTTAGTACTGTAAGAAGCGCTATGTAAATAACCAGATACGATATTGAGCATTACGGGCCAACCGCTCTAACCAATTGGCCACAATGCCTAGTAACAAACTTAAGCAGTTGTAATCAGCAGATGCTCCAACATTGTGATGTTAACCAAAAGTATGGGTTATAGCTGAATCATTGTAATAACTTGCGATCATCCGTTCATGCTAGGATTTGCAATGATACTACATTCATATCAGTTTAATTAATAAAGGAAAGATTTTTTAGACTAGCTTGCATTAGTTTAGCTTACAACATGAGTAGGAGCAGCAGAAATTCACATAAAAAAGTGCAAAATTCAATGCTTCTGTAACTTCATGAATATCTACAAGCCCAAAATATTAGTAATAAGCGATGATGGAGTAAACTGCCAGACTTCATTCATATATCATCAACATTTTCGCTCTTCAAAATTAACCTTAAGACATATTTGTTAAAGATAATTATATTATGACTAGACTAATTTCTGTTACGTGCATTTTGTGCAAGATTCATTTTATTTAGGCGTGTTATAAATGACAGTTTAATAGTAATTAAGAAATCTGCACATCTTAGATCAATTATAACTCTACATCGAAATAGTTTTTATTCAGTAGGCTTACCCTAACTGCTGATAAATCAAACCTGTAGAGAAGTTAATAGAACTGACTTATAATTGGCCTACATTCATCCGATCTTCAGTCAAGTCGCCACCAAGATTAAGATGCGGTTTACAGTCGCTCGTTACTAAGATTAGGCCCACGTTAAACAAATCCAAATTATTTAAACAATTATACTGAAAAACACCCGCTTGGTACATTAAATTATGTCACCACCTTTCACTTAGGACTAATATTAGTCTCATGCTCCCAGGGCGGCAAGCATGTCGGTTTTAGGTCATTTTTTTTTTTTTTTAAAACAAAAAAAAACAAAAATGGCAATTTGTGGTTTCTTGGTTTTTAAGCTAATTTTCTAAAAATTGCTAATATTACTTTTATAATACTAATTGTGTGTTATTCAGTCGGAAATTAAGCTAAATTAATTATTTAAACAAGTTTAAGCTCTTTTTCTTGCTGTTTTTGATGCTTTTTATAACAAAACTGTTGTGACAAGATCCAAAGGAAAACTAAAAACCAAAAAACCAAATAAAACCAAAAAACAACTTTTGATTTTTCTTTAATCTTGTTTTTTTGCACCTCTGCATGCTCCCAGCTATCACACTGTCGTCACTTTTCATTACGTGTGCGGGAACTAAACGAAAGCACAACATACAAGTCGCGACTATTGAATTGAGGTCTAAACAAGTGTCTTACGAGCACTTGATAACTTTAGAGTCTACAGAAAAGTAGTAGTAGTAGCGACTATTGAATTGAGATCTAAACAAGTCGCTTACGAGCACTTGAAAACTTTAGAGTCTACAGAAAAGTAGTAATAAAATTACAAAAGCCCAGAAAAAGTGTTTTAAAATGATATAACTGAATTACCCAAGCAACACTTACACTGTAGACAACATTCTTATTTCAAATAATTCACAGAAAATGTGCGAGTTCTTCTTCTTGTTCTCTGCCGTTCTCACGCAGGTTAAAATGTTCGATGTTGCCGTTCCGCTCTATTCTAACGCGTCTTGTATCCCTCTAGCATCACTCAGTCCAGCATCACTCGTCTCGGTCTTCCTTTTCTGCGTTTTCCTTCCATCTTCCCTTCTATGATCGTTTTCATTATTGAGTTTCCTCTTAGCACATGCCCTATCCATCTCCGTTGTCTTTGTCTTATCGTGACTTACTATACTATGCAGCGAATTCCTATGTGTATATCATTGGTGTAGGTATCTTTCTTTAACTCTGGGTTATTACAATTTGTGAAATACGCTAACATTACATTCATAATGATTCATTCATTCATTCGTTTATTCATCACGAAGGTTTGTTTAGCGCCCATTATATTTTGTCAGCAAGTGATGGCTCTGTGATATAGCATCAGTGGCTCTGTGATATAGCATCAGTGGCTCTGTGATATAGCATCAGTGGCTCTGTGATATAGCATCAGTGGCTCTGTGATATAGCATCAGTGGCTCTGTGATATAGCATCAGTGGCTCTGTGATATAGCATCAGTGGCTCTGTGATATAGCATCAGTGGCTCTGTGATATAGCATCAGTGGCTCTGTGATATAGCATCAGTGGCTCTGTGATATAGCATCAGTGGCTCTGTGATATAGCATCAGTGGCTCTGTGATATAGCATCAGTGGCTCTGTGATATAGCATCAGTGGCTCTGTGATATAGCATCAGTGGCTCTGTGATATAGCATCAGTGGCTCTGTGATATAGCATCAGTGGCTCTGTGATATAGCATCAGTGGCTCTGTGATATAGCATCAGTGGCTCTGTGATATAGCATCAGTGGCTCTGTGATATAGCATCAGTGGCTCTGTGATATAGCATCAGTGGCTCTGTGATATAGCATCAGTGGCTCTGTGATATAGCATCAGTGGCGGTGCCTCTACGCAAAAATAGACGCTGTTGATACAAACAACGACCCGCTACAAAGCACCTGCAAAGCGCTGTCAGAGAAGAGCAGACCATACTTTTAATTAATTATAGAGTTCAGCGATAGGCGATAATAAAACTATAAAAGTTGATAAGTAGTATTTTGGATACAATTCAACTGGATCAGCAAGATGAATTTTTATTTGAAAAAAATACAACAAACTCATTTCGACAATTTATAGGCTAAACCATGCCCACGTGGAGTCAATAATAGTTTATGACCCATATTCTCATTTGGAGCGCGAATGCATCTAGTGTTCTTGTGAATGGTGGAAGGGAAATGATTTACTTATCCCTTTGTAGGCCTATTCACTGACGGCAGAAGTCTCAAGCTAGCCAAAGCAGCCATGAGCAAGTCTATGAAGTGTTAGGCCCATAGTTACTTCATTTTTCTTAGCTTCGGCATAAAAGGTGAGGTTAATCGGCTCCATCGCCATATGATCCTCCCACTGACAGTGCAATACAGTGGTTCAATTACCCATCCTGATCTTTAAAAACATCTTAAACTTAGGCTATCTGGCGAATCTATAACCGATAGATAGGCCTATTGGTTGGGCCTATTTGCAGAGTTTGCAGGTCTTGAGACAGTGTCTCGGTCTCGAGACAGTTTTTTAGTGTCTCGGTCTCGGAAGCCTCTTGTCTCGGTCTCGGTCTCGCGTTGCTGTCTCGAATTTTTAGAAACTTTCTTGAATTAAGTGAAAGTCTTGTTCTGTCTCGAACAAGCGGTCTCGATAAGTTTCGCGTTAACTGTCTTACAATCTTGCGCTAGAAACTGCAACTGGAATCTACGAGAAACGGTAATTCTGGTTAACGCGCAAGTCAGAGTCACATGATACTGAAACAAATTCAATTATCTTAAGGTAGAAAAATGTCTGAGAGAGAACCTGAAATTGTGAAATTACGCTATTTGAAGTTATTGAAAAACAATAGCCACGCGTGCCGTATGTCATTGATGTAAAATCACCATAACCAAAAGGATCGGAACCACTTCGAATTTCTCCTTATATGCGCAAATTTATTATTTCGTTTGGTATTTGGTATCGAATTTGCTTGTTTAAAATCGTCTAGAAAATTTTCAGACGTGTCTAAAAAGGCTTTCTTTGTATACTATTCAGAAGATAGGCCGACGAAGAGATATCGAAAGAGATAAAACGCGACAATATAAAAACTGTTCTCGGGAACTGGTAGGCCTATATATATATATATATATGTGTGTGTACTATATACATTATAAGTTTCAAATTGAAATTTCAAATGAATCTTATTTCCGAAAACTGGTACATTAGCATTTTACAACCTTTCATATAAGATCACTTGTCTTTTACTGTCTCGTACTGTCTTGAACCTAGTGTCTTGGTCTCGGTCTCGGCACCTCACTGTCTCGGTCTCGTCTTGGTCTTCAAGTTTCAAGTCTTGCATACAACACTGGTTATTTGCTACGCTGGTACGCATAAAATGTGTGAAATAAGATGCACGTGCCACGTGGTCGATCATTGTGGAATGTGGGGGTCTATCCTCTAGGACTCTAAGGCCTCAATAGGCCTATATTGGCCTACTCCTTTAGGCGGCGGATCTCCTAGTTCAGGCTGTGGATATCAAATCTGAGGTGCCGGTGACTCAGACTCGGTGGGCTTCGGTTGAATTTAACAAATGGTTTTGTGGCCTGTACAAGTGTAGGCCAACTTACCCTGCTCATATAACCGATTTCGATAACGGGTTCCAATGAAGCCGAATCTTGCAACAAATGTCTTCCATAATTATAGCAGAGATTTAAACCCTCGACCTCTCGGTTCCAACACACTAACCACCATAGACGAGCGCCACCCCTATGTTCATACAGCAAGATGTTTAAAAGGAATAGGGCCCAACTTTAGGCCTAGCTCTGTGACACATGATCCTTGCATTTCTTCCAAAGATTTTCACAATGCGAGGCCTGAGTAAAGAGTGGGTGGCCAGAAATGATAGGTATATATATATATATATATATATTACATGTAACGTGAATAGGTCTATAGGTCTACGACCAAGTGTAACGTTTTCGGCATGTCGACATGGCCGATTAGCAGAGACGCCCTTGAGTAGGTGCATAGGGCTACGTATAAGCTCACACGGCAACGGCGTTTTTTGCGACATGATCCCTTAAAAATGAGGTTCAGTTTAGATTATCTTCCGGAGCGAATCGATTTATTCTGCGCTGCATTTTATAAGTTAGGGAGACCTTCGATTTGTATTATGCGAATATATATGGCCTATATAGGTCTACAAATATGTATACGCATAGGCCTATAAGTATGAAGAAATGGTTGTATGAAGTCTTAACCCGTACATTTGAGCAATGCTGGGTACAGAAAAGTCCAAATTTCAAACTCAGTTGGGTTTCGCAATGTTTACGTAATTCGTTTTCACAGGCAATTGGCATTTAACTCATGTGCAGAATTAAACTGTCACTGAAACTGAATACTGAATAGACCCTTAGGCCAGAAGTAAGGCCAGTAAGGCTTGAACATAAGAAATGAGATTTCACTGCATGCCTTGCAAGCAGTCTTAGAAGACTTAGTGACCTGCCTATATATGCGTATGCCTAGGCTAAATGAGAATTAATTAAAGATCCATAATTCTATTATAAGCGCGTGATGACCCTGTAGGACTAAACATGCATGTATACCCTGGATTCATGAAATGGAGCCTTTGCAGATTATTTGATAGCTGTTGCAATGTTATCTGCTGTGTTAAAGTTGAATTCCAATTAAAATGAATTAATTATGAAGCACCTGCAATTAAATGATTAGCATTATCGAGCAAGTACATTCAGGCTACAACCAAATGAGAGTCGCACACAAGTACACGACGCACGCGGTTAAAGTTACGCCTGTATTTACGCTAAATAATTATTATCTTTGAAGTTCTGCCAATATGTGTTGATGTTAATTAATGTTTAGGAGGAACGGGAAACTCCATCGTTCGATGCAGGAAGTGTGTGATCATCCAGTTAAGAGAGAGCAGGATACGCCTCGAAATTAGACTTAGTTGTAATTACCACAATTAAAATTGAACACATGCTAACCAAATTTCATCGAACTTATCTAATGACTTCTATAGCGGTCCAAGACATCAATGTCTTGATGATCACGAAGTCACAATAGAGGAGCTATTGAAGAAAGCAGACACTGCATAGGGCCATAGGCCTATATAGGCTATATTATTATATATCATAAGGCCTTATAATATTATTGTATAATATTATATATTATAAGACCAGAAAAGAATTTGGTGGGTTTCGTTGTTTCGAATGCAAGGAATCTGCGGTCAATTAATGGTCATAATTCTTAAATAGGTCGAATGTAGTAGGGCCCATCGGACAGGATACTGAGAATGTTATTTTGAGCTTATAAAAACATCCATGTCATCAGTAAGCCGTTGACGAAACTTCGTTGGTTGGTTCTACGCTTGTGCGTGAGCTCGCAACTGGCGACTCTTTCAGCTTTAATTACTGTTAATTGTTTTGCTAACTGATATCAGAGACGTACATGTAGCTATAGATTATTTTGCGCCCGGGGACAAACTACAGAATTGACGCCCCTTTGAGGCCATCCATAAATGACGTCACACGTCTAGGGGAGGGTCACACATTTGTGACAATGTGTGACGAGGGGAGGGGTATAAGATATGTGACATCACATCATCAAATCAAAACTCGCAATTTTATTGAATTTTTTACTCAATTAAACAAGTTCCACTTAATAAACAGTAATTGCTTACCGCAAATAATTTAGCAACAATGATTATGAATATTGCTTTCTGCAGTTTTTGACATGTTTAGTTTTATGCTCGGTGTAAATATTGGGGCTTTGGAAGTGAGGCAGCCATTCTCTAACACTACAGCAGCAGTCAATTATTCGGCTAAAGCGACTCAGGCCCAGTGGCGTCGCGACGGGGTGCGGGGGTTGCGGACCGCACCGGGTGGCACCATCTCAAGGGGTGACACCATTGTGTAAAATAAAATGAAAATAATTCATTTACTATAGATACTGAATATCACGCGTTGAAATTGCATTCAGTCCATAAGACATGCACATTGCACAATATTATAAAGAATTTCTTTTAATCAGACATATTGAAATTTGAAATAATCTGAGCCTAACCGGTTAACCGACCCTCACAACGCAAATATAGGTTATAGGTAATTAACGAATGTATAACGTAGGGTCTACATGTGTGTTAGATACACGCAGGGCCGAAGACAGAAATTCGGTGCCCATAGCCTCCTTATATGCATTACTTTACGATGATCTTCATCCTTCTTACTTTCCAATCCACTTCTCTCCAACAACTTCTCCTCCAGTCCCTTCCACGCCATAGCCTTCTCCTCGATTGCTTGCATTCGGGCAAATCAGCGACCGAAATCCGGGTCCCTGGGCCTGGATGGAAGCAGATTTTATATTCACCAAAAATGATCAAATTTCAAAAGACAGAGAGAAGCACGACGGCGAGGAAGTCGGAGGATGATTTGACTGTTAGTCCTTCGTCTCTTTGAGTGGGATGGATGCAATAATGAACAGAATAATAATCATGAGTAATAATGATTAATAAATTAACAATGGTCCGTAATAGATAGCCTATTGATCTTGAGGAAGCGGAAGATTGGTCAGTTTTTGATGTCTTGAAATTAGTTGTTGAACGGGACTTTTTGAATCTCTCCCAATTAATCCTCTCATTAAGACAATCGTTTTCTCACGATCTGTGTTATTGTGGCTTTATGTGAGAGGAGTTTTTCAAAACTAAAACTTATATAGGCCCTAAACTATTTGCTGGCCCTAGAATGTGGAATTTTCTTCCGGCAAAAATTCGCAGCCCTCCCCCTACTACAAAGTCTGTTCTGGTCTTCAGATCACTTAGGCCCTTACTACATTCTCATCTTGACCTAGTCTCCTGGACAAACATTTTCAGAGATAATTAAAATAAAACTGTACGCTATAGGCCTAATATGGCGGCTCTCAACCTGTGGGTCGCGACCTCCACGGGGTCGCCTTACGATTTGCCAGGGCCCAGAGGTCGCCTGGAACCTTCAGGAATTCGTAAGAAAATGGTTTTGGAAATATTACTAGGGTGTCGCACGACTAAAAAGGCATGAGAACCGCTGGCATAATCGAAAGAGATATCGTGCAACGCATTATAAAGCCACATTGAAAATGCAGGGAAGCATCACAGTCTGCGTATACGTAAAATGTACATAGAAGGCCAGAGCTTCAACTGACACGCGCGCATGCACATGAAATCACAATAGGAACAGCACAAGACTATATAGGTCCTAGCTTATACCACATCGACTCCTCCGCTGGTTGCACGTTGCCAGTGCCAGTCTCAAGCATGGAGGAAGGAGGAGAGCTATGTTATCACATAGTATCGTTAAACTGCAACTACCGATCACATCGAGTCTTCGACAATTCGACATGCTATCGTTTGGACTAAATGTCGCAAGTTCCCATCTCTCGTTCTTATACTGTTCGAGAGAAGTCCGTTGCTGACCGGATCATCAACAGACGTCTTAGGTACACCCGAATGAGGAACACCTGAGATATCGAAAGTAAACGGCACTGACGGATACGACGCAATTGATACGCACCTGCTATAGTCTCTTCTAGCATGTAGCCGTAAATGTATACATACAAATGAAGGCCTGCACTTGTCAGGGACCCTGGGACATGCACGTTTACTAAACTTGACGCTTGTTGTGTTTCAGCGTCACAGAGCAGCTTAAGCTGGTGACAGGCAGGTGACAGCCGACACTTAGTTATTATTGCCTCTTAAAGCTCGTCGTCATCATCACCAGCTGCTTTAATTATTGACTCAGTGCTAGAAAATTGTCTCATCCAGACGGCAGACACATCTAGATAGTCCTTTCACCTGGAGTGATTCTGTGAAATGTTAAATTTAGACTTCACTTGGTAAACAACGTAACTGTTATAAAGCTATTACTTCTGTCAGTGTTTTCTTTATTCATTCCTCCCAACCGTCCTTCTTTAACTTGTCCATATATCGGTCCGTTATTCAATTCGTTCATTCGTCCTAAATTCCCATTGTCGTCCGTCCTTCCATCCGTCTTTCACTTCTCCATTCCGTTCATCTTTTCATCTATCTATCCGTCTGTCCGTGCATCCATCTACTCTCCGTAAGTTTTTTCATTCTTCGTTCCTTTCATCTTTCATTTATTCGTCCTGTCATCCGTCCTTAATTCCTACTGCTGTTTGTCCGTTCGTCCGTCGGTTTCCTACCTTTGTGGATGGCACTGAGTTCCACGTGACAGGTCGATCGCCTGTGCAGTAAACCGTGACATTGACATCAGATGAAAAGACCTCTTCCTCGCTGACATTGATGACAGGTTTCATGACAGACAGTGACGTAAGTGACAACGACACTGCAAGACCAGCAAAGACATCAAAATAAGCGAAACATAAAAAAACTAGTACCAAACTAATTTCGTAAGTTCCGAATCAATCACGTCGCCATTTTTTTTGTAGATGCGTGACAATTTTTATAGCGTGGAGACGACCAACAGTCAAAGTAAATAGCACGGTTGCTGAAGAGGAATGTGCTGAGGCAGAGACCCTTTCAAGAAAACTTAAACGGTATCCGGATAAGAGCAAGACACTCGAATTACAACTGGCGCCGCAAGAGAAGTTTAGAATTCAAACATTCAACTGCGCGTTAGGTTGCCTAGTGCTGTTGAAGTTAACAAAAGAGTTAGTTGCTACGCTGAGCTATATATGACCTTTTCGGATTCATGACTGACTTTAAAACCATTACTCCGCTTGAGGTGAGGTTGAAGGCTACACACCTCAATTGTGAATAGCTATCCAGTCGACCTTGAGTTTTCATGTGTATCGCTGAATTTACGCAGTTCACACCGATGATCAAACAAGCGAGGATAAAAGTCGTAGAAACATGTGACGGAAGTTTGCTATTACCGTCAATCGCGAATGTTGCAGTTGCTTTGCGGATTCATCAAATAACTGGAATTGGCATAGGCCTAACAGTGAAGGTGAAAGATCATTTTTGAAAATGTCGAGTCAAAAATCTCAGGACCACAATAAGCCAAGATCGTCTGGACGATTTAGCAGTAATGAGCATAGAGTCACAGCTGCTCTCGATGTCACAGCATTGATTGACGATTTTGAACATGAAAAATCTCGACAAGAAGCATTTTAATTAAATTGGTAAATTCTGTCTGTATATGCTATAAAATTGGTATGACTGTAATAGACTATAGTGTATCTACTAATGGAATGGATTGATCGTTAATTTCAAAATTTATTAAAATTCAACTACATTAGGCTCATTAGCTGTTGTCAATGATGGAATAATGTGTACTTGCAATTGGTCTTCCGGAATGCATGTTACTAAACAGTATGATTAGGGGTAACATGTCGACCGTTTACGTAAGGGCCCCCAAAACATATTAGCTCAGCGCTCCCGAATTGGAGGATCTGGCCCTGAATTCGTTGTTATAAAGTAAATATTTTCCGAGTTACAACTTACAATAGTAGAAAAAATGTGTAAAAGTAGCACATTTCCCAAGCTTTTGAGACATGTCTTGGATTAGAGGGATTTACAGCGACGATGCATTTTCGTCTATAAAAGAGTTTTAGATAAATATTTCGTTTCTTTCAAAGTAGACCTATCTTATGGAAGTTATGGTGACGATATCGTTCCAAATTTACTCATTGCTCTGCAAATTCTTTTAACAATTGCGGTATCAATAACCAATACTGTTGTGAGCGCTCCTTTAGCAAGATAAAGCTCACCCTCATTATATCTAAGGGCGTCGATGGGATACGATCGTCTCTGTGATTTTGCACTTCTGAGTGTAGAGAAGGAGACACGGAGGCCTACCTGATAAAATAGACCTTGATGTAATCACAGACAAATTTGCAGGCCCGAAGGCGAGAAATTAATTTTTTATGATGACTGTTGCAATATGGATGACTCTTCTTCTTTCAGTGGTAGTGCCTCTGGTAGGGACACTATATATGGGTGTTACATTCCGTTGGCCCAGCTATTTCAAACATTCTGTTGCCAAACTACAATTTCGATCTTTTAATTACAAAGTCTCTTTTGAAGCAGAACGCAGGTCTCTTCTTGGTCCAATGGTAGCACACCGTACAGAAATAAGGTGGGGCCAAACCGGTTTTAATCTTAAACAGCTGTCTAATTACCCCGCATAGGAGGACACACTTCTCGTCTGTCGGTTAAGGTGTAGTTTATTTCAAGACAACCTGGATTTGATTTGACGCCACTAGTATCTGTTATCTGTTAGACATGACTGTCAAGCGTAGGCCTACAACTCCCAGGGGTAGCTGATAATAGGAATTGGGCGCCAAAACAGGAAGTGAAACTGTACATGCGAACATCGTAATCTACTGTATATTTTGACGAGAGGCGGCCATGACACAGTGGTGACACAACTCGATGGAAGTCTATCCACCATCATTCTAGTAACTGCTCTACTGGTCTGTGATGTAGGCATCTATTATTATAGGCCTATATTAATATTATAGGCCCGTCATCGTTAACGATTATGCTTAAACAGGTATATATATAATAAATATACAGTTATATATATATATATATATACATATATATATATAAACTATGAACCTGGACTAAAATAATCATCAACCGTATACACAGGAATACCCTGTGTCTGTCTGTATAAATATCTATATGTGTTGCTAATAGTCGCTTTGTTTTGCCTTACGTGCGTCTGTTATTATAGTCTGTACTCTGCAGCAAAGGAAAATGACGGCCATTACGGTTGACCCGTGAATAGTACGTTCGCCTATTCCACGATTATTTACTGGGAAATTGACCCGTCGCGTAGAGGTACACTACAGAGGTAAACGGAAAATAGACCTGCATGCATCATGGCCTATGCGACACGCGCCTACAGCTCCTCATCTCTCCCTACCACCCTCCCTCCAGTCCACCCATCACATCCCAGCCTGGTCCTCGTAAAATGAATAAACGATTATAGGGAGATGAGATGGGTCTGTAAACCGTTTCTCCATCGCCCTCAATGGCCTCGTTGAGAGAACCCTGGAAGCATCGCCTTCACCGATGCTGCTGATACTATCTGTGTGCATTAAGAGAGAGACAAGGCCACTTCCTGTAATTAGGACACGCACGCATACATATACGAGTATATGTACAGATACATACACAAATACATACACATATGCGGGTGATTTTAGACTAGAGTGATTCAGTATTTGTACGAATCCATGAATGGAACATTTAAGCTGCATTTATTATCTCTTATCCCTTTATGCAGCCTATAATTACATTAGTCATTGTAACCTACTTACCGATGCATAGGTCTCATACATAGTTGTGCCATTATATACTTTTGTGTTAGTTTTATTACTATGATTATCTTCATAATTGAATTTTACTCGACAATTTAGGTTCTTAATGGTTGAGTTTAGAGGGTTTTAAAACCCGAATACAGGATAAAATGGAAGCGAGTCTGAGAAGTTGTCTGGCAGCTGAAAGAAATGTTTATGGTAACAGTTGTATATATGCAGACAAGATCCAACTGGAAGGAAGGAAGATAGGTTTAACTATAGGCTTATTATGATTGCGAGACATCAATATAACAATTGTCTAGTTTGCGTTTAATCTGCCATTATTATGGCGTTATAACTGAAATATTATAATGAGCACAAAAATTATAAAATTACCCCTTTCCAAGTCATCTAAGAAACGCCAACCAACTCAAGGGCATGGAAGATATTCTTAAATCATCACAATAAAAGCAGTTCTGAGCCTTCGAGTTGGAAGCACTGCGATCAAGGCATCGAGAATTTAATTGGAGTCGATGGAAAGGGATGCATAGCCCGAATAGACTAGCATTGGGAAAGATGAAAAGAAGGAAAGTAGGAGGCAACGTCCCAAAACCTCACATCACGCCTTCTACTCTTTGTGCAGAGAAAGCCATTCAACCGATAATTATAATTAACCCACTGCAACGTATTAAATGCTGCAATATTATGACCCTAAATGAAAGAGAAACAACTCGATGCCGACCTAGAACTATTAACTATGCAGTAAACTCATGGTATAAAGCAAAATCAATAATATACAAAACGTGTAAGAATTAATTGACGGTGTGTAAACTATGCTCGTGTGAGTGCATACGGAGCACATATGTGTCTGGATAATAAAAAAGAGCTTTCTAGGATGTCACAAGGATGATTATCCAGAAAATCTTTCATCTAACGAGATCGGCCTTTAGAGGCCTTCATAAATAGGCCTAACTGTTTTCTGACCTAACTGTTTTCTGTGACGAACTAAATTTAGGCCTAGTCAAAGATGCATTCAAGAGATTGCGTAACAGGTCATGAACTTTTGTAGATTATATAATTATATATGTTGATTTGTGCAGCATTTTAATTGGTAGTGCCAATATAAAGTCAATCTTGAATAATATGACTTGGCCTTATTTTTCCATAGGAGATCATTCTCCACGTGCACCGCTCGTCCGTTTGAAGGTTCTTAGGGTCTTTGTGCAAGGATCGTATACATGCCCGAGATTTAAATTGCTGAAATAAGCCAGCATCGGGAAGTAAATTCCTTTTTCAGAGGCGCGCGAGACGCAACCTACGCTCTTAGCTTTGTAGCTGCGTGTAACTGCATAATGCATAAGTTGACATGCATGAGCCTAGGAGCGAAGATTGGTTTTTTGGAAAGTTTTTTGGAAAGTTTTTTGGAAAGTTTTTTGGAAAGTTGTCAATATGCGTTGGCCCCGACTTAGCTGAGGATGAATGCATCAAACGACACGTCTGAAACGAATTAGAAACGGACGCTTTACAAACGACGCCATTCAACACATCTCTGCGTACTCAGTAACACTGAGTAGACGAAATCAAATAGACCCACGATAAGGTACACGTTCCGTTTGTCTAGGCATAATTTTATATACATGTACACACTCGTTTCTCGACGTATGATTCTGTCTATCCGTGTTCAAATATGTTTATATTCGTTTGTGTACTCAAAATGTATTTTGCCAAAATGCGATGTTGATCATTGCAATCTATTCCCATGTATAAAGTAGACAGACGGTTAGGCTACGTATTCCATGGCCTACGATAAATTATTAGAGGCGTAGGCGTAACTTTCTATTAAGATTTTTGCCGCACAGATTGTAAGCATATATAGGTCTATGCTTTCTTCTCTGCGAGTGATCCTATAGCGAGGCGGACAAAACATACTGCATTCGTATAATGGGAAATGGTTCAAATGGAGGAAGGGAGAATGGAAGGAAGTGGAAAGTGGAGGGGTTTACTTGTAGGGTGGGTGTACACTATAAGGGAACTTATGGTTCAAATATTTTGGGCACGCCACGGAACTAAATGGTTTCACAGTGAAAAACGTATCTGCTTCAACGTGTATATAAGAGTTGGAATATCATCCCGAATACGCGATGTCGCAAAAATTACTCTGTAGTCATAATCAGTTAATAAATATTCTAGGTCTACGCTCTATATACAGTATAAAGGCTAAGTGGAGAAAGTAAATATAGGTACACACTCCAGAGGCTAAGTGGAGAAAGCGCTTGCAAAAGACCGAGAGTTCTGAACAACTTCTGACTCATTTCCATGTTCTGAAGAACCTTGGCAATACTTGTGCATTATAACATCGTATAACGAGTGAGAATTTGAAGCTCCACCGCCCGCGCCGATGTCAAAGCCCTGGCCACAAGTGTCCTTTCTGGTCCCTTTCAGCCTGGTATAGGGACGAATTAGTATCTGTCGCCACTAGATATAAATCTAATTGTACACAGATGCAACATCCAACGTCGTCTTTGCATCTTCCAGGCACGCGACGATGCTTGTCCAAACACGTGACGCCTGCCGCAGCAGCTTGATCAACTTCAAGACTCTCATTCATCACAGCAGCAGCAGCAACAACAACAACAAAGCCATCCTTTCTATTCGTTTCTGTTTCTGCTTATAGGATGGCTTACAATAGACGATTGTTTGAGCATTCAGAGATCGGACGAGTACTAGGAGACGATACATGTGTAGGTCCATTTATCATGTGTTACTCATTATTGTATTATTCAAATATTACTTATGCATTATTGTGTGGCACGGTGGCCGATTGGTTAGAGTGGTCGGTCCGTAACGCTCCGTGTGCGCTGAGTGAGCGATTTCGGTCCTTGTCCGAGGCGTCACGTGCTGTGTAAAGACCTTGAGCAAATCCTTCGCACACAATTGATCTGCAGTACAACTGCAGTTGCGCCGTTGAGGCTTGTGTATGCACTTCTGAATTTAAAAAAATGTTGGAAGAAGGGCGGTATCAAATTTCAGTTGTGTTATACTTGTATTTATTTTATTTTTATTTTTTATGAAATTTGACATGTTCAGCATGTTCGGCCCCACACATGCAAATGAAACATTTTAAAAATGTTTTGTTATTGTTACTTATTAAGTTTATTAGTAAAAATGAGACATTGCTCAGTTGATGAAATTGTCGGAACAACACTTACATGTATCGGCATAATATTATAGCCTAATATTAAACAACACGATTTGGATTCCTCAGAAATTCAGACCCGTGGACAACTTGAGTTTGCTGACCAGGCAAAGTCATTTTCTCATGAAACAGTCAAATAAAACGTCACCAGAACGGTTCCTCTACCGGTTAATTACAAACAAAAGATTCAAGGACACCTATCCTTATGACTATATAATGCTCAGAGCCGGCTCCTGGCATAGGGGATATAGGCAGCTGCCTTGGCGCCAAATTTCAGAGGCGCCAAATCTTGCTACATTGCACATAAAATTTAAAAAAATTTCACGAATAACAATTTTATGATAACCTCAAAAATTATTAAATTGGTTATTCAAAAATTGTTCTAGGTTAATTTCATTTCCAATAAAAATATTCAGTCGCTTAGCTAACACCTCAAACCTGCTTTTGCCTACAACCGAAACCATAACTCACCTGTTACAGTCTTGCAGCTATGTAGTTCTGCGAGACACGTGTGCCACCTAGGCCTATACAATAAACGACTAACGAAAATCGTAATATAATATAATTAAGAAATTTAAATATATTACTCTTGCTGCCTTGTATATTGATGTTATTAATCGATAATAAATAACGATCAATTAATGTGCATGCTTCAAATTAAATCGTTGTTTGGTTCAGCCCATCTAGTACCACTCGTGTAAAAAATTAAGCTGCGCAAAACCGCAAACATAAAGCGACAGTTGAGAAAGAGGTATTATTTCTAAATTTTTCATTCCAGTATAACCATTTTATTATTTCAGCTCTCCTTGCTACATGATGTAAACAAAACAAACATAAATTGCATTGGAGCTAACTTTCCATCCCTAGCAGTTGTCCAGAATCGTCAATTTATTTTTGCAAATAAACGCATTTTTATGTGTCCCATATTTATCACGTTTTACTAGTCATGGAACGGGGTTGTGGGTGCTCTTATAGATAACTGCCTAGTGCGCCAAATTAATAACCTGAAGACGGCTCTGCTAATGCTGAGATCCATCATATCTAATATTTACAGGCTTAACTTGCATGTTCTGGTGGTGGCAAACTGAAAGATTGACATTGTTGAGCTTGGAAAGTGATAAACTACTTGAGATACATTTTGAGGACATAACTGATGAATTTTCAAGCCATGAGTTTTGCAACGTAGGCTATGCATGTGTACCAATTACATGACAGTTTGAACATTGTCAAGTCATAATTTTGCTGTTGCTAACTATTAATTTCGTCACAGTAATTTTGTAGACAGCAAACATTGCGATAAACCTGTTAGTTTATAAGTCTGTTAAACCTATTTTTATTTTCTGCAGTGTGCCTGTAATTTCTGCCTGAATTATTCGTATATTGTAATATATATTGTAATTGTAATATATAATTGTATATAATTGTAAAATATAATTGTAATATATATTGTAATATATGCAATATTCTTTGAGCACGAGTCGCTCTAATAAATATTATTGCGAAACCGTAAAAGCTGCCAGCTGTCGATATTTTAACAGTAGGCATAACATATAGGCCTATGTTTAATAATTACAAAATCTACTGATATTGCACAAGGAGAAGACGGTATACAAATAAATAGTAGACGAATGTTGATTCTCTGAAAAAAACACGTTTTATGTTCGCTTTTGTTGTCATTAATTACTTATATAGAGCCCATATAGGCCTGCATAGGCATAAATTTAGGCTACTTTGGAAGAGGCGGGGGAAAGAAGATTATAAGTAGAAAAAAGTGGACGAGGACAGGTATTCACAATGGTAAATGGACTGAACTAAGAGGAATGGTGCACATTATACTGGAAAGGTTTCGTGAAAACGGTTTCGTTGTCAAAGCGAAGTATGTAGTTTGAACCGCGTGCAGTTGGGATATAAGTTCTCTTCGTTCATACAAAATGCAAACCTGTAGCCTATACGTGATCACGTGTAGATCTAAATACGCAAGAGCGTATAGGCTATGAATCTGTCTTAAATTACTTACACTCTAATTTCCTGTATTATAAATGTAGATTGTGTTTTCTTATTGTGCTCTTGTACTAGATGACCTGTCCTGGAGTTATTTAGCGCATACATGTACATATGCCTATGCATGTATGGACTTAAAAGTGACTTGGCAAACTCATGTATGGACCTCGGTCCTCGTCTATGATTTATTGAAGGCGCGTGCTATGCTGTAACCTGACCTAAAGCAGTTCCGTTTTCAATTAACAGCTTTATTAAGCCAATCACTCATACCTCCAGTAATCCTTCATCTAATCCATCCATGTGGTCTCATCCACACCTCCATTTATTTATCTATCGACCATACATACGTTCGCCCACTTCTCGATTCTTCCACTAACCAAGCGATCCATCCATCCATCCATCCATCCATCCACCCACCCATCCATCCATCCATCCATCCACCCATCCATCCATTCATTCATCCATCCATCCATCCACCCATTCATCCATTGATTAAATAAACAATTCTTTAGTCAATCCATGAACCAATCACTCCAACAAGCCATTCATCAATCAGTCAATCCAAACTTTAATCAGTCCCTCCACCAGATTTATATCTAACCAGACGAAAGCGTGCCACACTTATGATCGACCGTTTGGAAATCAACGTTTTAAACCGTAGCCCTGTAAGACCGCACGTAGTTCACACACAAACCATAGGCCTAGCTGACTATATATACGGGGGCTAATTTATTATACCTGAAGTAGTTTCCTGGCAGATGACAGGTAGACCGCTGTAGACGAAAGCGAGAAGAGAGACATAGCAGATGTATCGTCGGTTGATGAAGGCCATTCTGTCGCCCTCTCCAGACAGATCCATGGGCAAACGAACAGCAAAGGCCACTCCTACTTCACTCACCGAAGACACGACGCGTTCTATAGTCCTCTTGTTTCACGGTTGACACAATTCCAGTTTCTTAAACAAGTCAAAACTAATTTAACGTTATAGGCCAAGCGTGGCCTTATACGATGATACGCTTGCACAGTGCCCGCATTATGGCGATAATGCAAATAATACCGGATTTTGTCACTCTGAAAGGAAGGACAATAACCGAATATGAATAAACGCTGGCACAAAATCAGCGAAAGAATAATTTCGCCCTCCGATGGTTTACGTAAGTGACGGGTGTTTAGATCCGATAGGCCTATACGTAATATACATAATAGGCTGAGGCTATAAACGACGCTTGTAGCAATCGAGCAAAAAGCGTCTGTCCTTCCTAAAATCTCGGTTCCAGTCACGATGCTTAGACCCGCCTCCAGGTTTGGCGGGCCCGCTGCTCCGCCGTCTATTGGTGTGACAGACACGGGCGGATGTCGTGTCACTCGCTGTGCTAATCACAAAGAGAGCTGTAGGCGATGATTAAGTTGCATCGAGTGGAGTATGAACCAACAAAGCAACACGGATTACAAAACGCTATAGAGATGGTCAGCGCCCGTAGCCAATATGAGGTGAGACGAGGCAATTAGTGCCTCGGCGTGTAGGCCTATATCTCAAGACAAGGCAGAAGGAGGAGGTGGAGGAGGAGGACGCAGCATGCCTCGTCTTATTTCAATCTGAAAATTACGATATCATGTAAAAGACGATAGAGTATTTTTTATTTTATTTCGTTGCCATGTCTGTCTTCTTCTCCAAGCGTCTCACCAAAAATTTTAATTAATATTCATACGTTATCTCTGCTGACCTTTAGGCCTTGCATGTAGGCGACGATAGCATTCTAGGTGGCTATTTAACCAGCCAACATATTTCAAATCCTCATGTTGCTTTCTTTCGTCAGTGCCCGTGTGGTCGGCTAAATTTATAGATTAGGTCACCCCTTTTTAACACGTCCCTTCAAGTTTGCTTACTAATGAGCGCTCTCAGATCAATACCTATAAAAGAGAACAGTTTCGGAGGCAACGAACTCGTTGCAAACGGATATCAAAAGAGCTGACAAATCAGCCGAGTTGCATTCCACGCATGCGCTATCTATAGTGCTCTAATAAATAATTAAGAAGAGTATTATGATACACACTGTATCGTAGGCCTTGGCTCAGTGGCGGCTATAGATTTTTCCAGCCACGCATATATAATGTCTACATTGAGGGCAGAGAAGGCCTGGGAATCCGCCAGAGGGTCCAGTTGAACGTACGATATCTTGAAAACTGAAAGAGGACAGTTCTCTCAGACATTTTTCCACTTTAAGACAATTGAATTGATTTCAGTATCATGTGACTCGTGCGTTAACCAGAATTACCATCTATCGTAAATTCCGGTTTCAGTTTCTAGCGCAAAATGTTAAGACAGTTAACGCGAAACTTATCGAGACCGCTTGTTCGAGACAGAACAAGACTTTCACTTCAAGAGCGTTTCTGAAAATTCGAGATACTACCTCGAGACCGAGACAGCAGGCTTCCGAGATTGAGACACTAAAAAACTGTCTCGAGACCGAGACACTGTCTCGAGACCATACAACTCTGATTCCTACTTCTATACACATTTCCTGGTGAGGTTCGAAAAGCGGCTACTTGTAAATAAAATGGCAGCCGCAGACATAAACATCAAGTTTCAAATGTGGATATGAAAATAAACTGCTGCAATTAACCAGCCAATAATATCTCTTCAAATAGGAGATAAGTGCCCTAAGGTTTGGCCAATCTTACCAAGAGCCTGCGATAAGTAGATGAACAAAAACTAAACAAAGTCTTAGTTCTTACGAAACAAAACACCCAAAATCTATAAAGAGTTAGTCCATCTTAGACATTTATGATATGCAAACCAAAGTCAAATTGAAAAACTGATCCCTGCACAATGTGCACATGAATACAATTTCAACACAAACAGGGGATATGAGGCTGTATCAAAGGAGTACATTCAGTGCTATCGGCCCATTTCCTACAAAGTACCATCCATGCATGTATCTAAATGCATTGTTGACCTGTTAATACAAAGTTTTATGATATGCCATGTCAACCATGCCAAGCATAAAAAATACCAAAATTCTAAAAAAAGAAAATATTTTGGGTTCATAGCAGTTCTTGTAGAACACGTTAACCATTGCAACATGTTAAGCGAACAGTATTATGGGACACATCACCAATTTGCATTATGCAGAATGGCACACAAACCAGAAGTGTGTAAACGAATCCAAATATACATACATACCATACATACATACCATACATACATACATACATACACACCATACAGACCATACATACATACATACCATACACTTCCTCAGCAACCAACAAACTGTACAATAAATCACCAGAGCAAAAAAGTTCAAAGTAGTGTTTTATGAACTTTGTTATACTCAGTGTGAGTGCCATTGATTACATTTGCTTGTGTTGTAGTCTGTTAAACTAGGTATCTGACCAAAAACTGTAATGTTTCATGCTGTGTAAGGCAGTGTCCTTCACAGAAAAGCAATAGTTATTTAGCTCATTTACATTTTGTGAAATCCTTGCCATGGTTATTTGTCACTAACAAGAATGTGATGCAACATCAGTTGTCATTAGGGATCGTCCACATATATTATTACATACGCAGCAAGGAGGTTCAATTTCGGGTAATTTGCGTACGGGTGCGTGCGGTGGGGAGGGGTACGTAATATGTACGTACGCAAAAATAACTGTCTAATTATGACGTCCACAAAACGGAATATTAAAATCAGAACTGCAATAATGAGAAGTGAAACAATGGTTAAAGTTGAAATAAATAAAATTCCATGCAAATCACCAATAGTTAATTATTGCATTCCTGTTATGAATTCCACTGTAATGAAAGCTGCTCATTAGTATAGAATCTGTGTATCGAACAGAGTTTGCCATAACCAAGGTTTCTAAGAAACCAGTTGAATAGACTAATCCATTGTCTACAATCATATGAGAATTCTTGATAAACTTTACACTGCATCACACAAAGGAAATGAACATCACGTCAGAAATTCTCATACAACTAAAAATATACAAATAACTTATCATCAAAGAAGATAAACTATTCCTACATAGATTATCAAATTTCGAAGAAAGGTTATGGCCATTGACATTAACCACCTTAAGAAACACGCTTGTGTTGAGGCCGTGAAAAATCCAAATACAATACCGGATCCAATAAATCATCAAGTTCATTGCCACAGTCAACTGGTTTGCCAAAGTGACAACATAGACAGTAAAGATAGCTTTGAAGCTCCCGGACAATCCTGTTTTAGACAGTCTTCAGAAACTCCACATAAACACAATACTCTGCAATCAGAAGATGCTGCAGGTCACTGAAGGCACATGAACCAGAACAACAGTTGAAAACAGTAAAATCTGAAAACAACGATGAGCAACAGATTTACTATTAGCATCACAGCTTTCTAAAACCATTACCAATACCAATAGCACCACAGCTCTTTATTACTACAACTATTTTGATCAGGTTAACTTCATCACAATAAAAATGGCCAAAAATCACAAATGCAATTTTTCCTATATTAAGTTTTCACTTGGTCAACAATTGCTACCCATAACATTGTGCCAACGTACTAGCTATAGCTGCCGTTTGCAATACTGCAGAAGCAGATGAGCACCAGGATGAACAAGTATTCCTTAATTACAATTTAAATTAATCGAACAATTATACATTTCTCAGTAAGTGTTATGAAATCATCACCAAAATCATCACAGCCATCGTCGCAATCATAAATAGTCCAGTAACAAAGAGTATCTCGATGTAACCGTTCCCACGAAGTCTAAGAAGATTTGTAGGGTTGCCTGGAATTGCCGCCACACGGCTGATCAACTGTCATTTCAAAGTGAGAGTGATCGACTGTTGTTTCCTTAGCCATGACCAGAGAATTATAACAGGGATGGCAGAGATTGGCCGGTCGATGGTTGGGACCACTCGGAAGAGATCGAGACACGCACTCTTCACAGAACACATGACCACAGTGTCGACAGTGCTCCTGTAAACAATGTTGACCATTCATGTTTCAACAAAACTAAGAGGAACACTTCACAGATACAAGAAAAACTTACAAGAAAATTAACTAAATGACACATCTATAACAATAAGTGCAATAGGGCAACAAATACTAATAACCAAAATAACGATAACAAACATAATAATATAAAAAAAATGTAACAATTATAGCCCAATTGGTAATCATTAACTCAACAAATATTTAATGAAAAAGTCTACCAGGAGATGACAAATTCAGATAATCTTATAAGTAATATCCCAGAAACATAAATAAGATAACATAAAACTACCAAGTAGTAATACACTGTCCTCCACTCTCTCTCTCCCCTGTTTTGAATTCAGATTCTGCTGAGATAAGATAGCGGCATCAAGTTATTACCATACTTTTCACATCTGTACTTAAAATGAAATATCATTTAACGTACGAAGCTTTGTGAACAAAAAATGTTGATACAAACAGGTATGTAAAATAAAGAACATAGTATCTACCAGTGACTAACAAGCAGTGCTAAACATTCACTCATCCAAACAGACCACAGAAAAACAGTGCTTGATCATTTCAGACTTTAACAATGAGAGTGTACTAAAAATGAGTTGGAAACCAAATGCAGCTCATCACAAAAAAATGTTGAGCTGATCCAAAGAGGTAACCACGGTTTGGGTGACTGAATGTTCAGCATTGATGGATAGATACTATGAGGTACTACTTTTCATTATCTTGTATACCGCATGTGGTGGGCTTCACTGCCTTAACCTCAACATGTGACAGTAAATGGTACTTCATTGCCTTAACCTCAACCTGTGACAGCATATAATACTTCATTGCCTTAATCTCAACCTGTGACAGCATATAGCACTTCCCTGCCTTAACCTCAACATATGACAGCATATGGTACTTCACTGCCTTAACCTCAACATGTGACAGCATATGGTACTTCACTGCCTTAATCATATCCAATGTTAACTCTAATTTTTTATAGAGACAGCGTGCATAACAAATTTTGTGCGTACAACATTTTATAAAAATGGTTCACACTTTTCTGCGCAGATCCAAGTTGAGCGAGATGGTAGTAAAATCAGGACCATACAAAATTATCTATAAGTCTATAATGATAAGTTCTGATAACCTAAGAAAATTCCTTTGTCTAAAATGTGTCTTAGACCACATGATGCATATCGTATTGTACGTAATTGTAATTAACTTTCAATTTATTTGTAACTTTCTATTCAGCCCTGCTAAGTATTGGTTAACATGATTTTTCAAGAAAGAAATTTGTTTGTGTTGGCTCCAAGGCCCGTGTGCATTGGCCACATAAGTGGTTTATTATTTGGTCCATTATTCCCCAACCACCTGATATATTCGATCAACAGTGTCCAGTCAACATACACTTTTCAAAGTAGAGTTCCCACTTGACCCAAAGTGAAATAGAAATCTAGAAATACCACTCTGTCCCCAAAGGGTTTGAACCATAACCTCCCAACTGACAGTTCAGAACACTAACCATAAGACTGCTGTGTAACTCTGAGTGCAAAAAGAAAAAACAAGGTAAGGCAATTTCTCATATTCTATCAACTTTTATCAACGACAAGTCCAAGAGGTTTGCTGACCACAGCTAGTGTCTCTCTGTCTCTGTCTGTCTGTCTGTCTGTCTGTCTGTCTCTCTGTCTGTCTATCTGTGTATCATAAATCACTTACCTTCGCAGATGGAACCGAAGCAAATGACTTTTGACAGTCTTCACATTCCGTGACATCATCTGGGTGCTGCCATCGCACTTCACGCTCACTCAACCGAAGTTTGCCCAGTTCAATCTAACAAACAAAAACACAAAACCCTCGAAATAAAGAAGGATGATCATCGTATGAAACCGTTGAAACAATGAAGCTCTCTATGACACTTAAAACGTTTCAGTTCTCCTGAAATTCACATTACACAAAGCTCATAACTGAAAGACAACAAAAGAAAATCTGGAGTTAAAGTGTTTCCCAATGGCACGTTGTTAGGGCCCAGACACAGCGTCTCAAAGGCACCATTGTCGGAAACCCAGATGAACAAACACAAATGCTTAATAAGCCAGTCAATACTGCACTCATATATAGCTTCAATTAATAGACAGTCATAAACTGACACACTGCAGTTAGTTACATATATATATATATATATATATATATATATATCGGTTGTAAAGGGTCTGAGTTCCGTTCAATTCTAATTTATCTTTTCGCTGCAGCTTTAACGATAGTTTTAAATTTGTAAAACAAATTTTTGGACAATTTTTAACATTCACAGTCATTCATCTGCTAGCATTATTACACATTGCATAATCTGTTGATACCTGTAGAGACTGTGAGAACTTGATGAAATCTGTTTGCCCAGCTTCAGAGTTCTCTACATCCGTTCTTAGTGCATCAATTCTGGCATTCAGTTGCTGGACCGTGCGTTCTAGATTATTCTGTCGGTGAAAGAACTTCAGGATTTAATGCACCACCAAAAATTGCCTTACAATGAGACTGTATAATGTGGTAAGTTTAAAAAAACAGAATTAAATTCGATATCCATCAGTGCTCCTTCTAGCAAGGGTTGTCCAAATCGCGGATGATTGTAAGTGGCCTGACAGAGTCTGTAATTTTTTTCAATTTTTGCAAACATGAAGTAAAAGACAGTCACTAGCCTACTTGTATAGCTATTCGTTCGTAACTACGATCGTTTAACAATGTGAACAAAAATCTAGTTCTCACAATGCATTCATCTTAAAATGTACAATTCTCAATGTGAGCCAGGATCAACAAAGTAGCAAGCACAATACAAAGCCAAATATCATACTAAAAGGGTGCTTAAACATTTATATTATCGATATAATCTTTGGAGCTGAACTATTATAGAGCACACCACACATAGGCAGGCATACACATAAGCGATCATCTAACATGATTATTCCATAACAAAGTTTACATACAATTAATGATAGGTGCTATGATCTGGCATGATATTAGAAGTGGAACTGTGAGTTTAGTCAGTGGTAGGTTCTTGGTATTGATATCTGTCATAGAACTTGTTAGATTCGTACCTTAGCAGCTTTAGACTCAGACAGTTCAGACCGCAGGTCAGTGATAGTTTGTAAGGATTCTGATTCTCGTAAACGCTGCTCCAATTCTGAGTAAAGACTGTTGCGAATTGCTACAAGAAATTACAGTAACTCGTGTTCAAAACTTATTAATACACTGGCAACAGAACATCTCTTCTCACCAGATCTGTTTCATATAAACAGTTAGGTCAGGATGATTTAATTGAACAGTTATTGTACTTTATCTAGATAGACAGAACTTTATATAAGCCCTGGGCAAAGAGATTACCTTTATAGGCAAGGAGATCCCAAACTGTCTTAGTGCTTAGTTGGGAAAGTTTTGCCTAAATAAGAAAATGGCCTAAACAAAGTAACAAACTATCACCAATAATTAAAAAGGTTTAAATAATCCTATAGAACAACAAATAAGAAATACATAAGACTTAATGATGACCCACTAAAATTCAACACTTAGTTTTGTCCAGAGGAAGAGCAAAATGCGACAACACATCTGGCACTAGCAGTGTTACAAAAAACAATATTAAGAGCATAAACTGCAATGGAGTTAGATTTGAAAATAAAAAGAGAGCCAAGTTCAAGATCACAAGTAGAATGTTCACCAAATAGCATCATATCTATCAGAAAAATTGAAGATAACCAAAACATTTGCCACACGAACATGCTGTGACCATTTCAACATCTGGGTATCTATGACTAAGTTATAGGTCGCTTCAAACAGTTAATTATGCGATTACAACCAATCTAACAAGATACCATATGTCACAACTGTAGCTTTTGCAAAGGCGCTAAAGAAATGCATCGGAACTCAGAGGCTACGTGGAGGACAGCTAATGACGAATTGGAGGGAGGACGGCGGGGGCATCTACCCTATGTGCCTTCAGAGTCTATCGAGATGCACTTAAGGAGTGACCGGCGTCAATTCACCACGTCGACGAGGGCATCTACGCGAATCGCCGCAAAGACGAAATATGACGCCAGAGGCTGAATCTAATCCCTTAGCTGTTCATCCAGGGATAGTGGTCACTTTAGTGACGATTCATCGACGAGAGTCCTCCAGCCGTCAGGGCAGCACTCGGAAATATGAGACCGAAGCAACCGGTCTCAACTGGTTTAGACGCCCAATAAACTGAGGGCAGGGGGAAAAGAGACGCCTAGGATATCAATGGGTCGACGGAATTTAATTCCCGGGGGCCTATGATCTCCTTTGACGCTAGTGACTCTTTAATTTCAACGGACCTCTAAAACGCCATTAACGGTATACTAGAAGTGACTCGACTTTAGCAATAGAGGGGGCATCCCACCAATCCGCATCAAGGGGTGGGCAAGTGAGGGTCTAGGTGGACCAATGGGACACCAGGATTGTAGTCCGCATCACAGGAGCGATGGCGGAGGACGGGGTTTATCTGCGGTAACAAGTAGGGCTACAGCATAGTGTCTGGACTTGGAAAGATGTCTGAGGCCATCAACAACAAAGTGTAGAACGTGACGATCTTCGAGAACCAAGTCAACATCTGTCCAGTTAATTTCTAAGCTACGTGTAGATAGATAGTCGTATATGTGACATTAATATATTTCTTAAACATCAAGAAGCGTCGTTGTTCGGGTTTGGTGGATGAGAAAATGAACCGTCATGGATCAAGAAGGATCGTGACACCATGCATTGTTGCACAGTGTCCATTCAGCAAGTTCAAACCCAAAATCGTCAGATTATAAACAGACGACCAATCGGTCCACCCAATGTAAGCAATTTGAGTGAACCTTAGCAAAATTCAAGACATGCTATAGAAACAAATGAACAGATTACATGGTGATGAGACAGATTGCTTGCTCACCAAGTTCCTCTCTCAGTTGGTTGACTTCTTGTGCCAAGTTGCTTTCTTTGATGTTCTGCTGCTGAAGTTGACTTCTGGCGCCGTCAAGTTCCCTCTGAAAAACATTCTCTGCATGTTCTTTGCCGACTTTTGCTGCTATCACTTCTTCACGATATTTTAGAAGCAACTCTTGAATCTCCTGCCATCAGAAATTCACCAAATGACAAAACGAGAGAGTAAAATGTCCACCGACCTTTTATGCATTAGAAGACTGCATTGCTCGTAACAGAGAAATGTCTACTGATTGAAAAGGAGAATGACCCTTTAACAACAAGCATGTACTAAAATGTTTAAGAAAACCTATGCTAAAACCTATGCTTAAGCATAGCCCACAAAGCTTTTGCAACTACGATGACCTACTAATGAATATAAGACATAGAGAACTGTACCTTTTAAACAAGAATGTAAATAGGACAACCAGACAGGAATCAGAGGACTATACTTTACATTATACTTTACATGTAAACCAAAATGCAGATAGCAATCGGTTGAACGAAGGATAAAGAAATGTTGAAACCTAATTACTATTTCTAATAAATTTCAAGTGTATTTCAGTATCAAGTCACTGCCGGCATACGTGAGCATTATAACCAGACATGTACTGCATATTAATTATAATCCTTTCATGACAAGTAGCATAGGTTTTCCTAAACATTTTAGTACATGCTTGTAGTCAAAGGATTATTCTCCTTTTCAATCTGTGGTGAATGCTGCGGCTAGATTGATAACTATATAAATTTACAGATATAATACAATAATAAATACATATATCACACATGATATAGAATAATAATTTTATGATGATGTACTTCATCACATGCCAGGAAGACTATGGTGATAAAGATCGATAAGTTTCAGTACTTTCATTATTACAATACTTAAGTATAAAAAGCATTTAAAATAAAGGCAATAAATAAAAACTTAAGCTCATTTAGGAGAAACAACCGACCTCAATGTTACTCGGAAGATTGATGAACTCCTCCTGGAGTTCCTGAGCGAATCTGGAATGTTTGCCAACGAGTTCATCATTTTCAGCCTGTAGTCGAGTCAACTAAAATCAAGACAATACCTGTCCAACCATCAACCCAAAAGTGCTCAACCATATTCAATCATTCAGATAAACTTACTCACAATGATGTAATTTACCACTAAATTTCATAGTCATAAACAAATTCAATAGATCCACATGAGTCAGTTAAAATGGAATAACAGCCCAAAAAATGAAACATAAACAACTAATAAAATTTACAAGGAGCAGTAATAATTTTTTACCTCAGCTTGCAAATCTTCTCTGTATGTAGTCATTGCACTCTGTCGGTAAAGTAAAACATTTGGTCTATTCAAAAATATTTAAATCGAGCGGAGATACTAGTTTTTATGCATGGCAATGAACAGAAAGTTAGGTCAGAAAGTTAAGTTATAATTATTTTCAATGAACAGAAAGTTCAGTCACTTTCACTGAACCAAGAGTTGAGTCACTTTCAATGAACAGAGCTCAGTTACTTTCAATGAACACAGAGTTCGGTTACTTTCAATGAACAGAAAGTTCAGTTACTCTTCATGAACAGAGCTCAGTCACTTTCAATGAACAGAAAGTTCAGTTACTCTCAATGAACAGAAAGTTCAGTTACTTTCAATGAACACAGAGTTTGGTAACTTTCAATGAACAGAAAGTTCAGTTACTCTCAATGAACAGTAAGTTCAGTTACTTTCAATGAGCAGAGCTCAATTACTTTCAATAAACAGAAAGTTCAGTTACTTTCAATGAACACAGAGTTTGGTAACTTTCAATGAACAGAAAGTTCAGTTACTCTCAATGAACAGAGCTCAGCTACTTTCAATGAACAGAAAGTTCAGTTACTCTCAATGAACAGAGCTCAGCTACTTTCAATGAGCAGAGCTCAATTACTTTCAATAAACAGAAAGTTCAGTTACTTTCAATGAAAATAGAGTTCAGTTACTTTCAATGAACAGAGTTTAGTCACTATCAATGAGCAGAGAGTTCAGTTACTTTCAATGAACAGAGAGTCACATCCCTCGAGTGTCCTTCCAGAACCTGCCTCTTGCGTTGGCCAGCCATTTTTGGGGTTCCCAGTGAGCCAGTCAAAATTGCGTGTCGCCCTTGGTGGTCTTTCGGTCGATTTTATTTTTATTCGGCAACTTCTGTCGACGTTAAACATTAATTTCAACCCTCTATCCCTCTATGTCGACAAAACAGCCCCCACAGAGTTAATGTTCCTTATGAATTTGTTATGCATCAGCTCAGAAAGACTTGGTTACATTAGCTTTCCCAGCTTGCCTTGTAAAGTGTGCTCCTAGAGGTCGAGGTGGCACAACAGAGGCTCTCTAGATGTAGATTTAAATCTCAAGGAGATTAATTCTACCACATATAATCAACACAGCAAAAAACGTAATGTCTCGTCAGCTAGACAACACCCTGAGATTCCTTACCATTTGCTCTCTAATTTGTCGCTTGTTGTCAGTAAACCGCTTCTTTGCACCTTCCAGAAATTTTTCTGATTCTCGAACTTTGTTTGTTAGAGTGGAAATCTGCACAGAGGTGGAGAAAAGTGTTAAAACAAAGTTTAAACAAAGCTAAAAGTAGATATTATAAATATCAATCCACATGAATCATATGAAGCAACAAATGAACCTGATAATGCCTTGAGCTTGGCGAGCTATCGGTTGACGCCTCACACCTTAAAGCCATAGAAGTCTTAATTGATAATAACTAGCATAAGGGGCCACCAAAATATTTGGTTTCACCTGCCAACACTTCATCGCAACCAGTATTCCTTTTCATCGCAACCAGTATTCCTTTTCATCGCAACCAGTATTCCTTTTTGCACCAGGACATACCATGGTGTAATAAAAAAGTAGCATACTAACTAAATGACCAAAAATATACCTAAGAATGACAAGATATAGGATCCAATTAGTGGGTCAAAGCAAAACGAAAGCAGGACAAGATATAATACCAAAATTGGCTAGAAACTAATATTTGATATGAAATTATGTTAATTGCAGTACCATTTCCTATAAAGACTAGAAATAAACCCTAGAAATAGCAAAGTCAGAAGATACAGATTTTGATACAACAACGCAACCTTTATAAAAAGAAACATCATTATAAAGTAGTACCTTACATCATATAAAGGAATAACACATGTGAAATGGTCATCAACATATAATTACGGCATAAGAAATATTGTATAATAATGAAATGTGGCCCTAGATAAGCTTTGCAAGAACATCACAATTCTTCGACAATGACATTACCTGTAACAGTGCTTCTTTAGCTTCTTAATTGAGTTTGACGACATTACCTGTAACAGTGCTTCTTCAGCTTCTATAATGAGTTTGATGACATTACCTGTAACAGTGCTTCTTTAGCTTCTATGCTGAGTTTCATCTCAAGCAATGTCTTGTACTGTTCCAGTTGTTGTCTCACGAGTGTCTCATTCTCGAGCGAGTGTTCAACTGAGTTCACTCGATCTTGCAACAGTTTCTCGTTGTCTTGTAACAATTTCAGTTTGGCTCGCAGTTTCTCGCACTCGACACACGGTCTCTTGGAAATCTCCAACTGAGCATATAGAAGTGCACAGTCAAATGGCATGTTGGTTGAATTGTTAATCTAACATTCTCACATTAAATACAACTAAGGCTAAAGCATAGAGTGAGAGAAGAGTAGGCAGATAGCTGTTTCCGTGTGTGAACTTCAGCTGTGTTTCAGCAGATCAGCTCACAGTTGCAGAATGATGATCAGGATGACTGAATGGGCTCCCTCCCTCTGAATTTCGTCTCTTTTCCAGGACAGTCTCTTCTGTGCCGCTCTTCTCTCACCTAAGACTGCTCTTCTAGCCATGCTGGAGTTGGGAGTGCCTCTGTGCAGTTTACCTGAAGAGGCACTATAAAATTCTCTAAATGACTGAATGACTTTGTCAAGAGAGTCGTGCAACTGAACCATCTTTCTACTATGCTCTCAACAAGCCAAATAAAATCTCTGTTCACATGTCTAGTTCAAATCTAACTAGTTTTCAAGTTTCATTTACTTCAAATCAGAGCTTCATTTTATAGAAAACTAAATTCAGATAACTACAGTAGATCAGACCAGATTGCAAATACTGTTCAAGGTAAACAGAAAAAAAATGTTGCAATAAAACGTGCTGTACTTATTACGTTTTAAAAATGTACCTCACACATGAATAAACAACTTTATAAACTTCTCAACCTGTTCTGAAATTGTACAACAGGTATTACATGAGAGCACTCTGATAAAATGAGAGCTTCTAGTAAGTCTCTAGACTGATTATATTGCACACTGTAAATTGCCAGAGGCGCCTACCTGTCTCTGCAAAGTATCCCACTCTGTTCTCTTTACAAATCGAACTCCCTCGTCCCTTGAAGGTCTGTTCTCTGGACTCTCACCTGAAACAATTTCAGACAAATTGATGAAGCTCAAGGTTTACAGAAACAATGAATTTCAAAGCCACACATGTAAACACATTCTAATTTTTGTATTTTCACAATGCCACCATCATTCCATAACACTTGGCAGCTACGTGTGATCAGTTCACTAAAACTAACCAAGAAAAATACAAAATCAATCAATCAATCAATTAATTAATCAATCAATGTAAACTTAATAAAGCACACCTTCAAGATATCTACTCAGAGGCGCTCCCAGTCTGACTATGGCTGAAAATACGAATTTCAATGAAGAGTAAAATGAAGGCAAGGAATATCTAGATAGGACGCAACGCTCTTGGGGAGCCTATTCCAGATGGTCGGATATTATATTCATCTATAGATAAACTGGTGCAGCGCCGCAAGGGATAACCAGTGCAGGACATCCCACATGTAAGCAGACACATGATCCGTCCTCATGATGCCCCTATCAAGCACACAAAATATTGTGAGTGGACAATAAGTAATGGCCAAATGGTTGCAAAAGGATGGAATGATGGACAAGAAGCACTGGTCATATGGTCAAAACATTGTCAGTTGGATAAAACAACACCGACAAAAAATATGTGTTGTATAGAAACTGCAAAATTCTGAGAAAGAACAAAAAAAATACTAACCAGATGTTTTTGGAATAACAATACTGTCAGTAAGATCCTGTGCCTGATCAGACGATAATGACGAAGGGTTTGGATGAGAACGTCTTCTTTTTGAAGTTTCCTGCAGACCTCGCAGCTCCTTAGTTCAAAGAAAAAACAGGAAAAAGTGTTTTCCAAAAGGATACGTGCACAGATGAATTTTATGATTTATAATGATTAACAACGTCATCCAATTTCAAATCCAGATTATAATCCTAATATTATAAATCATCCATAGTCAAAGTCAAATATTTTTTCTAACAATGTCTACAGAATTAATCAATATTCCTAACAATTTAAAAAATTAAAATCCCTCAGCTTCAACGACCATCATTAAACCAATTAAGTCACAAATAATATCTTTCAAGCAAACTTTAATGCCACCACTGTGGAAACCATCATTGTCACTGGGTCTTCCTTCTTGTCATTATCATCTCATCATCATCACTATACCAGTCCTTTTTTTCACAATCATCATACTACCATCATCGTCATCTTCCTCTTCGTTCTAATTAACAACCTCTACTAACATACCTCCACATTATTTAACCCTTTACAAATGAGGAGTTACAAACAGGCACTGTGAAAACAATAATTCTCGTAATCATAGAATCAAGACCAACAGCCATTTCTTAGATTACAGTCCCTTAACTGAACCTATCAAGTTATCTACCTGGCCTTCTAGGAGTGCCATGTGCTCATGACAGTGTTTCAGCTCAGCCTTAAGTGAACTGATCTCCTCCTCAAATGGCGTGATGACAGATCGTAATTTATCAGCGTCTTCCTGAGCCTTGATAAAAACAAACAAGGAGTTCAACCCCAAAACAACAAATAAGAAACACTTGTACACCTCCGACTTCCTAAACACCCTTTGTAAGAAAAAGTACTGATAAAGTATTGTTAGGGACATTGCTGCCAAAATAAGTTCAGGTTAATAAAATGTCCTTGTTATTCAGTCATCGAAGACTATATAAGAAGTCTTATATCAAGCCAGTCAAATCAAAAAACACTGCATTGCATTGTAGCACATTGGCACCAGCGGAGACCGTGCTCCAGCACAACAATTGGACATATCAAGCACTCATGCACTTGACCATTTTAATGTAAAATCAGAACTTCATCAGCAAAGTAGCTCAATAAACGATTTCAGATCATCTAAGCTATATCTCTTTCTTTCACACTACGATCTTAACTGAGGTACCTATACTTTCTGCCCTTAATCATTGACTTTTCCTAAGACCATACTTTCCACACTGCTGGGAGCTCCTCTGAGTAGGTTGTACTAAGAGAGATGCATTAGAGACTCAAAAACACAATAAAACGCCTTTTTTATCAGCTAGATGGCGATTCCTAATTCATATTCATTCAGATGGATACACACATAACCATAACCAATAGTTTTCATTAATCAATCGACAAATATCATGATAGCATGATACTTTTATGGAGATTGACAGTAAACAATAGGGAAGAATAGACCCTAATGGACCAAAGTCTCACTATCAGGGACACCCTTACACCAAGTTGACTAAAAATAGGTTGCATATGAAAGTAAGAGAGTAGATTGTATAACTGAACTAGTTAACTGACAAATACATAATAGACATACAGGTTATATGGAATGCAACAAATGCTCACGTAGTTTGTTCTTAAATGAAGTAATGTGTGTCATGACACGTAAATACATACATATATACAGAAGCTCATTATAACACAGATATGCACAAGGATCCCAGAAACTGTGTCCTCTCATATATGAATTAGTACATAGAAAGGGTATACATGTATATGAAAATCTACCCGATGACAAATCTGGAAAGGCAAGATCTATTGAAGTGTGTGCTGAATGAAATCAATAAGTCACCTTCTTCATACTATATTCGAGGTTTTCTTCGTCAGCATCTCTAGGGTCCACATTTCCAACTCGTTTCTGCAAAGTCTTTGTTAGTGACGTTAGAATGCCTTCCCTATCAAAAACATAACATAAATACTTAACTACATCAGCTAATGGCAACAAAAACTTGCAAATTGTCATGAGCTATATGCACTTTGCAGTTGTAACATATCAATAAGTGGTACTGTTGGTAATTATTTCTATACTTAATAATAATAATAATAACCATTCACTTAGCTCGCAAACATGGGCGATAACAGCATAATGTGAAACATATAAGTACAATAATAATAATCATTGTTTATTAAATTCAAAGTGACACAGTGCAGTATGATTACAAGTCATAGTATGAACGAATTTATTACAGGAGTCAAATTTAACTGTGCGGTAGCCATGTAAGGTGCCTGTCACATCCTCCTGCTCATTTTACCAACAATAACTCACACAGATGATGGCTGAGTCAAACTTATGGAGGGTAGCATGAATCAATCCCAGATTCGAGTTGATCTTCAGCTTGCACCACAGTGCCAGTGCTACCATTAATCCTCCAATGCAAAACTAAGTTAATATTTAGAAGGATTTTCTAAGTGACCAATAATAAATAAGCAACATGACAATGTGACAATTAGGACTGTACCGAATTGGTGATTTTCACTATTCGGCCAAATACAAATAATTGGACCAACTATTCGGCCAAATACGAATAGTGAACAAAATTGGTATCTACCGACAAATTTCAAAGATTAAAATGTGAGCAAAAGTTTCAGTTCAGAATATAAATATTCGGTACAGCCCTAGTGACAATGCCAAATAATAAGGCCAAAGTCAAAAAAATCAATTAATGCACTACAAGAATTACATTTAAACAATGCTTGACCTATACAAGAGCATGTGCTTATGCAGGTATATACGTACAAATGTATGTAAGTATTATACATCTAATAATATAGCACCTTTCAAGCACATACAGGTGTTTCCAATGCTAGCCGAAATGATGTTAGCCCATTAATGACCAGTGTGCACTAAACTAGTGGGAAACCAATACAGCTGGTCATTAAACAAAGTTGTTGAGAGTAAGATGTTGATGAGTATGCCAAGAGTGTTGAGATAACTCTGCTTGAGATGACCCAATCCAGTCAATGGCATCGTTAAAGCAGTTCACAATGTTAAAACAGGCACAGTCATATATTATAAACAGAGCTGTTGATTAAAGTGTTGCATCTTCAGAACAATTAACGCAATAAAATATTTTAATTGCAACTATATTTTTAATCATAATGTTTTGTATGTGAATTTAGGGGACACAAACATATGAGAGGAACTTCAGAAAGGTGAATGAACCTGGTAAACATACACTTCTGTTCATAAAATATTGATACACAACATATGAAGTTCGTTTTATAAAAGAAATACTACTGGTATTTACTGATAATAATATCAATAAAAAACAACAATACCGCAATGTTCCTTTCTAATAATGCAATAAATAATTGAACTGCTCTAATTCTAAACACTGTTTCATTTCCTAATTATTGTTTCCTGTTCTGCCTAGCACGCCACAATCTAAGCAAATTCACACTTATAAATAGAATCATCAAGCTCAAATCAAACTAAAATGATCCGCATTTAGGCGATGATAGGACCTGTGTAATTGGCACATGACTAAAACCAATTGAGTAATTGTCTACTATAAAGGACATGACTGTTCATTTGATTGACTCATGTTCTTACAAAATAGCCCAATCTCTTCAAGCTCCATCTGAGAGTCAACAATGCTTGATTTGTTAGATAATGGGTTCAGCTGTTGTCAGAATTTTGTATGATCAATAAATTAGAAATAAATTAACACACTTTGTACCACACTACAGTGCTTAGATATCAATCAATCAATGCAATTTATATAGCGCCTCTTCCAGATAACTAAATTCAGAGGTGCTCCCAACCCAGGCCCGGTCAAAAAGGAAAGTCGAAGATAAGACAGTGTTATATTACTCACAATCAATAGAAATAGGAGTACGAAAACATGATCATTTCTTCTTGAACGATATGAGTTATTTTAATAATTAAGTGCAAGATAGAGCCTGCTACTACCTATCTCGATTGACTTTGCTCCTTGTTTCCTGTAACTCGTTCTCCAGTTTTTCTTTATGACGCAGCAGTTTTGCAATTTCTTGTTCATACTGAGCAGATGATGACTGTTCAACCTGAATTGTAAGCTCTGTGAAAAAAACGATGAATAATAATTATGCAACTCTGCACTCAGGTGCAGGTTGATAATTAACACAGGCAAGAGCCATAGTCTCAGCTAGGGTAGCAACTGCAGTACCCAACTAACCATACACTTAGCAGCTCAATTTAGGGACGCTCACACTTCTAAATAATGTCTGGAAACACCAGATATATTGATCTGGTCAGATACATAAATTGGTATCTGCTCAGTCACTTTTGTCCATAACCAGACAGTAATGTGACCCTTCAAAGCAATTGGACAAAATCGTCTGACAGTCAGCCACAATGTGTATGCATTCACATCAGGTAAGTCTCTGCTCTTTCTGGTGACAATAAGATTTCCGTGAATCATACGCTGCCATATCTCAACATGGCCCTCTGAACCCATGGTCAGCAACCACATTTGACCTTCTTAGAGGGTCAGATAAGGGTCATGCACAGATAAGTGAATACTGTACCATACCATCAAGAGACTGAGGCACATTGATGTCATGATCAAAATAATGGAAGGAAATCTGGCCATCAAAACACAGCAAATGAGGAATAAAAACACAGTCATAATTAACACAGGCAAGTGAACAGATAATAAATATGTCACAGTAAGTGTAATCATCTACGATCGTCACTTTCACTGTTTCACGTCATGAAAAAAATAGCAAAAAATTTTTTCCCTGTCATAACAACTAATACGGTTTTAAATTTTAATTTGTAGATTGTAAAATATATATAGAAAATTATTGAATAAAAAAAAATTGACTTGTATATCATATTGCGATGTGTCAGTGTGAAATAGTAATAAACATGAATATTATGTTATGTTGTTACAAAGTACGTGCAATCATCTAAGATCATAAAAAATGTGTGATGCTCAAGAATGGGTAATCAAAAAATGCAATGCCCCAGTGTCTCTGGATACCCTCACATAATTTATTTAGGTAGATGGCTACATGCTAAGTGTAACAGCAAACAACTAAACAACAGCTGACCTTATAAAATGTAATAAGTGGACTATAATGCAGAAATAAGGAAACTCAAGACATGAAGTCAGAAGGAAAAGAAAACTACTCCAAATTATGAGAAGAAAAGAAAGAATAAAAGCAAAGATTTAGATAGTGAGAGCTGAGCAAAGTAACTAACATTGGGGCCTGGTGCCAAAGCTATGACAGAAAATCTGTTGGAGTATTTTTCTAATAAGCCAATTGTAGGTGACCTTAATTTATCACTAGGCAAAATGTTCTATAGTAATGGGCCAATACATTTAATCAAGACTTGTTTAATTTTTATATGCAAACAGGATGCTTCCTGTAGAAATGAGAGACATGATCATGAATATTAGACCCTGTCTTCAACAAATTTGAGAAAGAATCTGGAAGTATATTATGGCGAATGCAATACTAGGGCGTAACCGAGTAGACTGTTTACACGAGCAGACAGTTTACACTAGTAGACAGTTTACACAAGTAGACAGTTTACACAGAGTACCAAATCCAGGTATTTTGATTCACTATTTGCTGGATCCGGGTACAGACCGAATAGTACTGGCACACTGAGCTGCCGGCAACTATCACTTGCAGGCAAAGCTTAAAACTTTCGATTTTCATCACTTTGTCCCTGTAATAACAACTAATACGGTTTTAAATTTAAATTTTCGTTCTTAGAATGTAAAATGTTTATAAAAAAATATAGAATAAAATTTTTTTATTTCTAACTATTAGTGTGTATAATATTTGCCAAGGAGAATACTTCCGAATAGTCCCAAAAAAACAGGATATTCGGTCGAGGCCGCTGTTGTTGTCCTTGTTGGGAGGGCAAATGGGTGTAGCCTAAATAATAGATTATATCAGCCCTTCTGTCAATTCTGACACATTATATTAACATAGATAATAATGTTCATATCAGACTCACAATATCATATTTTCAAGAATCATGAACTCTTAATCCTACTCCTGCCACTCATCTTACAATGTTAACGGGAAGAATTAAGCCAATTCACATTAACAATAGTTAAAATCGAAACAAATGATTAACATTGTAAAAATAGGCAACATTTATCTAGCCCCATCAGCCATCACAAAACCTAACCAGTCATTTCGGATCAATTGTCAACAGAGAAATGAAAGCTGGCAGTTGCAAAGTGTCTTGTTCATAAGTACTGAGGAGCATCGATGTGACAATACAAGGTACTATAAATGGTTGATGAAATGCTGGGGCTTATAATTAAATATGAGTAGGCCTACATTTAAGTTAAAGATTGAATAGCAATAGGCCTAATCCAGTAGGAAAAACAGACTAAACAGGCATCCATGTTCAGAGGCCATAATACGGTCCGTGCTCGTGCCATTTGGCTATTCGGCAATTAGTGACTTTTACTAAGCACATGAAGTCACATGACTCTGTCTATAAACAGAAGCATTATCTAATCTGATGAAATTGAATGGCTTCTATAGCACCACAAAGTATAAAAACTGATGTCACTTCAACATAATCCATTGAAGAAACCCAGTCAAAAGAAAACATCTCAGAGAAAAATTCATTTGTTCCATCGTTTGGAGGACACACAAATAGCACCCTCCAAGATACCTACTCAGAGGAGCTCCCAGCTCAATTCTCGTGATAAAGCACAGTTTTAACATGCTTGTAAAAGACATAGGTAGAGTGCATAGCCAATAGAATATACAGATCTGAAGGCAGGTGTTATTCCAGGTTGTCTACTGTCTACTGCCACTCATCTTACATTAATGGGAAGAATTAAGCCAATTCACATTAACAATGATTAAAATCGAAACAAATATTAACCAACCACTGAAAAGACATGAGAAGAGCACGCAAAGGGAACAACAAGTTCAACTCAAGATGCTAACAAAGATTTCCGTGGCCAGCCATATAAATGTATCAGTTGGAACATGGCATAGATAGAATGAAGAAATGTAGGAGGAGATGAGGACGCTGTAAGACACCTACTTACCTGGGATGATGACAACGGGAAGACGAGAAGCAAAGTAGACATTTCATAGAACAGTGTTTCCCTAACGTTTTGGTCGTGGGACCCACTTTGGAAATTCTTTGAATGCCCACGACCCACTTCACAAAGGCGAGCAATATTGAGTTAAATTTATTAGCATTTCAACGTCAATTTTCAATGCATGCATTGAATATAGTTGATATAATCAAGAGACTAGATTAGACTCTACTCATTGGAGTATACTATAGTGACAATACAACAAAGACAGTCAAGAGAACAGTTTCAATTTGTTTTTTTTTAAATTTAATTGAACTATTTTTAAACAGACCTGAAGCATGGCGACCCACTTGACAAGACGCCGTGACCCACTTTTGGATTGCGACCCATAGTTTGGGAAACACTGTCATAGACCAACTGACCTTTGATGATGCTTTGAAGAGAAGCGAGCTCCTCTCGATATTTCCTTTGAATCTTCTCCATCTCATCTCCTCGGTTTACTTCCGATATGACGGCCGTTGTCTTTATGTCATTTATTTCAGTGCCAAGTTTTTCTAGCTCATTTTTCTGCACAGCTAACTGACTTTCCTGGTCTAAACATCGATTCTGGGCAGCATAAAGTTGGTCTTGAGTCTGCCGCAAATCATCTGAATAAAAGTTTAACATGAAAAACATACACAATAACTGCACAAAGTTTCACAGCAAAAATGACACAAGGCGTAACAGTTTCATATCAAAAAGCTACTATAGAAACAAAATAATGAAATTGATGTTCAAATTATACAAGTTTGGGTCAGTCAGTGTAGTGGCTTGAGAATAACCTTAAGTAGTCTTATTTTATATTAGGTATAAAATTCTAAGCGATAGTTTGCCCTATGCCAGTGATGTAGTCAAATCCACCTAAGCAAAGTCCGAGTCCACCTAAGCTGAGTCCGAGTCCAGAGTTGCTCGAGTCCGAGTCCTATTCCAAGTACACCAAACACACGATAAAGCATATTGTTAAAAACCAACAGTTCAATATATGTATAAAGAATTAATGCAAAGTGTCAAAAACATGATAGTACAAGTGACCAAGAATTACTCTAATTTCTCTAAATTACACTTCAAGAAGACAGGTTAGATAAAGTCTTGTTTGATAGTCTGGCGCGATGCGGTCGCATGAAAATTCCTCCACTGTTAAAAACACGTTCAATGAGTGTACTGGTGGCAGGTCCTGCTACAACTCCAAGTGCCAACGACTGTAGTCATGTCCAAGGCTTCAAGTCCAAGTTATTTCTTTTCAAGTTCGAGCCCGAGACCTCTGAAAAACAATCTCGTGTCAGACTAGAGTCCGTTGCTGTACTCGAGTACTGCATCATGCCCTATAGGTAAGTCTTAATTGTTCTGCAGTTTGCACTGTATAACAGTTAAAACCTGTCTAAAAATCAATTTGACAAACCTTCTTTCTGCTTGAAAAGCTCCATAAACTTTGCCCTCTGCTGGTTGAATTCTGCCTCTGCAATCTGCTTCTGCTCGAGAAGCTCAGCCTCTCTCCGTCTCAACATCTCTAGCTCTGATGAGAAGAGACACCAAAAGTCAAAATATTAGCAACTAATAGAATATGTTGGGTTCACAAATGCCATATTGTGACTGAAGTCTGTGTCTATTCGAAGTCGACTATAACTCTCACAAAATTTTAACCTATAAAACCCCTATTTTTCTTATATAGTTACAGAGCCATATACTCAGTTACATACACATTATGTAATACATCAGCTGCAAATAAATATATGTTAAATTGACCATAACTATCCCTTTCTTATGCAATCTATAATCTCTTGCGAAACTTGAATTAAAATGAACTCAATGCACAGTGATGCTGCAAAGCAAGGAATGTCGGACTAAAATGAAAATTATTGCTTGGAAATATGAGTCACGCTTTAAGAACAGAGTGGAAATGCTTAAAGTGAAAAAGGCCCTAAACACAGAGCTCTGGAGACAGCAAACCCACACTTGCTCTATGGCACACAAAGTTCAATAAGCTCCAAATGAAATAAAGTTCAAATGAAACAACAACTGGTAATCAAGTTCCCAATAACAAAACGGACAAATATTTCGCGGCCAATGAATCCATGGCCCTAGACACACCGCCATGGTCCTAGACACACTGCCATGGTGGAAAACTTTCCGGATATGCAAACCCTCGACTGCGCATGCACACTGTTGAAAAACATTTGAAATGGCTAAATTATATTCTTATTACAAACCTTTGATAGCTAACAGCTTGCTGCTTCCTATCAATTGACATTCTTGAGGATGGGTTAGGGTTATGATAGGCATCATGAGTGTCAGTGAGGTCAGGGTTAGGATAAAGGCGCATTTTGTGCATTTAATTCAACTCAATTTATATATGTATATATACCAGGAGTCGTAAGGGTGGGTTAAGGGTCAAGTTCGGCGTCGTGATAGTCGGTTAGGGCAAGTTTACTGTCGTCGTGAGGCGGTTTAAGGTCAGCATTAGGCTAGTATGGGTGTTGGTAAATTGCGAACCACAAACCGGCAAATGCGAACCAAAATGCGAACCATAGGCGCGATTGGATCATGTCAAGGCATCGTGAGGGTCGGTTAGGGTCAGGGTTGGCATCGTGAGGGTCGGTTTGGGTTAGGATTAGTGTAGTTAATAGATAGGGTTCAGGGTCATAGCAAGTATCGTTTACTGATAATTGCCGAAAACATTTGGCCCCATAAATAAAAATATAAATGGCAACCATAGGCGCGAATCGGTCACGTGACTTTTGGCAGCCATACGAAAACAAGTTCGCAAACGGTTCGCATTTTACCCACACTCGGCTAGTGTCGTCATTAGAAAATATGTAACCTTCGGCGCAGTCGCCGCAGCATGCCACAAGATTACATACGCACCCCGAAACTCCACTTGCGCCCGGGCTACATTTGAACGGTAACAATAAGTTGACTCAGACCACTACGCAGAGCACCAAACACATTGATATCACTCTCCTGTTTTGATTATAGCGCAAAAGTAGTCGTGATACGAGATGCCCTCGAAACCTTTTCCCAATTTCTTGTCCACTTACCCAACCAGATCTTTACAATGGCAACTTTCGTACCTTGAAATAAATCTGCTCCCATCATCGGACCAAACTCGTCGCTATCCAATCCTTCCATATTCAGTTTACTCGCTTTTAAGCTGATAAACTTTAAAAGTTATTTGGTAAACCATAATATTAGCGGAAATAACGACAGCAAGGTACACGACAAGCAATTATATAGCGCAATTATATTCAATTTATATGTAAGGGTGGCAAAGCGAACTTTGTCATGCAGTGCACGAAAGATGAGAGGCACGATCCCATTACCCGTCCCAAGACGCCTTTTGGCCTTTTCATAGCCTCTAGGTCAGCATGGAAGCACAGTTAATAACTAATTATATAGGCCTATTAGCATTGACAAAGAAGTCGGGACATGAATTATCATCGATCTCGGTAAGTCTACAGATTTGGCCTACTGCTAGCCTGTAGCGTGACGACGTGGGTACCGTGTCATAATTATTGCTCACTGAAGAACCTCTTCATCATGACATATAAGATTATGCAAACTGTCAAAAAATTGCAATGGAAATTACACTGCATATTTATCAACTATGATGTTTTACTTTACACGGTGGGAACGCCGCCTGCGTAGGCCGACTAATCGAACAATCGCGCTAAACGAGCTAATCTAACAATCGAGCTGATTGAGCTGATCAAACAATCGATTAATCGATCAATCGCGATTAATCGATAAATCGAATATTTGTAAGATTTTCGATTAATCGATTAGTAAAATTCGATTAATCGATTTGTTTGCCCAAGCCTCGTGGCTATTGTTGGCGTCCATGCATTGTAGGTGCAAATAGTAGATTTCGCTCAAACTTAATGGATAATGAATGATTTAATGTCCAATGATGTGCATTGCTTTCGGCTATCAAGATCATTAATTTTCAAATAGCAAGATCGCAAACGGGAGTGGCGCCTCTGGCGATTCAACGGACCATTATATGCCACGAGATGCCAGCGTTCATTTGACCATGTCAGATGAATTGTGGTTCTCATCAGTGCCTACATGGGACAAAATATACTCGATTGATGCAAGGTCAATAACACAACTCCATCACCACCACCACCATCAACATCAACAGCAGCTGGATGCAGCAGCTGGACGTGGCCGCTGCTGAAAGCTGCTGATCTAAGTCTGACAGCTACCACGTTTCACGGAACAGCACCACCATCCACAAGGACCACAACACGATATAGCGCCTGACCGATTTTCCTCTATTTATAGCACAGATGTAGACCCGAGTACTCTGCCGTTGACGTGTAATCCTTTCAACGTCTGCAGCCACAGCCGCTGTTCTGGACCGTTATAATTATGTGGCATAATTTAATGGGAATGCTGCGTTCCTTTAACGTCGGAACACGCATTTAGCCAAAGGTGATGTATACAGTTTTAGCCTTGCATTCCTCTCACGCCTCGCGTAAATCTGTATTTCTGTTGATGCTGAGAACACGGGGAGGCAGCATGATATATGTAACGAGCCATAGGATTGAACATGCAGTTCATGGTAACAAGCTATAGATGTTACTGATTATGCTGTTGCTTATGACACAAAACAAGTATTACAGTTACACGCATCAATCAGGAAGTAAGGTCACAGTGCAAAAGGAACCAGGAAAAGCTGATAGCTTGTGCTAGCCTTGACCTCTCTTCTTGCATATTATACTTATCGATGTTATTATGGGCGGCTGGGCCACACTCGGGCTTGCGCTGTCTAGACCTAAGTTAATAGAGCTAAAACTCAAATGTTAAAGACACAATTTTACGAAACAAATCAGTGGGTAAAAGATGGTGCAATAATGCAAAGTGCAGTTTGTAGTAAACCAGATTTAGGAAACCAAGCCATCGATCGCCATGGCCCTGTACACCCAGGTTACTCGCTTCACCCTTAAAGATTCTACGCGTCACGAACTGGTGACAGTGGTGAGCCCGAGTTCTCTACGTGAATGGAATGCAGCATGAGCTGCGGCGCCCAGCCAACTAGCATTTGCATGGCTCGTCGTTCTTGTCAAAATGAATCGGGTTTTCGGCAATAGGCGGCGCCAAAGTAGCGACCTCTATCGACGGGCGTGCGAGTAACAACCGCGGGACGAGGAGTAAACAAGAGATCTTTGCAGTGCGAGTAAGTGAGATGCAACTAATCAGTTCTTTCTTGCTTTCACGTACAAAACAGCAATTTATCTTGCGCCAGATACGTGAGATATTTGTTTCATTGACTGTTATGTTGGCGGGTTAAACGAATTTATAGGCCTATCATTTTAAACAGCGAATTCAAGTTCTTTATCCAAGGATTAAGAGACAGAAGTTTAAGTCAACGCGGTCGATTTTTAAAGGTTCTGTTGCCATTTCGAATCGGTAAGCCGTAAACGACATGTGGTTATGAAAGTGTTTTGCGATTGGTTTCGTGGTCAAATTGACAAATAGGCCACATTTAGACGACGACTATTAATTTTTATTTATCGTACGAATTGACCGTGTGTTCATCATCGGACTGGGTCCTCCTATCGACAACCTCTATCAGGCAGCAGCGTCGTCAAAGCTTCGAGGTTGAGGGGTAGGGCGGGGGGGGGGTGTGTGTAAAAGTCCCTAACGACTATAGAAGGTCTGGTTGAGCGTTGTAAGCTGCCCCAACGCTCAAATTTTGAGCATTTGATGACAAATGGAGTGCTCTTGTTTGCCTCATATTTTTAAGCTATTATTTTGACATAATAGTACCTAAATAACCTTTATGAATAATTCGTCTACATTACAAGTAAAGACGCTGAGAGTTTAGACGTTAGAAGGCGTTTAGACGTTTAGGCGTTCGCAGTCGAAGCATCGGACATTACAGCGCGTTTCTAGACTTCAACTGCAAGACATAGGCCGGTTTATTAAAAGCGAAATGAAGTTAAGTTTTAAAATAAAACTATAGTCGTGCAACCCAGCTTCGTCTGGAAATGCATTTCTGTGTAGGGCTGTATGCAAAATAGGTGATATATACAGTGGCGATGCGAGAGCTTGGAGGTTGGGGCAAAACCCCTAATGATTAGAGCCTTTGGAGGGCACGGAGGAGCGCCGTGAGCTTCTCTATTGGGGTCTGGGGCTCTGCCTCAAAGCCTGCGCAATTTCAAGCATTTGATGCCAAATGAAGTACATTTTGGGCTCTTATTTACCTCAAAAGCTTTGACTATAATTTTTTAATGAAATTACCTCAATCATTTCGATTCGTGACACAGTTTGACTATATTATTTGCGCAGAACCTTAATTGTGAAATGTCAAATTATAAATCACGTAGGGTACTCCCCATATAAAAACTGCTCGAATTTCATGAATCCCAAGGCCTGGGCCTGGATGGGGAGGGCAGCTACCCCTTGCTCACCGTGGCGACGCTAATGCTGTCAGGCTTTATATGGCTTAACGCAGAGCTCGCGAATAAACTGGTGACAAGCGCTTTGCTTTGGAGTGGCACTTTAGAAGTGCGGAGATTACAATTACCGTCATTCAGGGAGTTTGTCTCTGTAATCGATATCGATATTTCTGAGGTGCTCCAATAGCGAAATCGCGGGGATCAGCATATTCGGAGGGACTTAATCAAAACACAATCGATCGGCGGACGTGAAGTCGGTTCGAGGTCAAGATCCACCAAAGGGGTCAGACAGAGTGCAGACAGACAGTTAGTCAGACATCAGCTATAGGGTGCATGGTGTTTAGAATTGGAACGGCAGAGGGAGGTACATTGTAAGTAGAAGGGGATGAATCGGGATACGATTTGTAAAAATGCAATGCTTTTTTTTGAGTGAATGACCTGTGGCGAGATGGCAAGGTTTGAGGTTTCTGTGAGTTCGTAGGATCTCTCTTGCATTGCGCATTTTATTTTTTTAGACTTCTTTATCCCTAGCTGTAACAGTAGTTGTAACCAATGGTTGTAACCAAACCTCCTTCTCATTGGCGCTCTCTCCATCAGCCTAGATGATAGACGTTGAACACAATTATCGCTCTCCCAGCATGCACTCCTCCATCGACCGTTCGACCCTCTACCGATCAGCGACTGAACTACGACTGCTCTTAAACGTATTCTCGGTTATAAACTGTGCACCACAATTCACGCTTCAACGCATTACTTACTACGTTTGTGAAATTTTGATAATCATTGCCACTTAAATCTTCGTCAACTTGATGCAAAAAAGAAACTTATTATTATAACGACGAATTGTGTTGCTTTATTACTCCGATACCAAAGGTTGGTTGTCTCAAATTAGATTTTAGGAGTTTATAATGACCAATCTCTTACCTGGTAGTCCCGTTTTGAGAATATTTCTTATAATTATAGATATTCGAAAACATTGGCATTTTATAATGTTTCGCGTATACCTGTTACCCACTACAATTCACACTAACCTGTATTACTTAATAGTTCATCTCTACATGTACTATCGCATACTGTAAATAGTCTGTAATTTTATCGGGACAGCAAATTACCACTTTAGACTAAGAAGGCTTATATATCTGTTCAAAATAGAGCCTATAATGCCATTTATATAGATCTATCTCACACATTGAATATTGGGTCTACTAATTTATTCTCTCCGCGGCAACCTACATTGTATACTGAACGTCACTCAAATAACCCTAATGCAAACCAACGAGTTCATGTAAAAACATTTTAATAATCAACTACCTTGACCTTTGCGACATACTTTACATCGGTTCTTCAAAGTCAATCCCTGCATCCTTCACAACTCCAATAACTTCAGACAGGTTTACTTTCGCACTGGCACTCGTAAATTTTTCATTAGGTCCTCGGGTCTAAAAGCATGCAGTACTTTACCGAACGACATAGGTTGCCTGCCCAATATAATTTCTTTAAGCGTTGACTTCGTGGATAGGCCTACATGCACGCTTTCGCAGTGACCCTCACTCGCTATGAATATCTATTGAGTCTAACTGCCAACTCTTAGTGACTCTCTAATGAGTTAACTAATTTCTACAATTACATTTTGTGCACCAACATGCAGAGTGTCTTAAATTTCCACATAAGGAGCGTGTGTTCCCAATGGCGGGACTTAGGGGTTGTTCCTTTCCCTATCGTCAACTGTCAATCCCTCGTTTAACTCGCATTTTATACTACTCTGATTGATTGTCAGTTATCAATAAAATCTTTTGATTATGGTTACATTGGTTAGCCTATGCATGTATACAGTAGACCTAGTTACAATTCTGGAATGCTCGTCCTGCATAAATCAGCAAATCACGTTCTTAGCGGCCGTAGATCATCCCTAGTAATTATTATTTGTCCTAATTACTAGAATGAGCCAGGAAGTGAGCCTCACCGGTGTCGCTTCTCCCTGTCTGGGGAACGGGGCAATCCTAATCAATACCCGGTCAGAAAATATCGGATGCGCTATATAGTGCCACACTCCACTGAACACGACGCCTCATCCTGCACTTCAGCGAATGATCGCAACCACCTGCATATCGAACTGCCTCTTCCAACCAGGGTCAGCTGCTACTGCTTGTGCTCATCATTTTCGACGCCAACCATGATCAGTGTTATGGCCACACCGTCGGCAGTGATCATACTTGCATCAACCAGGATTAAACGCTGCTATCCTGTCATCAGCTCTCATCGCACCCCAATTCAGCTTCAGCACACACCCACGGAAATCAATATTGACCCGAATGATTGACTGTAGGAGATATTAGTGCGACAAGGTAGGATAATTGAGGTAACACCTGCATAGTTTGGTAAGTCAGTTCAGATAGGATAAAGTCAGGTATGAGGCGAGGCAGGGTATTTCATGTAAAGCAATGTTTGGAAAGATTAGGCGAAGCTGAGGTGGGTTAGCTTAGTCAAACGAAGGACACTGAAGGACTAGGAACGTTGGATAAGGTTAGGCAATGTAGAGTCGTAGATCATGTTAAGTGAGCTTCGGAAAGCTTATGCAAGCCTTGTAAGGTATAACCGCATAAGGTATGTTCAAGAAGGTGAAAGAGGCAACTGTGCTGTACGGTAATGTATGCTAGTGTTTTGTGAGGCAACGTAACGTGGTAATCATGGGTTATAAACGCCTGTCAGGCGGTTTATTATCGTGTCGGGAACTTGAACAAGTCCATCACCAACAATTCAACTAGTCACTTAATGAGTCGAAATGTATATAGCGTCCCATTAAGCTATACCCAGAGGCGCCCCGACCGAGGTCAAGCGGGAGAACAGTCTAAGGGAGCAGATTAAACGGTCAGGGAAGGACCAGATGGAGGGAACGGACCTCCAGAGGAATCCCGTTCCACGTAATAGGACTGTACGAGCAAATGGGACAGTCGGGTTACTGTGGACGAAAGAGTGAAGGTGACGGAGATCGTCATAGCACGTGGGAGCATCTCCCAGAAGGCACATCCAGATTCCAGACTAAAGAAGGGATGCGGAACAAGACGCGCCGATGAAATGGAACTTTATGGAAGCCAGTGCAGGGCGAAACCTCCAACGATACACGAAGCCGCCCGGTGAACTCGACCTAGCAGGTCAATCCGAACCCTTAGTAAACCCACATAGATCGATGAGCGATGATCAAATCGGCTAAGGACTATTGAGAGCAAAGGTCAGAGATCGCGAGGTCACCAGGAGTTGGCGTAACTGATGGGATCAGCCACGGCGCACCAGATAGCTCTCTGCGGCGGTTCAATAACGGTCCTGGCTCGGGATAAAATCTAAATTTTTTCAGTAGAACCTCAACTTGCCCAGGAGGACCTTCAATTTGCTCGATAGAAGTCTCTATTTGCTCGGGAG